>CM053763.1:89196292-89219063 GCA_028658305.1 Pachyuromys duprasi
TGAAGCTACAGCTTGGCTCTGGCTTCCAGTGCAGGTGCGGGGCGGGCCCTTCACACCGGAGGACTGCCTTCTTCATATGTGCCGACTTCTAAGAGAGTTCTCTTCTGTCTAGTTCTCTAGCTAGCCTGGAACATAAACAAGAGAGTTTGAACACTGGTCAAATGAATGTTTGCGGTTTCCTACTACCTCAAAACCAAGGGTTTCCCATCCTCTCTCAGTAAACGGCCTTGCCGCATTGTTCCAAAGAAGACCAAGAATATAAAATACAAAAGTCTAGAGTTTTCATTGTTTTGTGAAGTGAAATGAAGTCTGAAAGGTGACAGAAGTATTTCACGTTTCCTCATTCTTTAAAATACAAAAGGAGGGGCTGAGGAATGTGGCTCAGTAGCACACTTGCCAGGCATGCCTAAGGCCTTCAGCTCAATGCCCAGTATTAGAAAGAAAGACAGAAAAAGACCCCAAAAGATAACTAAACTAGGCATAGTGGTACACACCTATAATCTGTAATATCACCACTTGGGTGACAGAGGCAAGGAGGATCAGAGGTTCGAGGTCATCCATTGGCGACACAGCAAGTTTGAGGCTAGTCTGGGCTATGTGAAGCCCTGACTCTAAACAAAATACGCTAGGACCATCAAGAAGGCACATTAAGTAAAGATACTTTCTGCTAAGCCTGAAGACATGGGTTCAATCCCCAGGGCCTAGGTGGTTGAAGAGAAGCTAGCTCTTGCAAGTTTTCCTCTGGCATACACACACACACACACACACACACACACACACACTAAATAAATAGATAGATAAATAACTGAAAAAACCCTCTATGTGTATATATACATATACAACACAGAAACTGATTTTTTTGTAATTTTTAGACACAGGGTTTCTCTGGGTGGCCTTGGCCACCCTTTACTTGCTTTGTAGACCAGTCTGACTCAAATTCACAGAGATCCACCTGCCTCTACCTCCTCAAGTACTAGGATTACAGACATGAGCCACCAATACAAAGTACAAAATAATTTTAAGATTTTTTTTGAAGAACCTATTTCACATTCATAATTCAACATGAATATAAAATGAAAGTGTGTTCATGTGTGCAACATCAGGTAGTTTGCTCAAGATATGGCTATGTGCTGTGGTTGACACCTGAATTTCCATTATGTTCAATCAAGTGAGATTTGACTGCTAGAGCCATTATTTGCTCCAAGATCCTGCCAGGAGGTACTGCAAGGAGCCCATCCTGTCCTCTGAGGTCCCATCATGTCATGAGCACACATTATGATTCTCTGTCCTCCATTCCCAGCAATCATTGATTACCTCATTCAACGTTTTACAGAACTGCCAAGGACAAAATTGATTTGCAAAGGAGTTATGGCTTTAAATAAGTTAATTTTAGAAAGAAAGAAATAGAGGAAGGAAGGAAAGAAAGAGAGAGAGAGAGGCCAGTGAGATACCCAGTGGCTGAAGGCATTTACTACCAAGTCTGATAACCTAGTTCAAGTCCTGACAAATGACTTCTGCAGGTTGCCCTCTGACCTCCATGCATGTGTTCTCTCTCTCTCTCACTCTCACTCTCTCATAAACACACATACACACCGCACACACACAATACATGGTATAATATTTTGAAGCAAAAAAGCGATATTACTGAAAAAATAGATACATTAGAAAGGGAGTGATATACCCAATGGTTTTTAACATTTTCAATACTTCTGTATAATCACATGCATGTAAAGTACTCCTATTCCATAACAGAAAAAGAGAAAATGACATAAAAAATAACTTCAAGGGGCTAGAGAGATGGCTAGAGGTAAAGAGACTGTCTGCTCTTCCAAATCATCCTGAGTTCAAGTCCCAGCAACCACATGGTGGCTCACAACCATCTATAATGAGATCTGGTGCCCTCTTCTGGTGTACAGGCACACATGCAGGCAAAACACCATATACATAATAAATAAATAAAAATCTTATTTAAAAAAAGATAACTTCAAATAACCTGAAGTTCATTTTCAGGTAGTTCTCTCTACAAAGTGAAATGTACAGTAATTATTTCAGACATAAGGTTACAACTTTTTGCTCATATCTTCTTTAGTTATTTTAGCTTACTTTAATTATTTTGCTTGATACATCCGGACCATGGCCAAGGTCATTGTAAATCTCAAAAACGTTGCCAAGGCAGCCATGACTATTGTGGGGAAGGAGGGAGAGGGCTGAGAACTGTCTAAACAAACACAAAATGGAGTAAAAAATAATACCTTAGCCATTTTAGTGGTCCTGGCTGTCCTGGAATTCTCTAAGTAGACCAAGCTGACCTTGAGCTCACAGAGCTTGCCTGCCTCTCCTTCTCCAGTTCTGGGATTAAAGGTGCGTGCCACTAAGCCAAACTAAAATGTACGATTAAAACACATAATAAAATTCTGAACAGGAATATGTGATTTAAAGGTTTCCCTGGATTTCATAAATAAATGGGGTGTAGTGTATACTAAGGGTTTTTAAGGGGTCAAATTAGTGGCATGTCTGTTTGAGATACATTATGGGTAAAAGGTGGCACGGGGCTGCTTTTAAATACTTGTAAAAGATTTTAGAAAAGCTTTGCAGAAGGGCAGTACCTACAAAGGCCACAAGGTGTCGCTTTCTGACAAGCTCCTGTTTACAGCTTCTCCCACAGTAGAAGGCAACGTGTTGATGACATTTTGACATACTATAGTGAGAAATGCATGCATTAGAATAAGAGACTAGCTACACCTCCAGATCAACAGGGAGTCCCTCCTGTTGTCCCTAAACATGCAGCATAAACCTCTTTCCTTCCATCGCCTCTTTTCCCTGGAGCAGACATAGAACATTAACATTCCATGTCTGCAGCAGATGTTAGGATCCTTGTTTTTAGGATGTAGAACTAAGGCCCGGTGTGTTGGGGGGGGCGGGGGGAGAGGTCATGGCTAAAGGAAATTCTGGAGGGTAGGTTTCCTAATCCCCAACACCCTATGGATTGTACATCCAGGGTACTGCTGCTTTTATAGTAGAGATGGTTTTACTATTTGGAGCTTTAGTCTCTCTGTGTCTCTGTCTATCTCTGTTTTTCTATTCCCCCCCTCCCCCTTAGATTACTGGTATGTATTCCTTCTAACCCCTGTTCTGGAAACTGGGGAGTCTAAGATGAAGGAGACCAGCTGGGGGTTCTGGCTTGCAAATGACTGCCTCAGCGAGATGCCATCTGCACCTTAGTCTTCTGATCTAACCTGTACAAAACGTGACAGGAAGACCTGCAGATGGACGAACAGCATGGTTCTAGAAGCCAGACCCCTGGTGTGGGTCTTTGGAGCTTTGGCCATGGGTTCTAGGGCAGCTCCTCTTCTAGGCTCAGTCATTCCAGGCTGCTGTAGGACTGAGTGCTCCTTTTCTGGCTGGACAAGATGCTCCCAGAAGCTTCTTTCTTGTCCTCAGCTGCACGGTGCTGAATGCGCCTCCTGCTGCCTTCTTCATTTCTGCCATTGAATCCCTTCACAGTTGCCAGTTTGATTTTTAATTTAGAATATTCTAAACTAGGTTTTGTGGTATGACTCACATTTATGCTTATTCAACATGGCTTCCAAGAAATTTCCTGGGTGTGCTAAGCCATTTTGAGCTGCTTCTAGGACGAGTTCCCAAGGAAGCACTCTTTGTGGATTGAGGTGGGGTTTGGGGGTTGCGGGTGCTGTGGTTGATAGACAGAAACCAATCCCCTAACTGTTCTGGAGCCTGGAAGTCCCAGGTTGAGGCGTCAACAGGGTTGGTTTCTTTGAGGATCTCACGTTTGCCTGTCTGTCTTCTCCCGCGCCCTCAGATGATCTGCCCATTTCATAAAGCTCTTCATATTAGATTAGGTTGTTTTATGTAACTTAACTCTCTAAAGCCTGTCTTCAATATAGTCATTCTGAGGCACTAGGGGGCAGGCTGTCTCATGAATTTGAAGAGAGGACATAATTTGACCCTCCTCGTGCTGGAAAGCAAGAAGCCGGAGTTGTTTCTTCGAAGATGAAGCTATTCCGGGCTGTCATCACAATCGTGCCACAGGGCATTGGGTGAGAGACATAGATTCAGATATACAGATTTTTTGAGATGGAATCTGCTGTACTCCACTCTGGCCTCAAATGCCCCTTATAACTGAGGTTGATCTTGGACCTCTGTCTTCCGACCTCCACCTCTCAGCTGCTGGGATTACAGCAATGCGCTCCTATGACTGGTTTATGTAATACCGGGATGGAAGCCAGGGCCAGGACTCTGAACCCAGAAGTCTTGTGCATGCTACGCAGTCACTCTACCAACTGAGGCATGTCCCCAGCCCTAAATTTTGTTTCTGAGGCTGCCTGAAGAGATTGGCTCACCAGTTAAGTCAGTTCCCAGCATCCACACTTGCAGCTCACAACTGCCTGCAGCTCTAGAGCCCGGGAATCCAGTGCCTCTGACCTCTGGGTACAACTACAACTTAAGTGTGCATCTCTACACACAGATACATAAACATAACTACAACAAATAAGTCTTTTCAAAAAAAATTCATTTTCTAAGAAAACTTCTCAATTACCCTGTTTGGATGTGACCCCTTGATTATTTGGGATTTATTTCATGGTGCTAGAGACTAAACCAAAGCCCTCGTGTGGGAGTGCATATGCACATTTGCTGGGCAGATGCTCTGCACCTGAGCTACCTCCCCAAGCCCTGGGCTGCTTGTATAGTCCGAGGAGTGTTTGGACCAATCACAGCCCAGGAGAAGTGTTTTCCTCTGGCTAATGGTTTGTCCGAGCTATCACCACAAGAGCCTGGTATAAAGTGTCTCAAACAGCCCTAATTAGGACTGTACCTTCCAGAGACAGGGTGATGTGCAATAAACTTTTCTTCAATCCTTCCTTCCTTTCTTTCTTCTCTCCTTTTTTGCCTCCTGCATACGTGGTGTGTGTGTGTGTGTGCCCACACACGTGTGCATGCATTCATGAGTACCTGTAGAGGCCTGAAGTTGACGACCATCCATTGTCACTCCTAGAACTGCTACCCTCAGGTCTAGACACAGTCTACCTTGTTAAAGGACAATAAATACTCACAGCAGTCTCATCGCTGTCTCATAGTAAATTAAAAAAACAAAACAAGGCCTAAGGATACAGAAATTTAAGTTATGAAGCTTTTAAGAAAATGTTGTTTGAGGGTCTAGGGTTTTAAGGTTGTTAGATGCAAGTTATGGAGGTTGAAAGGTCTAAGGTGATCTAAGGAAATATCTGACGATCTAAGAAGGTGTTTTAAGGTTGACAGATGCAAGTTATAAAGGTTGGAAGTCTAAGGTGATTTAAGGTATTCTAAATAGAAAAAAATGCTCCACATTTTCTCCTGTTGCTATGCTATGGTTGTATTCACTGTCCAGAACTCTGACATTTATCACTAGAGCTCTGATTTATTAATCCAACTGTAATAAAACATTCCACATTCCACTATATGATCCACTACCATGGTTCCAAGCTCAAGATTTTAAGTCTCCTTTGGTTTATCTTTTAAATATAGACATATATACATCCAGTCTTATGAACAGAGAGAAGCAGGCTCTCTTCCATGATGTGTAATCAATCATACTAAAAGTCAAGATCAAGTGAGCTTTTGCCCCTTCTGTGTTGTCGGAGCCCACCGGCAGAGTCAAACAGTTCTTGAGTCAGGAGTGAGGATTGAAAGAAAATTAATAAACCAACATACTACACATGGGATCTTTCTGAGAGGGCTCCAGAAAACTAGTTGCCCACTTTATTCTAACAATCCCTTTTTAAGCAGAGCAAAAGCACCTCCGTACAATGAATGGGTTCACAGAGAAGTCAAACTCTTTTACCTTGACCACCTATCTGTGTGACCCTCACATAATCAAAAGCTGTGAACTTGACAAGACGTCCCATCTGCTGTCTCAAACAAAAGGAGGTAGACCTAACAAAACATTTTGCTTATCACTGACTCCAGGTGAAGGCCAGGGTGAAAACATGTCTTTCTAAATAACAAAGCAGCTCCCCACACTATGTCATGAAAGGCTCTGCCTTTCCTAAGCTAAGCTCCCCTCAAAGAATGTTCATGCTTTTAACCCAAGGTTTTTCCCCCAGCCTCTACTGTGCTATAACACAAAGGTGTATGTCTACTGCCTTTTTCTACAATGCATATTTCACTACAGATAACAATGGTGATGCTAACATGTCTAATGTTTACCTCCTTAAGAGGGATTCTTATAAACTACAGAAATCCACCTGAATCCACCTCTCACATCAAATGGAATCCAGATAAGTAATGCCAATGAAAAGCTTAAGTTTCCCACCTATTGCCTATCTCAGAGGATGGGATTTCTCCCCCTTTCCATGGGAGGAAAGGGAAAGGGAATTCCCTTTCCTGGCTACCCGAATGCTACATTCCTGCATCCAACACCAGCTGATTCATCAGCCTTCACTTCTGGTTGGCATCAATGGATGAGATTTTCTCTCTACCAGCACGGTCTCTCTCTCTGTCTACAAAATCCTAGCACTAGGTAACCATGTCTGCTACTGGCAACTGTGCCCTTGGTCTCTGGCCAACACTGACAAGGTGTTGGAACAGATTGTACCATACCAGTAGACTGAGTCAAACCTTGTTCTTGGGATGCCTTGACAGGTCACTGACTCCTACCTGCCAAATAAGAATAGTTCATTCACCCACTCCTCCAGATTCTCCTCTGGGACACCTTCTGGAGAATTTCAGATTTCTACACCTAGTGCCCACTTTAAGGGCTTCTAAGTTACATGCCTCTGCAACTAAACTGAGCCTCAGTATCCCTAAGATGACAGATCCAAATCAAAACGTTTTTAATTACTACCAGCAATTGGGTAAATGGAGTTTCCCTATGTTCAAGCCTTTCTTCTTCGTTCCAAAACCTTCCCTCTGCTCACTCTCCCCAAAAGTTTCAAATTCCTAAAAGGAATTTTCTCCTTGACCTACTTAACTTTGTCTTCTGCACATGTTTGTTCCAGTATCCTGGCAGACCCAGGTGTTTCCCATATCCAAAACAGCAGCCAAAGCAGCTGCCCACAGGTGTTCCAATCTAACCTTGCAGAGTATGTAAAGCCAAACCTGCACTTTCCCTCACAGCCACGGATGTTCTCACAGATCCTGGACAGCATCAAAACAGCCTACTCTCCCTGGACTTGGTCAACATTCAGCCTTTTGCCCCCGCTATCACTACCCCAGTGTCAGCAGGAAGTATCCAAAATAAGATTCTTTACCCGTTATTCATTTATTATCATCAAAAGGCTGGAATGGTGCGCTTCAGGCCTGGGACAAACAGCTCCAGATTCTCCCAGCATTCCTCAGTCCCTATCTGCTGCAGTGCATGGCTGGCAAGCCCCACCCTCTACCCTCAACTCTTCAGGGCAGGGGCTTCCCCTCCTCCTCACCATGTAATCTGGACATTTTGGTGCTTTTAATTTTTTCCCCCTCTCTCTCTCTTACCCCCTTGCATGAAGAGCAAGAGTTGTTTCAGTGACCTACATTTATATACTTTAACTTGCCTTAAATTTGAGAAGCAGTCCAATGTCCTCATTTTTTAATTATAGGAAAAGGGAAAAATGTCAGCATATAGGCAGCCTGCTTCTGGGTTGCCTAGTAACCTATGATGTCATCATGTAATGCCCACCAGGCGTGTGGCAGACACCTCTGGCAGACACAGTTCAGCTGCACACCAGATATAAAAGGACCAACCTGCCACCTCTCTTGCCCTCACTGCTTTGGTCTCTCTCCCCTTTCTCTGTTGGGGCACCCCTCCCCCATCTCTGTCTCTTCCTCTCTTTACCCACATGGCCCACTCAGGCCCTAACTCCCTCTTCCCTTCCCCCAAATAAAGCTCTTTCATATCAGATTTGTTGTATGTGGTGAATTCTGGTAAGAACAGTTTTTACCCACTTCAAATCATTTACAATGGCCACATCTATTTACCTTTTAAAATAATGTGTGGATGGGTACATGGATGTGGGTGTACCGGTGGAATGACTTGTGTGTGGAGGTCAGAGGACTTGTAGGAATTGGTTCTTTCCTTTCACCTGTGGGATCCAGGGGTTGAACACAAATCAGTCAGCTTTGTGCAGTGAGCACCTTATCCACCGAGCACCCTGCCAGCTCCAGGTCCCCTTTTACCTACAGTTACCGCGAGATTTGATTCTATTTCACAAGCTTGAAGTAAAGTTAACTGAGATTAACTTCTTAAAATTTTAAACTTACATATAATGTGTGTGTGTACTCACACAAAGGACAGATGACAACCCTGGGGAGTCTGTTTTCTCCTTCCACCATGTGGGGCCCAGGGACAGAACTCAAAAGCTTGAACAGCAAGCACCGTTTTACCCACAGAGCCATCTTCTCAGCCAAACACTAACTCTTTTATATTATTTTCATACATTCTGTCACTGTGGTCAAAGTATTTGCACAGATTCTTAGTGGAAACCAAAGATCTTTTTCTGACCTGGAATATGATGGATGCTCTCCACTGACGCCAGCCTTACTACAGCGTCCTTGTTGTTTATTTTGTTTCTTTCTACTGACAAAGGCTAAAAGCAGTACTAAAGCTCATCGCAGCCAGGCCTATTAGTTAATGCCTATCACACCAACACTTGGGAAGTGGAGCCAGAAGGGCCACGGGGTAAATAGACTGGAAAAATTATTCACGGGAAGAGAAAGCAGCCCTTCACTCCTGAGTCTGGTTGAAGTCTCTTGCTTGCTGAGAATCTCAAGACAAGAAACGCCTCAGGCCTTTCTCCCTTCCTAGTGGTAAACCTGCAATTTTTTAGGAATCTCACTAAAAACCCCCTTTGTCCTAACTCCCTTGTGCAACTGGATCCAGGCTTTATCTTATCAGATTGTAATTCCAGCCAAGGTATTTCCAGAGCCATTCTATACTCTCATTTATTGAAAAGAAAGACAAAAGTAAAATTTCTTAACAATACTTCGAGCTATAACTTGAAGCCACCAAAACAGTACCCATGGCTAGAACTAAAACATGGAGGTAGGGCTCTTATTTGAAAGGTCCACAACCATGCTCTGGGGTATGCCTGGTCTTCCTGAGTACCTTTTTAATAAATTTCAATTCTGCTTCTTACTGGCTCATCCTCAAGTTCTTTTCTACAATAAAGCCAAGGATTTAGTTTCACATGAGTTGAGGTTCCTAAAAGTTTAAGAGAACACCCCAGGCTGCTTCTGTCGCAGGCTGCTATGCCTGACTCCGCTGCCAAAGACAGGACTGTTCAGAACTGAAAGTCATACTTGCGTACATAACAAGCTTGAAGCCAGCAAAATACTACAGTATTTTCCAGCTTTCAGTGGTTTGAATTCTGTCCTCTTGGTGGCTTACTGGTTTGATGTTCACTTTATTGACCTTTAGCTAACATTTACTGAAAACTCACTCCTTTCTACCTTCTGTGTTCAGATTTCTGTATATTATAAAAAACAGTCCTAAGGATAGACAGGTGTGGATCAAGGTTTTATTGGAACGGGAACTCACGAAATATTGAGGTGTTTATTAGAAAAAGGTGTAAAATTATGAACAGAAAATTAAGTACAGCAGCCAATGTTGATTATGGATGAGAGAAAAACTAATCAATCAACAGATCTCCCTGGCCCTTAGAAGGGATTGTAACCTTCTTCATCTAGAAAACCAAACCCCCAGCGGCCTCTGCAAGTCTAGGAAGGCTCCTTAGCTCCCCTCATTGATCCTGGAGCGTAGGGAAGGGTAGGAGTGAGCACTACCCCTCCTTAAATTTGAGAAAACCTAGGCAGGGCCAGTCGCTCAACGCTGGCGAATCAGAACCTTAAAAGTACACAGATAATCAGGGGTCCCCACTGCCATGCTCCCATTCCCTTAATGCCCCGGATGTACACGGGTTTCTTGAAGGATGGCGGGGTGAGGGAGTTGGGAGTGATGGGTTAAAGTAACAGGAGTTGAAGCGGCGAGAAAGACTCAGAAGAGAGGTGAACCGGAACATGCTGTACACCTCTAGTGCTGAAATACGCCTTGGGACGCGTTGGTAAGCTGAGGCAGTTAGTTGAGGGAGTTGGCGGGAACCGGGACCCTTTCATTTAAGAGCTCGGCCACGTCCTGCACGTGCCCCCGGCTCCCGCAACTGAAAGCAGAGTCCTGGACGCCCGAGGCAAGGCGACAGGAGACTGCGAGGCCGAGGCGGCGGCGGCTGGAGGCGTGGTGGCCGACTTCAGGGAAAGTGGGAAGTGACTGGGAACACTTTCAAAGCTTTTCAGGGATGAGGGCGGCGCTCCCCGGGGCGGAAACCGAGCTCCCGTGCCCTCGGCCAATGGCTGCGCGATGCGCCGTCCAACGGTGGCACGCGCGGCACCCGTAGGGTGGCGGCCGCCGAGGACGCCATCCCCCTACGCTTCCCAGAAAAGCCCAGGGCCGCGTAGCCAGGGCCTGGCGTGCCTTCCCGCATCCCAACCCTCGCCCGCGGTTAAAGCACCTCAGAGCCACCTTGTCTTTAAAACGAAGCGCCCGCTCAGCAGACATGGCGGACGGCGCCGAGGGAAGGCCGGAAGTGGGCTGTGTGGGCGGGGCCGAGGGCGGCTCCTCGCGAGGTAGGGGCGGGGCTTGCCGCCGGGAGCCGGGTTTGCGGTCAGGAGTCTAAGTCGACCTCTCTGCCTCGGCCGGGAGCTCTCCTCCTTCTTTGGGGGCCGGGCCGGACCGGCTCCGCCCCAGCCAGGTGTCGGTCTGTGTCCCAGGTGCCCGCCGGATCTCCGAGATTCCGGTGCCGCAGGCCTGTGCAGCGGGCTAGCAACGATGGAGGACGCCCCCGAGCGCACCCCTTCACCCTCCGAGTCCGCACAGCCTCCCAGCCCTGCCGGGGAGCCCGAGGCGGCGACCCCCGGGCATTCGGAGTACTGCGTCAGGCCCCTAGACACGGTCCCCAAGAAACTCTGTGGGTATTTAAGTAAGTTTGGCGGCAAAGGACCCATCAAGGGCTGGAAATACCGCTGGTTCTTCTACGACGAGAGCAAGTGCCACCTGTATTATTCGCGCACCGCGCAGGATGCTAACCCCCTGGACAGCATCGACCTCTCCAGTGCGGTGTTTGATTGCAAGGCAGACGCTGAGGAGGAGGGCACTTTTGAAATCAAGACTCCCAGCCGCGTTATTACCCTCAAGGTAAATGAAACTTTCCTCTCTTTTTCCAGCTCGAGTGAGTTTTCAGAGCCAGTGTATGGTCACCTGGACTCGGACAGTGATCACCATCGTGTGCCCAGAGCCTGCAGCTTTCCCACAGAGCTTTCACACCATTTCCTTATTGCCTTCCCACAGGCAAGGGTGAAGGATTCGCTTTATGGATCAGAAACCTGAATCATAGATAGAAGAAAATGGCTCAGACCGGGCATTTACAATGATGTGGTCCACTGTTGGAATCTTCCAGTGCTTTATCAGAACTTTAGTGATGCCTGAAGCCCAATCTGGGCTTGGTGGTCCACTGTTGGAATCTTCCAGTGCTTTATCAGAACTTTAGTGATGCCTGAAGCCCAATCTGGGCTTGATGTTCTCATGCCCAACTACTCAATTTCCTTAACTTACTTCCTCGGTACTGAAGCAGTCAAGATAATGTGGTTGCATTCTTTGAGGCCAGGATCTGATTCATGTCTTGGTGTTTTGGCCAAGGAGAATAAATGCAGACATCGGCAGGGGTTAGGAAGGAAAATATGTAAGTTCAGTCACTGATCATCCTGGTTTGTTCATCCAGGCATGTCTGAACTAGCAAGTTCTTAGTAAATGTCATTTGAATAAACACATATGCACACACAGGGTGATGGAGCCCAAGGTCAGAACCTATCGCATTAAGAGGGTGTGCCCTGTCTCCTCACTGGAAAGACGGATGTGGGCTTAGTCCTCTAGACTCGGAAAGAGTGCAAGGATGAAGGTCTTCCTCCCCACTGCCTCCGCTCCATCTTCCTATACATTCAACCTGCAGCTGTCCAGGAGCTAGAATGCCCACAGCTATACTTCTTTTTTCCTGGCAGAGCATGGCTACTTGGTTAGGCTGGGGGAGGAAAGGGGGCTTGCCATTAAAATCAAAGAAATCCAGATCTTTAGGCCAGAAAGGACATTTTAGAGGTCATGTGGCCTTGGGTCTTGTGTTCCTTCCACAAGACAAGTGCTGTTGACAGGGCCATACACTGTTGTTACCTCTCCATTAGTATACACATAGGCCTGGCCCCGTGCTAGGCTCTGGGGTGTGGAGCAAGTCAGACTTGTTCAGCTCTATCCCTTATTCTCAAACAGCCCTAGGTGTGATGGGAAAACTGTTGGGCAGTGTGGAGACAGGAGGGATCAGCTCCTCCAAATGAGGAGGGGAGCTTTTCAGAAAGGCATCACTTAAACAAGAATTGATGGGCTTTTTGATGCGCAAAGGATAAAGGCAGTGATGCTGAGACAGGAAAACACAGTATGACCACGAGTATCCGGACAAGCGAGACGGGGGTCTGGCATACACAGGTGCCAAAAAAAATGGAGGTGAAGGGAGGGACATTGGTGAGTTAGGCCCAGGGCCTTGGACTTTGTTCAGTAGGCTATAGAAGCTGTCTAAGACCCTTAAGCTAAGGGAGTGCAATGAGATTAGTGTCTTGGGAGTTCAGCCTGGATGTTGGGCAGAGAACAAATTAGGGTAAGAGGAAGCTGGTAGCCAGAGAGCCCTGCAGAAATGGTCAGGAGGGAATGATGGCTGACAGGAGCTATGGCCATGGAGAAAAAGCAGACGACCGTGGCCAGCCAAGGGTGGCAGGCCAGTCAGTGGGGCAATGGTAACTGGCTGGCAGCCTGGTGGGGGTAGGGCTGCCAGGAGAGACCTCAGGGTGAAGAAACTGTAGGACACCCAGATCCATGCAATATGAAGAAAACTCTGGCCAGAAGATCTAAGGGCTACCTCATGAGCCTGTGTGTGGACTGTGATCACATGTGCTGGCCTGTCACAGGCTCTCCAGTGTCAGCAAAGCCTCTGACAGAGTGGTTGCTCAATGTGAACATGTCAAATGAGTTAAGGAATAAAATGCGGTGTCTGTGTTTAGCTGGGCACTATCAGGTCAAGGTGAAACCTAGGAGCAGTCAAGGAACAGAGTATGGAAAGAAAAAAAATCATTCTGTCTTATTGATATCTGTGTAACAGGCCAAGGGACGTTCGTAGCAATACCCCTGCTCTAGCTGAGTTTCTGTTGCCTTGAACACTGCAACCAAAAGCAATTGGGAGAGGAAAGGGCTTATTTGGCTTATTTACACATCACAGTTTATCCCTGAAGGCAGGAATACAAGCAGGAACCTAAGCAGAGGCCATAGCAGAACCCAGCTTGCTGGCTTTTTTTCTCTGGCAACTCAGCTCCCCTTTTATATAGCCTAGAGTCCAATGGTTCTCAACTTTTGAATAGTGTGGATGTAAATATATCATATTTACATAATGATTCATAACTAGCAAAATTACAGTTATAAAGTAGCAACAAAAAAAAATGATTTTAAGGTTGGAGGTCACCGCAACATGAGGAACTGTATTAAAGGGTTGCAGCGTTAGGAAGGTTGGGAACCTGCGTAGGGATGGCACCGCCAGCAGTGGGCTGAGTTCTTCTGCATCCATCAGTAATTAAGAAAGTGCCTCACAGACATGGCCACAGGCCAGTCTGATCTGGACAGTTCTTCAGTTAAGTCCCTTTTCCCCAGGTGACTCTTAATTTGTGTCTTGTTGACAGTTGAAGCTCAGTGTGACAACCTATCTCCCCATCCAAGTCACACTCATCTTGAAAGAGTTGCCCTGGTTGTTCTGTAACCTTTCACCATGCTTTCATAGCCTTGAGGCTCACTGTCTACCCCAGCCAGCTGCCCATCGTCTGTGCACACCAAAGCTCATGCCTTTAAAATTATGTTTAAAATAAAATTCTGGTTTACAACTGAGAGACATAGTTTCTGGGGCCAACATAGCCACCACACGCCCAGACCACTTGTATCACTATCTGTGAAAAAGAACTATCATGCCTGCCTTCTTCCTAGAAGATCCATTAAGCTTTTGGATGTACAAACCGCTGTTTAGGCCATTAGTTGGGAAACTAATGACTAACAACATGTGTGGAGTGGTGCAGGATGCTACCATGTTACCAGAGTATGAATGAGGCTTTCCTGCCCCCATTCATAGCCATGAGCTGGTGTGTCCCTGCAGCAGGAGGGATTGCCTCTACCCCACAGAAAGGCATTGAGAACTTGGTGGTGTCATTCAAGGTGGCTGGTTCCCATCCAAGTCATGATTCAAAGCTCTTTCCTCCCTCGTGGCACCTCTCTCTCTCTCTCTCTCTCTCTCTTCTTTTCTTTTTTTAAATTTTTTATTATTATCATTTATTACAATTTATTCAATTTGTATCCTGGTGTGGCACCCTCCCTCATCTCTTCCCAATCCCACCCTCCCTACCTCTTTCCCTCCCCATACCCTCCCCGATCCACTGATAGGGGAGGTCCTTCTCCCCTTCTGTTTGACCTTAGCCTATCAGGTCTCATTAGAACTGGTTGCATTGTCTTCCTCTGTGTACTAGCAAGACTGCACCCCCCAAGGAGAGGTGATTAGAAAGCCTGTCACTGAGCTCATGCCAGAGAAAGTTCCTGCTCCCCTTGCTAGGGACCCCACTTGGAGACTGAGTCTGTGGGCTACATCAGAGCCTGGGTTTTAGGTCCTGTCCATGCATTGTCCTTGATTGAGATATCATTCTCTTCAGGGCCCCCAGGGCTCAGTTTTTATGGCTCTGTTGGTCTCCTTTTGGAGCTCCTGTCCCCTCTAAGTCTTTCTATCTCTCCCTTCTTTCATAAGATTTCCTGCACTCTGCCCAAAGTTTGGCTAAGAGTCTCAGCCTCTGCTTTGATGCCTCGATCAGTAGTCTTTAGAGGCCTCTGTGGTAGGCTCCTGTCCTGTTCCCTGTCTTCTCCTGCCTCCCACTGTCTATCACATTTGTCCTTCTGAATGCGAATTGAGCATCTTCCCTACGCTCTTCCTTGTTGTTTAGTTTCCTTTAGGAGTGTAGATTTTAGTATGTTTATCCTATATTATATGTCTAATATCCACTTGTAAGTGACTACATATCATTTGTGTCTTTCTGCTTCTGGGTTACCTCACTCAACGATCTTTTCTAGTTCCCACCATTTGCCTGCAAATTGCATGATTTCCTTGTTTTTAATAGCTGAGTAGTATTCCATTGTGTAAATGTACCACAATTTCTGTATCCATTCCTCAAGTGAGGGGCATCTGGGTTGTTTCCAGCTTCCGGCTATTACGAATAGAGCTGCTCCAAACGTGGTTGAGCAAACGTCCTTGTTGTGTGGCACCTCTCTTTCTCTGTCCAGGGAATGCTTCTGTGCACCTGCATGTGCCAGGCTCTGTGCTGAGCACTTTATTTTTCTCATTTCATCTTCATAAACCACTCTATATAAAGTTGGTAGTATTGTCACCACAAGACAATTAAGGAAACCGTGGCAAAGAGACACTCAGGAACCCCTAAGCAGGAAACCAGAGCCTGATTCTTTTCTGTGGTGTTACAGAAATGAATGTAGACCCCAAGTGCTGATCTGTTTTACCTGGTAAGACCGAGTTCCTTGGCCTTCTGCGACCTCTGAAGGCCACCCTGATGCCACCTTACTGACTAATGCTTGTTCTTCTCAGGCCGCCACCAAGCAAGCGATGCTCTACTGGCTCCAGCAGCTGCAGATGAAGCGCTGGGAGTTCCACAGCAGCCCAGCTGCACTTCCTGCTGCCCCTGCTGCTGCCCTGGCTGAGAACGTACCCACCCTGCACCTCAAGCTAGGTACCAATGGGCTGGCCTCCTGCCACCCACCCAAACATTTGATCACCAGGCCTTTCCCCTGTTGCTGGGAGTGCGGGAGGAGCCCTCTGCCAAGAAGCAGAACCAGAAATGAATGAGAGGTAGGCCTGGTTAGGACAGGAACATGGGCTCCGAGGCCAGGCTGCCTGAGTTCAAGCCTCAACCATGGGTGATTTCAGGCAAGTTGCCAAGCCTGCCTTAGTTTCAGTTCTTTCCCTGACAAATGAGGTGAATAAATTATACCCATGTTAGCACTCTTCTGAGGCTTCGCTGAATTCATATACCTCAAAGGCTTAGAACAATGTCTGCATACGGTCAGACCCAGCAGAACATTGTAACAGCCCTAGACATTCAGGAAGTTACACTCAGGGTTGTGAGAAGGGTTGTTGAGAAAGTTCAATGCTGTGGCCTTTTACTCACTTTTGTAATGATTCGGTGTATCTGTTACTTTAACCCTGATGTTTTCAGAGAACCAAGTTCTTTGTCCCATATTGCCTACAAGTGAGGTTTCTTTCATTTATCTGTATGCGTGCATGCTTAAGTGTGTGTGTGTGTGTGTGTGTGTGTGTGTGTGTGTGTGTGTGTGTATTTCCTGGGGGTTGAATCCAGCACCTCAGGAATGCTAGCCAAGCACTCTGGCATTAAGCTACCGTCTCTTACCTTTGGCTTTGGGGACAGACAGATTCTTGCTGTGTAGCCCAGATCGGCCTCAAAACTCTAAGTCCTACCTCAGCCTTGCCAGTGTTAGCGTAATAAACATCACAATGCACTGTAAGTGAAGTTTTGTTTTTTATGTTGTTGGGTTTTTTTGTTTGTTTGTTTGTTTGTTTGTTTGTTTTAATCTCAAGTTTTAGAATATCCCAAGATGGAGAAGCCTTAGAGATCCTGCTTTCCCCCAGCACTGTTCTGTGGCTGGAAGCGTGACTAACAGGTTTCAGTGTGGGGATGGACCATCCCACAGCCACTGCAGGAGTGTCTAGAATGCAAACAACTTGAGTTGACGGGCCAGTTACCCAGGGCAGAGCGATGGCCGGATGACTCATGGGCCACAGCCCCTGGCTGCTTCCCATGCCCACCACTCTCACCTGTCTGTGGAGTGCCCCCTCCCTTGGTAGATGCCTGTGTGCCGACTTGTTCTCCCAGCAGCAGGTTACACCCCCACCCTTCCTCAGCCTCTAGCAGGTCGTCCCCTTCCCCCCTGAACTGCAGGTCAGTTCCACATCCCCTCAGTACTGTTCCCTAGGTTAACTCTCTCAGAGTCCTCCTCTCCAGTGCCCTCTACCAAGGCCTGTGACTGAACCTGTCCCCTGTAGTCTGAGCTTTCTAAAATGAAAGGCCACCCAGATGGACAGGATCTTGCCTGCCACCTAGGGCTTACCTTAACGCTACCCCTCCCTAAACACATTTCTTCAAGCCACCCAGTGCCCATTTTGTGCCTATGCTTTAGCACAAGTCCCTCTCTTCTGCCTGGTAAATTCCTGCTGATTCTGTAAGGTGAGGCCTGTGTCACCTCATCTTGTCAACTTCCTCTTGGATGCCGTCTGGGACTTTGCCACCTAGACTAAGTATAGATGCTTGACATTCTTTCAAACATTGCAGGGAGGCCTGTCACATGGTGTTCTGATTACGATGTCCTTGTCAGTCTCCACCCAGGAACCATTTCTGTGTCACCTGTGTCCTTTGTCACCTATCCTTAGTGTCCGGCCTGGCACGGCAGTTATTTGCAGAGTGAATTTGAGGGTAAATACGTTGAGCTTCATGACTAAGAAGAGGACTGTAAAGTGTAATGCTGGGTGCACAGGCCTAGTACGTGTGGCTGCACTAATAATGTGTGTGCACACTATTACTGTCATCATGGTACCTACACGCACATGTATGCTCTTACCCTCATGGCATGTGTATTACCACTATCACAGAAGTCCACGCTGTAGCACACAGCAGTACTGCTGTCAAACAGCTGTTTCTCGTGAATAGCCACTCACTTCTTTGGGGGAGCTTTTCTTTCTTTTCCTTTTTATTTTTTCTTTTTTGGCTATGAGACAGTGTCTCATGTAGCCCAGGCTGCCCTTGGATTCACGATGTGGCTGAGGCTGTTCCAGAGCTCCGGGGCTTCCTGCCTTTTCCTCCTCCTCCCAGGTACAGGCACATACCACCGTACCCAGCTTCAGGCAGGATTTTGAAGGGTTATTTTTGCACCTACCCTTCTGTAGCTCAGACCCCTCCACCACCTCACAGCCAGGCAACCCCATCCAAGTGGGTAATTATAGCCTGAGTTGACATAGTTGCCAGAGCCAACCTCAGAGCAGAGATGCGCAGAGATGATCCCCCTTCCTGTATGTGTTGAACTGAAATGTGAGAACTAGGCTGTGAAAGTATGCTGAGCAAGGAACCCCATCTCGGGCTGTGCCAGACCTGGTCCAGGCTCCTAATTCTTTAGCCTTGCTTCAGTACACATGACTGTTTGGGACTAGCATTGCTTTGCCTGTGGGGCAGGCAACATGGCGGCCCGTACCCAGGGTGGTGGTGTCCCAGGGAGAGCACTGACCTGAGATTCGGAAGCAGACGTATAGACTTTCCCTCTGACATCCTCTCCGTCCTACAAACCTGCCCTGCTGGACCCAGGGCCCGAGCGGAAACTTCTTGCATCATACATACACATAAGAGGAACACAGAGACCTTTATGGAGTGTGTTGTTTGCTTGCTTGCTTATTCTGTAGCCTAGGATGGCTTCATTCTCACTATGTAGCCCAGGCTGGCTCTAAACTCACGGTGATCACCTCGTTTCAGCTTCCCAGATGCTGGGTTGTAAGCATATGCATGACTCCTTTGAACAAGCTGTTGAGCCTTAGCTTAGCTGTGTGGAGCATGCTGCCCTACCCCAGCCCCTCCCCATCCTTCCTGAGGAAGCAGAAGGCTGTGCAAGCCTCCTGATCCACTTCTGACTTTGAGTCACAGAGGCTGGGTCCCGTAAAAAAAAAAAAAAAAAGTTGTGTCACACCCTTGAGCAATCTGAAGGCGTGTTCTATAAAACTTTCCAGCATTTCCATCTTTAATATATACTTCACGACGCAGTGGCCTCCAGAGAGCCAGGAACAATCAGAGGAAAACTGACAGATTCCCATAATAACACATTGGCAAAGGAAGCCACAGCTTAAGTGTCTGTCATCAAAAATTCCCATGCCACTTGCCAGCAGTGCTCTGGCAGTGAGCATGTGCCATCTCAATTATTCCTTTGTCTTTGAGGTGTTATTCTCATTTGTAGCAGAGCACGCTAAGACCCCTGGTAAGGAAATGCCCATCCTAAAATTCAAGCTACAACCTACAGGTTCACCCTCAGAGCTGAGAGGC
Source organism: Pachyuromys duprasi (assembly GCA_028658305.1). Taxonomy (NCBI): domain Eukaryota; kingdom Metazoa; phylum Chordata; class Mammalia; order Rodentia; family Muridae; genus Pachyuromys; species Pachyuromys duprasi. The sequence goes on from CM053763.1 coordinate 89,215,487, forward strand.
CATCAGGGTACACCACCAAAGCAGCACCTCCCTGACCTAGGCCCCCTTTTTGTATGGGCAGGGTCTTCCTTGTAGTATTGAACCCAGGCCCTTGGTCGAGGAGTCTGAGGGCTGCTGGATAAGCCTAGCATGATCGCCTCCCTGGGGCCTTTCTCCGGGCAGCAGGAGCCAGGGAGGGCCTCAGGTCTGGGGCCAGTGAGAGGCGCTGGCCTCAGCTGCGGTAAGGCCGGCGAGTGTGCCCATCCCTTTAGTATCTGCAATAGCTGGGGCCTTTGGAGGCACACCCACTTTTCAGGAACAGAATGCTACCCCAGTGGACCGCAGGGTTTAGTGGAGAAGGCAAAGCGGCTGAATTGCATCTGAGCTCACATCACCTGCTGACGTGGCCTCTGCCGCTGGCCTCGTCCCCTCCAAGCTGCTCTTATTGGCGCAACCCCGCAGGCAGTGTCGTGTAGCCTCAGAGTTGATCTTGGGCAGAAAGAAGATGTAAGAGAGCTGACATTGCAGGAGACACACACGCTAAGATGTTGGAACCTGAGAAAAAAACTGATTTTGTTTGCTCTGAATGAGGAAGAAGGAAGGTGGTTAAAGCATTGATGAATAAGAAAATTTTATGTTGAGTCCATTCAGAATCTGAAAGTTTGGAGTCCACATTATGGGGCCTTATCCTTTCCTATTTCTGTGAGCCTCTGGCCTTGAAGAACACAAGGTAGAGAGTAGCCTTCTTGAGATTTCACTTACTTATTTTGGCGTAAGTAATTTCCAACAGATCACAGAATCCTCTTGGTGGAAACAGGGCCTGGCCTCCGATCTTCCAACCAAGGCAGCTCTAGTACTTCAAGTTCTTGCTGAAAAACAAACACATGCACACTCACACATACACACACACACACATTACACACACATTCACACATCCACCTTCATACACATACATACATATGTACAGACACACACATATACATGTAAACAGACCCTCCCCTCACTCATTTACACATAGATATATATACATATACATGCACACAAGTACACACACCCTACCCCACATACTTCCCTCATATCATACACACACACACACACACACACACACACGCCTTCCCATCAGGCCACCCTGGTCCTTTGCCATAGGCTCAGCTCGAACCTATTACAATGCCTGTTCCTCCTCTTGGCCCTGGCTCCTCCTGCAGGTCCAGTCAGCTCCAGCCCTGACAGCCCTCCCTGCTGCACTCTTTCTCCACCAGGGAGTCTTCTCTGACTGGAACTGGAAGGACTGTCTCTGGCCCAGCTCGCGTCCACCTTTGTCTTGATTGTGACTTCTTCCCCTTGCTGCCTCCCAGCCTCAGCAACCTAGAGCTTTGCTCCATCTCACTTTCTCCAGCCCTCCCCTGGGAGCCCAGTCCGTGTTTGGGGAGAAGGGGATGGAAAGGAGACCTCACAGGAATGGCTGTGAGTGCTGCTGCCAAGCTGCCTGACCAGCTTGTGCAGTGGGCGGAGCCTGCTAGGAATTAGCGGTGTGTGACCTGCTATTGTTCAAGTGATTACAGATTGTCTTGAATGAGTGGAACAGCCTCCACCCTACCGTACCCCCCCCCCAAAATCTCCACCATAATGATGGATGTTTCTATGCCCACACCTTCTTTGCTGATGTGATGCGCAGAGAAATTTTTCCACCCCAAAAGTCATAACGTCATTTAATTTTAATCGTGTGTGTGTGTGTGTGTGTGTTTGTGTGTGTGTGTGTATGTGTGTGTGTGATCTGTCCATGTGACTGTGATACCGTCAGAGACCAGAAGAAAGCTGGAGTTACAGGCAGTTGTGAGCTGCAGGTGGGTGCTGGTAGCTGAACTCTAGAGCTCTGAGCCAGGGAACCATCCCTCCAGCCTCTCACGTCTACAGCTTCTACTCCTTCAGGATAAGGGCCCCGAATGAAAATCACTGTGTCCTATAAGTGGCCCTGACCCTTCCACACTTTCTGTAACACCCCATATTAACCTTCAGACGTGCCACATCCTCTCTCTTACACTTTGAATGATGTTTTTTAGCCTAGAAACATATCTCAACATTAAACCTTTTTAAGTCAGTTGCTCTGAAAGAATTCTTGTCAGGATACTGGGGAAGCAGCCGTGTGTCTTCTAAACACAGCCACTGCTAATGCTGTGTTATGGCCCACAGTGCCATCTTCTAGACGTGGCGAGCATTAATATTTTTATTACCCATAGTCTCATCTTCTAAACTCGGCCAGTGATAATGCCGTATTGACCTCTGCCCTTCTTTCATTTTAGCATATTTTGGATCATATACTAATACAAAACATCTTTATTTTGCTTTTTAGTACTTAGGATTGTTATCTTAATATTTCTTTATGTTTTAAGATCTCTTTGTAACTTCGTATAGTTAATGAATATAAATTTGTTTTCTAGTTATGAAGGTAGGCCTAAATTTTTTTATAACAACAAATTTGGTGAGAAAAACAATAAATTGAGAATAGCCTGCTCACTCAGGATCCAATCGTGCCACCCAATCACACTTTTTTTTTCAGTATCTAAACATTTATTTAGATAAGGACTCTCTAGAATGCTACATACCAACTGTATGCAATTATAAGGGCATGTCATTTCTCTACAAAGATAGCTAAGACAGGTTCAAAACTTGAAGGCATTTAAAAGCTAGCACAGGGATTTAAAGGTCATGTGGATTCAAGAACAGTGAGTCATGACAGAGCTCACTGCATTCTAATCTTCAAAATCTAGGCTTTTAACCAGAAAGAAATCTGAAGAGTAACAGGTTGTCTCTAGTTGGGTACATATTTTACCCAAGAATATTAAACCTCTTACCAACTTACAACTTTGAATAGAAACATCTCTTATTATGGCAAAGGATATATATATTGAAAAGCCTACCGAAAAGAAGAGAGAGAGAGAGAGAGAGAGAGAGAGAGAGAGAGAGAGAGAGAGAGAGAGAGAGAGAGAGAGAGAGAGAGAAAGTTCCTCTGTGTAACCTTGGCTGTCCTGGAATTCACTCTATAGACTACAGTGGCCACAGAGATCCACCGGCCTCTGCCTCCTGGGACTGAAGGTGTGCACTACCACCACCTATCATAATCAGAAAGTATTTTTAAAGAGACCTATATGGTGAAAATGCATGCTTTTATCCACATTATGCCTTGAAATCCTGATAAGTTATGTGTGGTGATGGCCAGGCAGGAGCCCAGCCTATTATCTTTTCACTTAGCAACACTACATGTTTGTACAAGAGAAACATTAACAGTTAAAGAGGCTGAGGCTGTGTTATGTGACAGATGAGTAGGGCCGTAAAATAACCTGTTCAGTGGCACTAAGACCTTGTGACCCCAGTGGCCATTTCTCAGGTGGCAGTTTTGAACTGCCCTGTGACAGCTGGCTGTTGATTAGATGCAAAATGATGGCTGGCTAGAAGTCTTTGCTGCTAACTGATCTTGTTCATATGTGCATCGTGCATTGCCACCACAGTGATGGTAAGGATCCAGTCACTCAAGAAGTTTGCTTCTTTCCTGTTTCAAAATTTATTTTATTAAGATTTGGAGCTTTGAATGCTGGAGCTC
>CM053763.1:89219563-89292525 GCA_028658305.1 Pachyuromys duprasi
CTGCCCTGTGACAGCTGGCTGTTGATTAGATGCAAAATGATGGCTGGCTAGAAGTCTTTGCTGCTAACTGATCTTGTTCATATGTGCATCGTGCATTGCCACCACAGTGATGGTAAGGATCCAGTCACTCAAGAAGTTTGCTTCTTTCCTGTTTCAAAATTTATTTTATTAAGATTTGGAGCTTTGAATGCTGGAGCTCGTACATCTCAGCAACATCCCTAAGCCATGAAGAGTCTATTTTGAAACTTTTTGTGTACATTGTTCTACCTGCATATACACCTGCACGCCAGAAGAGGGCACCAGATCTCACTGTAGCCACCATGTGGTTGCTGGGAATTGAACTCAAGATCTCCAGAAGAGCAGCCAGTGCTTTTAACTTCGAGCCATCTCTCCAGCACTTAACTCCATTTTTTAACCTGTGATTTTCCACATAGTATTATATTCCATGTGTACTCCTTATGTTCTCTGGGGGAAAGGTCTCACTATGCGTTTCCGGCTAGCCTGGCACTCACAGCAATTCTCCTCCTCTGGCCTCCTGAAATGAGCTACTCTTCTCTCGTGTTTTTCATCTTGTGTTTTCACATAGCTGAGTGGCAGTTGTACGCAGGCATCATGTTTTACCCAGCCTGCCCCTGGACTGTAAAATCTTCACTTCCAGCCCAGCATGGTGGTTTTCACCTGTAACCCCAGGTACTTGAGAGTTGGAGGTGGGAGTGGGAATGCAAGGTCAAGGCCAGTGTGGGTGATTTAGCTGAGGCTCTGTGTCCGAAAGGAAGGACTGGGTTGCTGGTTTCGTAGATAAAGGTTGCCACGCGAGCTTGAGAACCAGCATGCAGGTCCCCAGAACGCATGTAATGCTGGCCCTGGGGAGGCAAAGACAGAGATCCAGAGCAAGCTCTGTAGTTATCCTAGTCAGCAAGCTCTGAGCTCAGTAAAGAACCCTGTGCTACTAAGTAAAGCAGAGTGATAGAGAAAGATACCTGACATCAACCTCAGCTACCACATACAAGCACACACATCTGCAAACATGGATATATGCTTACACACACACAAACCCACGCACGCGCGCGCTCTCAAAACAAACAAAAACCTGGAAAAAGTTTTGTCCAGCTTAAGGTACTACAAATTACACTACGATAGACCCTTTGGCACATCATGTTTTCAGCACATTTCCGGCTCTTCTAAATGAATAACCTGCACTCCTGCGTGTTTGTGGAGAGTCTCTGGGAAGGCTACAGCAGAACAGATCATTTTAAAGCTGCTTTGCTGTAAGTTTGCTAGGAGGGCAGCTGTCTGTCCGAGCTGAGCCCAGAGCCCAGGACTAAGTCCTTCCTACGGAAGTACCCTGGCTCATGCCAGTACTGACTGCCTGTCTTTGGCTCCCCAGAAGAAGAGGAGGCAGAGCTGGAGGAGTTCCTGTGCCCTGTGAAGACACCTACCGGGCTTGTGGGTGCAGCTGCTGCCTTGCAGCCTGTCCCCGCCATGCCTTCAGCTCTTCAGAACATCTCTCTGAAGCATCTGGGAACTGAAATACAGTAAGTGCCAGTGGGGATAAGAGGCGGCCAGACCACCAGCACCCCTTTTTGTGAGCATCATCTGGCGAGAGGTGGGGCAATGGTAGGATCATAGGCTTATTTTCAACTAACCACATTGTGATTTAAAAATATGCCGGGTACTGTAATCCCTGCACTCGGGAGGCAGAGGCAGGAATGTCATGAGTTCTAGGCCGGCCTGAGCTACATAGTGAGATCTTGTTTCAAAATACAAAACAGCCTCAGCTATTAAAGCACTGGCCACTCAAACCTGGTGACATGAGGTCCTGGAATTCTCGTAAAGATGGAAGGAGATTACCAACTCCGTAGAGCTGTCCCCACATGTATTGTGGCACATGCACCGACCCATCGCACCCTGCCCCACACCCCACACTCCCACACACATGCCACACATAGTGATACAACATTTCAAAAGGAAAAAAATCATTCAAAATTACCAATAGTTTTACCACTCACCACGCTTAGTGGGTGGTTTATAGATAGATCTATATGTTCATGTATACTGAGATCACCACAAGTGATGATTTCATATCAAATTATTTCCATCACACATGCTTTTCATGTGGGTCATGTCAGCTACTTTGTGGTGGAGAGTGTTGAGACAAGGTCTTACTCTGTAGCCCCCGGCCAGCCGGACATTACCTTGTAGCCCCAGCTGGCCTTGAACTTGCAGCAATCCTCCAGTCTCAGCTTTTTTGAGTGCTCGAATTACACATAGGAGCTACCATGCCAGGTCCTGACTGGCCTTTTTAAAAGTTGTTTAAATTTAAAAAAAAAATTTTTTTATGTTGTTATTTTATGTGCATGTATGTCTGGGATGATAGAGATGGTCTTCCTAGGAGAGAAGCAGGCTTTAGAGAAGAGAAGAGGTGTGTCCTCTGGGGCCTGCTGGTGAGAGGAAGGGCTAACTAACCCAGAGGCGCATGGAGCCCAGGAGAGGGGTCTGAGCTGGGAAGAGAAGCCTGGGGACATGGAGCATGGATGAGCACCCCAGGGTTCTGGGCTTATCTTTCTGAAGATGCTGAGGAACTGGGTATGCTGGGAAGGTGCTAAAGGGAAGCAGAGCCTGGCAAGGCCAGCCTTCCAGCCAGCGTGTATCCAGGGCAGTGACTTGAGCCTGGCAAGGCCAGCCTTCCAGCCTGCATGTATCCAGGGCAGTGACTTGAGCCTGAAGGAGGCCACCGCGGAAGTGGAACGGAGGACACATGGAGACTGAGAAAGGAAGGAAGTTTTGCTGTTGCCCGGGTGCTGCCACACATACAAGGCAATAGCAACACTGCCATGTTAGTTCCCTGCACTGCCGGGCAGCAGATGATGCGGTGAGGTGAGAGCCGTCCGGGTGCCCTGCGCACGCCTTGAGCTTGCATTTGTGCTGAGATGACTCAACAGGTAGAGGGGTTTGCTGCTAAATCTGATGACCTGAGTTCAATCCCTAGGGACACACTTAGAACGGACTCCGAAAAGTGTGCACTGACTTCCCCACATGTGTGATGGCATATGTGTGAATAAAATGGTTTTTCATTTTAAAAGTCCAACAAAACTGATAGCTTTTAGCTAGGTCAAGAAAAGGGAGAAAATCCAGATTGCTAAAGTTGAGAACCAAAAAAAAGAGGCTCATTACTACCAACCTTAGAGAAATAAAAAGGATTACCAGGACCAGGCATGGTGGCTGAGACAGGAAGATTCTGAGTTTAAGGTTTGCCTGGGCTACTTAGTGAGTCCCTACCAAAAAAGAAACAGGGTCCAAGGAATTGCTGTGAAAACTGTAACACCATCAAACTTGAAATGGAAGAACTAAGAAGACACAAATTGCTGGGACTGACTGAAAAAGAACTTGAAATTTGAGTAGACCCCATAACTAGTAAAGAGCCTGAAGGGGATGGAGAGGCTTGCCAGACAGGTGTGCGGGTATCTGAAGAAGAGAGGTGAGGGAAGGGGTGTTGCTGAGGTGCTTCTCTGGTCTGTGCACCCACATTCCTTCTCACCCCTGTCCGAGCTCACATCCATTATCAGGCTCCATCCCTAACCCCTTCCTTTTTGGGGACCTGAACCAGATTCTTTTCTTTTGTGCGTCTCCATCGTCTGAGCATTTGTGGAATGAGGGTTTTCCAGAGTGGCTTGTCTATCATGTTGCGCGGAGGGACAAGGGGCCACGGAGGTCTGTTGACTTTCATGTCCCCTGCCTGACCACCCCACCCCGCTGGCCCTTGGTAAATGCCCTCCGGGTGCAGCATCAACCGAAATGGTAACTGGTCACAGTGAAAACTAGTTGTTGAAGAACAAATTTCTCCAATTCACAGAAAGCATTAGCCATCACTAGATGGGGTAGCTCTTAATATTTTCCATCTTTTCTCTTGCTTTTAGAAAAAGAGTCACCATATCAAATTTATTTCTTTTTTTTTCCCCTATCCTTTTCTAAGCAGAAAGCGGTCATGGATACTCTGTGATTGGGTCAAGAGCAACATAGGGCTGGGGACACGGCTCAACCTATGAGCCTCTCGGACTCACTGGGGCACCACAGGGCAGAAAGAGCAGAAGTCCAAAGTCATCCTCTGTCAGGTAGTAAATTTGTGATGCATGAGACGCAATCTGAGAGGCGTGAAACCCTGACTTAAGAATTTTAAAAAGTTAAAAGAAAGGACTAGAGACGTGGCTGCGTGGTAACTTGCTGTGTGAACAGGAGGGCCTCAGGTCCCTGACGCCTGTCTCTAACTGGAGCCCTGGGGAAGCAGAGACAGGAAGCCTCCGGGGCTCACTGCCAGCCAGCCCAGCGAGGCAGCAAGCTCTGGGTTTCCTGAGAGACCCTGTCCCAAAAGAAAAAAAAAAAAGTGGATAGTGAGTGAAGAAAACACCTAATGTTCAGCGTGGCCTAGACACATACACAGGACGCGGGACTGGGAGCTGAGTTTAACCTTTTTTTCTGCATGGCAAAATGATTTTAATCATGAGATCACTGTGGGATCACAAACAGGAACATTAAAAATACATTTAAATCGGGTACTTGGTTCTTCAGCCTCCTACATCTATATTGAAACAGATTTCAGGAAATTCCCAAGACCCCTGCCTTCTGAACCCCTCCACTGGGAAACACGCATGTTCTGAGCATGGCTCTCAGAAGCCATGGTCTTTCCTGCCGCAAGCTGTGGCTGCCCTCCCTGGGTAGGTGTGCCTGCATGGCCTATTTCTTGTAGTGCACGGGTCTTTTCTTCTTGCCCAGCCTATAATTTCAAACAGTTCACTTAGTTCTCTTTTTCTTTACCTTGCTATTAATTTCTGAATCAATGTGCTTGTATCTCTTTACAGGGAACGTAAGCACTAGCTCTTCATCTGGTGGACCTCAAATTTGTTGTAGTCTGTACTCTCAGGCCAGTGGGTCCTACCTCATTCTTTTCTGTAACCCACACAAACGTTAAGCCTGAGCTGGGGCCGCAGCCTCAACAAGTCGTTGGCTGAAGCTGGCCTGGGCACCAGCGTAAAGCCCCTTGGTAGCCATGAGTCAGTGGAACCTGCAAGGCAGGGTGGGTCTGGGTCTGGGAAGAAAGTGAAGGCAGAAAGCTGTCAGGAAATGCTTACAACATGCCTCAGCAGAGCTGGGAGCCGCAGATGGCCTTTGGACACAGCAGTTAGGAGGCCAGAGGGTTTGGGGAAGTTAGGTTGGCAAGTCCATTCAACATTCGTTCAACAAACATGAAGCAATTTGTTACTGCAGGCACAGTTCTCCGTCTACCCGTGGGCAGGAGGACAAGTGTAGTGTTCACACTGCAGCAGCAGGGTTGGGGCTTCGGGAACCAAGCTTACACAAGAAGCACAGCAGCAGAGCAATTGTGAGCTTGCAGGAGCTGTGCTTGTCCGTGCACGACCTGTACAAGAGAGAGCCAGTCCGTAATTCCAGCTTCAGTGAGGGAGGAGCTCATGAGGCTCCACCCATAGCTGAAGAGCTTTGGGCAACCGGTGGCTACTGGGGGAGGGAAGGTCACTGTTCTGAAGGGTTGTGGCCAATGGCAGGTTGTCCGTGCTCAAGCAGGCAACAGTGCTTGGACTCAGTGGGAAGGGAATATGTTTTGGGGGTGGGGGGAAAGGTTGGAGTGGGGAGGCTGGGGAGGATATCGTCAAGATACATTGTAGGGGGCCGGGGAAATGGTTCAACCATTAGGAGCACTTGTTCTTGTAGAGGACACCTCCTGCCCTGGATTCAGTTCCCAGCGCTCACATGGTGATTTCTCTGTAACTTCAATTCTGAAGGATCCAGTGCCCTCTTCTGACTTCCACAGACACCAGGAATGCACATGGTTCACAGACATACATGTAGGCAAAACACTCATAAATCTAAAAAATGTTTTAAAGATATACTCTATATATGTATGATATTCACTAAGAATAAAAGGGTGGGGAAGTGTAGTGTGGAAGGGGGTAAGTGAGGAGGGGGAGGGGCTTGAGACGGGGAGGTGGATATGTGGGAGTATGTGATTTCTCATCCAGAGGGAGTCTGGGCTTTGTCCGGTACTCTCCCAGGAAGCTTGGACCCCAGACCAAAAGTGTACACTCCAAGTGGAAAAAGGGCAAAGCACAGGGTTAAAGGAGCTCAGGGCTCCAAAATCGAGCCAGGTGGCAACAAGGGCCCGGCAAGACTTGGGTAAGTCTATGGCTGTAGCAGCCCGTTATGGATGCTCTCTTGGAGCTCCAAAGCAGAGAGAAGCAGAGGCTGGAACCAAGTTTTGTCCAATCAGACAAAATGGCTGCTTCAAGAACAGCCATTTTGCTTACTTCTGCAGATGGACACTGTGGTGGGCCATCGAGATGGTGGCAGCAATCTGAACTGACACACCAGTGAATGGAGAAAGCTTGAGGCAGCCAGCAGCACATGGCTGACTGAGCAGCAGTCAAGCCTGGGGATCTAGCAGTGATTCTTTAGGGAGGAGGGAGCCCTTCTTTCCCCAGAATAAAGGACAAATCTCAGATGGTCATGGTGAAAAGCTGATGGTAGTACATTTCTTTAGTGTGAAATCAGGGATTTATAAACTTTGGGCAGTGGGAGGGGTTTTGAGGGTGAATGTGTTTGATTTTCTGGGGCTAGAGGTTCCACGGATACTTCATTTACATGTAACAACACAGTCCTATCATAAGAGGAGGAAGACAGTACTTAATTATCCTATGGGTGGGGGAAGAACTCCAGGTAAGGTTAAAGGTCATTGTTTGAAAGCCAAGACACCAAGACAGCTCATTAGCATAAGGTGGATGTTTCCAGGAATCCCCAGGAACACACTGAATGGGTTTCTTATCAGGAAACTGTTGTGCTTGTAATATCCCTGAGGATTGTGTGACCCTCCTTAAGAGGATCTGGGGTTTCCCAAATTAGGCGAAGAGGGAACCCAGCTGAGAAAGGGAGTCTGTCACCTTGTACCGAGCTCAGAGGCTATCTGGAAATGAAAGATTGCCCAACCTTAGCCTCAGTGTCCCACAGAGATGCACCACACAGGCTGCTGAGTGTGGGAACCAGTCAGAATGCCAATGATGCAGAGAGGTTGCCTGGCCTTATGCTCCTCCCTTCTCCTTCCAGGAATACCATGCACAACATTCGTGGCAACAAGCAAGCCCAAGCAGCAGGCCACGGACCACTTGTGGAAGAATCTTCACAGAATCCGGAGCCTCAAAGGGGGGAGCAGGCCATGATCTCTGACCCCAGCATTCCAGGTGAGCTCTGTCCAGGACTGAGACCAAGCCCTGCCTCCTCCCTGCCTGCAAGCGCATAAGTGTGGCTCGGAGAACAGTCACTGTGGTTGTCATTGTTAGGTGGAAGCTAAGGAGTCCAAGGTCCACATGCTGCTGAATTTGATTCCAGTAAAGGTCTCTTCCAGGCCTGTAAACAGTGGTTGTGAAATGCCCAGATCACGAGTCCCCAAATGACCAACAGGCTTTGAGTCCCGATGTAAAGCACACGAGGGCCTTTATTACAAACTCGAGCTGGGTGGCTGCCTTTTGCAAGAACAAAGAGGCGAGCGACCCCCAGCTCTGGGGGAACAGGGTTTTTAAGGGGGCAAAAACGAAAGTAGGGAAGTGTAAGGGGTGAATAATAGGATTGGGTGAAAGGGTCCCTAGGGGAGTTGACCTTAAAATGATTGGTTTGTTTTCAGGCGCCAAAACTGCAAATGATCAGATCTGGCTACCTGAGGCTACCTGCCTCAGGTACCTGCAGGTTAGGTTGTAGCAAGGGGGAGGGAGTTCCTCAACCAGGAATGTGTTATTCCATAGGCTTCCTTAGTGGCTATGTGACCCTAGTCACATCCCAAGGTTAATCTGGGTGGGGGATTGCTGAACCCTTGCTCTGAAAGAACTGTGCTATGGTGACTTTGCCCCAATCCCAAGAATTAACTCTAAATTTTTCAACCTCTCAGTTGCTCTGTCCCCTGAGGGACAAGAGCTCTCAAGTTCTTCTTCTAAGGGCACTAATCCTATCATGGGGCTCTGCCTTCATGCCTTCATCTAAATTAGTTAAGGCCCTGCCCCCCCCATGCCATCACACCACTGGTGACTAAAGCTTCAGCCTGGGATTGTGGGAATACAGACATTCAGTCCTTAGCAGTGTGTGTTATGTGACAGATTTTTCCTGGAGAGATGTAACACGCATGCGCACGCACATACACACACACACACACACACACACACACACACATGCACGTCTATTCACTCCAGAAAGGGAACCCATGACAGACTAAAATAATGATTACACCAAGGTCCAAATTGGCTGAACCAGTGAGATGATATTGGGGTTACCAACAGGAGTATTATGGTGGGAAGATACTTTAAAAAGTCAAGGATGACACAAAAAAGACCAACTGCATCAACAGAAAATGTCCAACACAGACTCCAGAAAGTTGCAAGCCTGGAGCTTTCTGTTCATCAGGACATCTCAAGTCTTCTCTCCTTCGTTGGGCTGGTCAGTCTCCCTCTCATCCCCAGCAGCAGTTCCCCAGTTTTAAGCTGCTGGGGAGGGGCCTCCGGAACCTTCCAAGCTTCTGTTCTCAGCTTTGTTTACCTTCTGAGTCTTGTGAATCTCCCACCCCCACCTGGGTCTCCTCATCCTGGGTCTCCTCATCCTGGTCTCCTCATCCTGGGTCTCCTCATCCTGGGTCTCCAGAGGTTGAAGAGCAAGGGTTTGGTTTGTTTCCCTCTTGAGAATGGGTCTCTTGTATCCCAGGCATCTGACTTGCTGTAGAGCTGAGAAGGACCTTGAATTTCGGATCTTCTACCTCTGTCCCCTGTGCTGGGATGCAGCGCCACATCAGACTTAAGGGTGTTTTGTTGTAGTAAAATCTACATAACAAAGTTTTTTCATTACACCATTGGTGGCATTAGGTGCATCACACTGTTGTGTGACTGTCACTGCCATCTATCCCCAGAACGACAGAATTCCTAGTAATGATTCACAAATAAGCCAAGTATATTTCGCCCTTTCTTAGTCATAAGGAAAATGCCGAAAGGTGCTGTTGCCTCACATCTGTACGAGGCACCTGTAGGTGGACGGGGCGTTTCATTGTTTCCGCACATCCTGACATCCGTGTGTCTCTCTCCTCAACCAGGAAAAGAGCCAGAGGATCCTCCCAAGCCTGCACCCAGGTCCTCTGCGCCCTCCGGTCTCATGCAGAAACCTAAGCGGCAAAGCAACACCTTCCCATTCTTTTCAGACGGGCTGGCTCGGAGCCGCACAGCCCAGGAAAAGGTGGTGGCCCTGGAGCAGCAGGTGCTGGTGCTCACTAAAGAGCTCCAGTCACAGAAGGTGAGCCCCAGCCCATTCCTGGGGGCCCCACTGGGACCCCCACCCCAGCCTTTGAGCCTCACCGATAGCTCTGTGCAGTAGAACCTCAACCCAACCCGGCACAGCTAGTCTGTGGTCTCCAGAGGACAACTGTAGAGTCGGAAGCGCCTCACTGTCGGTCGCTCAGAAACATGCTGTCCACAGACTAGGTGTGGGAGGCCACCAAAGGACAGGTCTCTGGAGACTTAATGTAAATGCTGACTCTTGGATACCTCTTAGAGATGCTTGGGCGGTCTGACCCGCCAGGAAAGAAAGGCAGTATCTGGGGTGCTGTCCGGATGTACAGGGAGGACGCTCGTACCTTATGACCGTGTACGGATACCTGAGAGACTGACCCAGGACAGAGAAAGCTGGCAGGGACTGGCAGAGGACAGTGGCAGGAGAGGTGATTTCTTTTTTGCATGAGAAGTTCACTGGAGCAGTTACAAAAAGGGGACGTGTGGCCATCGTGGAAAATAAGGGACACGTGCCCAGAGGCACTAACATTCAGAAGGCTTCAACTCTGCAAGGCGTGTTTATGGGTAAAGGCTAGTCTGTGGTGTAAGGTGTGGGAGAGCTGCGGCACCCGGCAGGTACCTCTAGCATGATGGGAGTGAAGGTCTCCCAGCCGTTATCGGAAGGCCCAGGCGGGGCTTTGGTGGGCGCCTTTGCCCTGTGAGGAAGGCGGAAGCTTGATGTGAGCTCCGGCTGCCCGAGCCCCCTCCTGCTTCCCTCCCTGGCCCTTGCTGCACAGGACTCAGGCTGGGGTGGGCCATGCCATCTATACTGCTGGGTCTTCAGTCCCTTCTTCGATTCTTCTTGTGCTTCCTGCCCTGTGTGGGGAGGCGGCAGTTGAGAAAAGCTCTCTCTACATACCTTACCTCGCCCCTCACAGCAGGCCAGGGTTACGGTTAGCGAAGTAGATGGTGAGTAGAGGGTTTCTTTCATTCGCGCATCTTCACCTCAGGCCCATGGCGTGCATGCAGTGTGCTAGTCGGGAGAGAAGAGTGAAGGCCACAGGCCCAAACAGCATGCATTGCACAGCAGAGGCGGCTGTGGGGTTAATGAACACCCAGACATGGACTTGCTGCATGTGACGTCCTATGTGGGGACATGGCAGTGATGGGGGTGGGGAAGGTTAGGTCTTCCTCCTGTCCTTGTGGCTTTCCTGTCATGAGAGGGCTGGAACTGTATAATTGCTTCGGATCCCTGGACTCATGTACCTGAATCCAAACTTGGAAGGAAAAGAAACCCTCATCGTTCACACTGCCTGTCCTGTTACCACTTCTCCCTCCTTCCTAGAATATGTGGCAGCCCGCCCTTACCTAGCCTTGCTTTCTAAGGCATAACAAATGGCCAGAGGTACTCAGGAGGGCCTTGGAGACCCGCGTACCTCAGGGGGCTCCCTGCCTTCCATAAAGGAAGGTGAGACTCTCAGAGGCCTGTAAGGGTAGCCAGGAAACACCCATTCCAAGGGAGGAGGGGATGAGGAAGTTGCTTGGACCTTTCAGAATGTAGATCTTTGCTGGGTAAGTTTCCAGGAAAACTTCTGTCTGTTGGGGCAGATGTCTGGGAGAAAGGGGTTTGTGGTTTAGCCTCTGACTAACAGTCTGAGTGCACTTTACTACCCCAGCGCCTCTCATGCACACACAGCAGCCTTGCATGGACTCCCAGTGCAGGCCCACATTCTGACGGTGGCATGTCTGTTAGCCTCCCAGCCTGCAGAGGCCCAGGTCTGGACCCTAAGGTCAATGTCTGGCACCCCACAGTGCCCCGCAGCTGCATGTGTGGCCAGCAGACTCTTACTTTGGTGCTCCCAGCCTTTCGTGTTGGTTCCTCCTGACTTACTACGAGCAGATCCCCTCCCATGGTCTCTGAGGAGATGGTGGAGTGACCCTGCCAGAGCTTCCAGGAAACATGTTCCTGGCTTAGCCGAGTGTGGGAGCTCAGGTCATCTAGCTCCACCAGCTCTACGTGTTCAGCGATGTGGGCCTGGCACCAAAGGCAGGAGAGAAGAACAGGAGGCCAGCTGCTGGCACCAAGGTGGTCAGCGGCACATGGAGCAGAGAAGCTGTTCTCTGCTGGGGTACCCGGCGGTACCCGGAGGGTGGTACCTGGCACTAGAGCTGTTGGGCAGAGAGGGGTTCATCCCAGACCCTCAGTCTGTTCTAGTTTGCTTTTTTGTTGTTATGGTAAAAACAATGACCAAACGCAACCAAGTAGATCAGTGGTTCTCAACCTGTGGGGCATGACCCCTTTGTGAGGGTCACACCTAAGACCATCAGAAAGCAAAGATATTTATGTTACTATTTCTAACTGTAGCAGAATTACTGTTTCCAAGTAGCAACAAAAAACGATGTTATGGCTGGGAGTCCTCACACCGTGAGGAACTGAATTAAAGGGTGGCAGCATTAGGAAGGTTGAGAGGCTCTGGAGTAAATGAACATCAGTGAACTCAGTGACCCTGTGAGAATTTGTGCCTCGAATTTTATGCTGTGGGAAAGCACACTGGCACCAAACCCCTGCCCTCGGTGGGGAAGAGAAGCTAGAATGTGCTAACTGCCGGGGTCGTGTGGCCTCTGCGCAGGGCTGTCTGAACACCAGCTGCAGCGCTTACCACAGACTCGGTGCCACCTCCCTTCCTGGACAGGAAATTGCAGGTCTGAGGGTCTGAGAGCTCTCCATTCTAAGCTTCCCAGGAGCCAAACCTGGGCTCAGAGTCTGATCTTTCACTGCTAGGCCTCAGTCCTTTCACTGGGCCTTGCTCAGAGGCCTTGCAGGTGGTGATCTGACTGAGGTGTGATGCTATAAGTCTGGGATGCTGTCGTGGCCAGGGCTGCCTACTTTCCCCCAATTCTCATGGCCTAGCATCATACACAAGTGTCAGGACTGATCTCGGATGACATGAGTGCACTCTCAATGTCAATAAATCCACGGGGACTCTGATGCCCATTAAACCATTCATTATCCATGTTGGCAGACCCATTGCTGGCCCTACAGAGGTTTCGACTCTGGCAGACAGCTCCAGGTGGCAGGTTGCCTAGGTGCCTCAGGCCCCTGAGCTGACAGTCACGCCCAGTTTGAAAGCTGTCTGCCCTGGCAGATGGCTGAGTGTTGGCTAGTGTTGGCAGCCATCTGTCAGCTGCTAGTAAGGTTAGACCCCAACAGGGCCACATAGGCTCACTCAGGATGTCATTTAGGAAACTTAGTTGGGACAATTCCCTAAAACTAGCCAGAAATTTTAGAGTGCCTGTCTGCAGATAGGACCTGGCTTTGATGTGGAGGGAGGCTGGGAGACATCCTGGTCAATGCAACTTGAGGAAAGGCTTTGACACTTTTTCTCTAATTCTTGAGGGCAACTCTTCATGAAACTGAGGTCTTTATCACCACACTGATTGTGAGAAAGTTGACATTAAATCAACCTTCCTTGGATCCATCAGCCTGTTGTTTGTGGTTGTAGCTATATGCCTAAGGCAGGCTGCTTTATTTAGAAAAGATTTGTTCTGTGACAAGGTTCCCCTGTATTGTGGGGTTACAAGTGCACACAACCACACTTGGCTCATGTTAGGCAAGCGCCCTGCCAACACCTGTAATGGCTTTGCTGGCAGAATTCTGAGGCAATTTAGGGTATCACACGGCAAGAGACAGGGAGATCTGTGTGTGTGTCTGTGTCTGTCTGTCTTCTGGCTTTTTTCTTCAGCCACCAGCAGGATTCAGTGGCGGGAACTCCATCCTCATGACCTTATCTAATGATACTCACCCTGAAAGGCCCCAGAGGCCCAAGGACTGTTTTTTCCCTTTTAATAGCTTCCAGTGAGACCACAAATCAATACATGGAGCGGAGTGTGAGGCCTGTGTTAACTTCCTAGCCACTCTCCTGAGCATCACGCAGTGATGTGCATATTGGTGCACACAAATCAGAACAATAAAGGCTAATCTAAAGGATGACTTATGGGTTTTAAAATGAAAATTAGCTCATGGCCAGGTATGAAAACCTGAGATAGGCCAGGCGGCAGTTGGACTGAAACATCTCTCTCAATCAGCTCTTCTGCTTCCTCTAATTGGTCCTCAGGCAATGGTGGTGGAAACCAGGAACCACCTAGCTGTTTCTCGTCAGGGGCCCAGGATAGCCCACATCAGTAGAGCGTGGGTCTAATGTGAAGCAGGCTTGGTGGCACACTCTTGTAATCACAGCCCTCAGGAGTTGGAGACCATCCTTCATCACACAGCAAATTTCTGAGGCTACACGAGAGCCTGTCTCAAAAGTGATGAACCACGGGCTTCCCTTAGCTTTTCTCTGTGGTATGTGTGTAAAGGGTGAAACCAGTTTGCGTGGCATGAATATCAGCCTGGTATGTGGCTTATGTAGTTGGTAGGTCACGTGGTGATGGCGTTGTCAAACTGTCCAGCCTTCTCTGATCCTGCTCTCATTGTGCACCTGCTTAGGCCCATCTGTGAGAGTCCTCACAGACGTGGCACACCGTAGTCTTAAGAGGTGAGCTCTTGAGACCTTTGTGCTAATACAGTCGGTGCTGGTTCTAAGTGGTAGTTTTATATTGTTTCAGGTCATCAAAAATTTGCATAAGAAGCATGAAGTCTTTGGTCAGAAAACACGTAATATGACTCTGTGCCTTTGTAACAGTTGTACTGTGGTCCTGGGACTGGAGCCCAGGCCGTGCCCATGCTAGGCGAGCACTCCAGAACTGTCTACCCCAGCCGACCTACCATGTGCATTCTTAAGACTATTTGTTCAGTATGGACCTGTGTGGTTATTTTTAAAAATTACTGCATTAAAATGGTTCAATTACTGCATATTTTGGTACCCCCCTCATGACTTTGAACAATTTAACCCTAGTAAACAAACAAACATGCAAAACATAAAACAGGACTACCTGGAGTGTGGCTCGGTGGCAGAGCACTTGTCTAGCATCTATAAGTCACAGGTTCTAGGTCCAGTGCCACCAAAAACAAGCAAGTAAAAAAAGTAACATAAAATTTATAGTTTGTCTCTAGGTTTGAGGTTAGGTTAGGTTTGGTTTGGTTAGGTTTGGTTTGGTTTGGTTTGGTTTGGTTTGGTTTGGTTTGGTGTCTGTGTCTGTGTTCTCCGTGTCTCTGTTTCCCAGTGCCATGACCATAGCTGCATGCCACTACATAGCATCCTGTAGCCATTTTGGAGCCCTTGAGTCTGCAATGTTATATATGTTCATATTATGCAACAGATCTCTCTCCTTGCAAAGTGAAGACCTGCGCCATTCAGCAGCTCCAGTCCTGCTACCCAGCCTGGGGACCATGTTGTTCTCAGCTCTGTAGTTTGACCACTCTAGTTTTCCTCTGACCTGCAGAACCGCAGCCATGTTTGTGACCAGATCGTTCTGCTTAGTATGCCACCCTCAAAGGTTCATTCCGAGCTGAAAAGGCGGCTCACTGGATAAAGGCACTTGCCACCAAACCTTCTGACCTGAGTTCGAGCCCTCGGACTGGTGGAAAGAGAGAACCAACTCCCATCTACAAATGGGCACACACAGAGACATACACACATAGTAACTAAATATTAAAAAAAATTTTAAGGGGGCTGGAGAGATGGCTCAGAGGTTAAGAGCACTGGCTGCTCTTCCAGGGGTCCTGAGTTCAATTCCCAGCAACCACATGATAGCACGTAGCCATCTATGATGAGATATGGTGCCCTCTTCTGGCGTGCAGGCACACATGTAGGCAGAACACTATACATAATAAATAAGTCTTAATTTTTTTTTAATTTTTTAATTAAGGTTTTCATCCCTGTGATAATAAATGTCAAAGTTCCTTCTTTTTAAGTGTGAATAATATTCCCTTGTGTATTTTGGGGGTTTTGTTGTTGTTGTTTTGTTTTTTCAAGACAGGTTTCTTGTGTAGCCTTGGCTGTCCTGGACTCACTTTGTAGACCAGGCTGGCCTTGAACTCACAGAGATCTGCCTGCCTCTGCCTCCCCACGTGCTGGGATAACAGGCATGCATCACCGCGCCCAGCTTATAGCCCCTTTGTTTATGCAACACACTTGGTTTACTTAATTGTTCACTGGTGATAAACTATTGGGTTGTCATAATGAGGTGTGTGTAGCTGGCCTCAAATCTCTGATCCTCCAAACAGCTAGCACTGGAGATATGCCCCGCCACACCTGGCTCTTGGCTGTCTTGGCTGATGCTGCTATGTTTTGGGCAGTTTCCACTTCAAAGAGAAATAGAAAGCAGCACTCTGCTGCAGAGCCAGTGTACTAGGGGCGTCGTAGCCATGGCTCCTGAACTGGGACCTGGGAGGCCTCTGCTCGGCCCACTGACTCTTTACTCTTAGCTTTTCCATGGGTCTCAGGCCCACGATGACAGCACAGTGGCTGGGCAGATGGTCCGCAGGTCTTTCTGGTCTCCAGGTGTCCCGTATCTCTGAGCTTCCTGTGCAGCTGCCTCCTTTCTCCCAAGCATGTCTTCTGGTGTAAGGATGGGGTGAAGTGGTAGTTGAGTTCCTGGCTGGAAGCCTGATTGGAGATGCCGAGGCTTGAGTGACAGAAGGAGGTCCTTCAAAGCTGGGGGAAATGCTTATTGGCTTCTGGTCCAGAGCAAGACTCAGACACTATGGTGTCTGTGATTATTTCACGAGCAGCGACCCAGGGCCATCTCAGAGTCTCAGATAGACCCTGGACACAGGAATGTTAATCTCTCACTAGAGCCCAGGAAGCTGATTCTCCACTCTGGACCATTCCACATGTAGTGGTCTAGTGTGCAATTGTGTCCCCAACTGACCACACCCAGCAGCTCCTGAGGCTCTGAATCTGCTCTTTTTGCTCCCAGGCCTTTGCTTAGACTGTCTTCTGAGCTTTCTTTAGGGGCCTGGCCTGGAAAGGCTTCCCCATCCTTACCTCCCACAGGCTGTTGGCCATCTTTGACCCTCTTCATTCTTCGTGGCTCAGTTTGAATTGCCTTATCATGCTGTGGAGTGTAAGGGCCTTTCCTACCCCAACCCCAGGCAGAAAGACACTGTGCCCCAACAAACCCCTCAGTCCCTCTCTCAAACAAACCTTACTCCACTGTGTCCACATGGTCCATCTTTATTACAATCCTTGGAGGTGGAAACTGTGATCATCCCTTCCCAGTCTGCAGCACCAGGCATGATGGTCATGGGGTTAGTTCTTGAACTTGGGAGCGTGAGGCAGGAAGATCATGAGTTCAAGGCCAGCCTGAGCTAAAAGTGAAGGCCTGTCTCAAAACCAAGCAAGAACTAGAGAAGAGATTTGTCTGTAGACCCAAGGTGGTCTCGGGCAGTTCTCCGTAATGAAATCATGCTCGGGAATTAATCCCATCCAGCTGAAGCATTTACTGGAAGACTGCAGCGGTGGCATGGTTGAGGTGTCACTAAGAGAGTGTGTGTTCCATGTGCACTAGTGGGTCAGGACAGTGACCTTCGGGACCTCCCTGCACCTGGCTGCTGGGCTGCCAAGCTCCTAAGGCTGTGATCCCGGCCCTGGATAAGTTCATTCCCTGCTTTGGGCACAGTAGGCCTGAGTTCTGGGAGATTTAGAGTCCACAGGCACAGTGAGGCCCTGCAGACTTGGGTCAGAGCAGGAAAGGCCAGTGCTGTTTCCCAGCTATGTAGCACCTACTTCCCAACTGGCTTTGCGAGCACTGTTGATCATTGCTGGGCTGAAGGCTTGACAAACAGATTGAGTTTACAAACAGATTGAGTGTCCTGATTTCTCCTCCAATCATGTTTCAGCTTGCTTGGGCGTGGCTGCTTGGATGCTCTCTTCATTACTTTTCCAGTTGCTGTAACAAAACTTGACAAAAGCAACTTAAAGAAAGGGGGGTTATTTTGAGGCACAGTTCAAAGTCATCAGTGTGGAGCAGTCCTGGCAGCAGAAACTCCAAGCAGCTCACCATGAGGCTTCCACACTTTCCTCCTTTGTATTCAGTCAGCCCAGGGATGGTGCCACCCACACTTAGAGCGGGTCTCCCCACCTCAGGTAACCTCTGGCCTAGATGCTGCTTCAGAGACGAACCCAGACACTTGTTCCCACGGGGATTCTAAACCCCATCAGGCTGACAGTCGAGATGAACAGATGCCATCTTGAGGACCCGGAAGCTTGCACCACCGTGGCAGAAAGGGATACCACAGGCTTTAGCAATATCTGGCTCAGAGTGAGAGGCGAGAGTCACACCCATGTGCCACACACCCACACCCCAATTTCACTTCTAAGCTCAGGCTTTGGGGTCTGGGTGCTTTGGGGCCGAACTCTGGTCTCCTGGGCTTCACTTTGCTCTTTTCTGAAACAGACAGGTGTGGGTTCAGCTCCTCTAACAGAAGCCTCAGAATGCCATAACCTAGAGAATTTCTTTTTTTCTCTCGCACTGTAGAATCCAGATAACAGTAAGCAAGCCCGAGCTGGGGAAGGTGGGCAGCTCTGCTATCGTCAGCTTGAACTTCATTCAGCTCTGGGGGCTTCCTTCCAGTCACTTCCCAGCCAGAAGGAAAGACAGCAGGACCCATGGTGCACATATCTATTAGTCTCAGAGGTGACCCGGAAGCTGCCCATGTCTCTGCTCACACATGTTAAAGCAGAGCTTGCTGGAATATGTTTGGTTGGTTTTTGACCAGATAGCCTATGTTCAGCAACAGCTCTTGTTGGACCAAGAAAGCAGAAAAGAGTGTGATAAGATGCCCAGAGGAGCTTCTGGGCACCTCAGGATTGGAAGGTCTGGGATAGTATGTGCCCGACTGGCACCTGCCAGGTCTTCCCACCGCTCATGGCTGCTCCCCTCCCCTCCAGGAGCTGGTGATAATCCTACACAAGGCTCTGGAGGCCGCTCAGCAAGAGAAGCGAGCGTCCAGTGCGTACCTAGCAGCCGCTGAGGACAAGGACCGGCTGGAGCTCGTCCGGCACAAGGTGCGGCAGATCGCAGAGCTGAACCAGCGGGTGGAGGCCCTAGAGCAGGATCGAGAGCGCCTGGTGCATGAGGCCGGCCTGCGGGAGCAGCAGCTGCAGGCGCTTCAGCAGCAGGTGCAGCTGCTTGTGGATAAGAACCAGGCCAAGCAGCAGGTCATCTGCAAGCTTTCCCAGAAGCTCACTGAAGACCTTGCACAGCCCCTGGGCCAGCCTGCCGAAGCTGCTAACGGTGACTTCCTGAGCCAGCAGGAGAGGATAGAGCACCTGAAGGTAGGTTCCCCTCTGCCCTCCACCCCACATGCTTTCCTGGCCTCTGGGGAGGGTGCCATGTGTGGTTTTCTAGTTGAGGCAGAAGCCACCCCTCGTTCTGGAACATTCAAACTGGAACTGGGTAGCAAGGGGAAAATCTCCCCTCCTTCCCTCACTTTGTGAAGACCCAATGCAGTCTGAGCTTTCGTGTTGTGCTGGGCCTCTGGAAAGTGAACGGGTTCCCAGCTTATCAGTGTAGAGCTGAAGGAGCCCAAGAATAGCCCAGTCTGGGGCCTGGCTTGCACAGCCTCCTTCTGTTGCCCAGGAACCCAGGCTGGCCTCCACGTGTAGAACATGTGGCCTGTGCTGGCTGTGGCTGGCCCAAGGCGAGGGCAGTCACCACTGAAGGCTCCTCAAGAACCAGGGCCACCTCCAGTTTGTACTGTATCAGCTCACTGTGGTCTGTGCCAGCCCTGTGAGGCTGCTAGATGGGGGCTTCCCACTTTGCAGCTTCGAGTGCTGAGGCTGAAAGTAAAGACGCTTAACGGGAGCCAAGCTGGGAACAGAACCTGGCTGGATGTCTGTTAACTGCTCTACCTGCTCTGTAACTAACTCCCAGCCTCTCTGTACCACCTTTGGCACCTCAACTTGCTTCCTTCTCTGACCTCATCTCTCTTCAGGTCATCTGGACAGGAGGGTTGGAGACATTATTTGAGGTGTGATACCTGTTTCGGGCCACAGGCTTCTCTGAGAGAGTGAGGCAGGGCCTGCCCAAGCAGCAGCATGCCTGCGGCTAATGACAGGTCCTCTTGACCCTAAGGACAACACACAGAACCAGGGCCAGTCTGGTCCCAAACACTGCCTCATAGCCTCCCATGTTCTTGCACAACTCAAACAACTTCTGGCTGGTGGGAGGTAGGGAGAAAGGGGAAGCTTCTGGGAGAAGCACTAGTGAGTCAAGCATGGCTGCTGGCCACCCTGTGATGTAAGATAGCCATGGCGCCAAGTCCTGCTCCGTGCCTTGCTACCTGATCGGCTTTGGACAAGCTCTCTGTCCTCTGCAGGAAGTGGCCTAACTCTTCCCCAGCCTGAAGAATCCTTAGGACGAAGGAAGGGAACTTGAGACCCATACCCCCTTCCCTGCCAGCCCAAACTAGCAGGGCTGCTGTTGGCCTGAAGTCAGAGGCTATTTAGGAACACAACAGAACAAAGAAGAGCAGAGGCCTGCCAGAAAGCCCCTGGCCAGGCGCACGGCGGTGGGAATGCTTCTTGCTGCGCTGTGTGCCTTTGCCTTCTTCCTCATCAGGTATCCCTGTTCCAGACCCCATAGTGCAGCGCAGGCCTGAGACAGAGATCACTGGGATGGCTCCGGAGCACCAAGGGCCACTTGATATCCTTCCTCCTCTAGGAGCCAGAATGTGTCCCTTAGTCACGTCCGTGAGGAGACTCGCCATCCTGCGGTCTTATGCTGGTCGGTCATGCCAGTACAGGGGCCTGACAGAGCTGCATGGAATAGGTGTGTCTTAGTTCCCAGCTCTTAGGATGCCCATCAAATGACCCTCATCATGTGACCATAGAGAATACTCACAGGGCTTGTCTGAGACAGGACAGCCAGCCTTAGGGAAAGGCCCTCTTATCATTTCAAGGGTAGTGTCAGTGACCTCTTGAGTTTCAGAGCTGGAGTTGGGGTGGGGAGCTCAATATTACCAAACCAGGCTTGTAATCCCGTTACCTAGAAGGGAAGTGGAGGCAGAAGGACCAAGAATCCAAGGCCATCCTTAGCATAGAGTTTGAGGCTGAGCTGGACTACATAAAGTCCTATCTGGGGCGGTGAAGGGAACAGAGCTGGGAAGATGGGGATGTCTAACCATGCACTGCTGCAGGTACAACTGAGGCATGAGGGAGACAGTGGGTTCAGATCATACAATGTAGGCAGCAGGATTATGGTAGACTCAGGTCCTCGTACACAAAGACCCACGACATCCGTGTCTGTCTGTGATATCTGATCCTTTGCAGGAGGCAACAGGCTCTCCCCTCCTGGGCTCCTTCTCCCGCATGTTTTCCTCTTGCCTTGCTGTGACTGTGTGGATTTTCTCTTCTCTGAGGTCTCTCTTTTTCTTCCCTGCAGTTCTGAGCCAAGGAGAGCACTCCAGGTAGGCAAGGTAGGACACCAAGCTGCTGGGAGGCTGCCTAGCTCACACCTACTCCCTGCCTGGGCACCCCTCAGCTTCCCTCTGACCTGGGAATGGGCTCCCTATATGACAAACCCATCTCCTCCGAGCCTGAGAAGTGCCCTTGCTGAGCCTGGGTGAGGAGGGGATGGGAAGATGGAGCAGGACTGGGTGTGCTCTGTGCGGTCAGTGGTGTTTGCTGAGGGCCCACCATGGCTGACACTCCCAGGTGGGGCTCCTCGCTTCTCCACACCAGCTGCCTCACTGAGGGGTTCACCTCATCTGTAAAACAGGATGAGAACTGTAGTACTCATCACCCACAGATGGCGTGCAGTGAGACTGCAGGACTGACAGAAACTTTATTCTCTCACCTGGATGCTTGTGGCTCATCCCAGGTGCTGGGGAAGAATCCCCATGAGCAGCTGCGCAGGTGCCCCACAGACTGAGGGCGCTGACGGTCTGTGACAGACATCTTGTATCCCTCACACCTGGTAACCAATATAAGCACTTCCTGAACCCAGAGACTAGGACTTTTTCTCCCAGGAGGAAAGGAAAGGCTTTGGTTCTTAGGGAATATGAGTGGATAGCGTGCTTGAATTGCTTCTAGAATGCTCTTCTCAAGAGAACAAAGATCGTGAGCCACAGCTGTAGCTCTATATGGGACCTTCCTGTGGCTTCCCCAGCTTCTCAGCCGTCCATTGCAGCAAGCTGTCACTCCCTACGCTGGACCGTGAGAAGAAATCTCAGAGCTCATAGCTGTTTATCATGGAAGCTTCATACTTAAAAAGCAGCTGAAACGCCCAGGGCTCACATTTTAAAACATTGAAAAACAAAGGCTAAGTGAACTGTAGGAAATTACCCAGTAGAATAGCCATCCTTCTGGTAAATAAATAACTGTTGGACCTCGGCATGGTGACACACAGGAGGAGGAGGAGGAGTTAGAGACCAGTCTGGGATACATAATAGGATCTTCTCAAGAAAAGCAGGGGAGGGGCCCAGTGTGGTGGTATATGCATATTGCCGAAACCTACACAGCTTTGAGATTGACAGGGACAACAAGAGAAAAGCTGGGCTGGAACGGGCGAGTGTATCTGATGCACCAGTAGCCTGGAAACTCAGCAGAGAATGAGGAGGCAGTTTATTATATACAGTACCAGGGGGAAGCCTTGCCCCTCCCATGGGTCTAGGCCTTTTGTAGCGCTCGTTTTTTAAAACCTGATTTATTTGGGGTGTTCAGGCCTCTACCTCCCTTCCACCAACTCCCCAACTCTAGGTAGGAGAGCGGTTAGTGGGAAGAGGGGGTCAAACCCCTTTACTTCTCCCTTCTCTAGGTCTCTCCAAACTGCTACAAGCCACAGGCCAAATTTATATCCTCAGAGCCCTAGACCACGCCCCTCCCCATTACCAGCTGGCAAAAGCCCCGCCCCACAAGAGACAATTAACAGCTGTGCTGTGGACAAACTCTAGCCCAGCTAAAATCCCACACTTGGGATTAAAACAAAAGCATATTTACATAGCACGACTGAGCTTACAAAGAAACCAAAACATCTATTACAGGTATTGGCACCCTTGCCATGTCGCTGCTCCACTGTGCACAACCTTAATCTTAGCATTTAGGAGATGAAAGCAGGAGGGTCTGGAGCTTAAAGCCATCTTCAGCTTTGTAGCAAATTTGAGAGCAGCCTGGGATACACGAGACCCTGTTCAAACAAACAAAACCAGAAAAGAAGGGGTCGGGAATGAGCAGAGCCCACACTCAGATGCCACACAGACTGGTTAGCATTCTCAGATCAGAAGTGTGCAAACAGGAAAGCTGAGCGTCACACAGTCATGCTCACGAGGTGAGACTCGACAAAAAGCAATCCACACAAAGCCGCAAGGACCTGACACTACGGCCGATTGAAAAACAACCAAGACAGGGCTAGGGGCTGTGCCTTACTTGTCCTGGAATTTCGGAGCTGGAGTCAGGAAGTGGAGGAATTCAAGGTCATCTGCAGCTACTTAGTGAGTTGGAAGCCAGCCTGGGCCAGCTAAGACCCTAAACCAAACAAAGCAACCTGACCATGAGGAGACTTGAATGCTTGCTGGTTTCTGACACTTGATCTACCCATAGGTCATGAACTCTCCCAGTTCCCAAGGGGAAAATTCATATCCGCTCTTTCACAGATGAGAAAACAGAGAGTCAGAATGGTTCAGAGATGGCAGCCATCTTGAACTCCAGGCCTAGGGCTCTCCCTACCACATCTTGCCAGAGAAGTCTTTCAGACTCCCTTTCTGTGTCGTTTTGGGAATTTCTCAAGGCAGGAAGCTTTGGCAACTCACTTGAGGGTGACTTCTCCAGAGTAGGATGTCTGTGGTACCACGGCTGACCCACCTTGTTTTTTTTTCAGGATGACATGCAAGCATATCGAACCCAGAACCGTTTCCTCAACTCTGAGATCCACCAGGTCACCAAGATCTGGAGGAAGGTGGCAGAGAAAGAAAAGGCCCTGCTCACCAAGGTACCGGGGTCTGATGGCCACATCCCTGTTCCTTCCCTCCCTGTCCCCAGCCTCCCCACCTTCCTTCTCTAATCCTCTCAGGCCTGTCATTCCTGTGGCTGCTTTGCAGAAGGTAGACTGGCATAGGGAGCACTTCGGAGTCTGAACCCGAAATCCCTGCAGGAAGTTCTCAGTGAGAGGGAGGAGGTGGGCAGGGAGAAGCCAGGAGGGTAGGAAGGCCAAGGGCTCCCAAGATGGTTGGATTGCAGTGTCATAGACACATGCGAGTGGTCCCTGGGCAAGACTGCAGTGGTGCAGCCTCACCAGCAAGGCCAGGATGGGAATTGAGCTGGCCCAGCAGCCATGGTAAATGCTCCAAGGCAAAATTCCACCATCCCCATCTCACAGAGAGACAGAAAGCAAGGCGCAGAGAGCACACCCGATTCCCCTGAAGCTGACACGTGCACTGAGATGGGGGTGGGGTGGGAGTGCAGGGACGCACCCCAGGCTGAGGAGGAGGGTGCTTAAAGCCCGAGGAAGGAAAGCAGAAAGCAGGGGCAGCAGAGAGTGCCCTGGCAGTACCGGCCGGCTGCCATCTACAGGGAGCTGTCTCTGTGCCCAGCGCCTGGCAGGGCTCTACACGGGGTTTGTTGATCTGTGCCAGATCCCCGTGATACCCCTGGTCTGTAACGGAAGGACCTGAGGTACGGGGTGAACTAGCACATTAGCTGACTTGTCACAGGCCACACTACTTGCAGTGACTGAACTGAACCAGGGTGATACTCCAAGCCTGGCATGAGCTGTGCTACTTCTGTCTGCCCTGGCTTCCCCTCCCCTCATTTTGAGCCCAGCTTCCTCCTTGGTCCTGGGTCTCTTTTGCTTCCCTGCTGCACAGACTCCTTTCTCTAACTGCAGGTCCAGGAGAGGGGTGGGCAGGGAAAGCAGAGCTGGGCGGGTTGAAGCTGTTCAGGGCTTTGGCAGCCTGAGCGGCGCAGAAGCCTGAGCAGCTGCTCGACTCCCACAGTGCGCCTACCTCCAAGCCAGGAACTGCCAGGTGGAAAGCAAGTACCTGGCCGGGCTTCGGAGGCTCCAGGAGGCCGTGGGGGCTGAGGCCGGCGACTTTCCCGAGCTGCTGCAGCAGCTGGTCCAGGAGGCACTGCAGTGGGAAGCAGGAGAGGCCTCCGACGGCGTGGAGCTGAGCCCTGTCAGGTGAAGCTGGTGGGCAACCAGGGAGGGGCTATGGGCATGATGAGATCTTTGTTGCTGCTACCACTGGCCGCATATGCCAGTACTACACAGCTGCAGACTCCCCAGGCTCAGGCACATAGCCTGCGGTGCCAGCTGTGGGGGGTGGGCTCATTGGAGGCACAGACCACACAGTCACCGCGCCCACCGCTACCCAGGCTGCCTCCTGCAGTCAGACCCGTGCTGAGCACAGCCAAAGCGGGAAGCTGCGTCTGATGGCCCCGGCGTCACTGGCAGGGGTCTGCCTGTTTGGTTTTGTATCCCTAAGCAAGTCGCTTTTCCCCTCTGCACCCCCTAATCATCGCCCCCTCCCCGTAATGTGGGTACAGAGCCCGGCCTCACAGGCTCCCTGGGGACGACTGAGAAGGCACACACAGGACATGCAGCAAATTGCAGTCAGTGAGGGCATCTCTCCCGAGCCACACACAGGCCCTTCCGTTTACCAAGGGAATTGCCCTCCTCTTCAGGAGGCTCTCCCAAGTGGACAGATGAGCACACTGAGGCTGGGCTCTGGTATGATCTCGGCGCAGCCCGGGTGCAAGCCGAGACATCCATGCTGATGTGGCCCTTTTGCCAGCAGTGAGTATGACGATTATGGCTTCCTGACGGTGCCGGACCACGAGGTGGAAGACCTGAAACTGCTAGCCAAGATCCAGGCCTTGGAGGTGCGCTCCCACCGCCTGCTGGCCCTGGAAGCCGTGGAGCGGCCGCTCCGGGACCGCTGGGCTGCCCTGACCGAGCTCACGCCCTCAGCTGAGCTCAAGCAGCTGCTACGGGTAGGGGTGCCCCGTGAGCACCGTCCACGTGTCTGGAGGTGGCTGGTCCACCGCCGAGTCCAGCACTTGCACTCTCCAGGCTGCTACCAGGAACTTCTGGGCCGGGGCCGGGCGTGCGAGCACCCCGCTGCCCGACAGATCGAGCTGGACCTCCACCGGACCTTCCCCACCAACAAGCACTTCACCTGCCCCGCCTCCAGCTTCCCCGACAAGCTCCGCCGCGTGCTCCTGGCCTTCTCCTGGCACAACCCCGCCATCGGCTACTGCCAGGGCCTGAACAGGTGGGTACCACAGTGGTGAGGGCCGGGCTTCCCTCCCAGCACTGCTCTGTCTCACAGCTCAGAGCCCAGGAGCCTGTCCCTCTCCGCCAACAGACAGAGAGAGGCCGTGTTCGTAGCTGAGACGGGCTGGGGTTCAGGTCCTCGGCCTGTGCCCTGGCTTGATGAAGGGAGGTTCTACCTGGGGAACTGTCAGGAGTGGCCTCCTGTAGCCAGCCTGGCTTTCACGTGGCCAAAGAGGCTGGGTCAAGATCATGTGCTCAGAGGAGTCCAGAGGACTGGGAGTCTGTAAATGGTTCAAAGAAAGCAGCCCTGAGGACCAGGCACTACCTTGCATGCCTGCTTTCCTCCTGTGCATTCCCTCCCCTTGGGCCTGCTCCCAACCCCTCTGCAGCCACACGGACCGTGGCCTCTCCCTCTTCTCACCTTCATCCTCACCTCAGTAATGCAGCCTCTGCCACTCATTCTTTGGACATGTAGGTTCCATCAAGGCTGCCTCAGTAGAGACCTCAACCCTGAGTGTTCCCACTTCAGCCCTCCCTTCCCACCCTAAACCCCTCATGTCCAGGCCTGAAATTCCAAAAGTGGAGTGTGAGTGCTGCAGCCTGGGTTACTGGCTCCAGCCAGCCGCAGGCGGGTCAGGTTGAGGATGGAACCGCTCAGCTGGGGTGGTGGCCATCCCCTTCAATGCTGGGGCACTCTCGTGAGTACCCTGGTTATTGCCATAGAAATTGCAGTCTCAGATATTTCCCAAAGCGAGTTTGTCTCAGTTTAGTTGGAGGGCACACACCCTCGAGCTAAATCTCCAAAAGCTGCCTACTCTCCCGTCAGAACAGGTGATGTGTAACATTTATTTAGCACAGAACCAGCGCTCAGGATGTCCTCTCTCACATTTCAATGGGTCCCAAGGGCAGAGATTTTCTGTATTCCTATTTCCAGTCTAAATGTGAGTGAAATTGAGCATGTGCATGTAATTCCTGGGATCTGTGAGTTGAACTCCCAGTAGTCACGGGGCGCAGGCCGCACTCCTCAGCAAGACTGTCAGGATGTCTTGCTGCGCCACCCAGTACAAGCGATGTCTGTGGGCAGCCTGCCCACTCATTACTAACCTGGCAAGACTGTGCAGTTCTTTCTAAATGTGTTAAACTCCACAAGGCACACACACAAAGCTTCTTTGGCTGTAAAGGGGCTGGCAGGATGGTCCAGAAGGTCAAGGGGTTGACTGCCACCCTTCATGATGGAACACACGTAGCAGAGGGAGAGAATCCACTCCCACGAGTCGTCCTGTGGCCTCCACACTTGGCAAACACACATCACCATGTATATGTATACACGTGTGTGTGTGTGGCTGGAGAGATGGCGTCTTAGGGTTACTATTATTGTGATAAGCTCCACCAAAAGCAGCTTGGAGAGGAAAGAGTACATTTCACCTTACTGCTTGTAGTCCATTGTCCAGGAAGGTCAGGGCAGGGCTCAGGGCAGGAGCTGATGCAGAGGCTGTGGAGGAACCCTGCTTTCTGGCTTGCTTCTGCAGCTTGCTCAGCTTGCCTTCTTACAGCACCCAGGACCACCTGCCCAGGGGTAGTCCCACCCACACTAGACCGAGCCCTCCAGCCTCCAACACAAATTAAGAAAATGCCCCACAGGCTTGCCTCTAGGCCAGTCTTATGGAGGTTTTATGTTTGTTTGTTTTTCTCATTTGAAATTCCTTTTTTCCAAATGGCTAGCTGTGCCGAGCTGGTAAGATAAGCCAGCATAGTTTGGTGGTTAGGAGCACTGGCTTCGTGTCCAGAGGACGAGGATTTGGTTCCCAGCAGCCACCTGTGACTCCAGCTCTAGGGGATCTGTCAAACTCTTCTGGCCTCCATGGACACACACACACACAACATGGTGATGCACGCCTTTAATCCCAGCAATCAGGGAGGCAGAGGCGGGATTAGATGGGGTGGTAGGTTTTAAGCTGTGACCTTGAAGGTGGGAATGGGTACCCTGTTTTCCAGCTGAGAGGTTGAGGAAGTGGTCCACAATTTCACTATTCATGGCAGCCCAGCAGCTCCCTGGTCCTGGATTGGCCCCATTCTAGTAGGAGGCATTAAAGTCTTGTCTCAGGAGCAAAATGCCCTGATGTAGAAGGAAGCAACACAAGCACAGAAGGCCCCAGGGGACAGTGAAACAAAAAGGGCAGGTGGCATTCAATACACTTCTCTACGCTTCCTCTATTTAAATTGATGTGCAAGCACACATAATTGGTCTTCACGCAAATATTTATACTATTGCTTTAAAGAAAGCAAAAAAAAAGAAAGCTATGTATAATAGAGCCTGCCTGGATCTCCAGAAAGGTGTGTTTTTGCTGCTCCAAGTCCCTTGTGGATGTCTATGTTGCCATCTAGTGGTCAACTGGAGAACTGCATGCATTGTGTTAAACAGTCTTCACCTAAGGCAACAGGGAGCTTGTTCCTGAGGCGACATAATGTGGAAATGTCTAATGCCAGCTTAGAGCAGGAGTTTGACATCTATTCCTCTGGGAAAATGACTGGAGTGTACTAAATGTACTTCTTCCCCATCTGCACACGCCTCTGCAGGCCTGTTTGGTTGGTGCCCCATGGTAGCCCCACAGCAGTGGGGGGGCCCTGGTGGGGGCTAGCCTCCGCTACCCAAACCAATACTGACAGCAGCTTCTGATCTGAGGGGACCCTGGGCTTTGGGGACAGGTGGGCTAGGACAGACAGCAGCAGGCTGGGCTTCCTGGATTGTGTTCCGTCTGCCAACTTGATCGTAAGTGGTAGCCGCCTTTGCCTTCTGAGTCCCAGTTTCCTATCTGTGCAGTAGGAAGTTTGCCTTGACCAGAGGTGGCCCACAGGAAGAAGCTGCTAGAGACCTGTTTGGAGGAATTTCTGAGGGTTCTGTCTAGGCTCAGTAGCAAAAAGTTCCATGATCCATTACATATGCCTGTCCTGGCCATTGGTAGGGTTGTAGTTGACGCACAAGGTATTTTCTGTTCTTGAACCCGGTGACCTCTGCAGGTCCCCTCCCCCAGCTCCAAAAGGGCAGAACCTCCTAAGTCCCAGGAGACCTGTGCTGTTTTTCTCTCTTTGCACTTAGCTCAGACTCAGGAGGTTTGTGTAAGCATGTTGGCCAGAGCCGGGAGCGGTCCCTTCCTAAAGGGCTGGGAAAGGAGAAAGGAGAATCATCCCTGGTTCTGAAGGTCATGATGAACCCAGGAAGCATAAATGCCTGGCTCTGAAAGGGCTCTGCAGTGCCGGCTGTGGTGGCACACACCTGCAGTCCCAGCACCTGAAGACTCAGGCCGAAGGACCGCAAGTTCTAGGCCAGCCTGGCTAGAGACTGAGACTCTTTTTTAATTAATTTATTTATTTAATATATATGAGTGCTCTGTGTGTACACCTGTAGTCCATTATAGATCCCATTATAGATGGTTGTGAGCTACCATGTGGTTGCTGGGAATTGAACTCAGGACCTCGGGAAGAGCAGCCAGTGCTCTTGACCCCTGAGCCATGTCTCCAGCTCGTGAGACTCTGTCTCAAACAAACAAAACCAAGTAAGTTTTAATAAAAATAAAAACCAAAGCACGCCTTTAATCCCAGCACTGTGGAGGCAGCGACAGGTGGATCTCTGAGTTTGAGGACAGCCTGGTCTAAAGAGCGAGTTCCAGGGCAAGCAAGGCTACATAGTGAGACCCTGCCTCAAAAAACCAAAAATAAAAAAATAAAGACAAAAGCTTCAGAAAGTCCACAGAGAGCGCATGCCTTCCAGCCCTTCTCCCTGGGGATGCCCTGAGCGGGGCTGCCCCCAGACCTCATGTGTGACATTCGGAAGGGCTCCGCAGTTCCCTGCACCCCCTTGAACAGGGTCTCCCAGGGTCCTGTTGCTGTAGGATGTCCAGAGGCTTTGCTGAGACTGAGCACTGTGAGCCTCCTAGAGTGGCCAGGATGGGCAGCGTTCCGCAAATGTGGGGCCTTGTGTTTAGCAGGGTCCATGGAGTAAGTGCTGAGGGACATCTTCTTGGTTGGCTGTGGATGTGTCTCCTCAGGGGAGGTGGAAGAAGCAGAGTGCTTCTCTGGGGAAGGTGGCCCCACTCAGCTGTAGGCGGGGTCTGTGCTGCCCCTGGTCTCAGAGAGACCTCATAACTGGATGGAGGTGCATAGGAGGAAAGGCTGTATGTGCTCAGCACAGGAGTCTGCCGGTGACCGGGCATGAGCTCCGCTCTCACTTGAGACCACAGGTCTGATAGATTGCCAGCACCCCCGAGACTCCCAAGTGAAGACAGCCAGTACTTACCAAGCACACACCGCACGCCACACACTGTGCTGGACTCCAGAAGCACTGGCAGCCAGCAGGGCTGACCATTGGTCCTCCCGCAGCCCTGATGCTTATGAGGGAGCTGAGGCTGCCAGAGGCCACCAGGCAACAATCCTTACCGTAGTTGACACCCAGGCAACCCAGCCTCAGCCTCTGCTCTGAATCAGTCCTCGTGGCTCTGAAAGTCAACCTGGGCCTCCTCCCAGGAAATGGTGTCTCACCCCAGGTGCCATGACAACCATCCTGGTATGGAAGTAGGGCGGGGTCAGTGCCCTGTAGGACTCGGGCCCAGGACCCAGGATGCTGCCTCTGCTAGGGAGGGTCACTTTGGGCTCCTCCCTCTGCAGGCTGGCGGCCATCGCCCTGTTGGTCCTAGAGGATGAGGAGAATGCTTTCTGGTGCCTGGTAGCCATCGTAGAAACCATACTGCCGGCTGAATACTACAGCAAGACCCTGACTGCATCCCAGGTGAGTGGGGGTGGACATGGTACCCATCCAAGGCCGTCCCAGAGAGGCGTTCCTTCAGGCCAGCAGAGCCTGGGCCTTCCACCTCTGCCACACAGGGAGTCTTTAACCCCTCTGTCTCTGACTGCTTACGTTCCCTTGTGCTGGGGCCTGTAAGACTGTGAGGTCCTGTCCAGCCACAAGTGTGTTCCTCCAGTGGTGATGTCAGACCACCAGGAAGAACTGCTTCCTGGGGAGGGGAGGCAGAAATCAGTATCCCTTGCCATTTCCCAGAGAGAGAGAGACCACAGGCTGGTGGGATAGGCAGTGGGCTGGGGGTGGTGACCACCATCCCTGATCATGCCATATCCCTGGAGAACACTGCTACCCTGAATCAGGGCTCTGTGACCTCCGCATGTCATCACTCCGAACCCCAGGCCTCTAGAATAGGAATAAGGTCACTTTGTGGACTTAGAAGTTATAAGTGCAAAGTCATATCCCAATCCCCCACCCCACTCTTGCCGAGGCAGCCCTCCCGCCTTGCAGACTTCATCCTTCCTACTCCCAGCTTCCCTCCCTAGCTCTCTTCCCTTCTGTCATGTCTGACACCCAGCTCCTCCTCCTGGGCGGCCCTTGGGATGGCAGGAATCAGGTGCGGCAGCCAGGAGAGAGAGCCAGCTTGGACTTAGAAGGTCCTGGAAGGGACAGCATTTGGTCTCACAGAGAGAAAGGAGCCAAGCATAGTGCTTGATGCCACTGAGTCAGGCTCTTCCCAACTCCCTGTTCTGCCATCCTCATATTTGTCGGCAAGAGACCCATGGCAAAGTGTGTTGCTCTGTCCAGGTTACAAGAGGGCTACACCACCCTTACCCTGTGGCCATGGTATACACCAGAAAAAGCAGGTAAAGGGGGATGGCTCTTCCAGTCTGCAGTTTCTACTTCCTGCTTAAATCTTATAGTCAAAACTGTACCTTAGGTCCGCCCCTGGCTGTAAGGCAGGCTGGGAAATGCCATTTTTTTCACCTCTGGATCTTCACGTCTCTGAAAGGGGGATGCACTGAACACCAGCATCAGGCTTGCCTTTGGTTTTATTTTGGTCATAGAGAATTTGCCACATTCAGAACAGCAGAGAAGGCAGATGGCCTGGACCCCACCTAGTATCCCTGATTCCCAGCAGAGGGAAAGGGCTGGCCCCTGCCTTGACCGCTGTGGTGTGGAGGACAAGCAGTTCTTGGCTCCACTTCATCACAGATCTGGTGGCTCACCATGGCCTCTGAGGGAGGGTGTAGGGTACCCCTGAGGACTCACCATAGCAACACTGAAGCCCAGGTGGACTTGGACAGACTTATCATGGCAAGGAGGAGCAAGGAAGGGACACAGATCAGGACACTGCCAAGACGGTGGGAGCTGTTCCAGGGAGCCATCAGCCATGTCCACTAGAACAAATAAGCCAAAGCCACCAGGAGAGACACTAGCTGTGGCCTGCAGCTTCCTGCTTTAGATTCCTGTTACCTGATGTGGCAGGGCACTGTACCTCC
Source organism: Pachyuromys duprasi (assembly GCA_028658305.1). Lineage (NCBI taxonomy): Eukaryota > Metazoa > Chordata > Mammalia > Rodentia > Muridae > Pachyuromys > Pachyuromys duprasi. The sequence goes on from CM053763.1 coordinate 89,251,321, forward strand.
ACATCAGTATCCATCCCGGCCATCGCCCCAAGTGTCTGCCAAGCATCTTAAGACTCAGGCCAATATGGGTCCAGAGAAGCAGCCTAGAAAAGGTGCTCTTCATTTTTGTGCCTGAAAACATGAGACCAGTTAGCTGCCAGGAACGTTAGCTGATTGAAGGAACCAAGAATTTACCCATGAAGAGACCGATGGCAAAGCCTGTTGCTTTGCCTAGGAGTCGGGGGCCACAGTGATATCACTGCACCACACACAACGCGCGTGCGCGCACACACATACACCCACACACCCTGTCCCCAATACAGAGCAGGCCCACCCAGCAGCTCTAAGATGGGGTCTGAAGAGTAGGCGGAGAGGGAGCCAGCAGGAGTGACAGGCCTCTTCTGCCTCCCAGGTGGACCAGCGGGTGCTCCAGGACCTCCTCTCAGAGAAGCTGCCCCGACTGACCGCACACCTCGGGCAGCACCATATCGACCTCTCTCTCATCACCTTCAACTGGTTCCTCGTGGTCTTCACCGACTCTCTCATCAGTGACATCCTCCTGCGAGTCTGGGATGCCTTCCTGTATGAAGGGACAAAGGTGTGTATGCCTGGGCCCAGCTGCCCAGCCAGGCCCCACAGAACGGAACGACAGCCACCTGTCAGGGCTCTTTGGGACACCTGAGAGCACAGCTCCTTAAACTGTAAAGTGCTCTGTGCAATATGAAAGGAAGCAATGGTCCCGCCTTTGAGGCTTGGGTCTGGTCCACACCATGCCTGTGGCTTTGCCAGGAGACCCACCAGCAAAGATTCTACTGGTGTTCCAACGCCCTTGACTCCAGCAGGGCGTGGCTCCTCGTGGAGACACCAGGCAGAAAGCAGTGTTCCAAGCTGTGCTCCCTTCAGAGTCTTTGCTGCCTGGTCCTCTGGCTGCTCCCACACCTGTGCCTCTAGGCTTCCAATCTGGCCTGCCCGAAACCTCCACATTCCCAGAGTCCCTGGCCTTCTCCCTGAACAGTACCTGCCTGGGCTCCTGCACCCCACCTGAACCCCCACTGTGCCCCAGGTGGTGTTCCGATATGCTCTGGCCATCTTCAAGTACAATGAGGAGGAGATCCTGCGGCTGCAGGACAGCCTGGAGATCTACCAATACCTGCGCTTCTTCACCAAGACTATCTGCGACAGCCGGTAAGCTGCCCACCCCCAGCTGCCCCTCCTGGGCTCCTCCCTCAGCTTGGGAGTCAGTCCTAAGGGCCATTCTACCTTCACTCCATCGGTGTCCATCCAAGCTCCCTAGCCCACCTTCTCCCCCCCCCTCGCCCCCCCCCCTCGCCATCAATACCCAGGGTGTGGGACAACCAACCCAATCACCAGCTTTGCCTCTAGTTTCTCCTACCTGGAGCTTCCTGGCCCCTTATTTCACTGCCACCGCCATCTTGAACCTGGTCCCTCTCTTCAAATCTACCCCCACACGCCCCTCCTCCAGGAAGCCCTGAGCAGCCCTTCCCTACTGGGTCAGGCACCTGCCAAGCTCCCTCTAGCGTCAGCCCCAGGAAGGAATAGTCTTTTCCCCCCCTGGAAGGGGAGACAAGCTCCTGGAGACAAACTCCTGGGTGGGTGGGTAGGTGGGTGTCAGGACGGGCCCCAGACTGGCAGTCATCCCACTGGCTGACTGTACCTTCCTCTCAGGAAACTCATGAGCATCGCCTTCAATGATGTGAACCCCTTTCCCATGAAGCAACTACGGCAGCTGCGGGCAGCCCACCAAGAGCGACTAGAGGCCGAGCTTCGGGCGCTGGAAGTGCTGAAAGCGGAGTACCTGGAGAGACGGGCGTCCACGCGCAGAACGGTGTCCGAGGGCTGTGTCAGTGAGGACGAAGGGGAAGGCGATGGCTGACCTGCCACTCTGTTGCCTCAGTATCCCATTTGGACACTGCTTTCTGTGAAGCCACTGGTTAGAGTCGCCTTCGAAGTACCCTGGGCCTGTCAGCCTGTAGCAGTGCCCCGTAGCACTTTAACATGTAGGAGGCAAGAGCGCACTCTGGGTCACTGGGCGCTGTCTCGGGGCATGACTGGGGCACGGTTTGGATTTGGTCTTTTGAGACCAGGTCTCCTGAAGCTCTGGCTGACCTCAATCTCACTGTGCAAATGAGCCTGGCCTTAACCTTCTGATGCTCCTATCAGAGGCATGGCTGGCATAAAGCGATGTCCCTGTGACTGACTGATGGCTCTCCTTTAGGTAGGACAGAAGCATTCTCATTAATCTATGTTCCTGGGCCTAAGGTGTCAGGAATGTTCCCACTGGCACCCTCTGGCTCGGAGCCTTGGTCACCATTCTTGTGACATCCCAAGTTCAAGACATGTGTTTTCAGGACATCTGTCTTTCCGGGCAGTAGCCCCTCTGCAGTACCAGCTGGATCTACGTTGAGGCCACCCTGACCACGGGGACTGTTTCCGAAGCCTCGTGCCTGAAACCTCCCTTCTGTTTACAGCCCGCTGGGGCCATCCCCGGGGGGAACCTGCTGCCACCCCAAGGAACTTGATGGGGACTGCACATCAAGTGGGACCAAGCAGGTGTCCACTCTGACGTGATCCTGTCATGTGGGGCCAACAGGGTAGGGTCAGGAGGGCGAGGGGGGCTACAGCCCACCTGGCTCAGCAGAATGAGTTGAACAGTTTTATGGCCCAAAACAGCCCTGTTCTCCATGCCCTTCCTGGTCTTTTCAGCATCGAGGGATGCCCCTTCCGTATGTCCTCCCCACCAGGGCAGAAGGCCTAAAGGCGCAGAAGGGCTTCATATCTCACCAAACTGGGCCTGCAGTGGAGCCTGGAGCATGGCTCTTAGAGGCTGGGGTTCTCTGAGGAGTCTGTGCTGGAAACCCCCAGGGTGAAGGTGTCCGCAGAGCTGGGTCCACAGGCCCTGTCGGCACCTGAGAGTCACGGTGTGAACCTGCAGGCTTGGCATGGCCGGCACATACACCAGCTCCTGGGCCCAGGATTCCTGTGAGCGCCCGGCACCCGCACTTGCCTGCTGCCTCTACTGAGGCCTTTCACCAGCAGACAGTTTCTGTGAGGTGGGAGAACAAGTCGGAGGGGGGCCTTGGGGTCGTGGCTGCAGCCTGGCTGGCACGGCGACCCTAAAGTGAGCCACCAGCTGAGGGGGCGGAGCATGCAGGAGGGAGAGTGCCGCTGCTAGCCCTTGGTGCAGTGGAGCGCGCCACGGACAAGGTAGGTGGTGTCCGGCTCTCCAAGAAAAGACCACCAAAGGCCCAAAACAGGTCAAACTGGATAAACAGTACCTTTTCCACCACCCGCTCTTCCAAACTATCTGACCCCCCCAACCCCACCCCACCTCACCTTTCCTTAGAGGAGGACCCTGCCCAAGGCCTTGTGCCCCTGGGGAGGGGACCAGGGAGGGGACAGACCAGTGTTCCCGCCAAGCCACGCCTTAGAATCCTGGGCAGGCTTTGTTCCGACAGTGCTGCTGGGCCTTGTGATCTGCTGTTGGAGCCATGGTGTTCTGATAACCCTGGCAGGATAAGGGTTCTGGAACTAATTGCCTCCTCCAGCCCTGAAAGAGGAAGCAGACTGAGGACTGCTTGTCCTACAGCTGTCACCCAGGGCAAGCTCCAGCGACATGGCACAAATAATGCCACACAGAAGGGGAGGGCAGGAGGGCCTAGCCTGTGACTGCCTGCGGGCACACCCAGAGAGTTAACTCCAGGAAGAGAAAAGGGGCCCAGGTGTAGTGGTACACACTGCCAATCCCAGCAGGTCCAGTACATCCTGGGCTACGCAGCCGGACAGTGTCTCAAGAAACAAATAAACACAAGGAACACAAATGCACATCTGAGTCGCTTGAGCTGGAACGGGAATGAACAAGGGGTGCAGAGTGGGAGCCTGAGCGTATCTGGGCTGCCGCTGCGGCAGAGTCTGCCCCCCCCCCCCCAGGGGCCTGGGGCCTACCCCTAGTGTCGGGTTCCTTGCTCGCCCCACAGCTGCTGCCCCTTCCCCAGGGGCCAGTGCTTCCTAGGCTGGGGGATCTGATCCCACAGCCCCACCTTCCCACCCACAGAACAGAGATGGGACTCCATGCCTCAGCCCTCCCACCCCTGGCCCTGCAGGCCTTATCACAGAGAACAAAGGGACTGGGGCCTGGAGGCTGATAGATGCCTCGTGGGTGTGGGAGGGGCACACTCCCAGACTACTTTGTTCAAGCTTAGGTCCCAAATAGCCCTGGGGGGGGGGGGTCTTCTCTCAGCACCCCTCCACACACACAAGTAACCCCGAGTAGAAGTAAATGGAAAGTCAGTCTGCCTTGCCCCCCCCAACCCCAACACACCCTAGGGAGTGTGACCGGGCCCTGGCAGGTTGTGCCCCTCCCTGCTCAGTGTCCCCTTGTGTGTAACTTAGGAGTGGTCAGGGGCAGCTTTCCACACCTGAGGCAGGAATAGGAGAAGGTTAAGAGGAAATAAGGCCCCTCCCCAGACACGGAAAGGGAGTGCCATGTTCCAGGCTTCCCCTCATATGCTCATGGTCCCCAGAGAATCCCTGTCAAACAAGCCTGTCCCAGACGACAACTGGCCTGGCATCCAGGAACAAGTTTCTTAGGAGATGATTCTGAGAGAGACCCTCAAAAGGAGATGGCGCAAGCAGAGGCTTGGGGAAGTGCTGTGGGGAGGGGTCCACCAAAGAGCCTGGCCTCAGCCTTTAGTGGGTGGGCACACTCGGGAGTCAGCCTACTCCCAGAGAAACGCCTTAGTGGGCCTAGCAGAGGTAGAGACAGGAGGAGGAATTCAAGGTTTATTCTTAGTCCATAGGCAGTTTAAGACTAACCTGGGCTATGCGGGACCCTCTCTAAATATAACAACAAATGGACTGGCAAAATGGCCAAGTGGGCAAAAGCACTTGCTGCAAAAGCCAGACAGCCTAAGTTCCATCCCTAGGAACCAGGTAAAAAAAAGGCAAATGCAGCTCTCCTGCTTGGAGAAGGAGAAGGCAGGCAGGAGAATTGCCTGAGCTCGAGGGACATCCAGCCAGGAGCATGGCAGAAACAAGGGAGACCTTGTAACAAGACGGAAGGAAAGAATCAGCTCCTGAAAGTTTTCCGCTGACCTCTACACAGAGGCACATGCCCACACATAGACACACCTAGAAAAATGATAATGTTTTAAATCACTGAGGACTCGTGAGTGCAAAGGTCCAACTCCTGTGTGCCCACATCTTGTGAATGCTGTGTGCCTCCGCCAGCGCCAAGAGGCTTGGTTTGGGGCTGCAGAGGATTCCTCAGCTCCAGGCAGGGGAGTGGCCCAGGGCACTGTGATTCAGGCAGGATCCAGAGATAGGCTCTAGTGTCTGCTGTTCTAAAGCGACCAAGGCCTCACCAGAGATGTGTGGTAGTGAAGTCCTATAATCTCAGCTACTTGAGGCTGAGGCAGGAAGATAGATAGTTCAAAGACAACCTGAGTAACTTAGTGAACCCTTGTTTCAGGAAAAAAAAGGCGAGGTCTCAGTGTAGCTCAATGGTAGACTACTTGCCTGGCACGTCCAAGGTCTGCATTCAATCCCACCCTCACAAATGCATGCATATATATACACACACATTAAATTAGCTAACAGAGGCTGCCAAAATGGAACCAAAGTCTCAGCTTCTTATCTGTGAAATGGGAGTAGAAGTATGGCTAGATTGAAGGGGTTGATAGAGCGAATGTAATAATTTGTGTACTTACTCAACAATACCTACTATGTGCCAGGTAGTAGCCTAGCCGCACCATCACAACCAAATACATTACTACAAGACACGAAGAACTCTTTTCAAGACAGGTGGTGTGGCGTGGTTATTATGAAAGACGCGACGTCCCATCTTCCACGTTCAGTGAGCACTGGGCTGAACGCAGACAAGAATGGGCAGCAGCGCCCCCTATTGGCATTGGCGGGAAAGGTCTCCCCCGCCCCCCTCCGAGTGCGCAGCCGTCCTCTTGCTCTCCGGCTCTCCCGCCGCCTGCGGAACCGCTGTCCCGGCGCTCGCTAAGGGATCCAGCCTGGAGCCAGCTGGGAGGCAGGCGCGGTGACTGTCTCCATCTCAACAGGGAAAACCGAGCATCGGGATCCGAGTCCCACCCAAAGACTGCGGCGAGGGCGTGCGGGAGGCAGCAGTGTGCACGGGAGACCCTAGCTGCGGGCGACGGGCGGCGCACAGGCGGGGCCTCCCGGTCCCGCCCCGCCCCGGCCCCTCCCGGCCCGGTCCCGCCCGCTGGGCTGCGCGGGGAGGCGGCGGCGCTGGGCGCGGGGACTCGGCCGGCGGCGCGAAGCGCGGAGCAAGAGCCGGAGCCGCCGCCGCCGCCACCTGCGCGGCCGTCAACAAGGTAGGGTGGGACCGGACCGGGCCGGGCGGGACGCGCACTGCGCCCGAGCTGCGGCCCGGCGGCGGGAGGGATGCTGCCCACGGTGCCGCGGAGACCTAGCCTCCAGACCCCGCACACCTCACACAAAGCCCTGCCCCGCTCCGGTCCTCAGTTTCCCCAACGGGATAGTGGTGCGGCCGCCCCTTCAGTGGGTGACTAGGAGCGGCGACCCCCAGGTTCGGGCTCCAGAGGCTCGGGGCCAGTCCGCACCGCCCGCGCCTCTTGCCGCGGTGAACGGCCCGCCCTGGGCGCGGCAGCCAGTCCCGACAGGCCACGGTGTGGCCCAGGTGCCCGTGGACCCGGGTCGTGATTGTTCCTGTCCTTAGCTGCGTTACCCGCGGGGCCTCAGCTTCCAGTCCCGGGAAACCGTGGAGGAGGAAGCATCCCCACGTCCCTGCCGAGGCGACCTGGGCGCGCGGGTGGGGCGAGCAGTCTGCCAACCCAGACCAGCCTCTTCGCCTGGAGCTGGAGGAGGAGCCCCGCGCTGGCGGTGGCCAGATCTCAGCCTCAGACCTGTCTGGACCCGAGCCGAGCAGACACCCACCTGCATTCGTGCAACGGGGAAGGACAGCCTGGTCCGAGCCCTGGCCAGCTGCCCAAGCCCAGTTCTGTGGTCAGGGTTGGTCTGCCACACTCGAACCTCAGAGAGTACACTTGCCAGCAGGGCAGTGTCTCCTGGGGTTGGGGGGGGGGGAGAGCACGTGTTCAAGGGTGCAGTGGCTCCAGGGTTTGTGAAGACCTCTGCCGTGCCTCCGGATCTTCATCTTGTGTTGCATTCTTGCGATGGGGATCTCGCTAGCTGAAACTGGAGAATCTTCTCCCACTGCGGCTGTGGTCCTGCTGGTGCCCCTTAGGCAGTATGTAGCCCTTCTGCCCCAGAGCCTGCCCTTGTGCCATGGTCCAGGGACTTCTTCATGACCACCTGTGCCTGTCCTTACACTTCCTCACCTCCTGACCTCTCCTGAGCGATGTGGAGGGAGACGAGAACCTGGCTCATCTCTGGACCCTTCTACCTCGTTTCCTGACATCTGCCCCAATTAAGGAACAAGCTCAGTGCCTCCTCCTCACCCAAGGGCTTTCTTAGGGCTAAAAGAGGAGAGTCCCTCCCTCCCCTGGCCCCAGCTCAGGTGTCAGACCCTGTGTCATCCTAAGTAGCAAGTAGCAAGCAGAGGGCTGGGTAGATTGTAGGATGCCATGGGATTCCAGAGCTGAAGCAGAGTGGCAGGGACCTTGCCCCGTGGCCCCCAACCCGGAGCTTCACTGCAAATGAGTGTTATTATCCCCTCATAAAAGGAGACTAAGTATAAGCGTGGCTGCCAGAGCCCAGCGCCAGCGCGAAGGCCTAAATACTACCTAAGTTCCCTGTCATTGCTTACGTGTGTGAGCTGGGAGGTCACTGTGGCTGGTGCATGAGTGAGGCGGGTTCTGGTTATTACAGAGCCGTCCTGTGCTTTTAAAATGTACCATGGAGTCGTGCGTTATCCAACCTGAAAAGGGGCTCTAGAAACCATCTCATCTGGGGTAGGAGAGATGGCTCAGTGGTTAAGAGCACTGGCTGCCCTTCCAGAGGACCCGGGTTCAATTCCCAGCAACCACGAGGCGGCTCATAACTGTTTGTAACTCCAGTTCCAAGAGATCTGACACCCTCACACAGATAAGTGTACAAGCAAAACACCAATGCATATAAAAAAGTAAATATAAGTTACTTTTAAAAAAGAAAGAAACCATCTCATCTAATCCCCTTATATTACGGTGCATATCACCTGTAGAATGGAGTGTTTGGAAGCTAGGATGGAGCTCAGTTGGGAGAGTCCTTGCCTAGTGTGCCTGAAGCCCCCAGTTCTGCCCCCAAAACTGAATAATAGACCAAATATGGTAACTTAGAGGTGGAGGAAGAAGGATCAGGAGTTCAAGACCATCCTCTGCTACAGATTGTGGTCAAGAACAGCCTGGGACATATGAGACCCTATCTCCAGTTTTAGAGGGGTTGGGGGAGTAAAAAACATGTCACAAATAAAAGTCTCATTGTTTTGTGAAAGTAGCAAGATATAAATGTGAAAGATTTGCCCGAGGTGTCTCATTTTGTAGGGTAATCTGGCAGCCATTGAAACAAAAGTCTGTGAAATGGGTCTCCCTACCCTTTGCTCCAAGGCCTCTCCTTGGGGACTTTACCCTAAGGAGGTCACTAGAGAGACATGGATGTACTATGACTCTCATGAAGCTGCCTAACTGAAGAAGCCTGCTGAGGCTTCAGAACATTTTATATGAAAAGAAAACATAGTGTCAAAAGCAGCAAGGTCTAGGAAGTGGGAATGGCCTTGGTGGTGGCCGAGGCCGCACAGTCCCGCAATAGAGCCTTTTCCAGCGTTAGCGGAGCCCTCTGGATGTGCAGAGATTGTGCCGTCCTCCCACCCCAGAGATAAGTGTCTCCTCGGGGAGGGTTGCCAGCTCCTCACAAGGGCTCTGCTTGAAGCCTTTGCTCTTTTCAAATGCCCTGCTTCAGACCTCGAGGCGCTTTCCCTCCTCCCTGCCAGTCGTGCCGGAACCCAGATGACAGTGCTGTTTTCATTTTGAGGCAGGGTCTCTCCTTCAGGGAGGAGGCACTTGGCCATCATACTCCATCTGACAGGCCAGGAATCCTCACTCTTTCTCTGGATGCCTCCTGGGCATCTACAAAGTGCTTACACATTAGCTTAAACCACTCCAGAAAGGCTTATATCCAACTTAAAAAAAAAAAAAGCGATTTTGTGTGGCTCAACTTGAGTAAAAAAGGATATAATTAAAGATGTGATTACGGTTCCTTACTATAAGAGAGCCATAGGGTGTGGCAGGGGACGGGGAAGGTGTGATCAGAGACCACACCTTGAAGTAAGGAGGTCTTGAGACAATGAGGGTAACCTCAGGGCTGCTGTCTGTGCAACAACACTTGCAACCCCAGGCCTCCCCAGTGTTTACCAAACGGCTTCACTGTAAACAAAAGACCCAAAGAAGAAGCCCTGAATGTGTCTGTAGTCTGTCTGCTAGGGAAGGCAGAGGGTGACAAAGGAAAGAAAACAGAGCAAACGGGAGAGAAAGAAGGAGTGTGACCACAGAAAAGGGGAACTGCCGTTTTAGGCGTTTTAGGCAGGCGTCTCCGGGTCTGTGAGAGGGTGACTTGGGCGAGCAGGGTTGAACTTCGGGGAAAGAGACAGTGAAAAAGCTCTTGAGGTGGGACGGTGCTGAGGGGGGCAGGGGAAAAGAGTGACAAGAGAAGGCCAGAGGCCATGGTCCTGATTAGCTAAACCGCCTCTCCCGTGTGCAGCGTGGACTCCTACAAGTTCGTGAGGGAGGCACTATTTTTAAGCCTCTTTTTCAGTTAAAAAAGCAAGAGGTACAGAGAGGTTTCAAAACTTGCAACCCTGCCTTGGGAAAGCTAAGGCTTCCTGCCCAAGGCAGTGAGAGCCATGCGCGCTCTTGAGTGGGGCCAGGGTGCAGCCACCCCTGGGCACTAGTGTTCCCCTGAGATTGCTGCGGTCCAGATGTTCCTGTCACTGCCGGGTTCATTTGTTGGAACCGCCACCGCCAAGGTGATGGCACGGAAGGGGTTGATTAGATCAGAAAAGCAGACCACTTCTGATGAGGGTTCATGTCGAGGTCCTGGGAGACACACCCCTTCTCCCCTGGGGACAGACAGACCAGCAGGCACCCTTCCCTGAACCCGGAAGCCCTGCCTCACACTTCTGGTCTGCAGCCTTATCTTGGACTCTAGGCTCCAGTAACAGTGAGGACTGCCTCGTGTGACTCACAGGCCACCAGTTCATGGCACTTTGTTACCAGGACTCAGAGGTGGCTCTCACAGGAGTCCGGACCTAGGGGACAAGGGTGGGCCTGTGATCTAGGGGCAGAGAAGCCGTTCAACTCCGTGTTTGCAGAACAGTGGAGGGGCCCGACAGGTGAACAGGTGGGAGAGGGGCACAGGCTAGCTCAGCCTCCTGACTCTGCTGTTGGTACCTGCCTCTGCTCTAGGCAGGGCAAGGGTTCACACCCATTGACTCACTCCAGCCTTCTGAAGCGATAGGTGAGGGTTTGGAGGGTACCAATACCAATTCATCTTTCCCTGTGTTTCCTTTGTTTCAGTTTTGATTTTTTTTTTTGAGACAATGTCTTTCTCTCTACTCCAGGCTAGTCCTAAACCAAGTACTGTGGCCCAGGCTAGACCTGGACTCACAGCAATCCTCCTGCCTCAGCCTCCTCAGTGCTGGAATTAGAGGTGTGGAGCCACCATGCCTGAATTCTCTTTTTAAAATGGATCTATTATGTTGTAGGAAGATTGTATCTCAATAAAGTTAACTTGCAAAGAACATGTGCTTGGCTTTTCTGCTATAAATATTTGATGATGGCGGGTAAAACATTAGAAAGGAACAAAAAACTAGAAAATTAATGTCCCGTGCCTCCTTGTCCCAGGAAATCAATGTGAGTACTCTGGGGGGCTTCCTTCCTATCTTTCGGGCACTGCCATCCTCGCTTTGCAAATGAGACGCTAAGGCCATCATGTGGCCCAGGGGCTCACTTTTGTACCATGCCATCTGCCTGTAGAGTCTGGATAAGGCAATGTTCTCTGCGTCTGAAGGCAAACCCCGCTGGAATTGGTGGCTTTCATTGAGCCTCCTCTGTGGAGCGTGAGGGACCTAGTCCAGGGTTTTACTAGTGACTGGAGTCCCATTCCAAAGAGAAATCAGGGCTAGGAGAACCTGTGTGGGATTCTCATGACGGCTGCTTCTAGGTTGGCCTTGAGCCCAGAGCTTGTAGGGGGCTGGCAAGTGGCGTGACCCCTGGGAGTTCCGGGGACTTAAAGGGGGCCTCGGCCACAGTCTCAGCCCTCAGCCCTCATTGGGAAGTGGCAGGAGAAGGGAAAAGAGATGGGCCTTGCCAAAGCCATGCTACCCCTCCCTCTGAGAACGTTTCTCCTGCAACCTGACTGCATTTCTCTGCAGCTCTGGGCCAGCACACTCTGACAGCCAGCCACTAGGTACTCTTAGGCCAGGATCTTTCCCGGCCCACCTGCAAAGTAATATCATAATGGCACCAACCACTGGCTTCAACCAAGTGCTTGACAGGCTTCAGGAACATGTGTAGCAAGTGCTTGACAGGCATGCCCAACAGACAGGAAGTTCCTGTGGGCTGCTCCAGGGTGGTGGCCAAACTGGTGGACTGAGCTCCCTCAGTCTCCTGACAGTAAGCTGGACCACGCAGGGCCCAGCCTGTTCAAGAGCAGACAAGTGTGAGCTTCAGGTTGAGACCCAGACTCCAGGGCAGTAGACAAAGGGGCTCAGTGGAATGGAAGAAACACTCTGAGAAAGAAGCCTGTCCCTTCCTTATGCCTCTGTGTCCCCGTGCATAAAATTAGAACGCCCCACCCCCATTTTATTGATTGTGGTTACCACCATGCCAGCAGCCATCCACTGAGGTGCTTTTGAGTCTGAGGGGGAGAGGGATAAGTCACAGTCAACCCAACCCTCAGTAGCACGGAGCCCCAGGGGGAGGCATAGATAGCTACAATCCATAGCTGAGAACCAGGGACCCTCTGGCCAGGACCACCGATCTATCCTGGGTGGGCTGGGAGCCCAGGAAGACACCTAGGAGGAGGCAGAGCCTTCTGAGCTGCTTGCAGGGTGTGGGGTTAGCCACCTACGAAGGTCAGACATTGGGTACCTCACCCACCTCTCCAGACTTCGTTTCTCCCCTTATAAAATGGGTAATTGGACCAGAATGTAGCTAATTGGCTGAGTGCTTATCTAGCTTGTAGAAACTCTGAGTGCAATCACTCCAGCATCCCATAAACTGGGTGTGATAACTACATAGTTAATCCCAGCACTTGGGAGATAGAGGCAGGAGGATCTTAAGGTTCAAGGCTGTATAGCAAGTGTGAGGCTGGCTTGGGGTGCACGAGACGATCTCAGAAAATGGGGTTGCTGGTGAGTGCCTGCTCTGCCGAATATGCTTGTTCAGAGCTCCCGAGCCTGAAGGAGATGGAAGTGCTTTGTGAAGTTCACAGCACCAGGCGCCCTCCATCATGCTTGATTCGGAGCTCTGGAGCATCTGGGCAGGAGGCGCTTCCAGTCTGTTGTGAAAGCTCTGTGATCAAACCAGCCACCGCGGCCACGCACGCACGCATGCATGCACGCACACCTGGTGAAAGCCCTCAGGACCTGCCTGAGGATCTGTAGGAGCTGCCAGGCACAGGGCTGGGCTGTCGTGACATCATAATGAGGACTGGTGTACCAAGGTGGCATGCCATTGGGAAAAGAACAGTCTGGGAGCCAGAAGGATCATGTTTGAGTTCAGATAGGAAAAAAGAATGAGCACACATAAATATAGGAAAATATTCAAGCCAGGCTTGATGGTGCAGATCATAATCTTGGGCATCTAGGAGGCTGAGACGGGGATTGCAAGTTCAGGGTCTGCCTAGACATTTAGATCCCATCTCCTAAAGTGAAGAAGAGGCCTGACAGTGTTTCAGCAGTAGAGCACTTACCTAGCACGTAGAATCTAGCACCCTAGATTCCATCATCAGTACCGTGGGTAGAGGGATGGAGGGCGGGAGTGAAGGAAGACGGTTCAGACATCTGTCTGGGAGTCTTTGGTGGTCAGGTTGTGTTTTCTAGACATGTACACATTGACCTGCCACAACTATGACACTGACTATATCTGCGCCATGGTTACAATGAGCAGTAAGATCCAGTCGGCATCGGCAGGCCAGAAGGTGATGTACCCATCAGGTCACGAGGGGCTGGGGCACGTGTTGTGGCCTGGGTGCTGTTCCCAGGGACAGTTTCATGAAGCTACGCAGAGGAAAGGTCCCACAGCTCTGATGCAGTTGGCTTTGAAATTAGACTGACCAGAGCAGGCAAGAGTCCTGTCACAGTGGGGCCCTCCTCTGAGGGGCTCACACAGCTGCTACAGATCTGGGGACACCGGGCTGGGCAGGAGCCCAAGCCTCAGTGCAGGGTGGGGGTGGGGGCGTGTCTTTGATGCATCAAGAACCCGGAATGGTGTCAGTCCCAGGAGGCCCAAATCCCTGAGTATCATGGTCTCAGTCTTTGCTCTCTAGGACACACAGGCCATCAGCCACTTTGCACAGTAAATAAGGATGCTCAGCTACTATACTGATTTGCTTTGGCTTTTGTTGTATAGCCCTGGCAGATAAGCCACTCATTATATAGCCCGTGCTAGCCTAGAACTCCTGGCAATCCTTTTACCAACTTCTGGAATACTGGTGTGTGCCACCATGTCTGGCTCCTGTCTAGGTGTGTGTGTGTGTGTGTGTGTGTGTGATGGGTGTTTTGCCTACATGGATGTCTGTGTATGACTTTCATACCTGGTGTCCACAGACGCCAGAAGAAGGTGTTGAAGCTACAGATGGCTGTGAGCCACAGTGTGGTTGCTGGGAATTGAATCTGGATCCTCTGAAAAGAGCAATCAGTGCTCTTGACCACTGAACCGTCTCTTCAGCATATTCTCACATCTCTAAGCCTCGCAGCAGCCTCGTGCTAGTTAGAGGCACACCTGCTCACACTAGATCCTTCCTCTTCTTCCTCATCCAAAGAAGGTTTTCAAGCTCGGCAGAGGGGAACATGCCCACGCCATGGAGCACCTCAGACCGCCCAGTGGCCATGTAGAGTGGCCACAGGAGTTTGGAGATCTTGGAGACCTTGCTGATCACCCATTAGCTCCAGCCCCGCTGTGGCTTGGCCAGTGGCCCGTCTGGAGAAAGGCACAGAGCTTTCCTCTCTGCACACAGTGCTGGAGTCTTGCCCAGACCCTGTCAGTTGTTCACTCCCTAGATTGTTACCGTTTCTCTTTTCTGTTTTTGAGACAAGGTCTCACTTTGTAGTCCCAGCTAATATGGAACTTGCTACCTGGACCAGGCTGGCCTGGAACTCAGTAATCTGTTTGGCTCTGCCTCCCAAGTGCTGGGATTAAAAGGCACGTGTCATGCTTAGCTATTTTTTTCTTTTTTTTTTTTCTTTGTCTTTATTTATCTGTTTATTGGTTTTGAAGACAGGGTTTCTCTGTGTAGCCTGGCTGTCCTGGGCTCTGCAGAGGCAGAGATCCACCTTGCGCCTCCCCGGGTGCTGGGCTTAAAGGAGTGTACCACCACCTTTAAGGAGTTGGTGAAAGAAACCTGATGTCCCAGAAATGTGCATCCGAAGTATGTTTCGGTCCTGTTGCCCAGACGCTGTCCCTGGAACTGGCCTCCCTCCACACAGTGTGGGCCAAACAAGTGTAGGTCTGCCTGTCACTGAGTTGTCCTGTCCTGGAGGCTCTCAAGTCTGTCAGAGATGCCTGCAAGGGCTTCTTTAGTGCGGGAGGCGTGGTCGGGCCTGCAAGGGGCGTCTGTGATTGGGTTAGAAGCAGGCGGAGTGTTGCAGTCATCCAGAGCAGTGGTTCTCAACCTTCCTGCTGCTGCCACCCTTTAATAGAGTTCCTCAGTGACCCCCCCAAACCATACAATTATTCCATTGCTACTTTATAACTGTAATTTTGCTACTGTTAGGAATCATAATGTAAATATTTTTGGAGATGGAGGGTTATTGAAGGGGTCGCAACCTACAGGTTGAGAACCTCTGTTCTAGACCAAGTTTAGCATGTGACCAAGAGATGGGGGTGGGGAGGGGAGTCAAGGCCAGGAGAGTGTTTGAGGATGAAACACACTACTTTGCAGAGGTCAAAGAGGTTCAGGGAGGCTTCGGGGCTTGTTAAGGTCAAAGGGCTAGGAAGTGGATCGATCGCTTTGTGTTGTGCTGTGAGTCCCTTTCCTGGATTTTCCTCTGAGTTTGACAGCTGCTGCTGGATGAGTCTACACTGTGGACTGTGGCCGTCAGGAGGGTGGGAGGGGGTCACGGCCATTGGAGAGTACACAAAATGGACATGTGGGGGGGCTTCCTAGAGGACAGAGCCTTTCCCAGCCTGCCTGATTAGAGTGCTGGGAAGGCAGAATGTGGAAGGGAATGTCCTGTGCCATGTCAGGCTTGGCGAGGGAGAGACTTGCGCAGACTGGAATGGGGGGACTGTGGTTTTATACTCCGGTTTGGTCATTACAGGTTCAGGGAGGAGGGTTGGGCTATTCTGGCAGGGAGAGGTTTGTTTTGTTTTGTTTGTCTTGTTGTTATTTACTTTCGGTGTTGAGAATGAACTCAGAGCCTTCCACATGCTAAGTTCGTGCTCTGATATGAGCTGTATCCTAGCCGCTGAGGAGAGCCTGCTCGCTCATTGACACAGACCTGAAATGCACAACTGCAAGAAGCCATGCTCAGGTCAGTGCTGCCAGAAATTTGAAATTCTTTGTAGAAGATGTCCCCCTATGGCTCTCTTTCGAGCTGCTGTTTTCATCTCCCTGATGCCCTTCCTCTCCCTCCTCACCCCTCCAGGTATCCTCCTAAGCCACAACTTGGCTTTCAGTGACTGGTGGAGAGACTGTGGGGAGGGTTGGGGCAGGATGCTGCCCCCTGACATAGCCCCCAGGAAGGTTCAGCCTGAGAGAGGCAGTCACCGAGGAGTAGGACAGCCTGGAGGGTGCAGGGAGGAGCTCTGCCATGGAAACAGGGGCAGGTCTCAGGCTGTTGCTTCACCAGGCCCAGGACCACAGCTGCCTAGCCAGCGCTCCGCAAAGATTCCAACAGGGCCTACTGAGCAACTGTCAGGCAGAAGCTGAGGGTCTGGGTCCTGAAGGCACCCTAGTTCTCAGCCCACAGATGTCACCAAACATTATAGGCCCTCTGACAGCATTCCAGGCTACCTCTGGTGGGTCCTGTTTCACGGATTTCATAGTGTCACAGGGATGCAGGGACCCACCTGCAGTGCAGGAAGAAAACTGACAAGGGGTCAGCTGGTAGCCTGAGCCCCAAAGCAGGGCAGGGGTTGCCGTTTTGGGTCTCTAGAACTGGAGTATTCTTCACACCCATGAGCTCCTGGCTCACGCATTCACATGTGAAATATGAGAAGTAGCCTGGACCGTGTGTCCTGACCCTGTGGTGTGAACATCCTCCCTACAAGGCCTCCTAGAGTGAGGCGTGCAGTCTGAAGTTGCCTGTGAACCAACAAGGTTTAACCTGTACCAACAAGAACAGAAGTCAGGGTCAGTGTGGGCACAGTGGAAGAGCATTGTGGCATGCAGGAGGGCCTGGGTTTCACTCCCAGCACCAAAAAGGAAGGGTCAAAGGTCACTTGTGATGATGATCTGCTCCCCAGTGAGTATGAAGTAGATAATGTCTCGTATGATCCAGGAATCTCTGGGGAGAATGGAAGATACAGAAAGGGGGTGACTGGGACCCCTCCTCTTTGGTCTGTTTAGCAGGATATCTCAATTGGTTCACCTGGTTGATTAATCCAGACAAACGCATTAGATTAACATAGTATACTAACCAGTACATAACTAGCCATTCCCCGAGGGACAAGTTTTTCAATAGTTTAATTATTTTTTATTTATGTGTTAGGTATGTGGAAGTATGCATGTGCCACAGCACACATGTGGAGGTCAGAGGGCAACCCGTGGGAGTCAGTTCTCTCCTCCTGCCACGTGGGTCCCAGGGATTGAACTCAGGAACTCTGGTTATCGGGCTTGGTGGCAATCACCTTTACACACTGAGCTCATCTTGTCAGTCCCCTAAAGGACAGCAGTTTCAAGATAGCTGGGCGTGATGACACATACCTATAAGGACAACAGTCAGGAGCCTGAGGCAGGAGGATCACCACAAGGTTGAGGCTCCTCTGAGTGAATCTCTCTCTCTTCCCCTTTCCTTCTCCCTCTCCCCTCCTGCTCTCCCTCCCTCTCTCTCCCTCCCTCAGTCCCACACAAATGAAACTGAAAACAGGTTAATTTCCATGTGGGTTTTAAACTTGAGGACAGTATTTTAGGGGCAAATTGTCAGCCATTCTGAATAGCTGGAAATGTCAACTCATGTATGTGTCATATCTTTGTCATATTCTGGCTTGTGATGGGTTCTAGTATGTAATATAAAATACCGGTTTCCATGGTGGTGGCATGTGCCTTTAGTCACAGATCTTGGGGGAAGAGGCAGGCAGATCTCTGGATTCGAAGCCAGCCTGAGCTACACAGAGAAATCGTGTCTCGAAAACCCCAAGTAATAAATAAAATAAAATACTGGAGTTAAATCTCAGGGTTTCCACTCTTTGGGAGAGTGAATGATGAAAGCATTGGGGACTGAAGGGATGGCTCAGCAGCTAAGAGCGAGCGCTGGCTGCTGCTACAGAGGACCAGGTGTGATTCCCAGCACTCACATGGTGGCTTACAACCATCTGCAACTCCAGGTCCAGAGGATGTGACCCCTCTTCCGACCTACAAGAGCACCAGGCACATGGCACACAGGTATACACACAGCCAAACCACCTAGATACAGGGAAGTAAATAGTTGGAACTATAATGGCACTCAAGTATAATACCAACACACGCGAGGAACAGAACTTCAGAATCACCCTTTTCTACATACTGAGTTCGAAGCCAGCCTAGGATATATGAGAACCCATTTCAAACAAACAAGACATTTGTAGCCTATCTAAATTTGTGGCCTCCTCTTGGCTTCATCCCCATAATTGAGAGAGATCTCTGTTACACGGTTGCACAGATGTATGTACATGCATTGGCTACTCTGGGTATATAGAGCCCTACCCAACATTGCTGGAAGATGCTGGTTAAAGCAATGTGTTCAAGTTCACCCCATGGTTCTTGGGGCTGTTGGCCTTGCCAACAGGAACAATCCTTGGATTTGTCTTCTCTTCCGGGTCCCAGAAGCCCCACAATTCCAAGCCAAGCCACTCTCAGATGAGGTGCCTCACCTCTCGGAGGCCTTAGGGCAAAGCTGGAGGATGTGGCACATACAAGTTAACCCCAACATGTGGAAGGCTTCAGCAGGAGGAGTGCATGTTCAAGACCAGCTTGGGCCACATAATGAGGCCATTCCTTTAAAGGGAAAAGAAGATCCACCACCCCCCCACCCCGGAGGATTCTGATAATGTGAATGACCCCTGACCTCTCCACATAAGGCCTTTTCTCCTTTGCCAGCCATCCTTGGAATTTGTCCCTCCACAAACAAGTCCCCACTATTACTTAGAGTGGTAGAGATAAGAGGGAAATATTTGGTGCTGTAACCAGGCACAGGGTGAAAGGGAACTTTGTTCACTGTCCTAGAAGACTCCCAGGCCTACATCCTGTTCCCAGTCCTGCCCTGGGTGGCTACTAGCATGCAAACTCAGTTTCCCCTCCTGGATCTTGTCAGTGTGACTATTCGAAGTTGTGGAGGACCCGTTGTACTGAGGGTCCTCAGGCCCTATCTATGATGTCACCCAGGATCCAGACTGGGTGAGGGTGACAGCCTGATACACCATGGGAAGGAAAGCAGAAACAGTCCCCCACGAGGAAATTTCCAGCCTGGATCCGAGCCATCCCAGTAGTCTGCAGTCTGATGTCTGCGATGCTGTTACTGTGGAAGCTACAGATGGCCAGTGAGCTCCAGGAGCGGATGGCAGCAGCAGAAGCCAGAAAACTGTATTCCCAAAGGAGTGAGTTCCCCATCACTGGCAAGACGCAAGCTAAGACCCTTAGAGTTGATCAGGAAAGGGAGGCAGGGAGCTGGCCTGGTCCTGACTGAGCCTGGTCAGCAACAGGGCTCTGTGTGCCTTAACCTCGCTCCCTTCTGCAGTCCCAGGCCCATCTGAGACTAAGAGCTACAGGGTCAGGCTGAGAATTAGATTCAGTAAGAGTCAGAGATTCTGTGGCAGCATGGTGAGGTGCCGGAGTACAGCAGACTTTCTCTGATTTTGTCTAGTTGTACGGATGTATGACTACATGTGCACGTGCATTCACATACACACACACACACACGCAATTTCAAAATGTCATGTTGAGAACTAAAGCAATGTGAATACTTTTGCTCTGCTCTGCCCCTTCTCAGAGCCCAGGACACTGTTCCTGCAGAGCACTTAGATTGGAGCCTGACTCAGTAAAAGTCCCTGCTTTTTACATTTCTAATTTCTAGCCTTGGATTCACTTTATAGTTAAGGAGGACTTTGAACTTATGATCTTCCTGTCCTACTTCTCAAGTGGCTGACCACCACACTTGCGTTTCTGCAGTGCTGGTGACCAGTCCCAGGGCTTCATGAATTCTAAGCAAGCACTCTACCAAACTGAGCTATGTCTCTTGCCCATGTTTCCTTATTTAAAACAGGCCTGTCTTCAGAGTCACTCTGGAACAGGCAGGATGGGAAAGGCTTGATCAATGTTAAAGCATCTTCCAGGGGCGATGAAGAAACCAAGGGAGGCCTCCAGGCCCAAGGGTGGTGAGCTGAGGTTTGAGTCCGGCCCCCTGGTGACATACTGAGTCCTGGCAGGACCATCATGTTTCCTAAGTAAATCAAGCCCCTTTCCACTCATTCTCTGTTCAAGGCTGCCTGCAGCCCCAGGACAAGCTGGGTGCTGTGTATTCCTTTTTATTAGGAGTACAGGAGCCAGGACCTGCCCTTCTCCAAAAGGGGCAGAGAGGAAGAGCCATCAGTGCCTGGACCTATGATGGGGGAGGTCCCTCAGGCATGTCCTGCAGCAGAGGGGACATCTCAGCAACCTGGCTCCCTGCGCCAGGGTCTCTGGTCAAGAAAGCCCTGAGTAGCCAGGAAGACAAAGACAAGCAGACCTCATGGGAGAGCTGGCTCTCCCAGACCCCCCTTCTAAGGGCACAACACGAACTGGCTCTGAGGCCCAGGAAGAGCTGGAGGTTGGGAGTTTCCCAGGGAAGTGGATGGAAAAACAGACGCTGTCCACTCCACCAGGGAAAGCTGGGTGATGCCCACCTCTGCCCTGGGTGTTGCCCACCTCTGCCCCCATAGGGTGATGGTAAAGAGGAAGATGGATGGTGACCTGGAGGCACCTCTCAGACCCTAAGCATGAGGCGAAGCAGTCGCCCTTCACCTACAGTCCCCAGACCAGCCGCTTCACAGATTGGAACTTAAAAATGTGGGTTCCCAGACCCCGAGTCAGAAACTGTAAGGTGAGGGTGATGCCCATATCCATGGGTTCAAATTTCAGACCCCAGCAAACACATGTAAACCAGGCGCTGTCATCCTCCCTGCTCCCTCAAGGGTTCATCCTGAGACAGAAGCACCTCCTCCTGGGACCCTGGTGTCTGTTTCCTGAACTCTTCACCCCCAGCTCCTGGCTGCTCAAAGTTGTGATCTGGCAGAAGACGCTGTTTGGCCTCTGCCCTCCAAGCCTGTAGGCCCAGCCTGTGCCGAGGACCTGGGCGGGGCTCTGCAAGCTGGCAGCAGGAGGTGCTGCCAGCTGCTGCAGGCCTGCCTGGGGAATTAAGGCTGACCAGCAGCATTTATCTCCATGGTGACAAGTAGGTAGGAGAGAAGCAGGGAAGAACTTCCCATCACCCTCCCTGAGATGGCTGAGGGCTGAGATGTCCGTAACTGGGGACATCTCTAGATAGTCACGGGGTCATCCAGAGCTCAGCCAAGGATCCCCTCAGACGTCTGCACTCTGCGGCAGCTGCAGCAAGCAGCCAGGATGGAGCAAAACCTGCTGATTTCGTCTTAGACCAGCCTGGTTTGGGGAATGAAAATCTCCTCTCAGCCCTGAGCGCTGCAGCTCTGACCACGTGATGGCTCTGCTTATAAATGCTGAAGACCCCTCTTCTCTATAGGCCGAGCCCCAGGCTGGCCTTCAGAGCCTTGAGTGCTAGCCAGCTGCAGCGCTCTCTACCCCACCCTCCCTCTTGCTTCACTCTGAACCCTACAGGCACCTCACAAGCCATTCTGGCCGGGAGGTGCGAAGCCCCCACCTTTCACATGGACCCTTCCCCTTTCTTCAGGACTTGCTTCTGCCTTGAAGCATCCTCCCAGTACTCCTCAGTTCACCATCTCTTGCTTCAGATTGCAGCTTGGGGACCGGGGCTGTAACTCCGTGCTGAGGCAGTTGGCTAGGATGCTTGAAAGCCTGGGTTCAGCCCCAAGAGAAAATAAACAGTTCTCAGCTCAGGCCATTCAGCCCCGTTGCATTCGCCAAGAGTGAGCTTAATGGTTTCTGATGCCTCCCACACCCCACTCAACGTTTACTGGCCTGTCCGAAGGATATTTAATCCCATTGTGAACCACAAAATTGTGAACTGTAGAACCTCGTTTCTTGGTTGAACCCTGTCACACACCTTTAATCCAAGAACCTTTTTATAGTAAACAGGTGATTGTGGTGTGTGGGTATAGGGTGTGGTGTGCCCTAGCATGCACATTTAATCAAAGAGCTTTCTGTACACAGGATTTAATAAAGTTAACCCTAGGTCAAGAGGCAAAGCAAGAAACCAGCTGACAGGGATTAATGGTAGGGAGGGACTCTGAGTTGAGGGTATTTAAGACAGTGTGGAGAAGAAGAAAGGGCTTTCAGCTCGAGCTCTGGCTCTTGCTTAGGCTTCAGCTCCTCCGCTCCCTGGCTTTTTGGGCTTTGAGTTAGCAAGCCTTTGGCCTTGGGGATTTTTTGGCCTTTTCCTCCTGGGCTGTCAGTTGAGCTAATGAGCCTTTTGGGTTTTTTTCCAGCTGGGCCTGAGCTAAGAAGAGAGGTCAGCTGGGTGCTTTCTCTGCCTCTCTGAGATAGCAGGTTCTCACCCCAGCATCTGGCTCCCGAGTCTTCATTGGTAAAATAGATCAGTTGGGATTTCATTTTTGCTTATAACAACACTGGTCCATGGCTGTCAGTGTGGTGACCAGGTTCAGAGGACTGACTATGGGCCACCAATCCCTGCAACCACAGTGATGGCTGACTGGTAGGTTCATGATGGGCTGTGACTCAGTCCCCTAGGACTGAAGCTACAGGACCCCAGTCCTTATCTGTTCCCTGCAGGACCCTGAGCAAGCGTTTCCCGTGTGTAGACCTGTGGCCTTCTCTGCCCCGAGGTAGTTCTGGAGGATATGTGAACTGCCAGACAGGATGCAGAGGGTAGGGCCTGCAGGTTTGAGCCTCCACGAGGCATCTAGGTGGGCTTGTGCCTGAAAAATCCCAGATAAAGAACTCAAAGCCCAATAACCCTGCATGGAGTTTGTCTTGGAGCCTCATTTGGGGTAATAAACAGGAAAATTTTCTGTTCTGGCTTTCTAGAAGGTTGAGGTGGCAAGGAGCCAGCTCTCAGTAGACTGGACAGCTGCTGGACAGTGCACTGTCCTCATGGGCTTTGGGCATGTCTGGCTGTGTCACACGCCGGCTCCAGACTCTCTGTGCACTATCCTCAATGGTGGGCAAGTCAAGGATGTGGCCATCGATTGAATGGGTGGGAAAATGGAGGAATTGGATCCATCCAGGGTCACAGCACATCAGTGACAGAATTAAGACCCTCCAACCTGCCTGGCACACATGCCCTAAGAGAGACATTGCCATTCCCTCTGCTCAGAGGGAAAGAATGACCTTTCCCGCCACAGGCCCCTGCCTGTGGGCCCTTGGCTCTGTGTGTGAGTAAAGCAGAGAAGAGAACCATTTGAGCTTGACAGTCCTGTAGGTGGGAGGAGAGAGGAGAAAGCCTGACAAGCATGAGTTTGCATATGTCACCCTAGTCCTCCAGAGTGTAAGATCGGTGTGTCACTGGAGATGCTTGGGATGGAACCCAGCTTCACATGGGCTGAGCGAGCACTCTACCATGAAGCTATAGACCCAGCCCTCTTTTTCACTTTTTGTTTTGATTTCACTAAGTTGCCCAAGCTAGCCTTGAACCCACTCACTCTGTTAAATTCATGGGCTCTTTTTTCATTAGTTGTCATTTCATGCATGAATTTGTATATACATATATGTTTCTAAATATAACCTGTTGAGTCCATATAGTGTTACTTGTATGTATGTTTTTTGACCATTTGGCACTGGACAGCCAATTGGTGTGATTCTCCTAGGGAAGACACCTCTTCACTCCCAACTTTCCTCAGTCGCCACAGTTTTGTGTAGGGTCGAGGCCTCATGAGCTTCCCCCATGCCCCATGGAGTGCTCATTGGTGCCATCGTTGCTCAGCTCAGGTTTGGGTAGTCATGTTGTTGAGAGTTTGTTGAGAGTTATAGCTGCTGGTGTGATTAGGAGACACAATGTCAGAGCAAAAGCCAGATCCTGGCTTTTAAAAGCTTCCTGAGCCCTCTTCCACAGTGTTCCCTGAGCCTTAGGTGCAGGAGTGTTTCGTATCCACTGAGACAGGGCTCCACAACTCTGCGTTTTGGTTGGTTGTGATTTTCAATAGTGGTCTCAGTTTGTTACAAAGAGAAGATTTCTTGATAAGGGGTGAAGAGTCCTGTTATCTGTGGTTATAAAGACAAATCTTTAAAGAGTGTAGTCAGAGATTGTGCTGGTTCGGTAAATTAGTGGTTGTAGATTGTCCTCTACAAACAATGGTTTCATTAGCACTGAGATTTGGCTAGGTCTCCGGTATCAGGCATGGTCTCTCTTTTGCTAAGCGGGTCTTAAGTCCAATTAGAGACATGATGGCATGTGTTACCACAAAGGCATGTGTGCCACTATTTCACGGGGTTATTGTGCCATGGTGGTCATTGAAGTGGTTCATAGGTGTCATAGTTTGGTAGGACTGTTGGTTACCTTAAGCTTTATTTGCATATGTGTGTGTGTGTGTGTGTGAGAGAGAGAGAGAGAGAGAGAGAGAGAGATGTATGCAACTGTCCACAGAGGCCTGATCTCTTGGAGCTAGAGTTATAGGCTGTTGTGAGCCACCAAAGTGGGAATCGAACTCAGACCCACTGGAAGACAGCACACATTCTTAACTTAACCCTGAACCATCTCTCAGTCCTAAAATCTTGGAACCTTTGATCCCTCTGGCTAATAGCTGAGATTACAGGACTATACTACCAGGGTTGGATTAGAACAGCCTGTTAAGAGGCACATGCTAAACTGGACATCATGGCACTTCCTGCTGGGAAGGCAGAGTCAGGAAGATCTCTGTGAGTTCAAGGCGAGCCCCTCTATATAGTGAGCTTCAGACCAACCAGGGCTATGTATTGAAATCCTGTCTCAAAAAACAGCAGCAGCAACAACAAAAAAAGTGTGTGGTTGGTGGGGGGTGGATATGCTAAGTGCAGACCAACCAATAGGATACAGGTCTTAAACCTGGCACCTCTCTCCTGGCCTTGGCTACCCACCCCCAGTATGAAGATGAGTACTTCATACAGTGGGGTGATCTGTAAATGGGGGTGTTATGCTAGAACCTGGAGCAAGAGGAGGGACAGCCTCAGAGCCTGGAGAGTGGCAGCCAAAGACCTGATCCTTATGGCATCCACAGGGAGAAGTATGTGTCAAGATGGGGTATCCAAAAGGCATAGTGCTCTGGGGGACAGGGCAGACAGCACAGAAAATGGGGGAGCATGAGACCCACCTCCCAAATCTAGCAGAAGCATTTGAGGAATAAATGATGAGAGAAACAGACCCCTCCCTAAGAGCATAGCAACTAGATGAGACTAGGCTTGCAGAGAAGCCCTTGGACCTCTCTGGAGGTACCGTGCCAGCTAACCTCGGCTCTGGGCAGTTGGGTAGGGAAGGAGGAGACTCTCCCTTGAGCCTAATCCCATCAGGAAGAAAGGCCTTCTCTTGGCTGCCGCCAGCCTCAATCTGTGTTTCCTGTGAGCCTGTGGGAGAAATGTGGGCCAGACCAGAAGGATGGAGGAGAAAGGGAGGGAGCAGGCGGACTTGAGAACCGGGCTATGTTCTGTGTGCATTTGTGGGCTGCAAGGTGCCTGTGCCTGCACTAGGATGTTTGATGCCATGGAGGGATGCCAGAATTGGACAAGTCAGAGGACTTCTCCAGCCTTCCACCTCCCCAAAGCCTTCACCACACAGGTGGAAGTCAAGAAAGCCTCCATCTTTGGACTCTTCTTGACCACTGGGGTTGCTCTTTAGCTTTAGGCTTGTGTGTCTGTGTGTCCATCCTCTTGGAGCATGCTAAAGGTTAGACCCTCAAGCTGCTCTTGCATAGAGACTACTTTCCAGCCTGGAATATTCTACCCAGATGACCAAAATGCTGGGCCTGGACACATGCCTTTTCTGTACTAAGTCAAATCTGACTGGCCTGTCGCGTGAATGCTGCAGTCTCACTAGCTAAGCTTTGTTAGTTGGACTCTGAGTGTGCGTCAGTCACTCCTGTGCTGTGTGAGCTGTCTGTGTGATCCTCAGGCCAGCCCTGTGGAAGCGTTAGTCTGTTTCTGAGTGGCTGAGCTTCTCGCCCCGGCTCAGCCACTCACTGGCTGTGTGATGCTCAGTGAGTTCCTTACCTTCTTGGAGTTTTAATCTCCTCTCCTGTAAAGTGAAGAGATCTCATTACCCAGAACTTTCCCAGCACATGGCACATACACAGGTGGGTGATAGCTAGCCACTGCAGGTGCTCTCACGTCTGATGGGGAAATAGGCACGTCTGCTAGGAGATGGCAGAACAGTCCCATTCGACAGCACGGTGATGGCTAGCTTATGATCACTCTATCCTGAGTCACCGGGGCTGTGGACACTGGAAGGCATGGCTGCTGTGGCCGCTGATTCAGTTTTAGGTTTTGTTTACTGTTAAGAGTTTTCACTTAAGTGTAGAAGTTGTGTGGTTCTAGATCAGTGATCCCCAGCCTCCCGAAGGCTGCAACTCTTTAACACGGTTCCTCATGTTGTGATGACCCCCATCATAAAATTATCCTTGTCGCTACTTCATAACTGTAACTTTGCCACTGTTGTGAGTCGTAATGTAAATGTCTGTGTTCTCTGATGGTCTTAAATGATTCCTGTGAATGGGCCCCTTGATTCCCCCAAAGGGTCGTGACCCACTGATCTAGAGGCTTCTGTTGGGCGGGGTCATTAGAATCAACACGAAAACCTTGCAGTCTTCTGCCGGCTTCCTTCTACACCTCCTACCAGGTTACTTGATTATAATTTGTGGGGATGCTGGGAATTGAGCCTGGAGCCTTTAAGTTATTATTATTATTATTATTATTATTATTATTATTGAGACAGAGTCCCACTTGCCCCAGGCTAGCCTCCAACTACGACTATAGCCAAGGATGACCTTGAACTCCTGATCCTCCCTTCATTTACAGCCTGCGCACTGGGAACACAGTCACATTGCACACACCAGGTTTTAAGTGGTGTTGAGGATGGGACCCCGAGCTTTGTGCATCCCAGGCAAGCCACACCTCCCTCCCCTGGTTTATTTCAGTCAGTCCCATGTGCTGTATCATCTCATCTGTGACTGTTGAGCATTTGTCTCTAAGAGACAGATTGACAGCCGCCGCTGCCATATCGCCATCACTAAAGTGTAGTGGTTTAATATCGTCAGGGGTCATTCTCATTGCGCGGCTGCTTCAGGCTGGCTTCCTGTAGCTGAACGCTGGGAATCAGGATTCTGACTTCCCATGGGGCTCCTTGATGTCACCGCGAGTCTCTTCTAGTCTGGACAGGTCCTGTTGGCCTTGTCACCTGTTGAAGAAACTGGGCAGGTTTTCAAACTTTTGTTCTGTTGGGACAGGGTCTTCGTCTGTAGCCCAGGCTAGCCTCAACTCACAGCAATCCCCATGCCTTAGCCTCCTGGGTGCTGGACTTTGCACTTGGCATTTGCTACCAAGCCAGGTTGACTTTCTGTCCCTTTTGTTGTTGGGTTTGAGGGATTCTGTCTGTTCCGTTTCAGTCCCTTTCCGAAGACACATCCCAGCTCCCCTGTCCTTCACAATGACTTCCCCAATGGGCAGTGTCCTTGATGAATGAAAGTTTTAAATTTTCATTAAGTCCAGTTTGTCTTGAAGCTAGTATCTTGAGTCTGGTCTTTTATTTTTCTAGGTGTTTTATAGTTTAAGCCCTTTGTTTCAGCTCTTTGAGTCATTCAACACACGGGATTTCCTCTATTTAGAGCTTGCCACTTGCCTCCTGGTGAACACTTTTCACCCAGCTTGGCGTGCAGATTAACGCTGACTCAGTTGGCTTTGGGTTCGTTTTTTTTGGCAAAGCCTCTTTGTAAGGCCCAGAATACATGGTGGCTGCTTTTGTACTTCCTATGCTGCTGAGCTTTCAGGGTTCCCTTACACCTTTGAGCTTCAGACTTGATTACAGAGCATGTGCCCACAGGGAAGACTAATCAAAATACAGCAGGTTGTGCCCTGCACCCTGGGGTGCCAGCTTCTGTCAAGGTGGGGCGGGGCGGGGCCCAAGAATGTAGTTTTGGCAAGCTCCCTGGTGATGTCCCTCTTGGGAGACTCTACCATGAGCTGCTGTGTCCCAGCCCCTGGTAAGATTCTCCTACTGTTTTACTGAGCACACACAGGGATCTCCTGAGGAACAGAGGGTGTGCTGGATTTGGTTTTTTTGTTTTCTTACACTTTTGGAACCTGCGATTCTGTAACCTGTGCGGGCTTGAACTTGTATCTCTGTTGCCTCAGCCTTCCAAGTGGGTTTGAACCTCTGTGCCCAGCCAGTGGTGGTATTCAGTCCATCCCAGGGTTCCGAGTCGGCAGCCCCTGCCGACCCTATGATCAGCCCTCAGGTTCACTTCCTCTCTTATTTGGCACTTCAGGAAAGCGTGAAGAAGTGAGAAGAGGTGACCTCTTCTCACACGAGAGCAGTGACCCAGATACTCATCCCTTGCCTTCAAGCCTTGGGCACTAAGTAGGTCCTGAGCCAGCCCTGGATAGAGACTGGTGATTGAATGAAATCATAGTCACCTCTCTTTACAAGCCTTCTGGAACTTTCTGCTTCAGAATGTTCTAGTCCAGGTTAGGAAGCAGCTCTCTCATTTCCATAGCTTTCTCTTTCACAGGCAAGTGTCCAAGTCAAGGCTCCTAGGAACTTAGCCATCACCTGTGGTAGAGTGACCAACTTGTCCCTGTCTCCCTGGGGCAGCCTTAGGTTTGGGGGGGGGTCTTATTTTTGTTTTGTTTTCTCTTCTGACCCTAGATATGAAGCCTAGGGCCTTGCGCATAATAGGCAGGTGTCCCGCCGCTGAGCTGTGTCCTCAGATCCCTCTTGTCATCTTGTTTCTTTCCTGAGATGAGATTCTCACTGTGTAGCCCAGGCTAGCCTCCAAATGGTGGCAATTGGACCTGAGCCTCCCCAGTGCTGGGATCCAGGTGTCAAGCCGCCATACCCAGCTCCTTTTTCGTGTTTTTATTTTGAAGCAGACTCTTACTTTGTTTCCCAGGCTGGTCTTGAACCTGAAATCCTCCTACTTTGGCCCCTTAGTTATGGCACAAAAAAACCCTTGTTCAGGAAGCCAGCCATGGTCCTTGGCAGACTGGCACAGTTGGTTACTCTCCTGAGGAACTACCAGGCTTCCTCTTAATTTGAAAAGGGGTGGGACACTGAGGTCCTAGTTGCTTGAGTCTCTGTGACACTTGAGATCATTGCTGGCCTGGAGAAGGGCAGAATTAAAAGATGCCTTGTGCCAAGATGTTGTGGTTTCAGTCAGGGCTTGGCCTCAGATTGAGACTCTGTGTTGGGAAAACGTTTACCAGAAGGAACCAGGAGCTGTGGTTTCTCCTTCTTTCTTGTGAGAAGACAAGATACCCTGAGAAAGGACTGAGGAAGCAGAGGCATAGGCTCATAGCCTTGACCTTGAAAAGGCCTCATGAGGCTCTCTGATTGGCTGTGCAGACTAGCTGTCCCACTTTATCTGGTATGGATTGGGCCCTCATTCGGGATTCTGGGTGCATTACAAAGAGAGTTGGCAAAATGGCCTAGCAGGTAAAGTAGCTTAACCTGCAAGCTTGATGGCTTGAGTTCAGTGCCCGGAACACATGCAAAGGCCAGATGCTACAGCGCACATCTGTAATACCAGCACTTCTACAGTAAGATGAGAGGCAAAGGCAGAATCAACTGGAAGCTTGGGTCCCTGCAGCACGCAGAGGGTCACTGTGGCTTGGTGGTAGACTCAAGACCTACCTCAACAAGGTGGAAATGAACCTCAAGTTGTTCTCTGACCTCCTCGGGGAGGTTTCTCATCAGGGTTGAGGCCAAGGTCAGGGGCATGATGCACTCTTCAGTAACAGCCAAGGATTTTAGTCTATGTGAGGTAGACCTCTAATCAGTGTTAATATTTGGTTGATGAAGGTCAGTTTCAAATAAAGTAGATTGATTTGGTTTCGTTTTGTGAGGCAGAGCGCTGCTGGGCAGCCCAGGCTAACTTTGAATTTTCTGTGTATCTCAGGCTGGCCTTTGAATTCACTTGTAGCTGAAATAACCAGCCTATGATAGAAGGTGGTGTCTCAGACCCTCCCACAAAGCACTTACAGGGAGGGCCTCTGTGCACACTAGGTCAGAGTTTAAGAGGAAGAAACAAAAGAGACTTGAGCTAGCAGATGTGGAGTGGCAATGGCAGACTCCGGCCCAGCACACCCGTCCTCAGACCAAATCAGGTAATGTCCTTCTCGGCACGAGGCCGCCCACAGTGGCACCAGGAAATACTCCACTGGATGATCTGTGCCCCTCCCAACTTGGGTTCCGTTTCACCTACCTGGAGAGCTGGGTGGAGAAGGGGGCCTTGGAGAGCAGGCAGGGAAATTGCGGCTCACCCCCACAGTCCTCAACAGCTACATCACGCTCACAGGTACACGTGGGCACACACGTCACGGGAAGAGGACCGGCTTTGGCTTCCACATTTGTTGCTCAGACCAATACGGTTTCGGTCACGTAGCTTCCCCTGCACCTCCGTTTCCCATCGCCAAATGGAGATAGCACGCCCCATGTCGGGAGGGTTGTAGGGGATGCCATAGTCCCCAGACATTCCGCAGCCAAACTTTGGGAAATAATCCCCAGCGGTGTTAAGCCTAGAGCCAACTGAAGCCTTTGTGGGGTGGGGAGAGTCCCTGCCCACAGCCTAATCCCATGGCCCACACAGGATGGCAGCAGAGTGGTAGCTGTCCCAATGCCACACTCAAGAGGGCTGCTGTGCAGGGGTGTGGGCCTACAGTCCAGACAGGTGCCTGCTAGCAGGGGAAGTGATATTATTGCTCCTGAGGTGCTGAGTCATCAAAGCCACGCAAGCAGGCAGGGTCCCTGAGCAGACCGAACATGCTTGGGACATTGCCAGCATCCCAAGAGCTCTCTGATGGATGCAGGGCTCGTGCACAGGTGCGCACATGGTCACACAATATGGGCACTCCCATGCTGTACACAGAGGGGCTGACCTTAGAGATGCCATCCTTCCCCACTTCTCTGACCTCTCCCCCATTTCAAAGGTCTGGACAAACCTTGGCAGTGGAAATAAGGACCCAGGGCCGGGCAGGTGGGTATTCACAGTCACGGTCACATTGCTCATGCTGGGTGGCTTCATGCATGGAGGCCAGCAACTCCCTTTCCAGAGGGGAGGAACAAGTCTATGAGACTGACTTGTGTTATCCCACTTTATGGATAAGAAAATGGAGACTCAGTGAGTTGCAGGCCAGCCTGCTCTACATACTGAGAGACCTTGCCTCAAAAAAAATCAGCCACCGATTCCCACTGAAACCCAACCACTGCCCAAGCTGTGCCTGAGGAGTAGTCTTGAGCGTGCGCGCAGCAGTGAGCCTCACACTGTTGGCCCCTCTGTCCCCTGCAGATGTCATGGCACCCCCAATACCGCAGCTCCAAGTTCCGACATGTCTACGGCAAGCCCGCCAGCAAAGAGAACTGTTACGACTCGGTGCCCATCACACGCAGCGTCCATGACAACCACTTCTGTGCCGTGAACCCCCACTTCATCGCCGTGGTCACTGAATGCGCCGGTGGGGGGGCCTTCCTCGTCATCCCCTTGCATCAGGTAAGGACCCTAGTGACCACGGGGCCTGGACTCATCTCTAGATGCCTGCCAGATGGATGGCAAGGTGGGCACCCAGGTCTCCAGCACAGACGTGATTGTGAAGGCCTGGCCTGCTTTACTACTTGCGTGAGCTCAGGTCAGCCAGTTCTTTGAGTCTTGGTTTCCTTCTTGGGAAAAATTGTCATCCTGAGAGCTGAGCTTTCAGCAGCTAGCCTAGCCACTTCTAGGACCTTCCCTCTTTCATGCAGAGCAGTGCTCATTCCAAATTTTTCTCTCTTGGATGAAATATAGTTGTTAGCACATTGCTGGGCTCACGTGAAGTCGGGGAGATTGCCGAAGCCACCTGCCCTGGCCGAGAGGTGAGGGCATTTCCAGAGAAATAAGTGCTGGAGAAGTGGGAGCAGGCAGAAAGGAGAACACGTCCTCAGAGCCAGCAGCGAGTGGACCATGAGCTATTGCTGTTGCTCAGTGTTTGGGGCCCAGAGTGACATCTTCATGTAGATCACCCTAAAGGGAATCTTGGCTGGATATGAGTGCTGAGCCTGCCTTCAGCGCAGCGCCTGAAGAGGCCTGGGGGAGAGAAGGTCCCAGGCTGTGCTCCCACTCACGGCAGGAGAGGCGTGGAAGCCCAGCCACAGGAAAGCGGCCCATAGGCTTAGATCAGGACACTGGGAAGTCACAAAGACTGGAGAGCAATTCAGGAGGAGCAAGGCAAGAAGCGGACCTAGACCAGCAAAGGACCTGCGCAGTCAAAGCCCTGAGTGCGATGAGTTCAGAGGCAACTTTCCTCAGCACAGAGCAGCAGGGGCAGAAACCAGACGCAGCAGACAAGCTAGAGGAGGCCCTCTGTGCCCACTCACGTGGGATGTGTGCTTGCTTGTTAGAGACAGGGTCTCCTGTAACCCAGCTCTTGGACTCTCCCTATAGCGAAGGTTGGCCTTGGCCTCATCCTCCTAAGTTCACCTCAGGAGTGTGTTTACAGGTGTGTGCCACATTTCCAAATAATTTATCAGCCAAAGGGTTATTTTGTTATTGTTGTTTGGCTATTGTTTACTTATTGTGTATCTCTCTGTGTTTCTTTCACTTTCTCTGTCTCTCTCTCTCTCTGTCTCTCTCTCTCTCTCTCTCTGTGTGTGTGTGTGTGTGTGCGCGCGCGCGCGCGCACGCGCGCGCGCATGCGTGTACATGCATGCCACAGCGCACTGGGCACTGAAGTCAAAGGGCAGCTTCCAGGAGTCAGTTCTTGCCTCCAGCCTCTTGAGGGGCTCTCCATTATTATTACAGTGTGCTGCCTACGCCAGGCTAGCTGACCCTCCAGCTTCTGGCAATTCTCTGTCTCCTTCTCCGATCTTCTAGGCTGCAGGTGCTGGGGTTACAGATGAGCATCACTACATCCAGCTCTTTTTGGTTTGTGTGGGGTTGTTTGTTTATTTGTTTTGTTTTTCTAGTTTTTTTTTTAGACAGGATCTCATGAGGTTACAGCCAAGGTAGCCTTGTCTCAACTGGTATTTGCTATGTAGACCAGGCTAGCCTCAGTCACAGAGATCTACCTGTCTGTCCTTCCCGGGTGCTGGCACCCAGCACATCTAGCTTTTTACGTGGCTTCTGGGACTTAATCTCAAGCTGTCAGTCTTGCATAGCCTGAAGCATCTGGGCCCTTTGTCATCCTGCCTGGATCAGGTTGTAGTTCCCCATTGGCTTTAATCAGAGGACACAGTGACCCCAAGAGACTCCCAAAGGATCTCCTGAGCAGCTGGACCACAGCCTGTATGCTACTCTAGCGACCGCCCCCCTCCATATATGTGTGGTTCTATCAGTTCTGCTCCTCTAGAAGACCCTGGCTGACACATACAGGTAGCACTTTTACCTGATGAGCCATCTCCTTGCCCTCCTCCTCCTCTCTCTCTCTTTCCCTTTTCTTTCTTTCTTTCTTAATAGTGCTAGGTCAAACCTTGTACATGCTAGGTAAGTGCTCAGCCACTGAGCTCTCTCCCCAGCCTTTCTGAAATGTAAATTTAAAATACTTGGAACTGAGTGGACATCAGATGGATCTAAAACACCTCGCATTCAGGGGGAATAAGCCAGCCAGGGAGGCACAACGCTGATGCTTATGGAGAAAGAGAAGGCTGAAGGGAAACTTCCAACCTAAGAACTTAGGAGGTAAACAAATAGAGCAAGTCCAAAGGAAGCTTGGGGGTGGGGGAAGACAAGAAAAGGAAGAAATCAGGGCTGGAGAGATGGCTCGGCAGTTAAGAGCCCATGCTGCAATTCCAGGGGAATTGCATCCACTTCTGGCAACTTACAGTGCCTATGACCAGCCTCCACAGGTAGCTACACACGCACATGCACACACGCATGCACACAGGCATACAGCAATCTCTCTGTGCACATACGCATGTGCAAGCAAAAAAAAGCAGAAATCAGGGAAAGATAATTCAAGGATGCATTAGGAAGTATTTTTTAAAAGAAAAAAACCCTGAAAGATAAACTGAGTAGCCACTGGAAAGACTGACTGACAGTGAGAGAGACGATCCAAAGGGACCGAGGGCAGTTCAGCCTAGACGGAGATCTGTGAAAGCCAGAAGGACCCTGACATGAACAAGTGGAGACCCGGAATTTGAAAGCATGGGTGAAATGGGCAGACTCCTGCCATGGCTGAATCAAGTAGGAATCACGATACTAAACAGTCTGATGACCATTAAGAACCTGAGGGATAAAACACTTCCCTCAAAGAAATAACAGAAAGAGACCGTAAATTGAGAAATAGAAAAAAATATACTTGCTTTAAATATATATATATATATATTTATGTGTATATATATATATGTATATATGTATATGCTGTGTATGTGTCTGTGCACATGGGGACCAGAGGTGCTCCACCTTCGGGAAGTCGAGCTATAGTTGTTAGCTGCTTGGTGTGGGCGCTGCAAACCGAGCTCTTGGGTCCTCCACAGGAGCAGGCTCCACTCTTAACCCCTGAGCTATCTCTCAAGCATCACCTCTCACCATTTTGAGCCGTGGCCTTACTCTGCAGCCTAAGATGACGTCAGATTCACGGCAGTCACCTTGCCCTGCCTCCAGAGTGCTGGGATTACGTGTGTGAGCCACCACGCCCAGCTGAGGGTACTTGTTAATAAAGAACTCGGTTCTTGGGGTTGAGGAGCCCTGAGCTCCGTTCCCAGAGCTGCGTACACCCTGCACGGTTGTACATACCCTGTAAACCCAGCACCAAGAAGTGAGGTCACCAGGACTGAAAGTAAGAGCATCCTTAGCTACATTAAGAGAATGGGGACAGCCTGGGCTACATGAGACCTGTTCAAAAAACAAACAAAAACAAAATTCACTTCCTGGAGCCAGGGACTAGACACCTTGGTTCTGACTGTGATCCTAGTGCCTGGGAGGCTGCTGCAGGGGTATTACCGTGAGCTTGAGATTAGCCTAGGCTACGTGAGACCCTTTCTCAAAACAAGACAAACAAACAAACAGAAGAAAGAGCAACCAAATGAGTGAGTGCATTGTTCATATTACCTCCAACCTGGAAAAAAAATGTGAACCAGTAGCTAAGTTACTGTCCACAGTACTTGACACACACAACACAGAGCCCCATACAGGGCAGTCTCATGTAGAGATTACAAAGTACAGACTCATCCTTCCATCCCCCTGAAATTAAAATCAGTTGTACTACAAGGATTAATTAAGTGGTCAATTTTCAAACAAAAGCAACTTAGGGAATACCATCAAAACCAAGACACTAGTTCCCTGCTGGAACAGGGAGTGGCTGTGAAGTCAGATGCCTCAGAGGTTCCTGCTTCTAGGTGACGGCTCCTTTCTTGACCTGGGGGACTGTGTCCTGCTGAACTGTGTTCTTGAGGCCGAACATTTCAATTTCATGCACTTTGGGGCATGTTTGTTGCATTTCACATGTGTAAATATACATAAGAACAACATCAGGACTGTATACCGTTAAAAAGCTTGCAAGCTGGAGAGATGGCTCTGTGGGCTAAGAGCGCTGGCTGCTCTTCCAGAGGCCCTGGGTTCAATTCCCAGCACCCACATGGGAGCTCACAACTGTCTATACCTCCAGCCCATGATTCACTGGCCCTGTTAGGCATGGGCCTTAGGGAAGGTGGCCCTTCACAGGGGAAGCATATGCCACCAAGTCACCAGCAAGCAAAATACCACATCCCTTTCCTTTTTAAGACAGGATCTCTCTGCATAGGCCATATTAGGCTCAAACTTGCAATCCTCCTGACCCGGTCTCCTGAATACTGAGATTATAGGCATGCACCTCTACAGCTCCCACCCAGGTCTCCTTCCTGGGTCATGCCCCCCAGGACCTAAAGACCTTCTATTAGACCCTACTCCTCAAGACTCCTCTACAACCCAGTCACACTGCCCTGGGACCCCATCTTTATCATAGACCTTTGAGAGCCACTCCAGACCAGAAGTGTAGCTCTAGGGATAAAGGTAATTCCATAACAATGTAAACCACACAGAAAATTTGCAAGAGTGGCTGAATGAACTCCTGGTTATCTTGTATGTGGCTTTCCAGTCATTAACCTTTGCCAAATTGCAATGAGTGCTTGCGTGTGTGTGTGTGTGTGTGTGTGTGTGTGTGTGTAAGTGTTTGTTTGTGTGTACTTGGAAACAGTTATAGATCTAACCTTTTGCCCCTTAATGTATATTGTAAGAACAGGATCATCTCTTTTGTATGACTACCTCCTAGAAATGGCATGAGAGCATCCAGTCCAAATTAAAATCCTTGTGGTTGTCTCAACCCTTACACCATTTTTCAGACTGATCTAAACTCCAGTTCGGGATCACATTATATTTAGTTCTCATATCTCCTTGTCTTAATTCAAGGACTTTAAATGTTTTATATTTAAGGAGCAAAGGCCAGTGATTTTTGTAGATTGGGACTAAGTTTAGATTTGCCAGATTGCTGCCTTGTGATCAGACTCATTTGTTCTCTGGGGCAGTACTATTATACACTCAGAGTTGTACCCTTCTGGTTCATTGCATCAAGGGACAATGGTGTCCTCTTGTCCATGGTTGGGCTGGTAGCTTTGGTGAGAAATGCCAACATTACCCACATAAAAGGGAATGTTTATTCACATCATGTTGAAAAGCGATGGCCGTCGATGGTCTGTGAGAAGACTCAGTGGGTAAAGATGAGTGTCAGCAAGCCTGACAACCCGAGTTCAGTCTCCAGCACCCAAACGGTGGACAGAGAGAGCTGACTCCTGAAAAAAACGTCTTCTGACTCCCGCACATGTACTTCAGCATGTGTCCAAATACACAACAAACAAATATAATTAAAAATTTTTAGATAGAATAATTTAAAAATAAATAGCATTTGGAAGAAAGCTGAATGTAGAATGAATTACATTTCTACATCCCAGAAAAAGAAAATGTCACTAAAAAAAAAAATGTGACATTTTCTAGTCACATTTAGTAGAATAAAAAAATTGTATATGGGCCTGGTGGTGCACATCTTTGATTTCAGCATTTTAGAGGGAGAGAAAAGTGGATCTCTGTGAGTTTAAAGTCAACCTGATCTACACAGTAAGTTCTAGAACAGCTAGAGCTACATAGTGAGAACAAACAGAACAGTATACCTCTAAGTAAATAAGGCAGACTTAGGAGAAAATCACAAAGTATTACTGAAGGACTCATAAAAGATGGCATGAATAATATAGTCCATGCAATGATATACCGTGTTCATGGACAGCCACTTTGAAGCTGATAATGAGCCAATCCTCTTGCCTCCACCTCCCAGCTCAGGAATTACAGGCCTATTCCCCAGGCCCAGTATGTTCTCCTTCCCCAAGATATACTCCACGGCAAGTTTTCTGCTTAGGACTCTGTGCCTTGGCTACTGAATGGTTCTGCTCCCGCCTCCTAATGTTAGGAGGTATTAGGCAGGTCAGGCTTTGTTTACTCCTATGTTGGGTTGCTGACTCATAATTGGCGCTCACAGATTTCAACTGAAATTACTTAACCATTGTTCAGGCTGCTAAGTAGTGTGGCAATGGAATGGCAAAAGGAAGGGGCAAACAGAGCTGTGGGGTGCTCAGAGTCCAGTTAGAACAGATGAACAGTCTTTGAGAGTGAGGGGGGGAAGAGCCCTGGAGAAGCAGGTGGGGCCATGTGAAAAGGGCTTGCCTGTCAGGGTGAGATACAGAAAATGTGTTCCAGACAGACGCAGGCTCACAAGCTGGAGAGGAATGAGTCACAGTAAAACTTACGGGTCACTACAGGTCAGAGGTAGAGGGGCCTGGAAGCTCCTTATTTCCTGCAAGGTTCTCCCAAGCTCTGGGCACTTCTGTCCACCAAATGAGCTGCATCCTTTACTAATTAAGAAATTAAATAGGGCAGGGGGTGTAGCTGGTTAGCAGAGTGAGTCTACAAGGCCATGGGTGGGAAGGAGAGGTACTTATGTCTCTTGAGAAAGAGTGTGGAGGTGAGGTCTGATGGGGAGCTATGCTGAGACCGTCAGAAAGGTGATTTGAGCCACAGAAAGTCTACGTTCCTCTGGGTCCAGGGGGAAGCCACCTGAAAGTGAAAACTCACTTATCCTACACAGCCTGATCCTAGATAAGATTTATGAGTCCTTCCTACTCTTTTTTTTTCTTCGTTCTTTGAAACAATCTCATAGCCCACACTGGCCATGGACTCTGATCCTCCTGTCTCCACCCTCCTAAGTGCTGGAATTAGAGGAGTGTAGCATCAATCACACCTAACATCCTTCAGGCTCTTTGCAGTCTTACACATAGTTCAAGGACACGTCTCGGACTCCCACGTACGCAGGTGCCACCTGTGAACCTGTCACACCTTTGTGGGGCCATGAAGATGCTTGTTTAGAAGTACAGCCAGGGCAAGTGCATTCCCAGCCTACCTCAGCGATACCAGCACTCCTGACACCCAGCTAGAGGATTGCAGATTAACCACAAAGCACTTTCACACACTTGTGTGTATGTGTGTGTGTAGAAAGTGGGTCCCATGTGATCTGGGCAGCAAGCACTCGTTTGCACTCTTTTTGTTGTTGATCCTTGCAGATTCACAGGCGTGTGCCTGAAAGAATACAGTGAGAGCCTGGGTGCCTTTCTCCTGATAGCACTTTTTACCACCAAGAGCACTGCAGCTCAGTGTCACAACCTTGATAAGAATGCCCAGGTCACTGCAGAGCACATGTGCCACCCTGAGACCTCTCTCTGCCCTTCCCCATGGCACAGGCACTCCTCACCACCCCCACTTCCTCCTAACCCCTGACTAGCGCTGGTCTGTTCTCCATTTTGAAGCTCTTGTCATTTTGAGGCTGCATTAATAAGGACCCGGCAGACTCTCACCCTTTTGAGTTTGACTCATTTGGCACTGGGGACTGAGCCCAGGGCCCTTGAGTCCATCACTGAGTACTCCAGTGTAGCCTGAACTGCGGCCCCTGCCTGAACTTGGCTGTTTTTTTTTTTCACTCAGGGTCATGGTTGTCTGACCCAGGTTGCTGGGTCAGCAAAGCCAGGGAGGCCCAGCCCAACCCACTTGCAAGCAGCCCTAGGCCTTCCCTTCTCCCCTAGAGACTGCTGACGCAGTTAGGAGGCTTGTGACATACGTGGTAGGGTGACTTCCAGAGAGGGGCACGTAGGCGATGTGTGCATGCTTTCCAGAGAAAGTTGCCCGCGCCTGTCTTTGCAGCAGCCGGGTATGTGATCTTGTGCCATTACAGCCCTCAAAGGGTGTAATTTACAAGATTTGAAGATGAAGCTTGGCTTAAGACTTGAGGTTTCAAGCTAAGTAAGATATATGAGCTGGGTGATTTTTTTAAAGAATTTTCTTTTGGAAATGAAGTTCTGAGGTACAGTATTTAAAAAATGAGGAAGGAACACTGACGCGTTAAACTCGTACATACATTCCGGCCCTAAGTACACAGAGTTCATTGGTGTTGCTCTCTTGTTTTGTTTTTCCTGTGTTGAGATGGGGTCCCTGGGTAGCCCTGGCTGTCCTGGAACTCAATATGTAGACCAAGCTGCCCTGCAACTCACAGAGATCCTCCTGCTTCTGCCTCCTGCCTTCTGGGATTAAAGGTGTGCACCACCACACCAAGCTAGTTGTTGCTTTTTGGTGTGGTGTGGTGTGGTGTGGTTTGAGCCCTGGCCATCCAGACTGGCCTCCTGCTTGCGATGATCTTCCTGCTTCTGCCTCCCAAATGCTGAGACTATAGGCGTATGCTACCTTGTCTCCCACCCCTCCTTTCTTTGTTCTTTTCTTTCTGTTCATTGCTTTTAGCACCCTTGCTTGAGGTGCTTTCCTGAAAAAGCACACTATCTCAGTAGGCGGTTTTGGCTGTATGTGGTTTTTGACATTTCCTGACTCTCAGCCGTCAGGAAAGAACAAACTAGACTCCCAGGGGCCACTGTCTTCTCTTGTGCCCTTACTTTCCGTGTTTTTTTTATTTTATCTAAGCAGCTTTTTTTAACGGGATATTTAACCA
Source organism: Pachyuromys duprasi (assembly GCA_028658305.1). NCBI lineage: Eukaryota > Metazoa > Chordata > Mammalia > Rodentia > Muridae > Pachyuromys > Pachyuromys duprasi. The sequence goes on from CM053763.1 coordinate 89,290,969, forward strand.
TTCACTTACTAACAGCTATTTAGTAGGAGGTCGGGATGACACTGGTGTAGAGTCCTTTCCTACCATACATGTTTCCCAAGCACCAGACACACACACAAGCGCACCACTTGGTAGTGCAGAAATACTGCCCACCTCTGTAATCCCAGCACTTGGAAAGCTGAAGCGGAAGGATAACTCCAGCCTGGGCAACACAGGAAGACCCTGTCCCACAAGCCAAGCAAGCAGCCTGGCACCAATTCGCAGCTGTTCCGAGTGAAGCTGCCTCTCTATAATCACTTCCCCGGGTGACTGCCCAGGACAACTGCTGGACCATAAGGTAGTTGTGAACTTAATGGTCTCAGAAACTGCTGGGCAGGCCTCGTGGCACACACTTGTAATCCCAGCAGTTCAGAGGCTGAGGCAGGAGGATTGCTGGGAGTCGAGGGCCAGCCAGGATTGCATAGTAAGATCTTATCTTAAAAACAAAAGAAATTAAACTTTTCCTAATTCTTTGTCTTCTTTGGTGGGTGGGTATTGAGACAAGATCTAGCATCGTAGCCTAGACTAGAGTAGAACTCACTGTGTAGCCTTAGGGAGCCTTGAAGTGAAGGCAATCCTCCTGCCTCTGCCGCAAGTGCTGGGCTCACAGGTGTGAGCCATCATGACCAGCTACAGTAATTTTCCCCATGCAGTTTCATGAGAGCCATTTATATGATAAACACACCTTGTTGAGCATCTGAAACACAAAATTAACTGGACGTCCCACTCTTTTTGTTTTATCATTAAGGCAGGGCCTCCTATGTAGCCCAGGCTAGCCTCAAGCTTGTGTTCTTCCTTGCCTCCGCCTCCCCAAAACTGAGGTTACAGGGCTATACATCACCATACCTGGCCACATCCAGTAATTCTGAACAGGCACTAAAAGGCAGAGAGAGGGACAGGAACCGGCCAGCGCCTAGAACTCTACAGCACCACAGCCCCTTTCCATGGTGGATGTAGGGGTATTTGTGCCTGCTGAGACCTCGCCTACACCGCTCTGCTTGCGTGAAGTATTACCCCTTGTCCAGATGGCTGCTGGGGGCCTTGTGAGCTATAGATGAGAAGCCTGGAGCTGGGTGTGGCCAGCAAGCCTCCTGTTCTCCTAAGCTCCTGCGGCTGCAGAGCTCTGGCTGTTTATTTACTGGCTCCTCACTGGTTAGCAGAGATGGCAGCCAGGCCAGGCCCAGAGCCGTGTCGGCCCAGGGATGAGGGAAGGGCAGCAGCCCCAGGACCCCTACTGAAAGTGCAGGGGAGAGCAAGATGTGTGACCTTGTCACAGCCTCCTGTCCTGGGCGTTACCAGAGTGGCAGGCTGTCCCACACAGAGATCCAGGGCCCAGAAAGGGTGCCACCTCAGGCAAGGTGCCTCTCCCCTGTGTACTGTGTGGTGAGCCTCTGGAGGAAGGCCAGAAGGTGAGTTTCACAACCTACTCTGCAGCCTTGGCAACTGAAGCCTGCCCGGGGTGCAAAGGGGAATGACAAGGTGTGGGCAGAAGCTGCCTGGGGCCTCCAAACGGGAATAGAAGGGATGGGCTTCAGGGCC
>CM053763.1:89293025-89322434 GCA_028658305.1 Pachyuromys duprasi
TTCTCATGCTTTGTAGAGGAAGGAGCTAAGGCCTGGGGCCCAGCCTGAGCAGTAATCAGTGGTCTAGCAGGAGTTCAGGCCCAGGAAGCAGGAGTCAGCTGAGCTGCAGCTGTCTTGTCTGACTTCCTCTGCTCATCTCCCACTGTGCCTCCCAGGCTCCACTTTGCAACTGGGAGGAGTTTGAAGCGATTAGCTTAGTTGTGGTAGAGCCAGGGCCCTGTACAGCCCTCCTCATCCCAGGAAACAGATCTGTCGCTGCCCCACCCCCACCCTTCATCACACCTTGCAGGGATCCGGACTTCCTGCCCCCTTGCCCACCTCAGGGCCGCCCCCTCCAGGCTTGAAGGCCTGAGTAGGCGCGGCAGCCAGTCAGCTGCTGTTGGGGAGAGGCAATGCTGTCACCCCTGACTTAAAGCTAGTGCCCTGATGAACCAGAGGTCTCTCCCTGGCTGAGTGCTGATCTAACGGACAAAAAGTTAAAGGTGGCCTCCTAGTTATAAATGAGTCCCCCAACGGGCTTTTAGTAGCCCAGTCAATAGCTTTAGACTAGCAAATGTCACTAATGCCCTGGGTCTTGAGTGGGAGGAGAGAGGGCTGATGGGGCTTTTGCTCTTGGGGGGAGGGGAGTCCCAGAGGAGCCCAGCTCCAATGGCCAACCAACCTAGCCCTGCAGCTGAAGGCTCTACAGGAGGTGAGGGTGTGGTGTCCGTGGCCTCCTGGCAGCTGGCCTAGGGTTAGCCCCAGACCTGCCTGACAATTAGCATTTCCTGAGAAACCTGCAGGGCAAAAATGAGGGCATGGCTCTGAGCCAGAGAACAGAGATAAAAACTCAGAGCAATCAGGCCTATAGCAAAAGATTCTGTATTGCTGTATTCTGTATTCCCTTTGACCCAGGAAACGATACAAGAAAAGGGAAAGAATGGAGGAAGCTGGGCCAGCGCAATTAAGAGAAGATTACAACTCCTCAGAGCACAGGAAATCTACTTCAGTGTGTTGGGCAAGAGGCCTGGCTCTATTACTCTGAGTCTCAGTGACCCTGGAGGGTCCCTCCTCTAGTCTGTGCTTGAGAGTATACTGTGATCCATTGGTGATGCCTGCCACAGGTACCACATTAGAGAGCCTGGCCTGTGTGCTCACCATTCCTACTCTTTGAGGATGCTTTGAACTCTAGAACAAATTTTTGACTAATCCTAGAAGAACCATCTTTTCAGAAACTTTGGAGTTCCTTTTATATTAAGACAAGTTCTCACATCACAGTCCTGACTGATCTGGGACTTACTATGTAGATCAGACTGTGTTCAGCCTACGGACAATCCTTCTGCCCCCAAGTGCTGGGATTACAGAAATAAATGCCTGTTTTTTTTTAATTGCCAAAATTATTGAAATTTGCTTTAAAAAAATAATAAAGATAGTGTGGCCATGCCTATACCCCCAGCACTTAGGAAGCGGAGGCGAGGATTAAAAGTACAAAACTAGCCTTGGCTACATAATGGGTTGAAGGCCAGCCTGGGCTACAAGAGATGCTAGCTTAAATAAAAAAAAGAAAGAAAATGATGATGTGAAAAGAAGCCTCTGTTCCACTATCTACAACTATAGCTGTTAGTACATTCCTTCTGGTTTTGTGTTTGTTTGTTTGTTTGTTTCCCTCTCAGCCTTGACATACAGATTATTTGTCATGGGTTTTGCTGAGCGTTTACTTCAGCCATCCCTCAGTCCAGCCTGTGAAACACCCTCACATCCTCTCCAGTACCAAGGAGGACAGGGGGTGTGGGAAGGTACACGCCTTCCTGCTTACTCAGTGATGACTGACTGACTGAGGAGCTACTGTCCATCCTTCCAGCCTCCTGTGACACTATGACAGCCTTCTGATGCTGTGACACTGTTTTACAGACGGGAAAGTTGGACCCTCACTACCCCAAGGTCTGCGGGCACAGAGGGAACGTCTTGGACATCAAGTGGAATCCTTTTGATGACTTTGAGATTGCCTCCTGTTCAGAAGATGCCACGGTGAGTACCAGTTCATCGTGTGCAGGAGTTCGGGCAGGAGAGTGGACGGCAGATGCCCGAGCCTGCCATCAGTCCAGTACCAGCTTTGTCTCCATAGTGGCTAGACTGCAGTGGCCTCACAGGAAATGAGAGCTGGAGGAGATATCGTGGGTGTGTGGGACTTGAGCCTGGGCACCATGGGCTTCAGTTTGCCCTCCCATAAAATGGGTATAGTGTCTTCTGCCTATCTCATGAAGACCCAGTGAGGCTCATGTTCTTACCACAACTAATGTTGTACAGGCTCTGCCCTCAGGGGTTTGGACATGCTGTGAGGGGACCAGAAAATATCAGGCCATTCCATGTCACAGTGGATGCATGAAGGGCAAGGGAGGGGCTTCTGTGAACATAGACCCAAAACCACCCCAAGAGTCCAAGCCCACCAACTCTGTGTCACTGAGGGTGATCTCAAACTCCTAGACTCAAGCAATCCTCCTGCCGCAGCCCCCTGAGAAGCTGGGAGGATAGCCGTCCAATGCACCCAACCCCCAAATAAGTTTCTGAGCTCAGATTTCATTCCAGGAGCACAAACCTTGTCCCCACAATGTTGAGCATTATTTACTATCCCTCTGGCACCCACTTCAAAGATGCAGTGGCTGGGATTTAAAACAAAAGGCCCAGTCATTAACAAATAATTAAAGTAGGGATAGTCCTAAGAGACGGATCAGCAGGTAAAGGGGCTTCCTGCCAGGCCTGCCTACCTGAATTCCACTTCAGGGACCCATGTGGTGGAAAGAGAGAACTGAGTCCTGCAAGTTGCCCTTAGACCTCCATGTACACAAGTGGCAAGTGTGTGCACTCAAACACAATAACTAAATAAAGTGTAATCAGGTCTGGATAAAAGCCACAGTCAGCATCTCTTGTCACCTGCTGTATTCTGTCACGCTGGCTCCTTCACTCAGCCTTCCCAGCACCCTACCGATTAGGATGCCTCATAGGCAGCCTGAGGATCAGAAAGGTACAGCGACTTGCCCGACCTTCCACAGCACAGGCCGCAGAGCTGGCTTCAGACTGAGACGGTCTGAGTCCAGAGCCTATGCTCCGCCCCCTGACGGTGCCACCTCCCTCGAGAGAAAGACCACATGGCAGATGTGAGGGATGACTAGAAATGTCCGAGATGCAGGATACAGCCGCTGAGTTCCCAATTTAGCTCAGAGCTGCTTAGTCAAAAAGGGAAAGGGAATTCATTATGGAAGGAAGCAGACCGGGAAGCAGGAGAGAAAGGCAGAGAACTTGGTGTGGGGCAGCACACCTGTGATCCCGGGACTTAGAGAGCTGAGGCAGGAAGAGCTCAGGTTCAAGGCCAGCCTGGGTCGTAGAGCAAGACTTTGTCTCAAAGCAGAAAGTTCCACATAGGAGATTGCTGAGAGACCAAAGGACAGAGGGAAGGTCAGTCCTGAGAGCTCGGCCAGCTGGCTTCTGCAGGGATGGGGTAGAATGGCCGCCCTCCTGACACCTGCCCTTTCAGGCCTGCTCTGAAGATCCTTCCATTCTGCTCGGTTCTCAGGCTCCAAGTCAGTGTGCAGATCATATCCCAGAGATACACGGGCTTCCCACGAGGCTTTGCTTGCAGCCCAGGAACATTTATTTCCTGGTTTTGGCTTTACGATCAGGCCGTGAACTCTACTTGCTCTGTCTGCAGGACACACAGAGCTGAGGCTGGGGTAGGGCTGAGGGGGATGAAAAATATTGGGGAGGGCAGACATGGGGTGCTTTGTTGTTTTAATTTGGGGGGAAGTTGTTTGTTTTGAGACATGGTCTCAAAGTGTATCCCAGGCTGACCTTGAACTTACAATCTTCCAACTGTAGACCCCTAGTGCTGGAATCACAGGAGTGCACCACCATGCCCTACCAAGTCTTCCTGAAAGGCTTCTGGGTGCTCTGGGGGAGGGGGAGGAAGAGGAGGATTGGACCTGGATAGCAACAGCCCAGTCCGTGTAAACACATCCTTGCAAAGTGCTCCTTACTCCTCTTCCTCATGAGAGGGAAGCTGCCACCTCCTTCAGGACACACCTCCCCCTCCAAAAGGCCTCGCACCTGTCTCCCTCCAGCCCCACCCCAGCCTCAGCTCTGTGTGTCCTGAGACAGAGCAAGTAGAGTTCACGGCCTGATCGTAAAGCCAAAACCAGGAAGTAAATGTTCCTGTGCTGCAAGCAAAGCCTCATGGGAAGCCCGTGTATCTCTGGGATATGATCTGCACACTGACTTGGAGCCTGAGAACCGAGTAGAATGGAAGGAGCATGTACACAGAACTTCCTGGGCTCCATGTGCCCAGGCAGCTTTTCCCGTGGTTCCCCATCGTATCTTTCCATGATGGAGACCTTACCCTTTGCCATGGCAGCTCCTTCCACCTTCAGTCCATCCTAGCTGCTCACCTCAGGTCATGGGGCTGGTCAAAGCCCCTGGGGCAGGTTTGAGAGTGAGGCCTGTCTTCCTGTCAAGACCAGCCCTGCTTGGTTGAGGACTCTAGGGAAGTTCCAGCTTACCCTGGGCTGTGTGGGAGTGGCCATGGAGGTCAATAAGGTTCTTCTGCCAGGCACTAGCAGATGTACAGCTGAGGATAGCCGCAGCCCCACGATGTCCCCAGCTCACACTCCTACCTGTGTCTCCCCTCCAGATTAAGATCTGGAACATCCCCAAGCAGTTGTTGGCAAGGAATCTCACAACCTACAGGAAGGAGCTGGTGGGTCACTCTCGCAGGGTTGGGCTGGTGGAGTGGCACCCGACGGCCGCCAACATCCTCTTCAGCGCTGGCTACGACTACAAGGTGAGTCTGAGGCTCCTGGACAGAGAAAACCACACAGCCCCAATTCTCTAGAAGCTTCCCTGGCAGCTTTAGAAGCTAGGAAGGCTCAGGCAAGGTGTAGGCAGCCTGCTGCTTCCACAGGCCTGGGGAAGCGCCTTTCCACCCTGTCACCCTGGCCTCTGCCTTGGCCGTCAGAGCTGTATCCCTGCCTCCTCTTACCCACTGTTAGATTGAGAACTCTCCCTCATTTGTTGTGGCCTCAGGTCAACTAACTAGGTCTGTTAAGACCTTGTTGGCAAATAAATCCCATTTGAGGTTCTAGGTAGACAGGACCAGGGCTTTCTTCAATCCACTGCAGCCAGCCTCAGGGGCCAGGGCTGGGCCCATGGGACACTACTACCCAGAGGCCATGGACAGTCCCACCCAGCCCTGGAGACCAGGGTCCTATTGCTGCTCATCTCTGACTTGCATGGGAATGTCCCATGATTCTCCTTGTGTCTTAGTTCCTTGAGCCCCAGTCTGCAGATGGAGCATGTTGGTAGGACCATTGTAGTGGTTTTTCAACTCTTCTCTGCTATTGGGACTCACAGAGGTACCTCAGGAGCCTCTCCGATCCCAAAGAGGGAGAAGCGTTGGAAGGTCCTGACAGAAATGCTTATTTATCTGTTGTGGGAGATGAGCATGTGGGCTCTGTCCCCGGGAATGCTGCACACACCTAGGCTGGCTACAGGTTCCTTTGGCATCCCACAGAAAGTGGGGTGTGGCGCTTCTGACTGAACCCCACACCCCAGATCCTCCCAGTATAAATGTTTTCTTGCTCAAAGGCAGGTGGGGTGTATTTGGGGGGGGGGGTCCTACTACTAGACAGCCTGGCTCCCAGCATCCCCCTGCTGTGCCTACAGCCTAAGCCACACCCCTCACAAATGGCCTAGCTGCCAGCTGCGTCTTCCCTCCGGGGAATACTGTATTTCCCCGCTGCCTGCTATTGTGTGACTGTGGGGGCCGGGTGGCGTGACCACTGTGCTCAGAGCCAGCACTCTGCCGAGCAGGTGATGGTGTGGAACCTGGACACAAAGGAATCTGCCATCTCAAGCCCCGTGAAGACAATCACCTGTCACCAAGATGTGATCCTGTCCATGTCCTTCAACACCAACGGCAGCCTGCTGGCCACCACCTGTAAAGACCGCAAGATTCGGGTTGTCGACCCCCGACTGGGGATTGTCCTCCAGGTTGGTGCTGAGCCAAGGTTCAGGCTCTGTTGAGAATGGAGACAGCATCCTGGGGTCGGAGTGGGGCATATCGGGATGCTGAGATCTGCTTCGTCCACTCTACGGATGAGAAAACTAAGAGAGGGGAAATGACCTCCTGTGTAGAGAGGTGGGCTATGAACCTGTTCTGACCTCGGAGCTAGCCACATGCCTCAGATCTGTCAGTGGCCAGCGGTCAGGAGCCACCTTAGGCCAGCACCTTCTGCTTTTTGAGCCTGTTTGCTCAGAAGCTGAAATGGCCCACTCGTCCTTCCTCACTGGAGCTAAATAGGACAATTCCAGTGTCAGTACGCAGCCGTGTCCTCCTACCTCACTAAGGGCACGTGCTTGAAAGAGTGGAGTGGAGCAGGGTGTGGTGGCACACGTAATCTTGAGACAGGAGGAGTGAGGGTTCAAGGCCCGCCTGGGCTACCTTATGAGGCCCTGTATCAAGAAAAGAGTGGGGAGGGCAGACCTTTGCCTGACTCTATTCAGAAGCAGCTCTCAATAGGACTGGAGATTTCACTTAAAGGGAGGGACCCAGGACAGCTTCCGGGAAGGAGTGTGCCAAGGAAGTGGGAAGACAGGAACCACACCTGCATTTGGGAGTCCCTCCCCACCCCCACTGCCCTGCAGCACCGACACACTTATCCCTTATCCTTCCAGGAAGCCAGCTACAAGGGGCACCGGGCCAATAAAGTGCTGTTCCTGGGAAACCTCAGGAAGCTGCTCTCTACAGGTACATCCCGCTGGAACAATCGGCAGATGGCCCTGTGGGACCAGGTGAGTCTCCGCCCGCCCCGCCCCATCAGCCTGCCGCCCTGCGCAGCCTCCTTCACTCCTCTGGGGACTTTCTCACACTCCTAGTCAGCAGACGGGCCAGCTAGCTTTGCACATCTCATCATTCAGCAAGAGGTGGGGTCCCGAGAGAGGCTGTGGAGAGGGGCTAGAGTAAGGCAGGGGACAGCTGGAGGTCTAGTGCTGACAGTGGCCCAGCCGGGGATGAGCAGTGCTGTCCTGCTAGTGTGTTTAAGTGCTGAGGACAGAATGCAACCCGTCGCCTTCCACATGTTAAAAATAAGCGGGAAGTATGATAAAGGTCAGCGGACTGAGAGTTCAAGGACATCTTTGGCTACATATTGGTTCAAGTCTGGTCGGTGAAGCTTATTTACTGGAAAGACAGGGACAGGGACAGAGAGTTCAAAGCCAGCCTCAAAATCACCTCCCAGTTTTTAAGTTTAAAAGAGACCCTCAGTGGTAGAGAGTTTTCCTAGTATCATGGAGCCCTGGGCTTGATTTTCAGTGCTGGAAGAAGAAAATGAACAGCCAGGTGTAGTAGGTCATGCTTATAATCCCAGGTAGAATTGCTGAGTTCAAGGCTAGTGTTAGCTACAGAGGAAACCCCTGTCTTAAATAATTAAAAAAAAAAAACTCATTAAGAGCAAAATACTGACAAAGATGGTTCAGGCGCTAAGAGCAAAGGACCAGGATTTGGTTCCCTGCACCTACATTACCGCTCACAGTGGTAACTCCAACTTAAGAGAGTCAAATACCGTCTCCTTGTCTCCTTGAGCATTGCATACACTTGGTACACAGACACATGCAGGCAGAACACCCATATACATAAAATTAAAAAGATACATCTTTTTTTTTTATAAAAAGCTGATTAAATGGGGTGGGGCAGTGCTGCCTAATTGTCATTTCCAGGAGAGAATAATCCACAGACTGGCTCTTGAGGACCAGGACCTCTTTCCAAAGCACGGGCGTAACAGAAAAGCAAGCTTTCTGTCCGAAACACCAACCGCACTCACTCATGGACACACCCAGCATAGCAGCAGTTCGAATCTCAGGACCACCAGGGATTCCAGGAGTGAGCCCCATGTCTTGATGGCCTCCCTTCCTTTGCAGGACAACCTTTCTGTGCCCCTCACAGAGGAAGACCTGGATGGCTCCTCGGGGGTATTGTTTCCCTTCTACGACCCGGACACCAGCATGCTGTACATCGTGGGGAAGGTCAGCCTGGCACAGGAGGGGGCCAGTCCTCTTGACTCCCCCCCCTCCATACAGAAAATAGAAATATGCTAAGCTTAGCTCTGTGGTGGGTGGTCAGAAAACATCCTAGGGTCCTTGGAAGTATATGATGGAGACTGGAACTGGTGGCTAGCCTCTTCTGTGAGAGAACACCTGCCCCTCCTTCCCCAGCTCCCTAGGGCCACCCGGAGCAGGTGGGACCCCCATCCACCCAAGCTTGTTCTAAACACTTGGTTCAGGTGGTAGTTCTCAACAGGAAATCTTTGCATTTGAAGCAGAGTAGATCTCCTTAGGTGGGGGTGCCCTTTATCTAGAACCTCTGTTCTGTACTCCGGATGCCAAGTGACTCTGACAATCGGAAATGTCCCCATGGTAAGAGCCAGGGGTTGGTCTCTGAGTTCAGCCATCCTGACTTCCTAGTGGTTGTCATGTGGGAATGTCCCCAGAGTTTTTTCGTTAGAGGAACATGGGTAGGCTGGTGGTGTTGGTCAAGGACTTAGACCCTTGGTAGCTGGCAAGGCCAGAGCTCCCTGCTGTCCCTGTATGAGATGGGCTCATCAGCTGTCTGATCTGAAAGCAGACTGGACTCAGTCATGGGGGTCAGGGAAGTGCTGACGGCCCAGCTCTGACGCTTCTAGTTCCCCTCCCCAGGGAGATGGGAACATCCGCTATTACGAGGTGAACACTGAGAAGCCTTACCTGAGCTACCTGACTGAGTACCGTTCCTACAACCCACAGAAGGGGATCGGTGAGTGGGGTCAGGGTACCAGGACTGGGCCTTGGTGTGGAAAGACATCAGACAGGGGCACGGATGTGTGTAGGGGCTGTGTCCATCTGTCATGAGCCAGTATCGTACCCCAGACTGGATGAGTTATAACAAGCAAGGTATGTTGGGACTCTTAGCTCTGGAAGTCCAAGGGGCTGCATCTGGTGGTGCCTCTTGTTAACCAGATTCCTAAGACAGTGTGAGGCATTTGGCAGATGGAGGCATGAGCTTGAGGCCAGCCTGGTCTACAAAGCAAGTCCAGGACAGCCAAGGCTATACAGAGAAACCCTGTCTCAAAAAAAAAAAGAAAAAAGAAAAGAAAAAGAAAGAAAGTCAGGTATAGTGATATATGTCTGTAATCCTAAGCTCCTGAGGTTAAGGCCTGAGTATCAGGAGTTTATGGCCAGCCTGGACTATATAACAGCAAGACCCTGCCTCAAACAAGTGAGGGTTGGTGTTGTGATATACACCTGTAGTCTAAGCATACAAGAGACAGAAGCAGGAGGGTCAGGAGCTCAAGGCCATTCTCTGCTACACACCAAGCTTGAGACCAACCTTGGCTCCGTGAGATCATGTCTCAAAAAATAAATAGGAAATAAGCATTTGGGTTCTGGGTCTATGAGGATGGGAGTGGGAAGCTTTGAGCAGCGTAGACCAGAGTAGACTTCAGGATCCAAGTAAAATAATTAAACCTTGAAGGTAGAGGCCCTGCTTGAATGGAGAATCCTTCAGCTATTTCCCCCACAGGGCAGCCCGGCCCAGCCCAGCACAGGTGTTGGTCAGGAGCTGTTCACAGAGGAGAGCTATGGGGGAGGACAGTTTCTGATGACAGCTGTGCCGTCTGCCGTTGCCCTAGCCCAGCCAGGACTTCTCATCTCTTTTTGGCCATATGGCCACAGGTGTCATGCCAAAGAGAGGCCTCGATGTGTCTTCCTGCGAGATCTTCCGCTTCTACAAGCTGATCACGACCAAGAGCCTTATCGAGCCGGTGTCCATGATTGTACCGAGGAGGGTGAGTATGGTGAGCCCGTCTCCCAGAGGCTCCTCATTCAGCGAGGGTTGGGAGAAATGGACTCTGAGGCTCCACACTGCCCTCACTGTGCCTGCTTCTTCTGCAGTCAGAATCCTACCAGGAGGATATCTACCCGCCCACTGCAGCGGCCCAGCCCTCGATGACAGCTTATGAGTGGCTCAGCGGAGTAAACAGAGGTGAGGGCGCCTGGGAGCAGGCCACTAGGGCAGGAAGATGGAGTCCCGGGGATCCCAAGTAGCAGAGGGGTTTGGCCTGGAGTTTTCTTCTGTGCCGCAGAGGAGAGGCCCTTGTCAGCCAGCCCCCCAGTGACTGGTTACGTAGAATGCCAGGAAAGCAGAGACTTCACCCACCTGGCCCCTAAACTCCTCCTGGCCGAAAGATGTCACTCCATATTGAAAAACTGCCGCCATGACTGCAAAATGTCTGGGTGCTTCACCCACAGTCCTCCCCTACTCCCTCATCTCCTCCTCTGTGGTTATTCTGTAGCCCAAGATTCTCTAGGCAGTGCAGGCTCCCTCCACACCTCCACAGCGCCCCCACTTCATTCACTTCATGCATCCACAGAGCGTGGAAGGGGCCTCCTACTCCAGGGCCACTTCCCTTAGGCAGGCCCTGCCCATCCCCTCATCTCCTGTCTGTCTGCAACGTTTTCCTGAAGATGTCAGAAAAACTACTGTGCTTGATAGACGGTAGAGGACACTGTGAGTGGGGCTCTCCTTTCCAAAGCAAAGCCAAGGCCAGGCAGGATGGCTCGTGCCCTTGGGAGAGCTGAGGCAGGAAGACTGGGAGTGCACAGCCATCCAGACCTACTGGGCAATACCTTATGTAGGGGCAGAAGGAAGAGAGAGCAAGGACAGCTTCATTTAGGGAGCTCAGGCCTCTGGAAACAGCTCCAGTACATATGCTATGCTGTGCCTACATACTTCCCTTCCCCACACACGTTGGTACCCGATTGTCCTGGTATGGGTCCAGGACTGTGTGCTGGAGCACCTCCTTGTGTCCATGCTCTCCCCCCTGCCCGCCTACTCATGGCTGCTCAGCCCACTTCAACAGCCTTCTGCTCCCCTCCCCCCCCAGGGCCTGTCATGGTGTCCCTTAGACCTGGCTCTGGGCTGCTGGACATCCAGGCACTGCCTCCAGAGGGACACTTCTTCAATTCTATGGTCCAAGTTTCACCCCAGCCCTTAGAAGCAATGACACAGCTGGTCATGGATGGTGGCCAGACACCCTGCTCTCTGCTGGAAGAGAAGGCGACAAAGTGGGCCCCAGAGCATCACCTGGAGGAGAAGTCCTGGCTCACCAATGGCTTTGACGTTTTTGAATGCCCCCCACCAAAGACAGAAAATGAGGTGAGAGGTGGGAGAGGCTTGCAGGATGGGGAGAGGGTGGTGGGCTGGGAGGGAAATGAGGGCAGAGTGGGCAGCCAGCTGGATGGCCTGGCCTGGACCTTAATGCACTTGGCAAATTTAGTCAGCGCACATGGACTCTGAGCAGCATCCATATACCAAGATGATGATGTGGTGGGGACAGTCGGTGAAATGCAGAAGATATGACGTGGTGCCGTTACGGTCCTAGCACTGGGACTCTTGAGATTTTTAAGGCCTGTTTTTAGAGCCGGCGCATACTTAAGTGTCTGCCATATGCCAGGTTGGTATAATAGTTGCTTTCATGCTGCTGTGGACAGAATGCTAATGGAAGCAAGGTCGCCTTCAGTTCCCACACCGAAGGGAGAGGCAGTAACACCGACACAGATGTCACAGGCATTTTGGGGGAACAGCAGACACCCTCAGGGGGTGCCCAGCATCTAATGGCCACTCTGTACAGCGCTGACAGTTATGGTAAGGGCTAGTTTTTACTTCTAGGAGGAGAAAACTGAGGACAGGTGAGGTAACCTGCCCATAATTAGCAACTCTGTTGTCGTTGCTGCTGCTGGGACAAAAAAAAAGTGGCCAAGGCAGCTTAAATGGGTTGACTTGGGCACAGCCCATCATAGTGAGGCAGGCTGGGCAGCGGGAGCCTACGGCAGCATCACATGGCATCCGCAGGCAGGGGGCGGACAGAGGAGGCCAGGGCTCGGCTCACTTTCTCCTCCTTACTGGTCCAGGACCCCAGTCCATCGGCACCCACAAATATGGTGCGTCTTCCCCACCCAGCTAACTCAACCTAGAAACTCCTTAGGAGAGCCCTGCCAAGTTAATATTAACCACATAGTGGTGACAAGACACACACATATACCCATATACACACATATATAAAATCTGGACTATGAAAATCTCCAAGTTTCCAGACTTCAAGACCAAATACCCTCAGGGATCTGGGAAGGAGAAATATGATACAAACAAGCTTTTTGACCGTCGTCAGTGGGTAAAATAAGCAAGAGAAATGACTGTCCCCTGTTAATTTTTAACCACTGTCACCCAAGTCAGAAAGAGTTCATGTCTTAGCCTTTGAACTGTTGTCTATCCCGGCACCCCAATGACCTTGCCTTCTGCCCCGTGCTTCCCCAGCTGCTGCAGATGTTCTACCGGCAACAGGAGGAGATCCGGAGGCTCCGGGAGCTGCTGATCCAGAGAGAAGTTCAGACCAAGCAGCTGGAACTGGAGATCAAAAACCTGCGGATGAGCTTAGGACAGTTCTGAGCAGAAGTTCTCTGCCATCCTTGCCCTCAGGGACACCGCTAGGCTCTGTGGGGGGGTCCAGAACCAAACCACAGGTCCCCGAAAACAACCACTATTTCTATATTTTATATCAGAAAACAAAACTCTCAGTCGCTGAAAGAGATCCCAGTGGGGCACGGTGCCACCCCCTGTTGCCTTCTCACAGTTTCTGCCCCGGCTGGTTTAGATTACACCCTGCCTTCTGCTGAATTCTGATCTTAAGGGATGGTGAGGAGCTATGACCTCCCAAAGGGGAAAAGCTTAGTAGAAAGGTCTAGAAGGACTGGGTAGGTCAACCTGCCTGTGGTTTACAACTCTGGCCATAGAATGGGGAGGGGGGCGGGGGGAGACATTTTGGTCAGTGGGCTCATTCCAACAGGTGTTCCCCATCTCCTTCAGCCCACTTTGGAATATATACTTTGAGCACTAAATTATGTATTTTAGAAGTTTGAAAACCACTGATCTGGCTCAGTTCCCTCATTCTCTGGGTGAGGAAACTGAGGCCCAGAGAGAGACAGGTAAGATTGCTTTCCTGGCAAGGCTAGACTGAGGTCCTGTCTGTCTGGGTCTGTCTGACAGTGTTGTTCAGTCTCCTCAGTAAGATCCAGCTGTGTCCAGCTGTGTCCAGACTTACCTGATGACCTCTTAACCAGTACTTGTCTCCCTGGTCTCAGTTTTTCCATCTGAACAAGGGGAATGTTTGCATGAGCTGCCCTCTCTGTGACCTGACCCAGGTTTAGTGCAGAAACTCACACTGGTTCAGGGGCTCAACCCGAGAGGAACGAGTGAAGATTTGGCCCAATTATAAAGCACACTGGCCAAGCCCACCCTTCCAGCCACAGTCAGCTGTGTCTGTGTCCTGCCACCTCCAGAAGGGCAGAAGCGGACTTCACCCAGGTTATCTAAAGGCCTCTGGGAGGTAGGGGTCCCCCAACACTGGATGTGGCAAAGCCCTATGGCCACCCACCAGTAAGGGCTGTGGTGGACTGCACTAGGTGAGGAAGTGGGACCAGATGGCACCTGATCTGAAAGCCTGTTTCCCTCCCTTGTGCCTCTTGAGCTCGATTTTGAGACTTTCCTTTCTCTGTTGGTGGTCAGTACAGCAGCCCACTGGCGCCTGAGAAGAACTCGAGACAAAGCTTACCAAAGGAGATGCCCTCTACCCCACCACCACTCCCCTCTGGATAGGCGGGCAGGGTTTTCCCCATCGCACAGGGTCTCTCTGGAGCTCAAATGAGAGCTCAGGGGTCACCCAGACTAACAGGTTTTGACCCATGTGATCCCTCTGGACGGGCACACTGATGACCAGACCTGCCCCACTGAAGTGCCCCTTTAGTGGAAGGGATGGCCCTCTGGACAAGCTACCCAGATGACCCCAGGACAGTGGGGATGGAGACAGGCTAGTCTGTGTCTTGCCTGTATTGGCAAGGAAAGCGGTACAATCCCAAGACTCCCACGTTGCCTTGTCACTCCTCGTCGCTGGCATCTGCACACACTGGAGTCCTGCGGTCCTTGATTTAGTCTCCATCCATCATCACTCCACCAAGACTCTAACTCCGATGATGAGCCAGCTATGCTGGCCTTATTTGTGCTCCTGAGGAAAAGGCTAAGTCCCAGGCACGGCACCCCCAACCCCATGTTCAGAAGTCAGGCCAACCTCGGAGTGAAGAAACCAGTCCAAAGCCACTGATGCCACCCATGTGTGGCTGGGGTGGGGCCTAGAGAGCATCCCGTTACATCTCTGCACACCACCATTGCCCTGCAGAAGCTCCCCCCACTGTAAGGGACAGACCAGAGTCAAGAACAGGTCACAGGCGGCTATGAACAAATTAGTTGTTCTTTTGTTTTTGTTTTTTTACATCTAGAGTAAATTATTTAAATTATTTCACAGCACGGTAAAGGGATAGGTAATTTTTATCAGATATTTTTTAAGTTGTCTTTTTTTTTAAGATTATAATTTTATGTTCTTGAGCTAATGGAGCCGCAGTGCCCACTAAGGCATCCCCCTAGATGGCAAAGAAGCGCTCCTTACTTCATGCCTTGGGAGCTCCCTTTCTGTTGACTCAGGAACTTTGTGTGGATGAGGAGAGTGCCTGAAGATGAGCAATTGGCTGGTACTCACCTTAGCTCTAGAATAATTCTGCTTCCTGGAACAAAACTTGAGGTCTTGTATGAGAGGGAAACAGGAAGTGAGAAACAGATCTATGCTTTTCATATGAAACTGTGCCTGAAGCTGTTTGAATGATTGTTTTAATGTTTCTTAAATTCCTTGTACCTTTGTAAAAAAAAAATTAAATAAAAGGTAAAATAGATGCAGAATCGTGCAATGGAAGACTATAACAATTAACCCTGGGTGGAAATCCCCACCTGTAATCCCGGCACTTGCATGGCTGAGGCAGAAAGATTGAGAGCTTCAGACCTGTGTGGGCAAAGAGTGTGAGACCCTGCCTCAACCAAAACAATATAATATAATAAAAAACACCAGGCTTGATACTGTAGTGCATGGAGATTTCATTGTGTTAATTTGTTCAACAAGTACCAATTTAGCACTAGTGTTTGGACCAGAAACCCTTGCTGGCAAACTGGCCAATAAGGTTCTAACACCCTTGAGGTGTTTGGGAAAATTCGGGAGGGACAGGACAGGGCAAGGGTGGTCAGGCTGACCCGGAGAGCAGTTTTCTAAAGGACAGACCAAAACCTCAAGTGGATGGGGGACAGTGAGAAGCAGCTGTTCCCTAAGCAGAGAACTGCAAGATCCCCAGGCTGGAAACAGGGTGTGGGCCACCTACCCAGTAGGGCAGGAGGGACAGGACCATCTTCAGAGCCTGCAGCCTTGAGGTGCTAGCCTGGAGGTAATTAAGGTTTCCTGGAAGTCTATTCTAACCCCCCCAACAAAGCTGACCACAGGGAAGGAGCACTACAGAAAAAGCAAAGAGTGGGAGTGTGGAAAATGCGAAACCTCTGGGCAGGAGATAACTACCCAGCATCTCCATTCCACTGTAGTTTGCTGAAAGCACCCAGACCAGCATCACAAAACAAGAAGCCGACCTTCCAGTTAGCCCGGCTAGCGAGCGCCGAGCGCCTGGCCGACACTCCCGCGTGTAGGAAACTCCTCCTCCAGAGGGCGGAAGAGTGAAAGGTCGCCAGCACTAGGCGGGACCAGGCGATCTCCAGCGGGTCATCACCCCTCCAGCCTGCCACTGACAGCTGGATCACCCGCCCCGTCCCAAGCAAGGTTTCGATTCCCGCGTGAACCCCACCCGGCCACGCTACAGAAAGGACTGAGGTTGCCACTACGGATGGAGAGGGGGACCGCCGGGGCGCCGGCGCCGGTCCAGCCCGACTGGGCGCTCGGCTGGCGCTGCCGGGAGCACAGCGAACGCCCGGTTGAGCTCTTCTGTCGCCGCTGCAGCCGTTGCGTGTGTGCGCTGTGCCCCGTGCTGGGTGCGCACCGCGGCCACCCGGTGGGCCTGGCCCAGGAAGAGGCTGCGCACGTGCAGGTGGGGAGCCGCGGGGGCGCGCACCGCAGGTCTGAGCGGGCGGAGGTTGAGCACTGGCGTGACAGCGGGAATAACGGCCGAGGGAGCGCCAGCCCAGGTCTTACTGCCAAATCCCGTTAGGACCTGGAAATTTAAGGGGGCCCGTAAACGGTAGGCGTAAAATTGGGAGGCACCATCAAAACTTGAGAGGATTGGTTGGGATACTGGAGACTCAGGTGTGCCTACCACTTTTGCTAGCGCAGCTCCTTGACCAGAGGTTTAGTGAGCGGAGGAAGCGGGGACGCTAAGACCCAACCCCCCCGGGGATGAGGCTGGGAAATTGAGAGCTTAAAGCCAGCCTGTGCTGCAGAGCGAAGCCTAACTCAAAAAACCAGATTGGAGCTGGGGGTGTAGGAGAAAAAACAAAACAAAACTGTATGTGTGTGCTCCCAGAAGTCTGTTTCTGCACACTGGAGTTCATAGAAGGCCGTTCTGAACTGGGGCCATATTGTTTTGGAAACTTAATAAGGCCCACTTCCTGCCTCGAATCCGGCTCCTCCCTCTATGCAAACACACTACTGTCCCCCTGTAGCCTTATCTTCTGTAGATAACCGAAAAGCAGGATCCCCAACAGGCAAGCCTGGCTCTGTAGAACCTATTCTCACCTATTTGGATTTGAGGAAAGCAGGCTAGGCAGAACCTCCGTCTCCTGGTTTTATCATTTCTATCCCCAAGAAGTCTTAGGAACCCTGACCCTCAAACACCTTCCTTTCTGCCCTCCTGTGACTGAGCCACCTGTGACAAAACTACAACTCCAAGCTGAAATCAGGCCTGTAGGAGGACAGTCTGGCTAGGGGAGGCCTGCCCCTGCTTCCAGAACCTTCCTTTGGTACCTGAAATGGCTGTAACAATGTTCCTTACAAACTGCTGCTTGGAGATCCAAGGCTGTTTTCCAGAGCAGTGGCTCCAGGGTCCCCCCCTCTGTCATCCATCTCCAGATGTGACTCACCAAGTACGTCCACACTTGCACCCTTGCTCATTCCTCTACCCGTGTGCAGAGCCATTCCTTCACCAAACACCCATTGTGCATAATGCTTTATGCCATGAGCCAAGTCATAGGTCAGGTCCTCCCCTTACCTGGGTGAGTTTCCTGGCTTGTCAGCGCAAGGACAGTAACAGTGCCAAGGTGGTGGTCAGTGAGGACCAGAAAAAAAGAACCTGGGGCAGAAAGCCACACAAGCCTTCCCCAGGGAAGTGCCCCTGGACATGACCTTCAGGGTAAGTAGGGTTTCATGAGGTCCCAAGGCAGAAAGTCCTGTGGCTGGAGGTGGGGCTCCCAAACCAGAAGGCTGGGGTAAACTCGGGCACCAGGTGGCTCAGCTGAGGCCAAGGCTGAGCCCCCTCTCTGCCCCCAGCTCCCCCTTTCGGTAAAGCCATTCACCAGCGCAGCAAATGACTATTGTATGTTTAAGTGGCAAAACTGGCCAGGCACACAAATCTCATTTAGTCTCCAAAGCATCCCTGTCAGCAGTGACCGGAAGAGGGTTCTGGGCAGGAGGCTGTGGAGCTAGGGCTATGATCTAGCTTTATTCTTAGTCCAGAGCTCATACTCTGCCGGCTTCCTTGGGCTTCCAGCTCTCCCCTGGAAAGTGCCATGCCTCAGTATTTCCGGCTGATTAACGTTTCAGATACCCACCCCTGTTCCTGTGAGTTAGGCCCAGGTGCCAAATGGAAGACCAGCTGTAAGGAAGGCTCAGATGGAGACTAGCCACCCTTGGAGGGAGGAGACCCGAAGCAGGTATTTAGAAAAATAGCAACTTCTAAAAGCAGACATGTGAAAAACAGAAGACGGGCATCCAGGCTGGGGCCATCCGTGGCAAAAGCCCACAGGGCCGGAGTCTCTGCTCCCTACCCTCTACCTGGCCACATGACTTTGGGCAAACTACCCACCTTCAGAGCCTTGGGTACACCTGCAGGAAAAGAATTCGGTGGTAGGCAGTGCAATGGCTTAGCAGGTGAAGATACCTGTCGCCAAGCCTGACGACCTGAGCTCAGTCCCTGAGACCCAACCACATGGTGGAAAGAGAATGGACTCTGCAAATTGTCATCTGACCTCCACATGCATGCTATGGCCCAGTGCCCCCCCCCCAACCCCATAAATAAATAAAATCTGATTGAGGGGAAAAAAAGAAGGAAGAAAAGGGGAAATTGAGAATGAGAACTTGTTAGCTTGAAAGTGACAGCTTTTTTTTTTTTTCTCCCCTGACCCTATCACAGAAACTAATCCGGGACTGTTTAGAGTGTTTGGCAACCAAGAAGCAGCAACATGCTGACAACATAGCCCATTTGGAAGACGCTGGGGAAAGGCTCAAGGCAAGTAGACACAGCCCCCTCCCAACTAGCCATCCTCCGTGTGTATGTGGGTACCAGTGAGTTTATTTGGGGTTACATAAAGGACTGTGAGCAATGGGTTATTTACGGGGGGATGGGAAACATGCTGTGTTTTGAAATAGGGTCTTAGGAAGCTAACCAAACCAGCCTCGGAACTTAGTGTCTCCAGCTGGCCTTGCATGCCTTGAACTTGAGCTTCTGCCTTAGCTTCCCAAGTATTTGGGATTATAGGCGTTAACTACCAGGATCGGTTGGTTGGTTGATTGATTGAAGGTTTCTACTACATAGGCCAATATTGCTTCAAATTCACAATCCTCTTGCCTCAGCCTTCTGAGTTGCTAGGTATTGGCTCCCCAGTTCCTAACATCCATAATCAGTCAGGGCTCTACATGTCCTGGTGTTCTGGGGATCTTCACAGGTCACATCGGTGGCCCTAGATTTATTAGTAGTGACCTTCCCTCAAGCCTCCAAGAGCAGGATTGGCTGGGCATGGTGGCACACACTTGTAATCCCAGCGTTTTTGAAGCAAGATCAGTCTAAGTTTGAGGCCAGCCTGATCTACTATTGAGTTCCAGGCCAGAGCCAAAGGGCCAGGTAGCAAGACCATGTCTCAAAAAGCAAACAAAACTGGTAGGTAGGGGCTAGCAAGATGGCTCAGCACCTGCTGCCTGAGTTCAAGCCCTGGATCCCACAGTAGGAGAAAACAGATGTCTGAAAGTTGTCCTCTGACCTCCATATACACATGTCCTCACACACAAAACACACATACAATAATAATAAAATAAAAGTGTTTTGTTTTTCTTAAAAAAGCAAGGCTCAAGCCAGGCAGTGGTGCACACCTTTAGCTCCAGCAGATGGGAGGCAGAGGTAGACGGATCTCTGTGAGTTCCAGGACAGCCAGGATTACACAGAGAAACTCTGTCTCAAAAAAAAAAAAAAAGAAAGAAAAGTCTGTGGGTTCTTGAAGATAAATCCGTTCAAAAGGACCCACAAGTGAACCTGGAAAAGCACCCCTCCCCCCTAATGGCAGTGTGCCAGATCTCACTATAGATGGCTATGTGCCACCATGTGGGTGCTAGAGATGGTTGTGGGCCACCATGTGGGTACTGGGAATTGAATTCAGGACCTTTGGGAGAGCAGCCAGTGCTCTTAACCTCAGAGCCATCTCTCTAGCCTGTGTCAGCAAATCTTGACCATTTTACTCTGAAACAGCTCTAAGTTCACAGGAAACTGCCAGGGTCCTGTTCCTTCACTTACCTGGCTAAGGGTTACTTCTGTGACACGTAGCTGTCTCCAGTGCCAAGCGCAGAATCTAACAGTGTTCATATCAGCTCGGCACCGGGGTCTACATGCATGGCCGTTTATTGTTGTTATTTATGTGTATTTGTAAACCGTGTGTCTACGTGCTTAGGATCAATATAGCTAATAACAGGTCTTGAAATACTTGATGGTCCTGCTTTGCTTTTCCAGAATTATTTGGGCTCTTTCGCTATGAAGGCTCACACCTGTAATCCCAGCACCCAGATGCTAAAGCAGGAGGTTTGCCGCAAATTTGAGCATAGCCTGAGCCACACAGTGTGCTGCAGGACAGCCTGGGCATACAATGTGAGATGATTCTATCTGAGGAAGAAAGAAAGAAAGAAAGAAAGAAAGAAAGAAAGAAAGAAAGAAAGAAAGAAAGAAAGAAAGAAAGAAAGAAAGAAAGAAAGAAAGAAAGAAAGAAAAGTCAGTTATGGTGGTGCTCACTTATAACTCCACAACATGAGAGGCTGAGACCCAAGGGTCACAAGTTCAAGACGAACCTGGCAACATTACCCCCACCAGCTTAAGACTCCAAATTTATGAACATGGGATATCCCTTGGTTTATTTTTTCTTTTATCAGTATCTGTAGTAGTCAACATATTCGACACATAGTACTCAAACTCTGTATGTTTTTAATCTATTTTTTAATCTATTTTAATTTGTGTGGGCGTGTCTTTGTCTTTGTGTCTGCCACATGTGTTGGAGTGCCCACGAAATTCCAGAGTAGGGCATGAGATCACTTGGGGCTGAAATTACAGGTGGTTGTGAGCTGCACAATATGGGTGATAGGATCCAATTGGGAGCTCTGCAAGAACAGCTCTCTACTACCGAGTGACGTCCCTAGCCCTTCTTAGTTTTTACACTGGAACGGGCGTAAGCCTTCTGGAGGTGCCCTCTGTGGCAGACAGGGCTGCTCCGGACTTAGTGGCCTAACTGGGGAGAGTTTTCTTTGGTGTGGAAACTAACCCATGGAGCTGTGTAAACAGAACAACGAAGTTCAGACATGGTCCAGAGTCTGTTGTGCAGAAGCCAGGGACCCAGCCTGACCAACCACTCCGTTCCAGGGGACAGTTAAGGTGCTGCTTGTCAGTCTCCCGCCCACACCCTGTAAGGCTGTGCGCTTCCCGTCCTGGCTCTCGAGAAGTCTGTGCATTCATGTGTCAGGGTAACCCCACGCTCACCCACTGCCTTAGACGTCCCCTACACTGGTACTGGACAGCTCTCACATAGCAACCTTGTTCTCTCTGAATCTCCCATGTTTTATGCAGCAAAGTTTATTTGTTATTTGGGGATGGAATCTTACCAGCCTGTGTCTTCCAGGCTGGCCTTGTGTGGATGTGCGTGCAGGTGAGTATGCGAGTGGGTCCTGTGATCAGGGGGCAGAGGTCAACTACAAGTGTCTTCTCAGTCCCTCTCCTTAGTTTTTCAGGCAGGACTTGGGGTCAGGTAGGGTAACTGGCCTCTGAGCTCCCAGGCTCCAGGATCTGCCTGTCTCCACCTCCCCAGCACTTGGATTCCAGGTGCCATCTGCCATTCTCTGGGGGCCATGAATGGGACATAAAGATGTAAAGTATATAAGTAAATTGATTGATTTAATTAAAAAAAAAAACAGTCTTGCTATTCCCAGATTTTGTAAAAAATTGATTTTTATGTTACGTGTATGAGTGTTTTGCTTTCAGGTGTATATGTGCACCACATGTGTGCAGTGCTTGTGTCAGATGAAGGCATTGGAATGCCCGGAAACGCAGTTAGAGCCAGCACATGGGTGCTGGGAACTAAACCCAGGTTGCCTGCAAGAGTAGCAAGTGCTCTTACCTGCTGAGCCATTCCCCCAGGCCACACCCAGATTTGTATGTTGGTCCTGGGGCTCTGAACTCAGGTCCTCAGGCTTGGGTAGCAAGAATTTAATTCACAGGGCCAAGCCCCTGTGCGCTTTTCTATTTCTTTGTTTAAGCAGTGTTTTTTTTTATTACTGTGTGTGCGTGTGTGCGTGTGTGTGTGTGTGTGTGTAAAAGTATGTATGAGCGTGCATAACACAGCCCACATATGGAGGTCAGAGAACAACTTGCAGGAGCTGGGTCTCTCCTTCCACCACATCTCAAGGATCCCATTCAGGTTGGCAGGCTTGGTGGTAACTGCCTTTACCCACTGAGCCACAACCAGCCTTTATTTAGCCTTGTTGTTGTTGTTGTTTTGAGACAGGGTTTTTTTTTTTTTTCTGAATGTCCTGGAACTAGCTCTGTAGACCAGGCTGGCTTTGAACTCAGAGACCTGCCTCTGCCTCCTGGGTTAAAGGCATGCACCATTACGCCGAGTTTGGGGTATTTCTATACAGTCTAGGCTGGCCTTACAGTCACTATGTAGACCACACTTGAATGTATGATAATCCTCCTGCCTCAGCTTTCTGACTGCTGGGATTGCAATCATTCACCACGATGCCCAGGTTGGCATTTAACCTTGATTATCCTGTTTCATGCTCCCAAGTGCTGGGAATTTATGCATGTGCCACTATGTTATACCTTGATACTTTTATAAATGGAGGAGAAAAGCAGGCAGAGGGAGAGGGCGTTCGTGGGTGAAGACTGCTTGTTGCCTGTTGGAGCAAGCATGATGAGGGATTTCGAATGTGCCGTCTGACAGAACTGAAAGAGCCGTAAGAGACACATGGCCGGGCAGCAGGTGCTCCCTGTGTGTCCAGGCTCCATGAGAAGTTGAAGTAGCTCAAGGCAAGCCTAGGCAATGTAGAGAGACTCTATCTCAAGAAGAAAGTAAACAATAAACAAAGCAAACCAAAAAACCACAAACACCCAAAAAGCAAAGCAAACAGAAACAGCCTTTGGAGCTCACTTTTGTGTAGCTGACCAAATGCAGGGCTCGGCACGCGGACCAGTCGACTGAGTCAGACCCCTGGGTTCAGCACCCATAAACTCCCATAAAACCGGCTGCAATGGTAATGAATACCTGTAATCCCATATCTAGGGAAAGAGAGGCAGGAGACGGAAAAACTCCAAATTCAAGGTGTGCCTGCTTACATGACAGTCTGTCCTAAAAAGAAAGGGGAGGCTTTGGGACAGGTCTCCTCCCATCCGTGTACAACCAGGCTCATATATATGGAAATCGCGGCTAGGGAGGGAAGTAATTTATCATGGGTCACATAGCAGGGGGGCCCTGAACTACCTAGGAAGATAGAAATTTCTGGGGTTTCAAATGGAGGGAGAGAGAACATGGTCAGTGCAGGGTGAGACAGAAGAGCCAGTCAGAAGTGCTCCAGCCCAGCCTGCAACCATATTAACAGGGCCCAGGGCCTCCCGAGTGCAATCTGGAACCTCAGCAGGCCTGTCTCCTGAGAGCCGGAGGGTGGGAGGGACTCAGTAGGGAGCCACTTCCGGACATTGCCCTGCTGGGAGGAACATCCTTCAGCTCTCTTGCCCTTACCCTCAGCCTTTGCTCTAGTTTCTCCTCATGTTAACCCACAGAAGTCTGAGAGACTCAGGCTGCCGAGCTGAGGAAAGGCAAGCGATGGGCCTGAGGCACATGGTCTGTGGTTGGTGCTAGACCTGGCCACCAGTAGGGGCTGGAATAACTCCCCTCAGCTCCTGGCTCTGTGCCTTCATGGCCCCCGAAAGCTACAGGGGTAGAATCAGAACGTGGGGTCAGGTGGCATGAGGCAACTTGAACCAGACTAGAAATGTGGCCGTGGCTGCTGGCCTTGACCGTGCTACTGGCGTCCATCACACTGCTGGGCATGGCCGTTCATCTGCCCCTGTGCTGGCCTTTGCTGCTGTAACTGAAATGGGAAGGATTGGAGGGTCTTATCTCACACCCTGGCTGCACCACCCATAACCACCCCTGTGGGGTTTCCCAGTTGTGCCCAGGGTGCAGGAAGCAACTTTCTGCCTTCTCCGCAAAGGTCCCTCCCCTCCTGTAGAAGAGCAGAAGGTGGGGTCACATAGCAGCCAGCACCCCCCTAACTCCCTCACCCGAGCTTCCTGGCTAGCCAGGTTCTTTCTCGCCTAATCCTTAGGCGCTGTTCAGCTAGGCTCCACAGGACCTCCCACTGCCACCAGCCCCCCACCCTCCCCAGCCCAGCCCCACACTCCTGTTGATCCAGTTTCACTTTGACTCCAAGGGACCCAAGCTGGCAGCCAACTTCCTCCTCCTTCTGCGTATCTCCCTCCTTTCCCTTCCTCCTCCTCTCCTGGGATATTCTTTGAGACAAAAATGCGCCTTCAGGACTGTTTGGAACTCAGCTCAGTAGGAAGGAACAATGAATCCTGTTGCTTTTTCTACAGAAGCCTGGTTCACTCTGTCGCTTCTAACACATGCTCATCACTGGAGGCTTTGGGACAGGTCTCCTCCCATCCATGTACCAACCAGGCTCAAGCTGCCTACTTTCTGAGACCATGCTGAGTCTCTCCCATTCCGTGTGCTATGGCTGTGGACAGGAATATTATTTTCTTCCCTTCCTTTGATCATTTGATAAAGAGACAGCAGCAGCCAGGTAAACTGCCCCTCAGCCACCACGTTACAAATACGGGCACCGGAGCCGGAGCCAGAACTAACGGCTGCTTAGAGCCTTCTGTAGGACAGACACAAACTCCACTCCCATCTCTTGCCAAACTACAAGTTGTCCTATCAAAAGCAGCACGTAGGGACGTGTATAAAGGCACTGGCCTGTAATCCTACCACTTGGGAGGCAGTGACAAGAAGATCTGTGTTTGAAATCAGCCCAGGCTACAAAATGGTGACATTGTCTTAAAAAAAAAAAAAAAAAAGGATCTCAGTAGCTAAGGGCTGCCCTGGCCTGTACAGGACTCACTGTAAAGGGCCTTCATATTTTCTAATCCGGCTTATTTCACTTCGGGTTGTGTCTCCGAGGTTCATCTGTGTTGTAACACTTAAGCTGCACTCTTTAATCGCTGTGCGTTCTGTGCTGTACGGTCACAACATGCTCTGTGTGATCAGCAAGCTTGAGCGTGCTCCATTGGAAACTGAACCCAGCTATTCTCTGTGTATAAGCGTTTGCTCAGCGCAGAAGGCTTTTCATGCAGGTGAATGCATTTTCTGCAGGCTTTTCGTGTCTCTCAGTGTAATTTTATACCTTATGTTAGGCGCTGGGGATCAAACCCGGGGCCTCCTGCACCCCTGGCCAGTTCTCTACCACTGTGCTGCACCCCAAGACCTTTGGCAATTTCTGCTGTTTGTTTGTAGATGTTTTGCTCTCTGCCCCCTCACTTTAAAGGATTTACGTTACAATTTTTTTTTAATTTTAGCTTTTCATACAGTATAGTTTGATCAAATTCTTCCCCTCAAGTTTTCCCATATCCTCCCCAAGGGTTTTGGTGGTTTGTTTTTTTAAGGCAAGCGCTCATGACACCAGGCTGGCTCTGACCCTGATTTCTGATCTCCGAGCTTCTGCCCTCTTGGGGTGCAGCACCATATCCTGTGTCTCCAGCTCGGGGTGCACATGAGGCAAGCTCTCTGCCAACTGTGCCATGTGCCCAGCTCACAGAGGAGCGTTCGCGCATCTCTTCGGGAAGGAAGTCATGTAGAAGACTGGGAGTTAGAGACTAGGGGCTACAAAGAAAGACATTATTTAACAACAACAAAAAAAAAAACAAGGAAGAGAAAGAGGAAAGAGATGGGGAAAAGGTTCTTTAGCTGGCTGTGGTGCTGCACATTTTAAATCTGAGCAGTCAGGAGGCAGAAGAGGGCGAATCTCTGTGAGTTCAAGGACTGGTCTACATACTGAATTTCAGAACAGCCAGGGCTACACAGAGAAACCTGGTAGTCTCAAAACTATTTGCCAGTGCTTAGAAAAACTTTATTTATTTGTTTATTTATTTATTTATTTATTTATTTTGAGTGGCCTCAAACCTGGCTGCCTTGCTGGCCTCACCCTGTAGATGCTGTTTTCTGTTCTAGACTTCCTGGTTGGCGAAGTTGTATTGTCTACAGTTGACTCTTTTTTTCTTCTTCTTCTTTTCTTTTCTTTAAGGCTTATGCAGACTCAACTAAAGACTGGCTGACACAGAAATTCACAGAGCTCAGATTAATCCTTGATGAAGAGGAAGTACTGGCCAAAAAATTCATCGATAAGAACACAGAGCTCACCCTCCAGGTGTACAGGGAGCAAGCGGAGTCTTGTGGGAAGCAAATCAAGGTCATGGATGACTTCTCTACCAGGGCATGGAGCATCAGTCAAGAGCCCAACCCTGTTCAGCTGCTGCAGGTACGGCTGGGCTTTGTTATCTTACAGCGGCCACCTGCTACTCATACCACACCTGGGTCACTGTGGCATTGAACGTGGTCTTTCCACTCTGGGGAGGTGCTCAAAGGTTCCCCTGGCCAGCAGGTAGGCTTTATCACCACCACACAGCTAATCAGGAATCACACACGGTTAGGATAATCAATATGCATCTTGAGCTACAAATAGTTCTAACAGGAGCATTTCCCGGGGTCCCCAAGTTGCAAGCACTTTTGTAAATCGTCTTAGTCAGTGTTCTGTCACTGACGAGACCCTATGACCATGGCAACCCTTTTGTTTTTGATGGTTTTGTTTTTCAGTTGTGCTGGCTGTCCTGGAACTAGCTCTGTAGATCAGGCTGCCCTCAGAGAGATCCACTTGCCTCTGCCTCCTGAGGGCTGAGGTGAAAGGTGTATACCGGCACCGAGGCTGACCATGGCTACTCTAACAAAAAGAAAGTGTTTAACTGGGGCTGGCTACGGTTTCAGAGGGTTAGTCCCCATGGTCATCGTAGCAGGGAGCATAGCAGCGTGCAGGCAGACATGGTGATAGACGTGGTAGCTGAGACTTCTAGCTCTGGATCCACAGGCAGCAGGAAGAGAGAGAGAGCCTCTGAAACCCCAAAGCCCACCCCCAGTGACACACTTCCTCTAAGGAGGTCACATCTCCTAACCCCTCTCCATCAGTGCCCTCCCTGATGACCAAGCATTCAAATATATGCGCCTACAGGGGCCATTCCTCCTCTGCTAACACATGAATCTTAGGTCAGATATTTACTAGAAGTCTGCAGTAGGGCTTCTGGTGGATGAGATTTGGGGCGAAGGGAAGGAGGATCCACTCACTGGGATCCACACTCTGATAGGATCCGAACCTGGGCCTGGCCAGGATTGGTGATATGTGCTGGTAAACCCAGCATGCGGGAGGCGGAGAAAGGGGGGGATGAGGAAACCCTGATTCAGCAAAACAAAACAACCTCCCAGCCCCCACCCCCACCCCCCGAAAGGCCTGCCTAGGTGCCCTGTGGAAAGGGAAGGAAAGGGGAGGAGACGGGAATCAGGAGAAGGAAGGATAGGGGAGGGACTCCATCTGCCTTATATCTCAGGCAACTGCGCAGTCTCCCCAGGCTCTGCACCGTGGCACAGGTCACCCAGACCACGGTGACCAGGCAGAGCGGGTCCCCACTTTCTTGGGTGTGCAAAAGAGGTCAGATGCAGCTTGCAGCCCCAGGAGCCATCTTGACGTTGTGCCCATCTACACAGGCATATACAGCCACTAAGGCAGAGATGGGACAGCAGATGATCCCCTCGGAGCTGAGCCACCCTGTGCCCCTGTCCTTCGAGCCTGTCAAGAACCTCTTTAAGGAGTTTATGGAAGCCATCCAGAACACTTTACGGACACCAATGGACACTCGCCTGAAGGAAAGTGAGTTGCCTAATGACTGGCTTTGAGTCCTTGCTCGCTGTAGTACCAGCTGACACAGTACCTCAGAAAAGCAACTTAAGGTGATGGGTTTGTACCGGCTCAGTTGCAGTGTGTGGTGATGAGGGAGTCATGGTGGCAGGAGCCTGAGGTGGCTGGTCACACTGCGTCTGCAACCAGGAAGCAGGGAGGTGGGTGCTGGTGCTGGGCTCCCTTCTGCTGTCTACACAGTCAGGGACCCTGAGGTCCTCTCTTCCCCGCAGGGGTCAGGGGTCATTGGCCCATGAGGGCTAAAGGAGCAGAAGTGAGAAGTGGGGTTCAGACAGGCGTGAGTACACTGGACAAGACTTCAGTCAGCCCACTTTATTGTGTCAGGTGTAGAAGGGGCCTTGGGGTTACAGGCAGGAAGAGCTGATTGGCCATACCAAAGTGCCGAGTTATCATCAGGAGCAGGAGTCCGGCGCCGAGTCCTCTGGCGCTGGCATGAAGCTCTGTGCAGGTCCTCCAGCCATGGTCAGGCTTCTGTGCCTAGAGAGGCTCTCCAGATGAGGGCAGGCAGAGGAGGGGAGGCCCCACTGAGGAAGGGAGTCTTCCATTTTGCATCGAGCCGGGACAGCTATCCGGACATGGTGGACTGCGACCTTTAAAAGCAGGGACCCCAACAGGACCCCAGCCTACGGAGTAGGATTTCCTACAGTTAGGGTGAGTCATCCCAATCTAGAAACACCCCTGAAGATCGTCGAAGAGATTTGGTTCAAGATGACTGCAATCCCAAGGTGACAAGGACAACCATCACCCTCCACTAAAGCCTCACTCCAGAGAGGCAGAGAGAGCTTACAGCTTAAATTGAGTGTCCTCACAGGACTCCCTGGCTGGGCAGTTGGAAGCTCCTGGCTTAGTGCCCACCTCCCCCAGCTTCCATCCTTGAAATGGAATCGAGGGCTTCCAGCACGAAGCAAGCTTTCTGCCACGGAGGCACGTCCCCAGCCCTCTTTTTGTTTTGAGAACATCTTAGTTAAGTTGCTCAGGCTGGCCCTTGACCTTTCAACCCTCCTGACCCAGTCTGCTGAGCAGATTAGAGGTGTGTGCCACCATGCCCCATTTCAACCTGTCCTTAACCTCTACCTTTCCTGAGCCAGTGGCCTGCTTGCATCTCTCCAGCCATCACGTCCAGGGGCTGCTCAGAGCAATAACTTGCCAGCTCTTACCCCTCCTCTTCTGCCCAGCAACCAGCCCACCATCCCTGCAGGTGGCTGACACAGGTGTACACACCGAAGGCTTTCTACTGACTCTGGCTCGCTCCCCTCCCTGTTGTGGTCGATTTAAACTCTACTTTATTTGGGGTTCCTTAAAGCCTCTCCCTTCCAACTCCCCAACCCTAGGAGAGGGAAGGCTGGTGGGGAGATGGGTCGCGGACCCCTTCACTTCTCCTGGCTGTTTAGGGTTGATGGGTTCTTAGGGGCTATACCAATCTCTGTCAACAACAGACTCAACAAGCAGCCTCCTCTGTCCAAGCCGCTGCACCATGAAGCGTCTCTCCCGTGTCTCTCCAAACTGCCACAAGTCACACCTCTCTGTCTCTCTCTGTCTCTCTCTCCTCTCCCTCAGAGCCCTAGACCATGCCCCTCTCCCTGCTGCATAAGGCAGGCCCTTACCAGCTGTCAAAGACCACCCACTGCAAGAGGCAGTTATCAGCTGTGGACAAACAAAAGCCCAAGCTAAAATCCCACACTTGGGATTAAAACAAAAACATATTTACATGACATAACTGAGTTTTTAAAGGAACCAAAACTTCCATTACACTTCCCTGACACCTCACCTCTGTCCTCCTCCTCCCAGGGCCTGCCCAGGTGCCCTGCCTGGGACCCTCCTCAACCCCAGGAAATGGCTGGAGGGCAGTGGCCACTTGGGGTCCAGCCCTGAGAGTGCCCACAAAGGCTGTAGCAAACCAGGCCCTGATTCTTTCATCCCTCCCCTCAGCTGTGGTGCCCGTTCCTTCTCAACCCTGGCCATGTGCTTGTCACGTGCCACACCTTCTGTGGTGCTC
>CM053763.1:89322534-89348019 GCA_028658305.1 Pachyuromys duprasi
GGGAGAGGGATGGGGGAGACACCAGCGCTGAAGTCCCTCTGCCACCTCGTCCGTCCCGTCTCCACATCTGTCTGCTGGAGCTCCTGCTTGGGAGGGCTGCTGCGCAGGTTAGGCACAGGCAGCTCCAAGTGTTCTCTGTTCCCACTGTTGCTGTGATCCCTGGGAAATGTGTTCTGAGCAGAAGGGACGACAAACGCAAAGGTCCTGGGGTGAAGGGAAAGCGAGCTCGGCATGTGAGAGGCCGTAGAAGCTCATGGTATGGGCGTGGAGGCGAGAAGGGCGAAGGCGGGTCTTCATTTGCCGTGATAAATGAAGCCAAAAGCCACTTGGAGACAGAAGGATTTATTTCAGATTACGGCTGATAGGCCATCGCTGAGAGGGAACAGGAAGTCAAGGTAGGAGCTGGGAGGCAGGACCTGAAGCAAAGCCCGTTCTTTACTGCCTTGTTCCCCGTGGCTTGCTTAGCCTTCCTTATACTACCCACCTGCCTGGGGGCAGCACCCCCCACACTGGGCTGGGTGCTCCCACACCAGTCATTAATTAAGAAGGTGTCCTCCAGTGCCAGGCACGGTGGCACACACCTTCAGTGCCAGCACTCAGTGTAGGGAGTGAGGCAGAGGCGGACGCCTCTCTGTGAGTTCGAGGCCAGCCTGGTCTACAGAGTGAGTTACAGGACAGCCAGGGCTACACGGAGAAACCCTGTTTCAAAAAATAAACAAAAGCCAAAAACCAAAAACAAACCAACCGCAACCCCACCCCCACCCCCCAAAAAAGGGAAGAAAGAAAGAAAAAGTGTCCCACAGAAAAGTGTCCCACGGGCCAATCTGATGTGAGGATTTTCTCAGTTGAGCCTCCTCACCCCGAATAACTCTTCTCTTAATGCCACTTTCACATGCGCGCGTGCTTGCACACTCAAAACCAAAACAAATAAACAACAGGATAAGAAGGCTCAGGACTTTGGGAAGCAAGTAGAAGGAGGTTTTCTGGAGTGGGTGAAGGTCCCTTTGAGAAGTTTCAGCTTCCCAGGCAGATTTCACCCAGGTAACAGCATTCTAGGGTGTGAGGCCTTTGCTAAGGTCCATCCATCATCACCCGTAGGCCATGGTGATGAAGGAGGCCTATGGGCAACGTACAGAGAAGGGCAGGTGGACGTCCCCAAGGAGGGGTTTGCTAAGGAGTCCTCTCACTGGGACAACCTCCCACCCTTTGCTCTTTCTTCTCCTTCCTCCCTTCCTTCCTTCCTCCATTCCTTCCCTCTTTCCTTCCTTCCTTCCTGCCTTTTTCTTTCTTTCTTTTTGGTTTTTTTTCAAGACAGGGTTCCTCTGTGTAGCCTTGGCTGACCTGGACTTTGTAGACCAGGCTGGCCTCGAACTCACAGAGATCTGCCTGCCTCTGCCTCCCCAAGTGCTGGGATTACAGGCCTGTGCCACCACACCCAGCACCCTTTGCTCTTTCTGAGACCTGAATCTCCCTGCAGGTTTAGCTGGGCTTTGTGTGTGTGTGTAGTTAGAGCTACTTACAGGAGCATGGGTGAGAAGTTATTCACAGGAGTGTAAGCATTTGCCAACGGCTGTACCACTGAAGACAATGCCTCACTGTCCCCAACAGCCATTAATTAGTTATAGATTCCTGGGAGGGCGGGGCTTACACAGCCCCTCCTCAAGACAGGTAATTACAGTGCTACTGAGAGTTCAAATCAGGCTGTCTTCCTTTCTTTAAGTTACACATGTATCTGCGTGTCTGGTGGTGGTGGGAGGTACGCACAAGTACAAAACCTGAGGAGGGGAGAGGAGGGCGTGATTTCCTGGAGCTGGACTTACCCAAGCTTGTGGGCCATCCAATATGGGTGCTGGGAACTGAACTCAGACCCTCTGAAAGTACTCAGAAGTGCTCCAGTCCCTGCCACACACACACACACACACACACACACACACACACACACGGCTTCCTGCTGCACACCATCCTCTTGGCTCAGCACTGCTTTGAGGGAAGGCTGCCTTCTGTCGTCCAGTGCTGTGAGCTGAGGCTGGCCCCTGCTGCCTCCAATGACTGGCTGTGGTGCTGGGTACCCCCACGTGTGATTCTTGGGAGAGACCTGCAAGGCTCCGGTCCTGCCTCGAGTGGGTGTTTGTCTGTGCCGCCGGCATGAACTCCAGACAGTCACACCTCACAATTGCAATTCCTTACAGATACAAACTGCCAACTTTTGGGCTCCTCCAGCTCCAAGCCAGGCACCTTGTTGAAAACCAGCCCCTCACCAGAGAGATCGCTCTTCTTGAAATGTGAGACCGGGAGTGAGGGAGTGGGAGAGGGAGGTTGGGTGGGAGGAGGGGGGACAGGAGCCCCACAACTTCCTGTTAAGAGACTCTTTCCAAACAAGGTCTTTAGCCCAAATATTTGCTGGGTGTGGCTCCATGCAGTGTCTAACCCCAGTGTTCAGGGGCTCAGCCAGGAAGATCTCAAGTTCCAGGCTGGCCTTGGCCATTATAGTATGACCTTGTCTCAAAACCAAACCAAACCAACCAAAAACACTTAAAACTTCTTTTAGGCTTTTAAAAATACACACACTCAGTGGGGCAGTGATGGTACATGCTTTTCATCCCAGCACTTGGAGACAGAGGCTGTCAGATCTTGAGTCCTGAGTTTGAGGCCAGCCTGGTGTATAGAGCGAGTTCCAGGACAGCTAAGGCTACACAGAAAAACACTCTCTCAAAAAACCAATATATATATATATTGTAGAAAACAAAAAGAAAACTATTCATAATTGTTTCTTTCACAAAAAAAAAAAAAAAAAAAAAGCTTTTGTTTTGTTCTTGAGACAGAGCCTCTTGTAGCCCTGGCCGCTGTCAGTCTTGTTATAGAAAGGCTGGCCTTGAACTCCTGATCCTCCTGCCTCTCCCTCCCAAGTGCTAGGACCACTGGTGGGTTCTGCCATGCCCAACTTATTACTACATATAGCGTGGCGTCATGCTGTACAGACTGTTTTATAATCTGTTTTCATTTACTGGGAAATTGTGAATCACCTCTTACCTGTTTCCCTAAACATTCACGGAAGCAGAGGGATGGGGGGTCTCAGTGATGGATGGCTTGCCTGGCATGTGTGGCGCATGCCTGAGTTTAATCCCTAGTATCACAAGAAACTAGAGAGGGCTGGAGAGATGGCTCAAAGGTTAAGAGCAATGGCTGTTCTTCCAGAGGTCCTGCATTCAATTCCCAGCAACCACATGGTGGCTCACAACCATCTATAGTGAGATCTGGTGCCCTCTTCTGTTATGCAGGCACACATGCAGGCAGAACACTATAAATAACAAATCTTTTAATAGAGTTGGAGGAAGAGAGAGGGAGGAAAGAAAAGGGAGATAAAGAGAGGAAGACAACAAAACTATGTATGTAGTGTATTAATTGTGAAGAAAATCAGAAATTACAAACAAAAAGAAAACAGTTATCCTACCCAGAGGTAACTGCAGTCAGCATTTCCACAGATTTCTTTTTCAGACATTTAAGAAATACTGTGTTACAGGACAGTGGCAGC
This sequence comes from Pachyuromys duprasi, assembly GCA_028658305.1. Taxonomy (NCBI): domain Eukaryota; kingdom Metazoa; phylum Chordata; class Mammalia; order Rodentia; family Muridae; genus Pachyuromys; species Pachyuromys duprasi. Next base: position 89,326,067 of record CM053763.1, read on the forward strand.
GTGCACCTTTAATCCCAGAACTCGGGAGGCAGAGGCAGGCTGATCTCTGAGTTCAAGGCCAGCCTGGTCTACACAGTGAGTTTAAGGAAACAGAGGGACCCTGTCTCTAAAAACAAAAACAAAAAAAAAACTGTGTCAAGGTATTTTAAGGTAGCACCAAGTCACAATCTTTTGTAACTTTATGTAACAGTGGTGCTGCATTTCAGTAACACCATTTAAAGGCCACCCAGTATCGCATCAAACAGACATTTATTTTCATCACGACAAGCAGCTCTTTACTCAGATGCTCACAACAACCCTATTAAAAGTTGCAGCTACATTCCACTCCTCTTTATTCTTCATTATTCTCTTTTTTCAATTTTTTTCTTTTTTGGGGGGGGGCGGGGGGAAGACAGGATTTTACCCTGTAGCCCAAGTGAGTGTCAAACTTCCATCAGGAGGCCCAGCTCTAACTTACAAGCACTGTTCAATTTGTTAAATTAGTGAACGACTGGATAAGTATGCATTATTTTCTGCATAACTTCAGGAGCAATTTCTCAAAATAGGATCACTGAGCACACAATTTTTAAAAAAAACGTTTGAAAAATAAAATGAATTCAAAGAGAAGTACAGAAAACAAAGGGGTGCATGCAGCCGAACAATTCCTGTGAAAGTAAACATTCCTTCAAGAAGCTCCCTCAGAACAAAAATTTGAAATTTCTAGAAGCCATTTTCATGCTCCCACATTCACCACACCAAAAGGATGGCAACTGTTTCCATTTCTAACTCGCCTCCGAGACTGAAGAGCTTGGTCAGTGGTGGAGAGCGTTTGCTGCTTTGGTACACCGCACAGGGGTCGGTTGCCAGCGCTCACAGCCTGCTGTAACACCGGTTGCATGGAGTCTGGCGCCCTCTTCTGGCCGCTGCCGGTGCTGCATGTTACAGTGAGATGCACATTAAAAGACATATTCATGCCCATAACATGAACACACACACAGGGCCTGCAGAGATGGCTCAGCGGTTAAGAGCACTGGCTGCTCTTCCAGAGGTCCTGAGTCCAGTTCCCAGCACCCACACGGTGGCTCACAACCATCTATAATAAGATCCAGTGCCCTCTTCTGGCACGCAGGCAGAACGTTTTATACATAAAAAATCTTAATTAAAGCGTGCACACACACACACGAACTAGAATAATCACGGAAATAAGTTTGATATGATTCAAGTGTGGCTCATGAATATGCCGTTAAGTTTAAAGTGGATTGCCCAAGAGCGTGTATGCTGCGATACCAGTATTACAACATTACAACCAAGTACGGTCCCCAAAGTTAAGGGGTAAAAGGGTCGAAGGACATGCAACCGAGTTCTGACAGTTACAAGATTTACTGTCTTTCCGGTTTTGAGACTGGGTCTCTTTATGCAGCCCTGCTGTCTGGAACATGCTATGTGTAGACCTCGCTTCGTTGGTCTTGAACTCACAGAGCCGCTGCGAGGGGTGGGATTAAAGTTGTGCTCCACCTTCTTTTTCTTTCTTTCTTTTTTTTTTTTTTAATTAGCAGTAAATTCCACGACCCAAAGTCAAGCCCTGTGGAGCGTTCCCTCTCACCACGCCCACCAGCTTTGGAGCGGACCGACGGTGGTGGGCGTGGCCCCTTGTCCCCGCCCACAGGCCTGACCGCCGTCTCCCGCCCCTCTGCGCTGACGCACGCTCGTCCGGGGGCGGGGCTTGTATGGCTCCGCCCACCTCCGACCGCCCTCTCTCCGCTCCTTCCGCAGACGCGCGCACGCCGACGCTGGACCCCGACACGATGCACGCGCGCCTGCGCCTGTCGACGGACGGCCTGACGGTCCGCTGCTCGCTGCTGGGCCGCTTGGGGCCGCGTCCCGCGCCGCGGTTCGACGCGCTGCGTCAGGTGCTGGGCCGCGACGGCTTCGCAGCGGGACGCCACTACTGGGAGGTGGACGTGCAGGAGGCCGGCGTGGGCTGGTGGGTGGGCGCGGCCTACCCGTCCCTGCGGCGCCTCGGGGCCTCCGCCGCCGCCCGCCTGGGCTGCAACCGCGAGTCGTGGTGCGTGAAGCGCTACGACCTCGAGTACTGGGCCTTCCACGACTGCCAGCGAAGCCGCCTGCGCCTCCGCCGCGACCCCCACCGGCTCGGCGTCTTCCTGGACTACGAGGCCGGCGTTCTGGCCTTCTACGACGTGGCGGGCGGCATGAGCCACTTGCACACCTTCCACGCCGCCTTCCAGGAGCCGCTCTACCCGGCCCTGCGCCTCTGGGAGGGAGCCATCAGCATCCCCCGGTTGCCCTAGGCGAGCGGGCTTCCTTTCTAGGCTAGTCTCCTGTCGGTCCGCGTACCCGGCTCTGCCTTTAGGGAGCAGGTTCCTGGAAGGGGCGCCCCGCTGCCTGTGTCTGGGGCACCATCTTGCAGCGCCTAGAAACTCCTGGCACACAGTAGGCACACAGTAAGTATCTGTGAAAGTCTCCCAGCAGGGGCACTTAACTCCTTAAACCTCCACCCTCACTCCCAATTGGGCCAGCTACTCTCCAGCCACTTCAGCTTGTCCAGGTCACCTCTACCTAGAGCCGTGAGAGGGTTTCTTGTCTCCGGGTCTGCCTCTTCTACAAACCAGGGTGAGCATCCCGAAGCTTAGCTCGGCCTCTTGAGATTAGACGGGGGTTCTCAGAGAACGACCGACACAGAGCAGGAAACACTTCTCCGTAGCTTTTCTAGCACTTTGCCCTTCTAGCCTGCCCCTTGGCTGCTTCCTCTCATCCAAATACTCAAGTCTTTTCAGACACGTATCAGTCAGAAGCTGGTTCACAGTTGCACCTTTGAACCCTTGTGCATCTCACCATAAATAGGAAAACCGTCTCTCCGCCTATCTCAGTTCTCAGTCCATCTGCCCCAAGAAGTTCCCTTCCACTCCACGCCCCGAAACTGTCGGGCCTGTAAACCCAGGACCTGTCGTTCCAGCTGCTTTCTAAAAACATGTGTCCCTTCCTCCCCAAAATGATTCAGAAAGGACCCTACCAGGCAATGACCGAGTGACTCACAGAGATAAAACTCCTGGGAATGGCTCAAAGGTCAGTTTGACAGGACAGACCTCACAGCGGAGCTACATCCTTGATAGCACAGCTCCTTTAGCCACAGAAGGCCCCAGAGTTTTTCCCACACTCACCACTGCAGGGCCAAGCCAGACATCTCTTCACTGTATCAGGGCATTGTCACACGGAGTCATACTACACACAGTTGATCCTTACTGCCCTCAAAGGTGGGAATGGATCCCCTTGTACACGGGGCAGAACTGTACACTTGAGTCAGCTGACTGTCCAGGATAATGGAACCAGTGTTAGGTCACCAAGCTGTGCTGCGGATGGACGTGGCACCTCTTCTGCTTCAGTTTTAATTGCCTCTAGATTGCCTTCTTTGGTCTCTGAAAGGAGGCTTCAGGGTGGGGGTGGGATTGCTTTTTGAGAGGCTGTGATTTGAATATAAAATAAAAAAGACTAGTTCTGGGCCAAGGTTTGTGCTGGCTGGGAGACTAGTTTCCCATCAGTTGTGTGGCCTCAGGCAACATACCTTCTACCTACGGCCCTACCTAAAACTCGGGTCAGTGTCAGCCGCTGCAAGTGAGCCAAAGCTAATGAAATTGCCTTTAAAACTAGAATGTATCAGGCTGAGATTTGTTAGCATCTCCAGTAGATTCTTCTCACCTTGTCACAGCCTGAAGCACATATCCAGCAGCAGGGGGCAGCCAAGGGAGCTGCTTTAATGTTCTCAGGCAGTCTCTTTGGGATCCATGTTTTTGAAGGTACAGAGCATATGGTTTTTTGATTTGGTTTGGTGTGGGTCTTTTGAGACTGGGTTTCTCTGTGCAAAGAAGCCCAGGATGTCCTCCCAGGCTGGCCTCCAACTCAGAGATCCCCTGCCTCAGCCTCCCGAGTGCTGGGATTAAAGGGGTGCACCGCCATGCCTAGCCTCAAAGCATATGTCTTAATGCTCCTGGTTTTGAAGAATTTGATGTTGTTTTCCCCTGTGGTGCTTGGTCTAGAACCAGTGGCCTTGCACATGCTCCCTCGAGCTGTACTCTATCCCCAGCAGGTCTAAGAAAAAGTCAAGGCCAGCTCTGATGGAAATGGAGGACAGACACAACTGTCTCAAATGTCCAGCTTCAAGGGCAAGGGGTTGTGGGCCATCTAAGATTCCTGTGAGACTGGGAAGGGGCTGGCTCTTGAGGTACTCCTCAGACCTCCTGGGGCCAGCTGAGGTACTTTCTGGGCACTGTCTCCCATAGAGGCTTCATTATCACCTCTTTCGGGCACACGGTTTTCAGTCCATAATTGGCTAGTGCCAGCCATATTTTTAAATGACAAAGAGTTTTCTAATATTATGCTTTCTTTAATAAAATTGGAATGCTCTCCCTTGTAACTGTTCTTCATTGGGAGTCAAGTGCATAGCATTCAGGCCTGGAGAAGACCTCGCTCACCTGCCAACTCCTTCATAGCTTTCATGAAATAGTCAACTGGTCCTAAATTGAACACCTCTAGGGATGGGGAACTCACCACTCATGAAGATAACCAAGTTCTTTTTAACAGTCATTTTAGTGGGCAGGGAGACCCTAGGTATCATGATACACATGTAGATGTCAGAAGATAAGTTGTGGAAGTCAGTTTTGTCCTTCCACCGTGTGGGTTCTGGGGACTGAACTCTGGTTGTGAGGATGGTGACAACCGTCTGCCCGCTGGGCCATTTCAGCGACCTCTGGATTCTTCTGTGGAAGCAACCCAACTCCCAGCTGACTCTAGCATGTTAGCAAATGGAAGCCTCCTGTAGTCTCCAGCTTCTAGAGAAGTTGGGGGGGGGGGGAGGAGGCTCTGCCTACATTGCCATCTCTTCTTTCTCAGTGACACTCTGGGTAACCTCATACTGGTGGTCCTGGTGGATAGAAGCATTCAGTGTGCTGAGAGATAGCTGCTCCAGACAGCACGGTGGTTATGACAGGGAGTGACTGTGGCTGGAGGACCCAGGCCAGATTCTGTCATGTTCTGTTCAGGCATTTAGGGAGGGTGGGGAGAGGGAAGGCTTGTGGCGGGGCTTAGCAGGTCAAGGGACTTGCCACCAAGCCTGGTAACCTGAATTCAACCCCCAGGGCCCACATGGTGGAAGGACAGAACCAACTCCTGAAAGTTGTCCTCTGACCTCTACAGCGTGCACATCCACCCATACACATATATACAAAATGTAGAGGGTGGTAAGATGGCTCAGTGGTTAGAGTGCTGGCTATTTATGCAGAGGACCTAAGTTCAGTTTCCAGCAACTGCATGGTGGCTCACAACTGTACCTCCAGTTCCATAAGATTGAACACTCTCCTCTGGCTTCTGTAGGCACCAGAAACACATGCGGTGCACAGACATAAAGGCACAACCATGCACATAAATGTAAAAAAGAAAAACGCCCTGAGTCCTTGCTTCACTACTCCCCAAAGAACTTGTAAGGCTGAGTCCTCCCCACTCCTTTTTCCTAGCCTGCACACAGTTCATCCCCCAGCTACTTACTGCTCAATCTACAAGGCTAAACTGGCTTTCCCAGTCAGTGTCTTCCACCCCCTTTACAGTCCTGTCTGGGGATGGGTCCTGTGCCCAGCACTGCACAGCCCACCCCCAAGTGCTTAGCCTTGTCTTCCAAAGCTGAGTTTGCCAACTGTGAGTGGGCTAGGAATGTGCCTAGACACCAATCCAGCTACAACCCATAACACCCTTCACTCCCACCACCCCAGAAGTTATTCTAGGATTCAAGAAAGGGAAGTCCTGATTTACAAATAACCTCTCACAGCTAACTATGCACTGAAGAGACCTGAAATAGGAGTGATACAGTAAATAAGGTTAGATTGGTCCTGGAGTTGATGGTTCAGTGAGATTAAGGGCTCAGACTGCTCTTGCAGAAGACCCAAGTTCGGGACCCAGCACTCATGACTGCTTACAACTCCAGCTCCTGGGGATCTGACACCCCTGGCCACTGTGGGCACACACCACACACAAATATTTAAAAAATTAAGGTCAAATAAATGTGAACACAAAGATTAAGACCTTGGAAGTGAGCTGGAGAGATGGCTCAAGAGATTAGAGCACTGGCTGCCTTTTCAGAGGACTCAGATTCAATCTCCAACACCCACATGGCAGCTCACAACTGTCCAACTCTAGTTCCAGAAGATCTGAGAACACCAACACACAAAATTTATATAAATGTATATGCAGAGGTGGCATGAGTCTTTAATCCTAGCACTCAGGAGGCAGAGGCAGGAGGATTTCTGAATTTGAGGCCAGCCAGGGATAAAATGAGATCCTGTCTCAGGAAAAAAAAATTTTTAAATAAAATGACAAGAAGATACTTTAAAAGAACAAAATGATTAATCTCAACATTGATTCCAAAGAACAAAGTAAAAATGTGACAATGAACCTTTATAAAAACTCCATGCAGCTTTAAGAAGTCAAACAATGGGAATCTTTGTCTGGGTTTGTCAGACATGACAAGACACGATGGTGATTATGGCAGGGCTGACTTCTGCACCCCCCCTCACACTGAAGATATGCAAGCTCCATGCCTCCCACTGCCACCCCTCACATACCCGTGTTCTTCCCACTTTACATTCACCTAACAGTTGTCTTGTTGACGCTGTGCTGTGGGTTAGTGTGCATCTGCTGTCTGAGGACAAGGCCTGAGAAAGGGACTGGCTGCTTAGAGACATGTCCCTAGGCCTCTGCCAGTGACTGACACAGTGGGTCCTGAGCATTTGCCAAAGGGGGGACCAACTGCTCTCTCCGCACCTTTGCTCACAGAAGTGCTTGGCTGCGCCCACAGGGCCTCAGGCAGAATCTAATGTGAAGTGACCACTATTCGGTGCTCTGGGTGGAGCCCAGGGCAGAAGGAGTAGGAGAGGAGAAAAAACAGCTGTCTGAGGAATCAAGAGCTCAGGTCCCTGAAGTTGCTTTGTAGAATGTAAACGTGAAGGCTCAGGATGGCAACAAAGTCACACAGAAACCCTAAAGGAGCTGCATTGCTCTGGGCTGCCTCCTCTGGCTAGTTAAGAGTGGCCTCGTTGGCTCCTCCTTTCCAATGGGCTGGACACAGGTGGCCACTGTGACAGGGTGGCTTGGAGATTGATATTCCTGCTCCCCCACCCCCACCAACACACGGGACAGTAGTGGCGGGATGCCTGAGTGGCCAGGGAGTGGCACTTTATTTTAAGACTTGATTTTCTTGCTATGATTTTCCACGGATTCTTCCATGATCGTGTCATCCTCCTCAACAGTGACCAGCACCTTTTTGCCCACGAGGTTGAAAATGTCTTCAGGTGGATAGCCTTTGGGCTCCCCCACCTTCACAGTGAGCATGTCCAGGGTCAGGACGGTGCCTTCTGGGATTCTCACTTTGGCCACCACAGACTTGCCCAGCTGTGGACAAAGAAGATCAGTGTCAAGTCCCAGAACAATTTGACATCGCTGTAATGAGGCCACAGCACTTTACTCTGAACACAGTACCCAGAGCAGCACCTCACAGAAGAAAAGGCACAGCCAGCGCCAGGTGACATCACAAACTAAGAGAGGCCTTTCCAGCAATACAGCACAAGGGAAAGGAAGGCCTCAGGCTGTGGAGCCAGAAAGATCCAGGTTCAGTACCCATTGGCTTGGGATGGTGTGTTCTGGTTGCCCTGTTAAAAGGTGCTGGCACCACTGGGTGTGGTGGCACACGCCTTTAATCCCAGCACTTGGGAGGCAGAGGCAGGTGGATCTCTGTGAGTTTGAGGCCAGCCTGGTCTACAGAGTGAGTTACAGTACAGCCAAGGCGACACAGAAAAACCTGTTTCGGAAAAAAAAAGTGCTGGCAACTTGTCAGAATATTACCAGAATGTGATAAAGTGCTCACAACATATGACAACTGTGATTACTCTTGTCACTGTCTAGTCAGCACCTTACGGGAAACTTAGGTCAAAAAAAGGCAAGCAGCTTGGTCAAGCTGCCAATAACCAAGACAAGAACCTGAAAGAGGAGACCCCCCAAGCCCTACTACAACCCAGCTGCCACTTTGTTCTATAGAATAGGGTTATGGGGGGCACGTCAGTAATGAGGGTGACATATTCAAATGACAAGGCATACCCAGGAAGAGGACAGACAGGTATGGAGATGAAGGGCTGTCTAAAGCTCACAACCAGCGTCTCCACCTTCCCATAAACACTTTGGAGCAGCATTTGCTGTCCTCTGCAGCTTACACATGGGTTCTAATTCTGCTTGGAACTTAGCACCAGGAAAAAGCTTGTGGTCCTTGCTGTGTCTCACCCTCTGCTTGAAGTACACACCGGTGGCCCACACAACTCTCCCACTTCATTTGCAAGGCAACTGAATTCTTTTACTGCTAACCTCCCTGTACCTGTGCACCTATAACTTCGGGGGGCAGTAGGTGGCCTCCCCTGGAATGAGAGGAGAGTGGTCTTCATATGTACCTAGTGTCTGGCCTTCTGCCTAACCCAAACCGCAGGTGAGGAGTCTTGCACCCAGCACTCCTGCGGCTCCTGGGCTCTAAACTCAGAAGGGCAGAAAGGTTCAGGCCACAGCTGCCAAGACACCAGGAGGCATGCCTCAGCCTCACCACCCTGGCCTCTGTATCACTACCCACCAGCCCTGCCCACCTACCCACTACCTCCTTGTACTTCCCAATGCCTCCGTGTGCCTACTCCAAGTAACCCAGGCTTGACCATCTCAGGACTTCAATCTGTCCCCTGGGGCCATAGCCCTGGAGCCACTGGCTTCAGAGACTTAGAGGAAACGCTAATGTGACCAAAGGTGGCTGAAAAGCCTGAATTCGTCTTGTGTAACACATCTCCCTGTGGCTTCCATAGCCTGATGATGCTCAGAAGGTATGACATTCCGTCGCCAGCTCATCCGTCAGGCTCTGACAGGCCAGCCCTTAGCAAGTGTGCTGTACCTGCCTCAGGACGACAAGGCCAGCGCCTACCTTCTCATTGCAGGCCATCTCACAGGGCAGCAGCTGCTTGACGGGGGAGCCCAACGCCCGCTCTACCAGGCGCACAGACCGCACCAACTCTGCCAGTTCTCCAGGCTCCAGTGAGGCTAAGTGGTCACTCCCTTTCCAGGTCTTGTCCAAAGTTATGTGACGTTCCAACACCTTGGCCCCCAGAGCCACTGCAGCCACAGATATGGCAATGCCTGTCTCATGCCCAGAATACCCTATGGGAATGTCAGGAAAGAGCTTCTGGTATTCCTGTAAAAGAAAAGGGGAGTGGCTGGATACAGAAATTGTGGTACATCTACACAATGGAATACTACTCAGCAATAAAAAGCAAGGAAATCATGAAATTTGCAGGTAAATGGTGGGAACTGGAAAAGATCATCCTGAGTGAGCTATCCCAGAAGCAGAAAAACACACACGGTATATACTCACTCATATAGACGTATAATATACGATAAACCTACTAAAATCTGTACACCTAAAGAAACTAATCAAGAGGGAGGACTCTGGCTAAAATGCTCAATCCCCATCCTGAAAGGCAAAGAGGATGGACATCAGAAGAAGAAAACAGGAAACAAGTAAGGAGCCTGCCACAGAGGGCCTCTGAAAGGCTCTGCCCTGAAGACTATCAAAGCAGATGCTGAGACTTATGGCCAACTGTTGGGCAGAGTATATGGAACCTTGTTTTTGGTTTTTTTTTTGCATGGAATCTTATGAAAGATGTGGGAAATCGTAAGATAGGGAGAGGACAGGAGCTCCACAAGGAGAGCAACAGAACCAAAAAATCTGAGCACAGGGGTCTTTCCTGAGACTGAGATAACCTAGAACCCCTGCACAGATGTAGCCCATGCAGGTCAGTGTCCAAGTGGGTTCCCTAGTAATGGGAACATGGACTGTCTCTGACATGAACTGATTGGCCTGCTCTTTGATCACCTCACCCTGATGGGAGCAGCCTTACCAAGCCACAGAGGAAGACAAGGCAGCCACTCCTGATGAGACCTGATAGACTAGGACCAGAAGGAAGGAGAGGAAGACCTCTCCTATCAGCGGACTTGGAGAGGTGCATGTGTGGAAAAGGGGGAGGGAAGTTGGGATTGGGAGGGGAGGAGGGAGGAGCTAATCAGGGGATACAAAGTGAATAAAGTATAATTAATAAAAAAGAAAATTAAAAAAAGAAAAGGGGAGCGGCTACTCTTCTGGGGCTTCACACATGTTCTCCAAGTCAGGGAGATCTGAAGAGCACCCCATTTCAGCCACTTCGGCAGAGCAGCCACAGGTGAGACTGTAAAGCACTCTGAGCCTCTCCTTTGTGGGAAGAATGAAAGTATACAGAGAGGGTGGCTGGGAACCCACTGTGCTGGCTGGCTTCATGTCAACCTGACACAGAAGAGGAAGGAGCCTCCATTGAAAAAAGATGACTCTAGCCTGTGTCAGGTTGACATAAACTAGTTCATCATCAAAATGCTGTGGAGCATTTTCTTAATTAGTGATTGGAGGGGGACAGCCCAGACCACTGTGAATGGTTATACCCCTGGGCTGCTGGTCCTGGGTTTTGTAAGAAGGCAGGCGGAGTAAGCCGTGAGGAGCAAGCCAGTGAGCAGCATTCCTCCACGGCCTCTGCATCAGCTCCTGCGCCCAGGTTCCTGCCTGGTGTTGAGTTCCTGCCCTCACTGCTTTTGATAATGAACTATTATGTGGAACTGTGAGTGAATAAAACCTTTTCTCCCCAAGTTACTTTGGTCATGGTGTTTTGTCCCAGGAATAGAAACCCTAAATAAGACACACACCATAGTGTACAAGTTACTGTTGTCATTGAGAATGCCTTCTGTGGGCCAGAAAGATGACTCAGAGGGTGACGGCCAGTGCCTGCCACCAAGCCTGACGGTATGTTTGTCCCTGGAAGCCATACGGTGGAAGGAGAGAACCAGGGCCCACAGGCTGTCTTCTGACCGCCAGATACTTGCCATGGTGCATGTCCACACACAGCCAAATGCAAAACAGTTTAACGAACACCTTTTGCAAATGTTTAACCCCGTGAAGACCAAGAATAACAATACTGAAATGGAAAGCCTGAACTCCCCCCAAGAGCAATGTCACATTTAAGGAGCTTGTACTGTTGCAGCCAGCTGTGCTCGCACAGAAATATCAGTTATACACACAGCCCGTCGCAAAATGGGACTGTGGGTGAGAACGCTAAATAATTCATGTTCTCTCTAATTTGCCTAATGCACCAGAGCCCTTCTCAGATGCGTGAGCACCGTCAGTGATGGTGGTCAGAAAGCTGGAACACAGCGGGGAAGATGTAGGTGGGGTTTAGTAGGAGATCAAAAATGCTGGAGATTCAGCGTGCGGAAGTGTGATCAGAGTACAGGCTGCTAGGCCAGGGAATCCTAACTGCTGTGACTGGGTGGGCTGGCTAAGCCATTCTCTACACATAGCCATGTCCACAGGGAGAGTACCTGGAGCTATAGACACTGAACTATTTGTTAATTATATTAACCTCTGTAGAGGCCTTTAATCTTAGCATTTGGGAGGCAGAGTTTGAGACTAGCCTGGTCTACATACTGAGTTACAGGCCAGATAAAGCTAGAGTCAGACCTTGCCTCAAAAAAAAAAAAAAAAAAAAAAAAAGACTAAAATGTATACAACAAATCATAAGGTATAGATGCATACACACACATACAAAATGGAAGAAATTAAAATTGGTGTTACAAATTTTAATTTACAGTCCCCTCTTTGGAATGCATATACTTTCTTGGCTGCCTGGGTCTAATTTGTTTCTGTCACACTAAGACAGGACCTGTAAGTTACAAAGTGTGTCATGGTTGGTTGGAAGAACATTGGTTATAACAAAGGCCACGGTTAGGAATAAAGCTCAGTTGTGGAACACTGGGCAAGTATGCCATGGTCCTGGGTTCACGCCCCAACACTGCAAATGAACAAACAACAAAGGCTCTGCTGCCTCAAAGGCACTGGGTCAATGAGCCCCCCATCTTGTGCTCACCGAGATGACGCGCAGGTTGGCATCCTCTGGCTGCAGTGGGTACGCACTGGTGCACTGAAGGAAGCAGAAGTTGGGGTTCAGGGGCTTCACGATCTGATAGACTTGCTTCATGGTATCCATTGACTGCATCCCGCTGGAGATCACCATAGGCCGACCTGAGGAACCCGGCATCTTCACAGGGGCTCAGACTTCCCCCACCCACATCTAAGACAGCGCACTGCGGCTGACTGAAATACGCTGTGCTCAGCACCGTGCTTCAACGCAGGGAAGCACAGTAAGGGACCTCACGGCCCTGAGGGGAAGAGAGAGAGCTTCGCAGATCAGGAGGCTGCACAGCACAGAACAAATCCCACGTCTGAAACACTCCAAATTCTGGAACACTCCTGGTCTCAAGCATTCTGGACAAGGAATACACAACCTGCAATGTGGTTACTCCCCAGCGCAAAAGCACAGCTGAGAGAGGCCAAGAGCTGCCAGCTCTAGCGCTGGCCTGCACAGAGTCCTGTCCTCACCGCTTCTGATGCCTTGCCTAAGACACAAGTACAGAACATCCTGCCAGTATGACCTGCTTCCATCCCAGGTCTGTAATGAGGGCTTGTGAGATCAATTGGGGAATCAATTTACCAAGCGTCATGTGGAGACATGGGGGGGTGGGGTGGAGGGCGGTGGTATGATTCCTACAGATATGGCTCAGTGGTAGAGTAGTCACATCAGGTGCACAGGACACTGGGTTCAGTGCCTAGCACTGCCCCGTAACAAAAGGATAGAAGCAGGGTTCTAAGATTTGTCTCCAAAGCTGGGTGTGGTCGCACACACTTTTAATCTCAGCACTCAGGAGGCAGAGGCAGGCAGATCTCTAGGAGTTTGAGCCCAGCCTGGGCTACATAGCAAGTTCCAAGCCAGCCAGGCTATAGAGAGAGACCCCATCTCAAAGACAAAAACAATTGAGCTTCTATGAGCACTATCACAGTGAGTGGCCACTAGGGGGCAGAAACACAAAGCTTGGAGTCTAGTTTTAGGAAAAAAGGCACTGACCTTTTTTGGCTGTCTTCTCCAGGTAGGGAAAATTGTTAGTGTCCCCAGATCCAACTTTGAAAAATGGAACATTCAGTTCATGCAGAAACTCAACTGCCATCTACAATTAAAAAAAAAATTAGAGGAAGTATCTTTCACCACTGTTCCAAAACACTGTCCTTGTGGCCCAGTGCAGGGGACCAGAGAACACATCACATGTCTACTACCCATCTGTCCAGTGCACACCCAGGGCTTGTTCCTGGCCATCAAGGAAACCATGGCTAGACTGTTCCTTCCCCAGAGCCAGAAGCCAGGCAGAGAGAAAGTAACTCAAAGGTCAAAGGCCAGAAAGAAGAAAAAGGCAGCAAGCAATCGGTGTCCTAGTTTGACCCAGTGACCAGCAGCTGACCTTGAGCTGTGCTGCCTGCCAGCCACCACTCAGACTCAGCATCAAGGCTTAAAGTTACCACGAACACTGAATCCCTAATGTGGGATTCAGCCGGAAGACTCAGGAAGCCGGGAGCTCTCTGCAAACAATTCCAGGATAATCTTAGCACTGGAGGAGATGGACAAGTACTTCCCTAGCATGTGGGAGACCCTGGCTTTGATCCCCAGCACCACACACACCACACAAAAGACACACAAAAGTAAAATCTAATATTCTGTTACATAGCACGAACTACTGAGTTCAAGACAAGCTTTTTCCACACAGTAAGTTCCAGGTCAGCCAGGATGATGTAGTCAGAACCTATCTCAAAAAAGAAAACAAGGGCTGGAGAATGGCTCAGGGGTTAAGAACACTGACTGCTCTTCCAGAAGTCTTGGGTTTGATTCCCAGCACTGACATGGAAGTTCACAACCATCAATAACTCAAGTTCTAAGAGACTTGATGCTCTTCTCTGGCCCTCGCTCCAAGGGTACCAGGCATACAAATGGCACACAGGCCAGTAGCGGTGGTGCATGCCTGTAATCCTAGCATTCTGGAAGGCAGAGGCAGATGGATCTCTGTGAGCTCAAGGACATCCTGGTCTACAAAGTAAGTCCAGAAAGCCAAGGCTACACAGAGAAAACGTGTCTCAAATTAAAAAAAAAAAAAAAAGTGTACAGACATATATAATGGGAGCAAAACATCCATAAAAACTAAAACCTCGAAAAATAAAAAAAAATGTCTTCTTTTTATTTATTTGTTTGTTTTTCTTTTTGGTTTTTTTGAGACAGGGCTTTCCTGTACAGCCTTGGCTGTCCTGGTCTCACTTTGTAGACCAGGCTGGCCTCAAATGCACAGAGATCCGCCTGCCTCTGCCTCCCTGAGCACAGGATTACAGGTGTGTGACACCACACTGACCAAGACATCTCTAAATTAGTCTACCGCAACACACCTCCATCCACCTTCCGAGCAGGTCTGGAACCTTTCCTAACACCATGGCTGAGGCCAGTTAATATCCAATTTTATTCTTCAGTATATCCCTTAGGGGTGGGAGGTGCTTAGCCAGGGTCTGTGAAGAGCTTACATAGCATGTGCAAGGCCCTGGGTTCAACCCTCAAAACAATAAGCACCCCTCCCCGACCAAAAATAAAAGAAGAAGAAGAAGAAGTGGCTGATGAGCCAGTGCATGAGGGTTCAAGGTGTTCTGTAATCTCTTACTCTAAAAGCCACTGTGACAGCTCCAGGTACGGCTCACCCGCCCCAGCGTCCAAACACCTGGGCCAGTTCTAGCTGCTCTTCCCCTGGGACCATTTTTTTGTTTTTTTCTTTTCCCATCCACATTTCCTCTCTTCCTAGCACGTGTCACACTGATAAAGAACTCTAAGACAGACTAGGGAGAAAAGATCCTTTCTAAACATAATTCACTTCGCACAGTCTAATTCTGTCAGCTCTCTGGCCGCATCTGGTAAAGGGAGAGGGTATGAAGCAAAGAGGGAAGCTGCTGACCAACTCTTCTAGCTGATGTTCAACTAGCAGGGCAATGGCCCTCTGAGGTGAACGGTACACAGACATGCGTGCAAGCCAAACATCCATACACACAGTTCAAATTATGTTAAAAAACTGAAAAAATAATCTTAAAACTAACCACTGCAACAGACCTCCATCCACCTGCCTGGTACATTTGGAACCTCTAGCAGGCAAAGTTTGAGATCAGGAGAGGGACAAAGCAATTTAGAGCCAAGGATGACTAGTGCAGGAGAAAAAAATTTTTTCAAACATTTATCTACAAGGATTATGGATTCTATCATCTTTAAGTTTTTTTGTTGTTTTTGTTTTTTGTTTTTGTTTTTTAACTGCTAAAAGGAAAGAGCACCCCTCATTTCGGAACGCACCTGTGAAACCATCGCCATCTAGTGGCCATTTTGAAAACTGCCACTTTGGTTCATCACCTACAAGGACCTGATAGATAGCAGCTGGCCTCAGGCCCTGTGTAAGACCTCGCCAGGCTGGCACCTGCTGGCTTCCTCTGGCTGACCTACTGCTGTTAGACGCCTTCCCTAGCACAAGCCACACAGCCCTAACATTTCTGCTTTTCAGTTTTCCCTAAGGTAATTCAGTCAATAAATAGCTCCCCGGGAGCCGATTGGGAGCATGAACCGGCCATCCCCGCTACTAGTGTTACGGGAACTTTGACCACCTATGGCTCCTTAGAGGGTCCCAGAAGATAAATCTGTCTGATCTTAAACCTAGGTCTATCAAACCAATTTGACTTGGGATTATTTTTCTTTGCGTTTTGAGACAGGCTCTTATTCAGACTGGACTGGAACTTGTTGGGCCTCCAACCCTTGATTCTCCTGCCTCAGTCTCCCAAGGGCTAAGATTACCATGCATCAGCATGTCTGGCTGACTCAGAGCTCTTTGAACCTTAGTAAGAGCAGACAGTGGACATTGTGGCAAATGCCCTTGACCCCAGCACTCCAAAGGCAGGTGACTCTCCGGGAATTTGAGGCCAGCCTGGTAAACAAGGAGCTCCAGGACCCAGTGTACACAAAGACCCTGCCTCCCAAATAAACATATAAATAAAATAAGATCAGACAGTGCTGCTCTCAGAGAGTACTTCCTTCTGAGAAACTATGGGTCCAAGAAGGGGCAACAGAAAGAGAAGAGAGAATGGCTCTCCTTTCTGAAACAATGCCACTGTATGTAGCCCAGGCTAACCTCAAAACTACCTTTCTCCTGTCCCTGTGAGTGCAGGGGATATAGGCTCAGCCGGCCACTGGGGAGCTGGAGCTTTTCTGAAGTCTGTTTGGCTGGGGATCCTACAGGAGTTAAAAAAGAAACCCATGATGATGAGCTAGGGAGAGGAGGCGTGAGTGACTTCAGGGGAGCTGAAGAAAAGAAATTCCTGAGGAAAAGCTGAGTCTGGCTGTAAGAAAGAAACTCCTGGAAGGAGCTGGTGTCTGCAGACTGAGCAGCTAACGAATTTCAGTATGCTGCAGACTGGAATGTTGTAGGTTCAGGGGTTAATTGCTTTATCTTGGGCTGGTTTTAGCCTTCTGGGACAGCCAGGCCTTGCCCCACTCGGAAGCTAACACCTTGTGATCATAAATCAAAACCTCTTGGACACTATTAACTTAGTGGAACACCAGCTTCCGCCAATCCAAGAGCTAAATGTCAGACAACACTCCGGTTAGAATAGTTAGTCCCTGTCTCACTGTACCCACCAATAGATTTTAAAGTTGCTTTGATTTATGACTTTCTTCTGTAAAACTACAAAAACCTTGTGAAACTGCTTCCACATTGGAACATGGAATTTGGGGCAATCTAAATCTGTGTTCCCAGGCCCTTGTCACTCAAGATAGTTCCAGAATAAACTACCTCTTGTTCCCTTTAAGATGAGAGTGTAGATTTTTAGGTCGACAGAGCACAGAACCAAAACCGATGGGCCAGCCCTGTCAGAGGTACCGGGGGACAGGCACCCAGGGAGGGAGTGGGGACAGTGCAGGAGCAGCGGGCAGGTGGCTCAGTGGTGACCATCACTGAGCAGGGGCCCTTCAGGGGCCCTAGACTCATGGCTTCTGCTTGCTGCCTCAGCCCAAAGCTTTCTTTGGGTGAAGTCCACCCACTCTGCATACCCTCCTGACAGGTGTCCAGGGAACTTTTTCAGCCTCCATAAAATTCTGCCACACCTTAACCTCTCCTGAGCACACAGAGACGCCCCAGGACAGCACACACAGCAGAGAAAGGAGGAACTCTCTAAATGCTGGCTGTCATAAGGAAGTCAGGAACGGAGGTGGAGGACATGGAGGGACAGACAAAACCCAACGAAGCCAGCTCTAAGGAGGCCGGGCAGGAAATGCTGGCTTGGCAAAGCAAGCTCAATTTATTCTTTTGCAAAGGCTCTACAGATCCATTTCCCCCTCGCTGCCCCAGGCTAGCCAGGAGACCAGCAAATGACAGGGGAGTGTCTTTCCCAAACCGGCAGCTGGGGAACCCAGGTGGTTTTCAGTTTAGAAAAGCAGTATTGTTTTGGGCCATGGACAGCTGTACCCCACTTCCCACCCCACCCCAACCCTGACGGAAGCATAAAAGCAACTCCTCTCCTAGAACTCCAAGTTCTAGGGATGAACTTGACACAATGCTAGGCACAATGACAAGCGCCTTTACACACTATGCCTTCTCACTATAATGCTCTGAACTGAGAAAATTTTGATCTAACAGATGCCTGAACACCAAATCCAAGCTATCTATCTTTTTTTTTGGTTGTTGTTTTGTTTTTCAACAGGGTTTCTCTGTGTCACTCTGGGTATCCTAGAACTCACTCTGTAGACCTGTCTCATTTCTTTTAATTCCGTATATGTATTTCTTTAAGGCATGAGGGACATGGCCCACTTGAGGATACGTGGAAATTCAAAGACAGCTTAAGGAGTTGGTCTCCTCCTTCCACCATGAAGGACCTCGGGGCAACTGGCATTACTGCTAAGCATCTCATAGGCCCTATTTATCTCTGAAATGGAATCTCACTTTGTAGCTCTGCCTGGTTGGAAACTCACATAGAGCCTAGGCTGTTTTTGAACTCAAAACAATCCTCCTGCCTAAACTTACAAGTGCTGAAATGACAGCCACAAGCTTCCACACAGGGCAGGGCTTCCCATCTTTTTACGAGGGCCAATGCTTACAATTACAAGCATATTCTGAAGTCTGGAAGACTAACACAAAGACATAGGTGTGTTTTTCGTACTAGCTTGGTAGGGCACACCTTTAAGCCCAGCACTCGGGAGGTAGAGGCAGAGACTGGAAGAGAACTCTCCCTGAGTTCCAGGTCAGCCTGATCTACATAAAGGGTTCTGCTAGGGTTACATAGCAAGACAAAGTGAGACAGAGACTGTGTGCGTGTGCATGCACATACTCATTCGCGCACATACCTTTCACTATCTGACTAAAGCAATGAGAAACTAATCCAAGGGCAGTAAAAGCACATCCCTAAAGTCTACCCTAACACCCATTTCTAGAAAGCAACTCCAAGGAAGGAACTGAGAACACAGGCAGAGACGCTCATCCGGGCATCTGTTCTGTTTTGAGACAGGCTCATGTATTTCAGGCTGGTCTCAAACTGACTATAGACCTGAAGCTGACATCAACTAACCCTACTACCTCCACCTCCTGTTGGAGTTCTACGTGGGCACCACCACACCTGGTTCGGCAGCACTTATTGGTATAAAAAAAACTAAAAGTAAGCTAGGTGGGGGTGCTACATGCTTGTAATCCCAGCACTCAGAATTCTGGGGTTGGAGGATCATGAGGCCAGCCTAGTCTACAGAGTGAGTTCCAGACCAGCAAGGCTAAACAAACTGAGACCTGTCTCAAAATAAAACAAAACAAAACAAAAAAAACTACCATTCTAGCATATCCTTCAAAAGAAACACTGTATTGCTAGCAAAGACTTTACACAGAGGGAATGAGAGCTGTGTTCTAGCATTAACTGGAAACAGAACACAGAAAGCCAAACCTGACAAGCCAGGATTAACCACCACATACATCTAGGACTCAAAGCTGAAATCCATAGAGATAAGAATGTACAGGTGCCACAGGCAACTCCCTCTTGTTGCTGCTTTCTAAACTTTCTGTACCATTGTCTGTTTTTAAGACTAAAGGTTTTGACATTCAGAAAAGAGAGAATAAAGACAGAAGTCATGCCAAGTGGAGATGACATACTCCTTTAATCCCAGCTCTCTGGGGGCAGAAGCAGGCAGATCTTTTGAGTTGAAGGCCAGCCTGGTCTACAGAGAGAGTTCTAGCACAGCCAGGGCTACACAGAGAAACCCTGTCTTATATTAAAAAAAAAAAAAAAAAAAAAAAAAGGTACAGTGCAAAATGGTTGACCCAATGCCAGCTGGATTCTTCTAGAATGTCAGCACAGCAAGCCCCTGAGCCAGTGGCATCCCAGTGAGCCTGTCAGGGCTAGCTGGCAAGGGGTATGGTTCCCAATCTAGACAACTTTCCAATGGGAGAATCCCAACTCAGCTGTCACAGTGTGAAGGACCCTGGGGTCCAGTGTGGCTGCTTTAATCCAGAGGCAAATTTTAAACTATGGTACCCTTCTCCCCAGACCACTTCTCTGGGCCTCTGGCCTGCTGGCTTCCCACTTAGCTGGCAGTTAAGGTGAATGAGAGCTGGGGCCAGCAATACACAAAAAGCTGCCTGCATCCCAGAGGTCCGCAGCAGCAGCCGAGAGCTCACCTCGTCCATGCCAGAGGCAGTGAAAAAGATGCCAATCTCCTTCGCATAGCTCTGCAGCTCCTTGTACTGGGCATGGCTGAATTCTAGGTGCCGTTTGTGTTCCCCGTATGTCTTCCCCCATGAATGCTTCGATGTATACGGTCTCTCCAGGGCCTTCCGATTAAACTTGAACTCCAACTCGCTCTTCTGAAACTTGGCACAGTCAGCCCCGCACTCCTGTAATACAACCGTAGGACATTTTCAGCGACCTGGTGCAGAAATCTTGGGAGGACAACGACATGACATCTTTACATTCAAACAAATGGGCTGTGGCTGCAGAGAGGCTCAGTGCGTGAAGTGAGGTCATGAGGACTTACGTTCTCATCCATGCAAAAGATGGTAGCATGTGCTACAGTGCCGTCCCTGGGGCTTGCCAGCCAGCCAGTCTAGCCAAATTTGTGAGCAACATGTTCAGGAAGAAACCTTATCTCAAAAGACGAAGGGAGGACTGGCAAAATGGATCACTGGATAAAGATGCTTGCCACCAAGCCTGACAAACTGGGTTTGATTGCAGGTCCCACTCAGTGGGAGGAGAGAACTCCTGGAAGCTTACACATACACTGTAGCATGTGTGCACATACACACACAAATAGAATATTAAAGGTAGAGAACTAAGGCAGACACATATGCCTTCCATATGCAAACTCATACATATACACCCCTAATACAAAAACTAAAGTTGAGAAATAAGTACACAGTGATATAAGGTCTCACTAAACAGCCTTGGCTGGCCTGGAACCTGCTATGCAGACCAGTGATCCTCTTGCCTCTGCTTCCTGAGTGCTAAGATAAAGGCACAGGCTACTGCAACAGGATTACGTAAAAGCTCTTTTCTATGTAAGAAAAAAGAAAAAGAAAAGATGCGGAAGGCAGAAGCAGGTGGACCTCTGTAAGCTTGAGTCCAGCCTAGTCTACATATGAAGCTCCAGGACAGCCAGGGCTGTATGTAGAGACTGTCTCATCAAAACCAAGAGAAAAAAAACACTCCTTCCACCAGGTGGGTCCCAGGGGTTGCAGCTGTGTGCAGATGCAAGCCACATTGGGCCACCTGTAACTCCAGCTCTCGGAGATCCCAGGCCTCCAGCCTCCAAGGGAATCTACACTCGTGTGCACATTCTATGTGTAGACAGACACACCTACACAAAAATAACAAAAATCAATGTTTTTGAAAAGAAAACATAGGCCAGATGGTGGTGCACACCTGTAATCCCAGCACTTGGGAGGCAGGTGGAGTTCTGTGAGTTCAAGGTCAGCCTGGTCTACAGTGTGAGTTCCAGGACAGCCAAGGCTACACAGAGAAACTCTGTCTCGAAAAAACAAAACAAAACCAAAACTGAGAGAGTGAGAACATAAATAACAGAAGTACACTGCTGTGGAAGTCCCAGGGTACTCCTAACACTACACCTGACTCCCTGGTCTCAGTGTTTCACTCTGAGTCTGAGGTGCCAAGTCAAGGTCCAGGACCTGCGGCCGCTCAGAGACCCTGAGGTGCTGAGGAGACAGCTTGGCCTACGCAATGCCACTCAAACTTGCATTCCCTGACAATGGTGAAGTATTATATATTATGAAGGTGTTGGGGGGGGGCGCAGTTTCGAGACAGGGTTTCTCTATGTAACCCTGGCTAGTCTCACATTCAGAGATCTGCCTGCCCCCTCCCAAGTGCTTGGATTAAAGTCATGTGCCACCATCACCCCGCATAAAGGTATATTTTAAGTCCATCCTGGTGGCACACACCTTTGGTCCCAGCACTTGGGAGACAGAGGCAGGCAGGCAGATCTCTGTGAGGCCAGTCTGGTCTGCACAGGAAGCTCCAGGCCAGCCATGGCTACAAAGTGACACCCTATCTCAAAAATACAAAAACAGAGACTAGAATGGTGGCCCATCTGCTCTAACAGAGGACCCACGCCTGACTCCCAGCAGCCATACCAGCATCTCACAACTGCCTGTAACTCCAGCTCCAGGGAGATCCCACACCCTGGCCTCCCTGAGCACCTGCCAGCACATAAGCATACACACAATTTAAACAAATAAATCATAGGGGGGAAAAAAATCTTTAAACCAAGTATAATGGTGTGTACCTTTGACCCTAGACACTTAGGAGACAGAGACAGGTGGATCTCTGTGAACTAGAGGTCAGCCTGGTCTACAGAGCAAGTTCCAAGCTATCCAGGACTACATAGTCTGATCTTGTCTTACAAATAAAAGGGGAAAAGAAAGAAAGAAAG
>CM053763.1:89348519-89427494 GCA_028658305.1 Pachyuromys duprasi
CTTCCACAAGTTTGAACCTAGTCTGGTCTACAACAGTAAGTTCCAAGCCAATCTACATTACAGAGTGAGACTCTGTCTCCAAAAACAAGAACAAAACTCTATCAATTAAAAAGATAGACCAAGAAATCACAGGGCAGACTTTATCAAAGCTGAGGTCTAGAGAGGGGGCTACAGCTGGGATACAAAACGAATAAACTGTAATTAATATAAACAATAAAAATTTAAATTAAAAAAAGCTGAGGTCTAGGGTCACAATGATGAACACTACAGTCTCTCTTCAAAGACAGAGTCATAATGGAGAAAGGTTTAAAGAAAGTATGACAAGGGGCTGGAGAGATGGCTCGGTGGTTAAGAACACTGTCTGTTCTGCCAGAGGTCCTGAGTTCAATTCCCAGCAACCACAAAGTGGCTCACAGCCATCTTGTACTAGAATCTGACGTGCTCTTCTGGTGTGCAGGTATATATGCGGATGGAGCACTCATATGCAAACTAAATAAATAAATCTTTAAAAAATTAAAGAAAGTATGACAAGCTGCAAGTCAAGGCTTGCACCTGTAATCCCAGAAGCAGAGTGACTGAAGGAAAGCCTGGGATACATGGTGAGTCACAGGCTAGCCCACGTTAGTGTGGGACCCTCTTTCAAAAAGATCAGAAACAAAACAGCGTGAGAGCCAGGGCTGTGGCCTGCGGGTGGGAGTGGCTGGCAAAGTCATTCTTGTAGTCCAGACTTTTTCAGAGTGGAAATTTAGTTAGCGAAGGCGGGGGTGCAAGATTAAGTATCTGAGCAGTAGTCGTGGTCACCTAAGGCGCTCTGGGCTTTACATTCCTTCCCTCATTTGCTGCTCATCCCAATTCCATGAAGCCGGCTCAAATCAGGCAGCTTAGGCGCAGAGGTTCCCTCACGGGTTCTGCACTTTTCACCGTTTAATAACCGGAACCCTGGGAGTGGCAGGTGAAAAAAGACACAGCAACTTCCAAGGACTGGAGACACATGTCACGGGAGGACAAGCAGGAAGGGGCTGGATCCCCAAGATCCTGGTTAGGGAGGGAGCCATAGATCGTGCCAGGCAAGGATAGAAGCTGATCTAACCGGAAAAGGGAAGAAAGGTCGAGTCGGCAGGGAGGGCGATCAAAGCCGCAGGAAGAGCGAGCAGGGGAGCCAAGGCAAGGGAGACGCGGAGCACAGGACCAGAAGGCTCCGGCGGCCGCGCTCTCCCGGGCCGCTCCGATCACCCGCCCCCCGGGCTCCCCCCAAACTCCTCCGTTAACCCTCGCGGTCCTTCCCGCCCCTCACCTTGGCAGTGCGGATCATGCGCTTGGCCACGTCCAGGTCTCCCTGATGGTTCTGGCCGATCTCCGCGATGATGAAGCACGGGTGCTGCCCACCCACCCAGCGTCCGGGACACAGCTCCAGTTCCAGCGGCATGATGCTCCCTGCTGCCCGTTCACTGCCCGCGGCGTTTCCGCACCCGCCGCGCAGGCCCGCAGGTCCGGGCCCCGCCACGTCAGCCCGCGGCCGTCGCGCAGCCAATCCGCGGGGCCCGTCTCCTTCGACAGCCAATCAGAGTCCTCCCTCACGAGACAGCGGGGAGGAGGGGGAAGGAGACAAGCAAGCCACGCCCCCTGCGCCGCGGGGGATGTGGGCGGAGCGCCGGCTTTGCCACCGCCTCCAGGTACAGCGCGGTCTGTTCTATTTACTAAGGGGCGAGGAGAGTGCGCCCCGCCGCGCAGACGGAAAAACAGGTATTCGAATCTCACGGCTGCTGGTTCTGAGACAGACCAGAAAGACATGGGAATCTTGCGAAAAGGAGAAGGAAGAGGAGCACTCACCCAAGAAATCCAAGCGACGCCTCTTGTCAGCAGCCTAGCAGGAATTTCCCTAGTTAGCAACTGCCTTTCTCTCTTCCCAGCTGTAAGCCCGCAGTTTTCCAGAAATCTCACGAGAAACGACGTTTAGAGGGGAAAGGGCAGATACCGAACCCTTCAGGCAACCCTAGGGGCTCCTGATTTTGTTTTATCATATTATAATTCCATTCACGGTGTCTCTAGAGATCTCCACTTACCAAGAGAGAGAAGGGAGAGCGGAGGATGGGGAAAGGTTCTCTAGTAACCTTTTGAGAAACAACTTGAGAAGCACCAAAATGGTATTTCTGGCTAATGCTAAAACAATTACGACTCTTCAGTCTTCTCCAGCATTGTTTACATTTTTCCCTGAAGTAGAAAAATCATACAGAATTAGAAAAGTGTATAGAAACCTTTGATCACAATAATTAGTGTGGTACTTAATTTTTTTTTAACATATACGGGTGTTTTGCCTGCGTGTGTCTGCACCACCTGTGTGCCTGGTACCCACAGAAGTGAGAAGAGGGAATCAGATCCCCTGGATCAGGAATACAGATGATTGTGAGCCACCACGCTGATGCTGGGAACTGAGCCCAGGGCCTCGGCAAGACAGCCAGTGTTCTTAATCACTGAGCCATCCCCCCACCCCCGAGTCCCTGGTGTAGTGCATTTTAAATGCCCCACAAGGCTGTTCCTACTATGCGAGAGGACTGAGCTTGGCAAGTGTCACTGAGTTGGCCAAAGCCATCCTGAACTCGAGAGCAGGGCTCAGCCTGAGGCCCTCCGGCGTCTCTCAGCCCAGGGCTCCTACTGTGTGCCCCATGGATTTCGGACCAAGTTAAGACCCAAGAGTTAGACTGATTGCCTGTTTGACTACACAGAACTGAAGAGCAGACTAACAACTGGAAATGGAAAAGGGCAAGGTTTACTACATTGGAATAAATGTGTACTTCAAACTCCCCAGCAGACAGGAAGAAACACATCTGAATCTGGCTGTGAGGGAGGCAACTCTTCAAGCCAGGCCCAGGGAGAAAGACTGAGGATGAAGAAAGCAGGGGGACTGAGGATGGAGGGAGGGGGGATGAGCAGAGTGGAAGCAGCAGAGAGCAGACAACACCCACAGAGAACCAGCTTGTGTCCCAGAGTGCAGATCAGCCGGCGTGCTGGTGTTCGCCTTTCATTCCAGCACTTGGGAGGCAAACGCAGGCCCATCTCTGTGTTCAAGGCCAGCCTGGTTTACAAGGCAAGACCCAGGAAAGCAAGAGCTACACAGAGAAACCCTGTCTTGAAAAATGAACATCTTTTTCCCCTGTTGCTGGAGAATAAGAAAGAAGGAGATCGAAGGTGGGCTAACAGTTGGGCAGGACATAGGTGTGCTACATTGGTTTGCAGGGACTTACTGCTTTGCATTTGGTTGGCAGAGCAACAAACCCTGATCACAGAGAATTGGAAATATGACACTAAAGAAACTCAGTGATGGGCTGGAGAGATGGCTCAGAGGTTAAGAGCACTGGATGTTCTCCCAAAGGTCTTGAGTTCAATTCCCAGCAACCACATGGTGGCTCACAACCATCTATAATGAGACCTGGTGCCCTCTTCTGTCCTACTGTATAAATAATAAATAAATAAATAAATCTTAAAACAAACAAACAAAAAACTCTGTCACTTTTGGCTAAAGAAAGAAAACAATTTCAGCCAAGCATGGTGGCTCCTGCTTATACTCACACCACTGGTCAGAATGCTGACACACACTGAGTTCCATGTCAGCCAGGGCTGCAGAAGAAGGGGGCCAGTTATTCTACTATGTATTTATTGTTGTGGGTTCAGTGTTGCTTTGAGAAAAGGCCTCCTCCAGCCCAGGCTAGTTTCTGATATGCTACATAGCTGAAGATGGTCTTGAACTCCTGCTCCTCCTAAGTGCTGGCTTTACCAGCACGTGCCACTGTATCTAAATAAGAAAGAACACAATTTAAGAAAAAAAAAAACAAGAGGAATAAAAATCATTGCAACTTTACATAATCATTGATTAAATAGAAAATTAATCTGGGGGTGGTAGCACATGCCTTTAATCCTAGAACTCAGGAAGCAGAATCGGACAGATCCCTGTTGAGTTCTAAGCCAGCCTGGTCTACATAGCTACATAGAGAGCCTGTGCCTCAAAAAAAGAAAGAAAGAGAAAAGCCTACAATGAAGAAACATCACATTTAAAATGAACCATCCCAAGCTGGACACCTATAATTCCAGCCGTCTGGGAGGCAGCGCCAGGTGGATCTCTGTGAGTTCAAGGCCAGCCTGGTCTATAAGTGGGTCCAGGACAGCCAAGGCTACACAGAGAAAGTCTGTCTTGAAAAAAACAAACAAAAAGCCATCCCTATACATACAAACAGTCAATTAGGCTGATATTATTACTACATAAAAACTTGGAATGGGGGCTGGAGAGATGGCTCAGTGGTTATGAGCACTGTCTGCTCTTCCAAAGGTCATGAGTTCAATTCCCAGCAACCACATGGTGGCTCACAACCATCTATAATGTGAGTTGATTCCCTCTTCTGGCAGGTGTAAATGCAGATAGAACACTTATATACATAAAATAAAAAAATTATATATATATAAAAAAAACTTGGAGTGAATTAAAGACTAACTTCTTCACACTACAGTAAGCACTCAAGGGCTTTTGTTGTTTGCTACCCTGCTTTTTGCAGATGAGGCCCAGTACCCTGACATGCTAGGCAAGTGTTCTACCATTGAAAGCTGGAGGATGCGATTTACCCAGCTCTTGGTCTTATGTTTTAATGCTAGCTTCTGGTGTTTTCTGTGGCTCTTCCTGGTTGGCCGATGAACTGATGTTTAATCTGTCCAAATGGGTGAGAGTATGAGAGAAGGGTTTTCACAAGAAAGTAAAGACCAGCAGAGAACCCTTTCCTGTAGCCGGCAGAAGAGGCGAGGAAAGCTAGAGAACCCTGGTGCTTCCCACATTTGAGGCCCTGGGGCCACCCAGACTATGCCAAGTCTCTCCTGAACTTGGCTTTGGCAAAGCTTCCTCTAGCTGCTGGCTCCTGTAACATGTTGCCCCCGTGTGGTACAGCTACAGCGAACTATTTTGAGTTCTCTGAGGATCATGTTCTGTCACCTCCAGGCTGAGGACCAGGCGGCTTCCTGGTAGGGTTTGCTCATACCCCCCACCACAGCCCTCATCCCCACCCCCTTCTCTAAGGCATGTTCTGTCTGCTCTGCAGTACATTTGTTGCTTCCTCGCCATTCTTCTCTAGGCAATCAGGGAACTGTCTTCTCAGCCTGCTTCTTGCCTTTTAATTAGCTGACCCTCTTTGATATCCTCTTGAGATCCTGAGATACTTGGGGGTCAGGGACCATCTGGGACACATACAACACCAAACCCAGGGCAAAGCCCTAGGGACATGCTGAGCCCAGAAGAGATAGTACCTGCTCTGCCCCATGCCCTGTGGACCACGGATTAGACCTGTGCTCGGGAGCTGCCATCTCAGTGCTCCAGAGCACAGCCTGAGCCGTCGAGTCTGTGCTCTGAGGATTAATTCGTCCCATCCATTTTCTCTCCAACCTCCTTCAGCATCTTAGAGACTATGACTGATGCGGCTGGTACTGCAGTCAGTTTTCTGATTCGTTCCTCTGAGGAAGAAGTGAATTATCAAACCACTCCATGGGTCCCCCGAGCCAAAGACCTGCCCGAATGTTGTGGACAGAGTCTGATCTCCCTGAGTTCTGAATTTCATTTACAGGAGTCATTCCCAGTTACATAAACAGCTACTTCCTGCCTCCTCTGCCTTGGACATCGCCTGGTAGCATAAAGCAAACAAGTCCCCATCCTACCCTGGGGCGACAATAAAGCTAAAAGTCAACTGTGGGTATTCCCAGCGTGTAGGGTTTTGACCTTTGACAACTTTGCCTGCTTCTGTTTCCCGAAGGTACCTCATGCCTACATCCAGAAACTCATTCCAGAGTACCTGCTCTATGCCAGGGACTAGAATGGGCAGCAAAGGGCTGTGGTCTTTTCCTATAAGCTGCAATAAAATGAAGGGCATTTGCACTGAAAGTAAATTATATTCACACATATATGTCTAATTGCAAATTATACAGAAGGCAATGAAAACACAAACTTAGCCTGCTTGAGAAAGCAACAAATCTAGCAATCTTGCCAGCAAGCCGTGGCAGCCGTAACAAGGTAAACGTGGCCACTCTCCTCAACACACCAGCGAAACAACTGAGGAGATGCCGAGATGGTGCAGTGATTAAAAGCTCTGGCGGCTCCGTCAGAAGACCTGGCGGCTCACAACCATCCATTTTGGGGGGACCCAGTGTCCTCTTCTGGGTCTGTGGGCACCAGGCATGCATATGGTATACAGACATCCATACATATAAAGTAAAAAAAAATGATTCTAAATTTAAGAAAAAACAATAGGAAAATGCAGAGAAAAAAAAAATTTTCCCCCGGGGTGGCTGCTCTGGGAAAGGAACAAATCTAAAGAAGCCTAGTGAGGCCTACATCCAGCATTAACATGAAGTTTACGTTTAAAGAGGACAAGAGCACACATCACTGGCTCAAGTACATAACCTCCCATCCATTCTCCTACAAGCAATTCTAATTAAACGCAGTAGAACACACACACACACACACACACACACACACACGTATGCACACACGGAAGGAAAAGAAAAGATGGCGTCTGCTGTTCTCAGGAAGAGGCTCTGAGGACTAAACATTTAGGCTCAGGGCCCACCTCCCCACCTCACATTCCTTCTTGCTAATAAGCCTTTCCTGCGCTGGCTCCTCTCTGCAGGAGACTGCAAAGGTGCAGGATCCTGAAAAACCCGCAAAGGCAGAGAGCATCAGGGCTAAGTCAGGTTACCCCTCTCTGGGGACGCTCTCCGGTGGGACAGGGCCACCACAGGGCTATGGTGAGAACGGCAGAGCACATAGAAGGCACCCCAACAGCCTGCTCCCACCACAGGTGAGCTGCTGCCCCCTTCCCATCCTTGGGCTTCATCCACACAGGTGGTCCCTGACTATGTCCACACTAGGTCCAGGACCCCCGCGGCCTTGGGAGGACTATCCCTCCACGCTCTTTCTATCTCCTTGCTCACTTATTGAAGATCCCCCAGGTCTCAACTTCCGCTCTTCTTTCCTGATGTTGCTGGGAACTTTAGACATTCGTGGGGCCTCAGGATACCCAATATGTGCTTCTGCACACACACACCCCAATCTCGTCTCACCATATGAGCCCAGGCTGGCTTCAAACTCAGTCCTCTTGACTCAGCAAGAGGGTGTATGGGTGTCTGTGTGGGTGTACCATGTGTGTGCAGGTGCCCAAGGAAGCAAGAGGGTGCCAGATCCCCTACAGCTATACTTATAGGCAGTTGTGAGCCATCCAGAGCATTCTTCATGGCTGAGCCATCTCTCCAGTTCCAAATCCATTTCCCTTAAGACCCTTCCACAAATTCTGAGTCACTGCAACAAACCACAGGAAACATTCATTTTACTGTCCATCTCAGTTTCCTACCCCATCCACAATCCCTTACCCCTTGGCAGCCATGACTAAAATTCTGTCATTTCAGGAATACGCACACGCACACGCACAGGCCTCAAACTTGGGCTATGCCTGCCTCTTCCTCCGTGTTGTAACCTGCTTAAGCTCTCTAGCCCCTCTGCTGAGACCTCCTTTAGTTCTTAGCATAACTGTGGCTCGTCTCTTAACCCCTGCTGAAGCCATTTTGCCTCCAGGTCTCAATTTTGATTATCACTCTCTGGTTTCATTTCTCAAACTTTGCATACTTTGTCACCTGGACACTCCATGAATTCGCCCAACTGAAGAACCAATCAAATTCAAGGTCAGTTAGAAACGCTTTGTCTCACTAGTCAAAATGATGTAACTGATTCCTACACCTGGAGATCTGGATGCATTTTTGTTACCTGGTTTCAGTTTGTTTCCGACACCTGGTTACAGTTTTGTTACCTGGTTGTTTTTGTTTTGTTTTGTTTTTGTTTTGTTTTGTATAAAAAAACCTGCCTTGCTCACCAAGTGTAGGCTTAGATCTTTCACCTAACCTACTTTATTTAGGGTTCTTAAATGCTTCTACCGGCCTTCCACCTGCTGACCTGAGGTAGTGGAGAAAGGTTATCAGCAAAAGGAATCCACTCTTTATTGTCCAGGTACCAGCAGTCCAGTCCAAAGGCCAACACCAAACAGCAACACCAATCAGCACAATTCAGAAGACCGGGACACCTCAGCAAAAGCTGAAAGACTCAATTGGATTGTCCAGAAAAGTTCTCTGGAACGTTTCTCTCTGCTAAGTGTCAAAGCAAGAAGATCAGCGCAGGGATGTCGATCTAAAAAGCGAAGTCACTGTCCTTGGGCTTCTACACACCTCCTCTCCTCAGAGTCCACCCACAGATGTTCTCAAAGTCACACCCCTCGCACAAAACAGCTCACAGCAAAACATCATGTGCCCTCTCACAAGCCAGACTCCAACAAAACATTACGTGTCCTTTCACAAAACAGCTTCCAGCAAAATATGACGATCAACTCAGTCTTCAAAGAAACCAGAAACTTCCCCTTCACCAGTGTCATAGTCTGGCTCCCGAGTCCAGTTACGGCCCTGACTGGTCAGCTTTTGTTCATCCTTCAATAAACTTCCATCAATCTGAGTCTGGTGTCTGAATGGTCAGTGTTCGGCTATTCCTGAACCATTAACACCCACAGTGCTGGAATAAAAGGTTTGCATTACCATCTAGCCAGTAACATTATATTAATGTCACCTTATAATACTTTGGGGTGGAATTTTTGTTTGTTTGTTTTTGAGACATGGTTTCTTTGGCTGTCCTGGAACTCAATCTGTAGACCAGGCTGGCCTCAAATTCAGAAATTCACCTGCCTGGGATTAAAGGTGTGCATCATCACTGCCAAGCCTGGAATATATATATATTTATTTATTTAATCAAAATCTGGCTATGTCATCCTGGCTGGCCTGGAACTTCCTATGTCGACTAGGTTGGCTCCAAACTCATAAATAATTCTCCTGCCTCTGCCTTCTGATTGGTGGCATTATAGGTATGTGGTTATCACACCCAAACTTGGGGTGAACTTTTTCACTCAGCAGTGTTCTTGGGGTTTCATTCAGGCAGTTGCAGGCATCACAGTGTGTACTTTTTATGGTTGAATAGTATCCTATGGCCTGTGCCCAGCACAGCTTACCCAACTGCTCATCCTGCTGAACATTTGGCTGTTTCCGCTTGGGGCTACTATGAAAATGCTGCTTCAGCCATGCGTGCATGCGTCTTACATGTGAAAATCAGTTTACAGTCTCTGAAATGATGGGTCCCCTGGCAGTTGCACAAGAAACTGCCAACTTGCTTCCAAGGGTGACTAAGCCATTCTCTGTCCTTCCCAGCAGCATACCAGTTTCCCTATACTCTCGGTCACTGCTTTTGTTCTGTTCATTCTGACGGGTGTACAACCTCACCTTCTTGTGGTTTCCATTTGCATCTCTCAAATGGCTAATGATGCTGAACATCTTTTCTCCAGTTTCTTTTTCAAGACTAAATAAATGTATTTATACACATGTGTGTTTATCTGTGTCTATATAAGCATGTATATTCAGGTGCCAGTGGAAGCCAGAAGGGCCTGGGATCCCCTGGAGCTGGAATTCCAGGTGGTTGTGAGCTGCTTGATGTGGGTTCTGGGAACCAGACTGTGGTCCTCTGGCAGGACCAGCCGCTCTCAACCACTCAGCCTGCTCGCTAGCATTTCCGACATTCCCTAACACTATTGATTTTTCCTGCTGGGTTGTCATTTTGTATGTTTAAATTCTAGTATGTAAGTTGTAGGTATTTTCTCCCAGTCTGTGGCTACAACTGTTTTGTAGTCTTTGTGAAACAAAGGCTTTTAATTTTAATAAAGTACAATTTATTAACATTTGCTTTTATGGATCATGCCTTGGGGCTGGAGCTGGTAGTTCTTTCCTGGATATAGATTATAAAGGTTTTTTCCAATTAGTTTTTTGTTTTGGGTTTTTTTTTTTGTTAATTATTTTTATTTCACATGCATAGGTGTTTTGTCTACATGTATATACTTGTATGAGGGTGTCAAATCCCCTAGAACTGGAGTTACAGACATCTGTGATCTGCCATGTGGGTGCTGGGAAAGGTCCTCTGGAAGAGCAGCCAATGCTCTTAAACTGCTGAACCTTCTCGCCATATGGCACCTCCCCCCCTTAAATTACATTACATTTTCATTTATTTTGTGTGCATACATGTGTTTACATGCACCTGTGTCAGGGTACTCCTGTTGGGGTCAGAAGACAACTTGCAGTCAGTTCTCTCCCCTTGTGGATTCCAGGGGCTGATCACAAGTGGTCAAGGTTATTGAAAGCACCTTTACCCACTGGGCCATCTCAACTAGCTATAGCTTTTGTTTTGTTACAAGTTCTCACTCTATAGCCCAGGCTGGGCTACCTGGGCCTCTGCCTCCCACGTGATGAAATTCTGTGTGTCCACCATAGTTTCCTGGAAACTTTGTGTTTGCATTTAAGTTTGCGGTCCCGTTAGAATCAAAACTAGGAGGCAGAGGGGGATGTCTGAATTCAAGGCCAGCTTGGTCCACAGAGAAACCCTGTTTCAGGGGGCCTTACAAATTACTTGTTTGCTGTTTGGGTTGATGTGTGTGACCCTCACATTCACATGCTGAAGTCCTAACCCCAGCACCTTAGAAAGTGACTCAATTTGGAAATGACATCACTGCAACCAAAACTAGTTAATATGAGGTCATTAGAGTGGGCCCTAATCCAAAAGAGCTATGCTTCTAAAAGGGAGGAATTTGCACTTGCACTTATGCACACACTCCTGCATTCGCAGACACACATCTACAGGCCAAAGAGGGAGGCCTGAAGCTGCCTCTGTTGGTCTATGGGAGAGTCCCTGTCTGCTAGGGTGGCCCCAGGAATCTACTGCATTTCCCCAGCAAGAGGTAGACTCAGCCAATGGTGCTCACCATTCAGACAAGGGAGTCAAGACCAAAAGAAGAAAAGCCTGTCTGGTTCTGAGGTCATCCATCAGGACATCAGATAGGGATACTGTAGAAACTTCCTTCAGAATCTTGTGGTGCTAATGCTTTTGCTCAGCGTGGAGTGGAGGCGGTGGGTTCTTGTGCTCAAGAGGGAAGAGTGTCTACACTAAAGCAAAGATCCTCCCACAGGACACGAGAAGGTGGCAGACAGGATGGCTAGGAAGGACGGGAGCATTTGTGGTGGACACTAGCCAGGAGCGCCCTTCAGGCCCTGGGAGGTTAGAGAGCTCAGTGGTTTTACTGGAGGGCAAGCTGAGGTAGGTCACAGCCACTGTGGTGCCTAAGGATGGTGCCACTGGGCACTTGAATCTCCTCAGCCTTTTTTCTGTCCTTTACCGACAGGCTCACCTGCATCACATGGAGCTCTTGGCTTCCAAATACTCCTAAGGGCCCCTCTGCCATGAGCTTCTTCCAGGCTGAGGTCTGGCAGGCTTCTTTCACGCAGGCTTCTGCCTGGAAATGGCACAAGGCAGGAAGAGACATTACCTTGTTCTGTGTGATGGGATCTTGCAAAGGTCTCTGTGAGCCTTAATTCCCTCATCTGGAGAATGAGGGTGAGAATCCTCACTCTACCACCTTAGAGCAGATAATTGGTCTGAAAGGGCCATGTGAACTGTGGCATGTGAGGACACATCAGGGGCCAATCATCACTGCCATCTTCAGAAATAGGATGCAAGCCAAGCAGACATGCACCTATAGCCCCAGCTACTCAGGAAGCCTAGGCTGAAGGTTGGTTTATTGGAGCCTAGCTGAGCATAACACTGCCAGATTCTATTTAAAAACAGAGGAGGCAAGGCTGGTCGTGGTGGCACATGCCTTTGATCTCAGCACTCAGGAAGCAGAGACAAGAGGATCTCTGTGAGTTCCAGACAGGACTACCCAGAGAAACCTTGTCTCCAAAACAAAATTAAAAGAACTGACCCAGAAGCCAGGAACCCAAGCAACAAACAGCAGTTTGGATTATGGAGTGCTGGGCTGGAATCGTAGATCAGTCAGCCATTACTGCCTGTGTGGCTGCTGCAAAAAAATTCCAAGGAATTCCCAGCCACCTTTTCTCCTCCTCCAACTGAAAGCTCACTTGTTAATGAGTATCCTGGTCATTCTAATTCACGTCCAGAATCTCAAGCCAGAACCGCACAGTGAGCTTACTGATGTTCCTGAGTTTTCTAGGAGCCATCTCACTCACCCAGGGTCAGGGCAGGGGCTGTGGCTATGGGAGGCTGGGATAGCACAGCCCTTCTCTGGTTTTGTCCACTGGCCTCCCACTTCTGATCCTCCACTAACCTAAACCTTTACCTGCTCTTCTGGATGGCAAGGGTACTAGAAATACCCTACTGCTGGTCAGAAAGCAGAATGGTCCGCACTGGGACCTTGGCAGCTGTGGACTATCTGCCAGCTGAAGATAAAAGTGGCTTGAGGGGCTCTGGGACTAAGACCATGCTTCTCGGCCCTGTTTAGGGCAGGACGGCACTTATAAATATGTCCAGTCCTCAAGCCTCTTCCTCTAGGGAGGATAACCCCTCAGACACCTCCCTAACAGGTAAGGCCTCCCATCCCTTCTACCCCATCTACCAGGCTCGCTCATCAGCTCTGGGAAGGACTTTCATGCTCACTGCAATCTTGGTGGCTGTTCTGTGTGCTCTCTGGCAGCCTGAAGCAGACTAGTAACTTGACTCCCTTTCCAAACTGTCAACACAGCCATATTATCAGCCTCATTAAAATTGATGTCAGCACAACCTGACAGGGCTGGAGAAAGCAGGTCACAGAAAAGGGCAGTGTTTCGTGGTTCTGCCCAGCCCTTCTTGTGATGCTAGGGCAGTGTAGCTCAACAGGAATGCCAGAGGGCTCCACTGTGCCTAGAAGCCTGAATGTGGGTTACAGATCGAGGGCCATGGGTAAACTGCTCATTGTATAAGCCTTCATTTCACATGCAGGTTCTGGGCATCTGCACCATCCTCTAGAAGATGGTAGTTTCTAAGTATCATCACTCCTATGGCTAGATTTCTGTAGCAGAAGTGAACTCATGGCAAGAACACAGGGTTTGTAGCAGGCCTTTTCCCTAGGCCCTTCCAACAGGCCTAAGCTCTGTTCCCTCATCTCTTCTGGAACTTTACTCAGGCATGGACATGATCAGTTAGGTTTCCAGGGTCCTCACTGAAACTGGTTAGGCCTGACTATGCTTTCCATCACAGCTCCCACCCAGCACAAATATTTCTTTCTCTAATTGCTAGAAGCAAACCCAACCCAGTGAAGTCCTTCGTGTACTCTGCAATACATGACTGGGCTACCACAAAAGTTGCTTCCTAGAACTAACATTCTTCAGCCAAGGGTGGCATTAGTTTTAAGTCCCATTCCAAAGACAGGATGTCAAAGGCTTCTGGTAAACCTAGTTTTAAAAGAAAATCAAGACAGAAAAAACTCTAGCTTAAGGATTACCCAAGTATCTGAATGGCCACATACAGAGACTGAAGCCAACACCACAGTAAATGCCGGAAGCCTTGTCCATCAAAGCAACAAAAGGATCAGAATTGCGGCTCCAGCGCCACCGGCAAACCACTCCAATTCTCTGGCCCAATCCTCCCAGACTTCTCTCAGCCCTGTCATCTCTCTTACTGATTACTGCTGTGAGCACTGAGGGACAGCTTTCCTCTGTAAGCTGTCTTCCTAACCAGCTAAAGAGCCTGGCATAGCCCAGGATGCTGGGAAGTTCTATGAACTTCTAAAACATGCATCTAAAGTTACTGTTTTTGGTATTTCATAAGATATAGTAAATATGTGCCTAGGTACATGTACATATGGAGGTAATGAGAGGGGAGTTTGTGAACACGGAGGCCAGAGGCAGCATCCAATGCCTTGGACTGGAGTTACAGGCACTTTGCAGGAATCCTGAGCTTGTTATGTGGGTGCAATGATCCCAAAGCTGGCCCTCATGATTGGCGGTAAGTGATCTTAACTACTGCAAAAAAAAGACAACTAGGCTGCAGAAGAAACCATTGAAAAATACACTGAAGGTTTGTTGTGTGGAAAATAAGGCCTTGTGGCAGAGGAGAATCATATAGATGCAACCAGAATTAAACTCAACTTTCTTAATTTCCTTTGCAAAAAATAAAAACACCTTAAATCATAAGATATGGATTTAAAAATATCTAATTTAAGAGCTCCATTGACACTGGCTTTTCAGCTTTTAAGTTATAAACCAGGTTTTTTTCATATTGACTTTATATGGCACACCTCCAAACCATCCACTACTCAAAGCACCCGCACTGCAGGAAAACTTAAAAAAACAGGAACATCCCTACCCTCACAGTGAACCAAGCTGAGTTCAGGACCTGCCCATCCCTTGGTGAGGCTTTTGTCCTCATTCCCGCTCAGGTGCCTGTCAGTCATACATGCTCTAGTCCTGGCGTGAAGTCCAATTCCTGTCCATGGGATCACAGGCCACCCATGCTGACTGAAGCTTCTCAAATCACCTGATCTTAGTGCTTCAATTCAGACTAAAGGGGATCCAGAAGTCAACACATAGTTAAGGCCTTTCCCCTTGACACATGTACTGGTGTGCAGAGGCTCCAGATTATTTGATTGCAGTATTACTTTTTTCTGGTGCTAGGGCTCTAACTCAGGCCCTTATAAATGCTAGGCAAGTGCTCTGCCACTACTATAAATAGCAAACTATTTTAAAGTACCTCACTAACAGTGAGGAATCTAAGAGTGATGGTCAAAGACTGAGTATTTCCTCACCACTAATAGACCAAAGACCCCCCAACCCAGTTTTCCAAAAACAACACAAACTACAGTTAGAGCCTAACTTAGAAACGGAAGAGTACAACTAGGCTTTACCAAAGAGTAATGCATTTATTTTACTTAGTCTTAGAAAATACGATTTTGGCAGTCATCACATAAAATGTCCTGATGTCTTAAAAAAAAAAAGGAAAAGAAAAAAGAAAAGCATGAGAAACAGACCCAAAATGTTAAGATTTTATTTACAAAGCTTTTCCTTGTTGTACAGAAAGTAAAAATGTTGTTACAATCGCAGTGTAACTGGCAGCCAGGACGGTCAACTCACCAATCACAGCTGTCACGATACAGCAAGAGTCTTACACGAAAACCTAACAACGTTTACAATTTTGTTGGGGTGAAGTCCCCAGGCTTGGTGGTGGATTACCAAGGGGCTAAACGGAGGAAGGCGGAATGTCGCGGGAACTATTCTTTGGCTCTTTGGGTGGGGGTGTCCTGGGGCTTGTATCACAGCTACCTTTTTAAAACACTACCAAATCCATGAGCAGTCCAACCAATACTCAACAGTTCTGTTTCCTGCAGATTGTTTCGGGTCTTAATCATCTTCTCCTTCATCATCTGTTTCTCTCTTTCTCTTTTCACCTTTCCCACTTTCCTCCTCCTCTGCAGTTAAAAAAAACAAAAAAACCCTGTGAGATCATGAAAAGGCATTCTGCCTAAATACTGCTAATGGATGCAACAACTTTTTGGTGGTTAGGAGATATTAAAGATGCATACTTCACCAAATAAACAGGTCACCAAGGCCAGGCAGGCAAAGCTGTACAGCAGCACCTCAACCGGCACAGCTAACTCAAGTTTTTCTCCCAAGTTTTTCCTCCAAATCTTTTTTTCCCCATAAGTTTTTGGGTACCAACCTAGCATTT
Source organism: Pachyuromys duprasi (assembly GCA_028658305.1). Classification (NCBI taxonomy): domain Eukaryota; kingdom Metazoa; phylum Chordata; class Mammalia; order Rodentia; family Muridae; genus Pachyuromys; species Pachyuromys duprasi. The sequence continues at coordinate 89,364,115 of CM053763.1, forward strand.
ACGAAAATACATCAACAACAACTCTACTTAACCAGCCTGTTTCTAAGCCACTCATTCACAAGTGACCCTAGGCAAACCACTTAAGCTCCATGAAGCCTACTTCCTCACTTAAAAGACCCACCTTCATCCTCATCTTCATCCTCATCTTCTTCATCTTCATCAACTTCTCCATCATGTCCAAATTCTTCTTCCTAAACAACAGAGAATGACAACATTATTAGATTCTGCTAAGACATGGGCTAGCAAAATGGCTCAACCAGTAAATATGGGCTTCACATCCTTGTAACCTAGGGTGGCTCACTGGAACCCACACAGAGATCAAAGGGGAGAATCAAAGAAAGAAAACTCCCAAAAGTTGTCCTAAGTCTCCATGTAAGCTGTATTATAGATGTGAATATACACACACAAGATTAACTGACCAAAGAAAACCAGGCTTGATGGTTCTGTAAATCCATCAAGTGGGAATGCAGGCAGGTGGATCAATAATTCAATGCTAGCCTAGGTTACACATAAGCCCCTGATTACCAATCCCTTATAACAACAAAAATGCAAAGCGAAATATAGTAGTTATAGCAACACATTAGGGAGAAAACTGTGTATCTTCACATACATTCTTTACTATTCTTTAATGAGCTAAAAAAAGGAAAAAAGTGCTGGAAAGATGGCTCAGCAGCTCACAACTGTCTGCAACTCCAATCCTAGGGAACCCAATACTCTCTTCTGACTTCAATGAGCACCAGACATTCATGCGATGTGTGTGTGTATACATTTATACATACATACCACATGCATGAATACACACAAAAACAAATCTTTAAAGGAATGTCCAGGACAGAACACTCTTCAAGGCTATGGTTTCCAAAAAAGAGAAAATTCAGTGTTTTTACAATCTTACCTTTCCGTACTGGTCTGAACAGGTTTCTCTGTCACCATATACTTTGTATGTAGGGTGTGGGTGTAATCCAGTACGGTGTGCACACAATTTTGAAGCCAGAGTCATGTTTAACCCAGTATGTCTTTCTTTCCTGGTTTTTTGACACAGGGTTTCTCTGTGTAGCCTTGGCTGTCCTGGCTTTGAAGACCAGGCACAGGGATCCGCCTGCCTCTGGCTCCCTGAGTCATGGGATTAAAGGTGTGTACCACCATGCCTATCTCCAGGCTAGTCCTGAACTGGTGATCTTCCTGCTTTAGACTCTCTGTTCTGGGATTACAGGCATCCTCTCTTTCTGATACAAACCTCAGCCAGCTGCCCGTTCAAGGTAGAGCTTAACTTTGAACCACCACAACTCTGCAGGTCTCAATATTTTGAATACATCCCCCTCCCTTTGGTAATTTGAAAGTGATAAGTACTTAGAGTGTACTCAGTAGGCATATCCCTTATCTCAAGAAAAAAAGCTGCCACTCAGCCTTTGCTTCCTTCCTAAGGCACAGCTATCTTTGCCTTTACACTAACAAAAGGGAAGAAAACACTTGTATTCACCTCCCCACTGACTTCATCCTCATCCTCTTCTCCTTCTACATCTTCGTCTTCATCTTCATCCTCTTCATCATCATCTTCTTCTTCCTCACCATCCTCATCTTCTTCTTCCTCTTCCTCGTCTCCTTCTGAAAAAGTGTAAAAAAGGAATCAATATGGCTGGGCACACCCTTAGTCCCAGCACTTGGGAGGCAGAGGCAGGCAGATCTGAGTTCAAGGTCAGCCTGATGTACAGAGTAAGTTTCAGGACAGCCAGGAATATAGAGAAAGCAGAAGGCAGGCAGGAAAGACCTTGATGACTCACAGGGTCTACCTGAAAGGTGAAAGAGCCCAAATTTAAGCTACAAAAAGCTGGTGGAAACTTACAACTGCCCTCTTTCCTTAACCCCAAGTATCTATCAGAAGCACCCAACCAGGACTGTAGAAAAACAGAAGTGAGGTCACAGGATGTCCAGTCTACCCACCTTCATCTTCTTCCTCTTTGTCCACACCATCCACCTCTGCATCTGAGTCAGGGGCTTCCTCTACACCATCCACCTCCACATCTGAGTCGGGGGCTTCCTGGTCCTCTCGGTCATAGCCATCCAGATACGACAGCTGGGGCAGGAGCTTGAAGACACTCTCTCGGTATTCATTCAGGTTAGTGACCTCACAGCCAAACAGATCCAGGCTTTTCAGACAATCCAGCTTTTTCTAAAGGAAGGAACAAAAAAAAAAAAAATCACGATTCCTAAATCAAAGGAACATGTCGCCAAACCATTTCCAAGATGTAAAATTCTAGGCTGCCCATTAATTAGCTGCTAGCCTTTCATCCCTGTACTTAGGAAAACATTGAAAAGTTTTGTGTTGCTTTTCTAAGAGCCAACTAGGTATAACCATTCGTTCCCCTCCTGCTCTGGCTCCCTTAGAGAACTATGTCTTCTCCTAGTAGTCTAAGTCTGGCCCAGCTGAAATAAAATGTTCACAGGGCCCACCCATAGGAGCACTGGAAGGCGGGAGTGAAACCTAGCACGGAGGTGTACCAGGGCAGGCAAATAGGTACAGAAGAGCTTTAGATTTCAGAACAGAGAAACCTCATACCCCTTTTGTTCTTTTTTTTTTTAAATCTCTGGAAGAGGTTAACATTACCAGACTTCTCTAGAGTAAAGGTATCATTATATACCGCCTGCTGCCTTCTAGAATAGCACAAGGAGCCCAGAGTCAAGTATACACCCATACCACCCCTTCTAATAATTCTAAAACCACAAGAAAGTTTGGCGCTCTCTCAAAACTAAACAAAATAATCAATATGGGAGCAGAGATGTAGCTCATTTGGTAGAGTGCTTGCCCAGAGCTATACATTTGATCCCCAATACCATATTGCCAGGTGTAGCCCTTCAGTATGCAGGAGGCTAGATGATCAGAAGGTCAAGGTCATCGTCAACTACATGAGACCCCACTCACTGAAAAGGCTGTAGATGACAAGTTCTAACAAACCCAACAGTGATGCTTCATTTGCAAAGTCACTAACCACATTCACATTACCCAGAAGAAATATGGATGCAATAAAATTTTGCTTTCAGAACCGAAGATGTCTTTGTAATTCTCTGCTTTGCAAGTTGGCTTTAAAATTCCAGAATGAGGGGCTCGAGAAAAGGCTCAGCAGTTAAGAACACTGATTGCTCTTGCAGAGGACCCAGGTTCAATTCCCAGTACCCACATGGCAGCTCACAACTACCTGAAACTCCTGTTCTATGGGATCTGATACCCTCACACAGACTTACATGGAATCAAAACACCAATGTACATAACATAAAAATAAATTAATAAAAAAATTCCAGAATGTGACAGCAAACCAGTGCACTAGCTAAAATAGCTCACTAGCTATTTTCGTAAACTAAAGTTTTTGTTATTTAAAATAAAACTAACAAAACAAACAACAACAAAACCTGCTATAGATCCTCCTGCCTCTGCCTCCCAAGTGCTAGGAGTAAAGACATGCCCAGCTAAGAAGTTTTCCTTACACACGACATTCATTTGCTCATGTATCGGATATACCTCCTTTTAGACTATACAGACAGATGAGCAGCTGTGATAGAGACTGTGGCCACAAAGCTTTATGTTGTTATCTGACCCTCAGGGAAAGGGCTGCTGACCCTTACAGAAGAATCTTCATCCCCTTATCAAGAAAAAGCTCACATTAGCTTTTGTTTTCAGAGCAATCTCCAGAACATAAAAGCAGGGAAGAGCCAGCAGCAGGATCATAGGCAGATGTTCACCCCACCTCCCACTCACCAAACACACAATATTCCACCATTTAAGAACTATCCATCAGGGCTGGAGAGATGGCTCAGAGGTTAAGAACACTCGCAGTTCTTCCAGAGGTCCTGAGTTCAATTCCCAGCAACCACATGGTGGCTCACAGCCATCTATAGTAAGATCTGGTGTACAGGCAGAATGTTGTATAAATAATAAATAGATATTAAAAAAAAAAAGAACTATCCATCAAATAATGTGCTATAAAGGCCCTGTTGTCTCAAGACAGCAGGCCCAACTCTGCCAGGTCTAGGGTTGGCTGATTTTCTAACAGGCAACTTTCAGATTAGGTTTCCTACTGGGCAGGCTCTGACCTCAGAAACCCAGGTATGATTTCTTGCCAAAGAGGAAAAAAATGCTGTAGTATCATTCTAAATAATCAGCATGGGTCGTTTATTAGCTGTCTTTTCAGAGACAGAGGGCCTTTCCATGTTGCCTAAGCTGGCCCAAACTTCTGATGGGTTCCCTCCACCCCCATCTCAAGATCTAAGAGTCCTATACTGTACCTGGCTGCAGTTAAGAGTCAACTCCATACCCAGTAAGACACACCAGAAAATAAATTTAGGCAGCTTCTTAGAAAGGATTATTCTAATGTGCTTCTTCTACCCTTTTCTGAAGCATATGTCTCACCATGTAGCCTATGACTCAGTTCTTTTGCTTTGGCCTGTCAAGCAGCTTTCAAGACAGCATATACCACCATCCTTGTATTGCTTAAAAAATGTTTACTTAATGGGACTGGGCCACTGATTAATCTACTGTACAGGGCTATTGAAGCTGTCCCATTTCTGAACTGCAAGAATTTTAGATGTTTGCCTACTTCTTGACAAAGCACCATTATCAAATAATTTGGATATGCCAAACGGTACGCTAGAAAATGGAATATAAGCAAGTTGATAAACAACAAATCCCACACAAGTACAGTACTCTGCAATTGTTTCAAAGCAGTAAAATTGTACTTACAGCCCAAGTGGCTCAAAATATACAGGATCCCCATGTAATGTGTAAACACTGCTAAAAACTTAACGGAAACGTGACCTAATCTAATAGGATAGTCATAATAAACATTAAACATTTTATTAAATAATTTTGCTTGCCTTCTTAGAATTTAGAAGGGCTTTGGGGGATGGTTTGGATGGCCCAGGTCTCTTAAAAAAGGTGTCCCAGGAAGTTTGAACTGATGCCTTCTTTGTCTCTCGTTAATGTCCCTGTAGCAAGCAGAGGCATTCACAATCATTGCATTGACTGTCAAAACTGGGCCCAACGCAGTGCAGTGTTGACAATGTGTGGTGATGAGGATGAAGATGGTGCTTTCCCCATTCTAGAACATTCAGAAGTCTCCCCACTTCACCATTCCTACAGTTTCTCTTTATTCACACTGAAAACCAGGAGTCCAACCTAGCTCAGGATTTTCTTTTCTTTTTTGTTTTGGGGGAGGGGTCGAGACAGGGTTTTTCTGTGTATCCCTGGTTCTCCTGGAACTAGCTCTGTGACCAGGCTGGCCTTGAACTCAAGACATTCTCACAGATGTGCCTCCACTGCCCAGGCTCTGACAGCTGCTGTCAGTATCCCCCAAGCCTGAGCTTCCTCAGCGTAACATAAACAAGGAGCATACTGCTTCTATCCACTTTATAGGGAGACTTTTTCAGCAACTACTACAGGAACTATGTATAAAGCACCCACTGTAGAGGGACATGCATAGCTACTTCTTCGCCTTCACTGTCGTGGGACCCTGAACCATTACAGTCCAGATCAGGAGCACTCAAGTCAACAATGCCTGCACAGTGTCTATCTGTGTTCTGCTTCAATGCTAGAACACCAACACAGGCTTCCCAGGACCCAGGTCTCTCAGAAAATCAGAACAGCTGGTTATCCAGCAAGGAAATATACTCTCTGCTCCTGTTTAAAGCAGGCATGCATGCACACACACGCTACTGTGTAGGGCATGCTATTCCTCAGCAGGGAGTAGGCCCAGAATTAAGAGATCTGCCACCAAGCAATAAACATAGGCTTGGCACAGACCACAGGGAATTGTTAGTCTGAGTATTCCTATGGGAATTCCATCTTACTGAAATTTAGGTGTGGAATCTATTTACATGAGAAGGAAAACAGGTCCCCAAAGGCAACGGAAAATTGAGTGAATTTGGATTTGATCCCAATCCTGCTATTAATTCCAAACAATTATTTAAGCTCTCTACACTCGGTTTCCTCTCTAAACAGAACAGGCATTCTTTAGTCTCTGGGTTACAAGCCTACAATGAACCAATATTAAATGTCCCTGGATACAGCATGACACAATGCATGCATCTTTAACTGGGAAAAAGGCTGCTCTACATAGAAAACAATAAAACTAGCAAAAGTGAGGGAATGTGAGCATGTGGCAATGTATAGCAGAAAAAAGCAAGATCCACAGAAGAAAGGTAATTAATAAAAAAGTTCAACACCTACGACAGAAGCTCAAACTTCAAAATGGGGGGGGGGGGGAGTTAAATTCTACCAGGACACCACCGTCTTCCTCCAGAGTATCAACAGAGCAGGGTTTTGTTGGTCTGCCTTTTTATTTTTTTCGATTGAGAGGGTTTTATATATTCCAGTCTCAAACTTGCTAAACATGGTGGATGACCTTGAACTTTTGATTCTCCAGTGATGACAGGCATTTGTCAATGTATGACTTATGGAACCCAGGGCTTCATGCATTCTGAGCAAACATTTTGCCAACTGAACCAAAACCACAAGCCCCAATAAAGTGTTCTTCCAGTGACATAGAGCCTTTGATTTTCCATCTTCTAGGACAGCTGCTAACTCCCTCACAGTTCAGATTCTCTCCTGCATTAGCCTCCAGAACCTTCACAAGGTAAGCCTACTTCCCAACTGTCCTCTGAGCTGTCTGCTCATGGCCACACACATTTACAATCTGCTCTCTTTAACCTACCCTACTGTAAGATTGAGGAAGATCTCTTTCCATCTAAAAGAGTGATACAGGTAAATCTAAGATCACAGACCCAAAACTATTGGGGCTGCCCTTGACTATTCTATCTACAGCTCTGAAATCCCACCCAGGGCAGACTTTTCTGGTACAGTACGGATAGCTTGACCAGTCTAGTGGGAAAAATTAGGAGACATGTTCAAGGCTATTATATTAAAAAAACAAAACAACAAAAAAAAAACGAACCATAAAATATTCTCCATTGCATACCATCACAGTTTCATCAGGAGAGCAAAGCCCCAGAAATACATCTAGAGATTGTAACCTTTAAAAGCCACTCTATGAAGAGTAAAATGCCAGCATATTTTTAGCCAATTATTTCTTAATCATTTCTCCCACTAGAAATATGAAAATGAAAATGACAACAACCCATTCTCTAAATTCTCAACCACTCACCAAAGGTTCCAAGGTGCTGATATCTTTCAGCTTATTTCCACTTAGGTTCAGATGTGTGAGGCTTGGAAGTTCCTCTGCTAGTCTGTCCAGACCTCCGAAGATTCTATTGTCGCTGAGCTCCAGCTACAAGGAAAACACGTGCAGAGAATCACACACTCCCAAGTTGAGGTAAAAAGCAAATACTTAATAATGATCAAAGAATCAGGCAGATGGTGTTTGTTGCAAACACCTGCAACCCCATGACTCAGTAGAAGGCAGGAAGAGCCAGAGTTCCAGGCTAGCCCGAGCTAGAGTGAGACCCTGTCTCCTAATAAAAGCAAACAAAAGCATACAAAATTCTGCAAGGGGTGGTGACTCCTTAGGTAAAGGCACTTGCTGCCAAGGCTGACAGATCAAGTTTAACCCTGGGACCCACTCAGTGGAGAGATTGGACTCCCTTAGGCTCTTCTGGTTTCTACACACATAGCATGTGTAAAACCCCTCCATAGAAAGCCCATTTCTGTTAGGTTATAAACACGATTTTGATTAAATCCAAATTAAGCAGTTTATAGATACCAGAACATTTGGGATGAGTTGGGCAGATACGCCAGAAGGTGGTAAGGTTTTTTGTTTTGTTTTAAAGATTTTGGGTTGTTCGGGGCTGGAGAGCTGGCTGGTTAAGGGAATTGGCTGCTCTTCCAGAGGTCCTGAGTTCAATTCCCAGCAACCACATGGTGGCTCACAACCATCTATAATGAGATCTGGTGCCCTCCTCTGGCCTGCAAGCACACATGCAGGCAGAACACTGTATACATAGTAAATATTTTTTTTAAAAGTGACCAGTCCATGACCAAAGCCGTATGGAGAGCCCGTGTTTACTCCACATACTTGAGTGAGCTCCTGCTCTACCCACTGTGCTACACATACATGCCTAGTATGCTAAGGGTGGAAACATCACATGGATAGGTGTGGTGACAAAGGCTTGGAACATACCTACCCAGGAGGCTAAGGCAGCTTGCTACCCTATGCAATTTAGGGAGACCTTGTCTCAAAGTTTAAAAAGGATACAAAAGAGTGGTGAGTGCTTGCCTAAGATTCATGAGACCCATGAATCCCCAATACAAAATACCCCAAAATCAAAGAAAACAACAAAGAAGGAAAACCAAACAAACAGTACTAGCTTCATGCATAAAGGTTTCAGCATGATGAAATACTCTGACACAGCAATGGCCCACAACGTTTAGAATGTTAGTCTAGTAGAGCAGGTAAGAGATGGTTCTATAAATAAAGGCATCTGCCACAAGCCTAGTGGCCTTAGTTTTGAGACTTCTTGACACAGGAGAGAACAAAATCTCAAGGTGTTTCTTTAACCCACAGTAAATGCTGTAGCTTATGCTCTGCCTGCCACAAGTCAATCTTAGACAGAAAACAGCCCTGCTGGTCTATAAAGATTCAAACATTGAGGCTCATAGACTTTGGAAAACATAATAGCAGAAACCACCCCTCTGTGTTTAGACTGTGTAGCTAGGCTATCACATCTTTCTACAGGAAGAGACAATAATGCAATCCACCAAAGCATTTACTAGCATATTTTCAGAAAAAGCCCAGTATGCTGGTGCATGCTTGCAACCTCAGCATGTATTTGGGAGTCTGTGTTCTGGTCCAGCCTAGTTGCATAGGGAGACCTTGTCTCAAAGAACCAAACATTTGAGAAAGTGGTACTTAATCCCATTGTTGACCTGACAGATTTGGAATTAGGGACACACTGCTGTCTAACACAGCGTTTCCAAAGAGGGCTGAAAGAGAAGACCACTCTGAACCTACTCAACCCAGTCTCAAGGACTGGAGACCAGATCCACTGAACTGAAGAATCTAGTACAATACTGGCATTTGTTTCTCGTCCCCAACCGCAAACACGGCAACATTCCACATCTAAGAGCAGGTGTGCCGCTGCACCCTCTGTCTTACCACTGCACCTCTTAATTTACCAGGATAGTAAGAACAAAACACAAACTTACCAATCAAAGTTAGCTAAACAGATGGCTAAAATCCTTATATGGGTCCTGGCTGAGAAGTATCAATCTTTCCACTGATGACACATACTAACTTAATTCTTTAGATGTGTTTTTGTCTGCAGTATGTCTGTGCACCACGTGTGTGCTTGGTGCCCAAGGAGGTAAGACTGTAAACTTCAAGGACCACACCTCCTTTTCCTCAATAATGCAAAGGATCCTTATTTGGCCCTAATATTAGGCCTATGGCTACACCTATCAATAAGCAGTCCCCAGAAGCAAAGTTTCTTCCACCTCCTTGACAAATACAGAGACAAGATGAAACCTTTAAGTATTCTGCCCTTTCTAGGAGAAACTAGAGGACAAGAGGGTGGTGACTCCAAGAAGTTAACTACCAGCAGGGGCCAAGACCAGAGAGAAATGCAGCTGGGTTGGGTTTTTTTGTGAATTGGGGAGAGGTGGGGTATACAGACATAGAAGGCAGTACCTCTGCCTGGTGGAACCCACAGTCCTTCCCTGGTTCCTCCTAAGAGCGGGATTACAGGCATACACCACCTGGTCTGGCACACAGCAGGCTTTGTCATACAGGGCTTGTCTAATCACAGCACAGTTCAAGCTCTCTAGTTACACACTGCCTTGGAGGGCACCACACAAACACAGGAATACCCCTGCACAGGTAAAACAGTCTTCACTATCCTTTTCATCAACATATGAACTAAAGCATGGAAAGCCGGAGGTTCATGTGACTTCTGAGCCAGAGCCTAAGAACAAAACCTAGCTAACCAAATGGAATAAAACTTTTCACAATTAACAATTATTTCTAAAGCAACTGTCCTTCATAATCCAGCAGGTATTATTTCCAAAGCATTGGGCAACTCTGCAGGTCAAGTATAACCACTACAGGTGATGAGGCTGAACCCTCTCAGAAGAAGGCAGTGTCACAGTCCACTAAAGCACATGCGCTTGTGCCACACAGACAATGGTTCCCCTTAAGAAATTAGAGAATACTTACCTTTTTCAATTTAGGTAGCTTGGGGAGATCTGAAACTGAAAATAAGCCTACACTTATTAAACTGAGGAACTCTAAGTTCACAAATTCATCTGTTAACCCCTCAATTTTTCCATCAACTGCTTTGCAATTGTCCAAGACAAGTTCTCGAACCTGTGGGTACAAACAAAAAAGGGAGTAAGTTTTTAAAACAATAGCAACAACAAAAGAGCAAAAATTCAAGACACAACCCATAAACACCCACATTCAAGGATAGTCTTTAGAGTAGGATCAGCCACAAAAACCTGTAATTAGCCTTGTAGCAGCAGCTAAATATTAAGACCCGAAGACCACTGATAATTCATGCTAAAAAAAAAATATATATATATGATGAATATATATATCGGTTTATACTCCACATCCCACAAAAAGGCAACACAATTCTCAAGGAATATATGTCCCTGTTCTTTCTATGACCTGTGTCTTGAAGGAGCTTTGTCTAAGTTCAAGCGCAGAGAGAAGCAGCCCTTTCAGGTCTCTCTCTTAAAGCCCAGGAAGGGCATGCCCAAAGGGACACAATTTTTTTTACTTCTCCTATCAAGATCACCATGACACTTGAGTACTTAAACTCAAGGAGCCTGCTGCTCAAAGCAGTGTAGCTGATGCTACCATCACTCAGCTTTTGAAGTTTCCCTGCTATTTTTTGTTTTGTCTTGTTTTTTGAGACAGTTTCTCTACAAAGCCCTGGCTATCCTGGATCTCACTATGTGGACCAGGCTGGTCCAGAACTCACAGATTTCTGACTGCCTATACCTAAGTGCTGGGATTAAATGAGCATACCATCCTGCCTGGCTTTTCCTTGCCATTTTCAAAGAAATAAGTCAAAAATAAATCCTGGGTAAGGACTCTCACACACACACACACACTTTCCAATTTTGGATCTTTTTTTCCTGCTTGTTTTACACAGGGTCTCACTATGTAACCCTGGTTGATCTAGAATTTGAGATGCAGACAGCTGTCTTCCAACTAGATCCGACTGCGACTGCCTCTGCCTCCCAAGTGCTGGAACTTAAGGCATGTGTCCCCACCACCACGCCAAACACTTCACTTTAACCCTGGAACGCTCACAGAATAAGGCGAGCATAGTGACATACACCTGTAATCCCAGCACTTGGGAGGCTGAGGCAGGGGACTGAAAGTTAAAGGCAGCTGGACTAAATGGAGTCAGCCCCATGCCAGACTCCACGACAAAGCAAACCTTCACATAGAATACAAGTAAGATGACCTGGAACACGACAGGACATGTGATATCACCTGGGAGGAAAGACAGGACTACAACAAGCCGCTCTGTCACAGCAAAGAACTGGTGAGACTGTTCTGCTGGGAAGCACTGCCGCGCAAGCCTGAAGACCTGAGCTCAATCCCTGTCACGTGAAAAACTAGCAGAGCGCTGACTATACAGTTAACCTCTGCCCGCACATGCACACTGTGGTCATGCATGTCCCTTGCACATCATAATATGCAATACTGAACTTCTTGGTGAAGACAGAACAAGTCTCACTTTCTCTCTGGTGATACCAGGATGACACAGCTGTAGACTAAGCTTTAAAGTGGAAGACAAGAAGGAAACACTGTGGTGGTTTGAATAGTAAGTTTGGCCCCCACAGACTCGTGTTTGAATGCTTGGCCCAAGGGAGTGGCACTATTAATTAGGAGGTGTGGCCTTGTTGGAGAAAGTGTGTCACTGTGAGGGCAGGCACTATTAATTAGGTAGGAGGTATGGCCTTGTTGGAGAAAGTGTGTCATTGTGAGGCGAACTTTGAGGTCTCAGATGTTCAAGCCTGGCCAGTGTCTTAATCCTGCTGTCTGAGGATCAATATGTACAACTCTCAGCTCCTTCTCCAGCACCAGGTCTGCCTGCAGGCCAAAACAGTTTTTGCCATGAGGATAATGGGCTAAGCTCTGAACTCTAAGCCCAGACCTCATTAAATGTTGCATGGTCACGGTGTATCTTTGAGCAGTAAACACAAGGCAGCCTCCACAGAAAGACTTTAAGTAGGGGTAGTATGGCTAAGAAAACACTTTTAAAAAAAGTCCCCGACTTTTCCAAAATCAGAGAATGTAAAGAAGTGTCTGCCTCACCCATGGAGAAGAGCCCCAAGGTACCACAGGACAGGCACCTGGAGAGTAAGCCAAGATGGTTGGTTGGAGTTGTCACGCCTGGCCAACACTTAGGGGCTTGCTCAGAGAAAGGTCTCCCAGTGCCACTGGCTGGCTGCCCAAGTCTGTGAAGTTCAAGCAGAGCCTGACCTGGTGGTGCAAGCCTGTTGTGGCGGTTTCTCAGGAGGCTCAGGCAGTAAGACTACAGGTTCGTGATCATCTCAGAAAGAGAGGAGCCAGCCATGGGGGCTCTACATGTCTGTCATCTTAGCACACAGGTACAAGCGTGGGGGAGCCAGGAGTTTGAGCTCAACCTTGACTGTACAGGTGGTGTAGGTAGCCTCAGTTCATGAAACAATCTTGAAGAAAACAAAGACCATGTGCGTGGGGCAATGGCTCAGAGTTTAAGAGCACCTGCTGCTCCTCCAGAGGACCTGAGTTCAGCTTCCAGTGCCCACAGCAGGTAACTCACAACTAACTTCAGGGGATCTGACACCCTCTTCTTGGCCTCTGCAGACACCTTAATACATGTGCCAGGCATGCAAAAACATACAAAATAATAAATTTTCATAAGCAGCCAGACATGGAGGCATACACCAATTAATCCCAATGTTTGCTCTGAGTTCCTGGAGAGCTAGGGCTACATAGTAAGATTGAGTCGCAAACAAAGAATACAAACAAAACATCTAAGAGAATGCTGACCCTGTATCTGTGCATACAGACTGGAGAGCCATGTGGGGCAAGAAACAGCAAGGTAACCTTCTGCTCAAAGAGGAAAAGTTAAATTTTTCTTTTCGGTTTTTCAAGACAGGGCTCCTCTGTGTAGTCCTGGAACTCAGAGATCTGCCTGCCTCTGCCTCCCTAAATGATAGGGAAAAGTTTAATTTTAAGGTCAAATTTACTCTTCTTATTGGTCATTCCCCAATGGAACTTGCTTTTTTGTCAACTGTAAATAAAGCAAATGTTTAAGAACTAAAACCAACTGGCATAGTGCCTCAGAGTTCAAGGTCCTCCTCAGCTAGTTTGATGGCAGGCTGGGGTGTGGGAGACTTGCTATCATTATTTTCAGGACAGAGTTTCACTGTGCTGCCCTGGCTGGCCTGGGACCCAGAGATTCACCTGCCTCTGCCATTCTCAGTTCTGGGATTAAAGATGTGCTTCGCCAGCTTTCCTTTAACTCTTGCACTGGGTTTTCTAGTTATGAGTGATGCCAAATTCAGCACTGCTTCTTCACTAAGTTTCCCCTTTCTTCTTCTCTAACCTTTCCTCAGTTCATTTCCTTCAATTGGGAAATGACCAATTTTACGTAAAGTCAGGGTTGAACAATCTTTCCCAATTACATATTTGTCCCAGGAGAAGGGAAAGGCAGAAAAATTAAATATAATTTTGAATTGTAGTGATGTGAATAAAAATGGCCCTCATAGGCTCATGTATTTGAATGCTTGGTCACTAGGGAGTAGCACTACTTGAAAAGGATTAGAAAGTGTGGGCTTTAAGATTTCCAAAGTCTGGTGCTGAAGAGATGGCTCAGCAGTTAAGACCACTGTCTGTTCTTCCAAAGGGCCCAATTTCAATTCCTGGTAACCACAGGTAGTCCACAACCATCTATAATGTAATCTGGTGCCCTCTTCTGGCGTGCAGGTGTACATGCAGATAGAGCACTCTACATAAAATAAATAAATCTTCATAAAGAAAAAGATTTCCAAAGTCCATTCTAGAGCCATCAGCACCCTCCTGCCCCCACAGCACTGTGCCATGAAATTCCAGTTCATTTAAGCAATAGTAGTTTTTTTCTGCAGTGTGCTAAATAAACTTGTTTTATGAAAGAACCTGTCTTACACTAAATACCCAAAAACATACTCACACAGGAGAGAATAAAATTTCTGACCAACAGAAACTTACAGTGGGACTCATATTTTAAGTTTTTAATTTAAAAAAGGGGAAGACTGAAGACCAGAGTGCTTGGGATGTGTTAACGGTGGGCACGGGGGAGGGGGGGCACGGGGGGGCGGCGGGTGGAGCTGGGGGACTGCTGTAACACAGCATGCTGCGAGCCCAGGATCCAATCCCAAACCACAGCGAAACGGCAAGACTGGCCAGGCGTGGCAGCACACACCTTTAACCCTCGCACTTGCAGGAGAGCCAGGAGCTCTAGTTCCGAGTTCCAGAACAGCCAGGGCTGAATGAAGAAGCCCTGTCTCAGAAAAGAGAGAAAGAAGAGAGACAGGGCTGGGAAAGGAGCTCAGTGAGTGCACTCCAGGTGATACAGACCTGTGATCCCAGAATTTGGGAGGAAAAGGAATATGAGGAGCTAAAGGTCATCTCCAAGCTACAAAAATGAGATTAAGCCAGGCATGGCGGCACACACCTTCAGTCCCAGAACCCAGCAGAAGCAGGTGAGTCAAAGTTTAAGGACAGTCTGGTCTACACAGCAAGTTCCAGGACAGCCAGGATGATAGGGCGCAGCAGTAAAAATGGTTGTTGCCAAGCCAGACTATCTGAGACCCACTAGGAGGAGAAAAACTCCCACAAGTTGTCTTCTGACCTCCACATACACAAAGAGTATTAAAAATGCGAAGATAAATTATTTTCATTTGCCCCTCAGTGAGTACATGAGGCTCATAGTAGCAGGCCTTCAATGTGGTAGCAGGAAAGTTGAGACACTCCACTCCAGAAGTGGGAAGTGCTGGTGTCCTAAGGGTGGACAAAGGGAACAATTCTGAACCGCAATTTGATATAAAATATTAAGTAACAGATGGAGAAAAGTCACTGAGGCTCTTCTTTAAAGCAAACAGATAATACATGCTTACAGCATGATCCAAGTGGGGGGAGGGGGATGAACCAATTTTGTTTACCACACACCAAAATACACAGACCTAAGGTTAAGTGTGTCACATATCTTTATATCAACCGGTTTTCTGGCTTATCTGCATCTAATTTTCCTTAAAGATGTATTATTGTACGAAAGAAAACAAGCCCAATTAGTTGCTATGCAACCAATTAGAATATCCCATAGAGCTCAGAATTACAGCACACTAAACACATGCGAAAGTTGGAGAGGGGGCCAAAACAGAACAACAAAAAAGGAAGACACAAGCTCCGGAAGTCTGCTTCCCCCAGGGAACTGGGTCGAAAGACAGACTGATGAGCAGTGTAAGCACACAACTACCAAGGGTTCACAGGGGCAGAATTAAAAACAAAACTCCAGCAAGAAGCTACTTGGTTTTCTCTGAATGAAAACTGTAAACAAAACAAACAAAACCCAAACAGAATACAGCTGTAAACAACTAGTTTGCTGCCTGTGGCTGCAGTGGGAAGCCAAGAACCTCACATCAGAACAGGTACCCAGTCCAACTCTGGAACACAGCAGATGCACCCACCTGAGTCATGTTTGCTACTGCGTGCCAGCAACTTTTGTGGCATACAAAGTATGTTCTAGCAATGTACAATTTATTCTGTGAAAACTAACCCCCCCCCAAGCTAAGGGGCTTCCCAAGTGCTCTACCACTGAGCTAAATCCCCAACCCTGAAAACTATTAATAAACATATTTCTTACGTATTTTGTAGGGTGGAATGAACCAACAGCCTCATACATACTGATTCAGGTCTACCATAGATATCCCATCCAGTATGTATTTTACACACAACAGAGTTAATAGGGGATCGGATTGGAAGATTATTGACAGAGCATATGCCCTTGGTTCAGTCTGCAGCAACCAAAATTCTGTTCTTGCCCTTACTGCCTTTTTTGGTACAATGTCATTTTATGCCATTTCCCCCACTATGAAAACACACTTCTACAAGATCTGGTTTGGACTTTGGGAAAAAATATCGAATTTTATCAAACCTCCACTCACCCTCTTCTGTTAGATACCACTTGACTCTAAGAGTACAATCAGCTGGGGACTGGGATCTTTCTGACATCCCATGGTGAGTCTGTAAGGGTCCCAAGGGTCAACCTTTCTCCCTAACAATTATACGTAGCCCAGGTTTGTGCATATGTTCTAGAATATTAGCGTATACAATGTGCTGGTTTTGTTTGGTTGTTGGTGTTTTGCTTTTTGGCAAGGACTCACTACACAGGACAGGACTGGCCTCACATTGAGACCTGCCTGCCTCTGCCCCCTGAGCGCTGGGATCAAAAGGCTTGCACCACCACCTCAAGAGGAATGAGCTCATTTAAAAGACACCATCTTGGAACTTTGAATTTGCCTTATGACACTTTGTACAAAACACTTTTCAGACCCCTAAATCTACTGCATTATAGGATGTGATGGTACCAGCACTCAAGAGACAAAAGCAAGGGAATAGCCAGCAGAGTTAAATGCCAGCAGATTACCTGCTTATTGAGACCATGTCTCAAACAAAAAAACTCCACAACTCACCTCCAGCACTCCCCACTCCAAATTCTTTACACTCCCTTAATCTTGGTGGCCAAGGGCCATCTAACCCACCCAGGTACAAAAGGAGGTATCATGGCCTCCAGTCTGAAGCCCAAGAGGGCAGGGAAATACTCTTCTTTACATTGGTTTCTCAGGCCCGGGCCTACTGTAGGTAAATATGCAATAAATCAGTGGTTCAAGAAACCATGGATGCCCATGCTGTATCCACCAACCACTTGTTGCTTCTGGATGCTTTGAATGTTAGTCCCCAACTCACTTCTAGTTCCTCGGCTCTGGCCTGACTTTGTCAAGAGGGTTTAAGATGAAAAGGATACTTTACCTAAATTTAGTTTAGGTCATACTCTACTCATTTTCGTGGCTGTCTGGAACGAAAGGCTCCAGGCGTTAACTGGTCTTCTCAAGTTAAAGGAAGATGGTTTAACAACTCAATTTCCCAGCACGTGGTGGGCACAAAATGTCTGACTGAGGGATGGAAGGGACACGTGCCGCCGGTGAAACCCTCAGGGGCCCGGGTACAGGGACACCACCCAATCAGTCCTCAGGGACCGCCCCACGCTTCGGCGGGGCCGACCTCGGGGCCTGCGGCGAGGAACACAAAGCCTCGGGCACGCGGGGCCACCGCCACAAGTTCCCAACTTGTTAGCCACAGCCACCTGCGCGCGGCGGCCCAGGCCGGGGGGCCGCCCGCCCCGGGCGCCAGCATGGGCCCCGGGGTCGTGGCCACCCGCGCCGCGGCGCCCGAGGGGCGGCGTCGGGGCCGCGGGCCGCGCACGGCCGGCCGCGGAGGCTGCGCGGAGCACGTGCGGGGGCCCAGGCCGCCCCGGCCCCGCGCCGGCCACCGTTGCCCTTTTAAGAAGGGGGAGGGCGCCCGCGGCGGCCGAGGGCCGCGCTCCCAGCGCGCACGGAGCCGAGCCCGCGGGGCGGGGGCAGCCCGGGGACCGGCAGGCTGCGCGAGGGCGGCCGGCTCACCCGGCGGAGGAAGACGGCGCCCGCCAACATGGCGCTGTGGCGCGCCCCGACTGGCGCGCGGAGCCGCCGGCCGCCCACACCGAGGGGCCGGCCTCCCTCTCGGGCAAGGCCCCGGGCGGCGGCGCGGGGTAGGGCGAAGCCACCGCGCCGCCGGGGGGCCCGGCCGAGCCGGGAGGCCCCGCGCGGGCGAGGAGGCCGCGGGCGAAGGCGAGCCGGGCAAAGGAGGGGCGAAGTTGTATTTTTTAGGCTTGAAAAAATGGCGGGAAGCGCATCCTTTTTTCAAACTTGGCCTCGGGAGGGGCGGCGGTTGCGCCACCTCCGCCGCCAGGCCCGCCCCTCCCCCGTTCCGCGCCAGGCCGCGCCCGAGGGGGACCCGAACCCCCTTTTTCCCGGCGGGGACCGCGAGGCCCTCCCGGCCGCGCCGTCCCCGCCGGGCGCGTGGAACCCGGCCCGGCCCCGCCGCGGGCCTGGCGGCGCGGCTCCTCGGCAGGCCCGGCCTCCGCCCGGCCGCGCATCCCGGGAGGCTGCAAACATGGCTCCCAGCGTTACACAACCCCCGCGCCCGCCCTCGCCGCCGGCCACACGCACATGCGCTCCCTCCGGGAGAAGACCGAGCGAGCGAGCGGCTCAAAGTTTGCTCTCCCACCCGCCGTCCTCCCCGCGGCCGCGGGGGCCCGCGGGCGCCAAAGAGTTAATGCCCGCGCGCTCGCTCCCCCCTCCGCGCCTTCCGCCCGCCTTCCCTGTCCCCGTCCGAGCTGCGAGCAGCGCCTTCCCCGCGCCGCGGCCGGAGCCCGGTGGCCCGCAGGTGGCCACCATTACTTGCAAGTCATCGGGGGCGCGGGCGCCCGAGGGGTTCTGCTTACTGCTGCCGGGGTCCGGTTCCTCAGCTCCAGGTGGATCCTCTTCTTCATGTCCATGTTCCCCTCGTCCCCCCTCTTCAAACTTAACTTTCCGCGGCGGGGGCGGAGGGGGGAGAGGCGACCCGGCCTGCGCGGCGAGGGCCGTCGGAAGGAGGCGGCTGGAGGCGGCGGCGTGGTCCCGGGCGGCGTGCGGCGTGCGGGCGTGCGGGCGAGCGGAGCCCCCGGAGCCAAGTTACTCGCGGGAGCGGAGAGAAACCATGGAGGGAAAAGGGGGCTGGAGCGCGGCGCTGGCCTCACTACCGCCGCCCCCGGCCGAGGCCCCGCACTGCGCTTAAACCGGCGACGCGACGCGGCGGCTGCTCGGCTGCACTCGGCCCTGCGCGGCGCCGCTCGGCTCGGGAGCCCGGGCTGCGGCGCGAACTGGGGAGGCGCACGGAGGGCGGGGCGGGGCCCGCCTTGAGCTCAGTCCGGACTGCGGCGCCGCCTCCCGGGCCGCGCGCCTCCGGGCCCTCGGGTCGCACGTGGGCCGGCTGATGTAAGACCTTCCGGTGCCGGGGACCCCCACCCCACCCCCCGCTTTCGCCTGCACGTCTACGGACCAGGACGGGCTTCGCCTCGCGCCTTCCGGGACCTCCCGGAGCCAATTTCGCCCGAGCCTTCGACGCCGTCGGAGGCCCGTGGCTTTGGGGCTCGCTCCACCCTACCCCCGGTTTGGGGCCCGCGGCCCTTAGGTCCGGTGATGATGGAAGTGCCCGCGAGGACCCTGCTGAGCCTGTGCTCGCTGCCGTCCCGCCGCGTTGTCCCCCGTGGCACCTGCGAGGAGGCTGCACTACGACACGGGCAGCAGCTTGCCCAAGCCTTGAAGTATCCGAGCATCCCCCAGTTGAGGAGACTTTCTCTCGGCGCTTGTTTGTTTTTAAATATTTTTTAAAATATAATTTAAAACTTTATTTCTTAGTCAGACCGTAAAGGTCAGACTAGCCAAGGAGAAACAAGAAAACTATGTTTTTAAACATTTTAATGTGAGCTGCCAGCAAAGGAAAACATTAGCAACTTTAATGAAGCTCCAGTCCCCACCCCCTGACTTTTATCTCTTCTTGGGGCACCCATGGAAGGTGTATAAATTCTTGGGTCTCCATTAAGGTAAACCCTGGGCTGGCAGCCTTTGTCAAGGCCTGATTTCGAGGGTCCCTGGATTTAAAGCACTCAACGTTGTGTCAAATCAGGTGCTCACTTGGTTCTGATAAAAACCAGGGGCATGAAAGATCAAGCACAGTTTACTAGAGAAAAACAATTCTATTCATTACCCTAAGATTCTTATAGAAGAAGCCTCTCCCCATTCCATTTTGCCTTAACTGCCCAAACTTTTAAATGGATTATTTATCAGTTTCAGAAATAATAATTCAAGAGAAAAGAAAGTTTGTAGGTTATAAGGAAAGTCATGGTTCCTGTGGTAGTCTGGAAGGCCAAGAAAGGAGAATGTGGGAAAAGGAAGGGAGTGGTGTGTGCCTTGTCACAAAAGATCTCTAATTACAAGGTGATAGGCTTTACTGGGCTAAGCAAAAAAACCTTTTGCCAAAAAAGCCACTGAGACTCGTCCATAAACAGTCACTGAGCATTGGCTTTTAATGGGGCATGTGTGTTGCTTCCCATTTAACCTCCAGACAACCCTGAGAAGTTGGTGATATCTCAATTGTGAAAATGAGGAATTGGGGCTTAATTACCACGAGTGGCCCCAACAAAGTTAAGCCTTATGGGTCTGGCTCCAAATCTGCCACCTTTTTTTGTTCCACCCCAGTCGAGGCTGGAACGATGTTGGGGACTCTTTGGAACAGCGATAGGTAACAGTTGGGGGAGGGGGCTTGTGAGACCAGGCAGCTCACAGGTGTTGTCATGTCTGCTGATGGCAGGTATAGTCTGCTGGAGAGGAGCAACCTGGTGCTTCCCATGGTTGGAGGGAAGGGGATCCTAGCTTGTATGTTGAGACTGTTACCTCCTAAAGGCAAAATCTATGGTACGAAAGACTCCTGTGGTAAATAGTCCACAGGATAAATGTGTATTTTGTAAGATTAAGCTACAAAGTAATTAATAAACACAGCCACAGCATACAACAAATCAAAAGAAAGCGAGAGTCAAGGGAGGAGAGACTACAGACAGGGTACTGTGCCTTCTTGCACAGCCGGTGCTGGCATGCACCTCTATGAACAAAGAGCGTGTGTTCCACTGACATGCTTCTTTGTCAGGGGCTTCACTGCCAGAGGCATAAATAACACAGGCAGCACAGGGTGTGTCTCACTGCCCTGCCAACCTCTACAGGACTGTCAGTCCAAGGGCCTGAAGGGGCTGTTGTCACAGGGCCTGGTGTTAAACATCGCTGTGCTTAGTGTCAGCGCTAATGGTCTGTGTGAGGAAGAGGGACAGTGTGCAGTCATCCAACCTGCAGTTATCATCTTGTCCATGAGTTTAATGGTGTGAGCTAAAGGTGGAGGGAAATGAGGGAAACTGAAAGTGTTTTGGTCTGTTAGGGGCAACTGTATAAGTGGATTTCTTTCCACTTCCATCAATGCTAATGTTCAGCCAATAAGTAATGAAAATGCAAAGCAGTGTCAAGCTGTACCACTACTTTAGTTTGAAAACTGCGTGTGCGTCAGAATGTATATGAAGTCCACTAAACTCTAAGATGTGGGAGAGCAAATACTGAGCATTGGTAACTTTTTGGACTGGCTCCTCACTTCAGATTGACAGAGAACCCAATCCTTCCACAGACGATATGGGAGGAAACACTGACACTTAGCATTAAAAACAACAGCAACAACAAAAAAAAAAAAACATTACTCTTTAGGGCTGGCAAGAGGCCCAAGAGGGTGGAAGGAAACAACTAGCAAGTTGTTCTCTGGTCTCTACATACATTCTCTGCTGCACTCATGTGCATTCAAACTCATAGGCATACACTAAAGTGAAAAAAAAAAAAGTTGAAGAAATCCTTACTCTCTAAGTACTAAATATCTCCACTTTTCTCTCCCCAAACACATCATTGGTAAAGAGAGAGAGAGGAGAGAAAATCAGCTATGTATGGAGGCTTGTGCTTATATTCTTAGCACTTCGGAAGCCACGGCAGAAGAATACCAAGTGAAACCAGTCTGCCTCAAAAGAAACAACCAGCAGAACTGGCAGAGGTAACCCACGCCTTTAATCCCAGCACTCGGGAGGCAGAGGCAGGGGGATCTCTGACTTGGAGGCCAGCTGGGTCTACAGAGGAGTTCCAGAACAGCCAGGGCTACACAGAGAAACTCTGTTTCAAAAAACAAAAAAACACAAGTTTCATAAAAACCCTGATTAGTCTTCCTACCATTATGATGAATCAGAATTATTATTGAGGATTCTGGCAATACTGTCTTCCCATCACCAGCTGGACAAAATCCAAGACCTCTCTGAGTCTCAGGTTACCTATAACATTTTTATATATAATTTTTCCCACATATTACTTTGTTTCGTATGTGTGAGTGACCTTGTGTGTGGCACAGCCCACAAGTGTTAAGATGGTTTTCGAGAATAGGTTCTACTTAGATTTTTCAGCCTTACTAGGCCTGTGTTGTTGTTTTTCGAGACAGGGTTTTCACTCTGTGGCCCCGCTGGCTTTGAACAATGATACCCTGCCCCAGTCTCCTGGGAGGCCCCTGCTTCTCTCACTTCAGACATGCCCACCTGGGTGCAGCTCCTCTCTAGCCCAGCTTCTGCAGATCTCCTCTGCATTCCCGCCACAAAGCAAGCCCAAGATCCCCCTTCAGCCTCCAGGCTCCAGAGCTCCCTGGAGCTTTCCGGTGGCCAGAATGTGTGGCTGCTGCCCCCTGTGTTTATTCCACCCCTTGGCAGAGGGCTCACCTCAGACTCGGGATTTGGATAGCCTCACTGTCTGTTCCAGTCCCTGGTCTTTCTTGAGTAACTTGGAATGTGCCCCTGAGCTGGACTGGAAAAGAGCTGAATGCCCTTCCTGCCATCAGCGGCCTGCCTCCTACCATCTGGAGCCTCTCCTAGCACACAGGGATTTCCTTGTCCAGGAGGAGTGAGGGTTGATCTCAGTCCAGCTCCTGCTGACTGCAGCCACCATCTGGTCCCCAGCTCTCCTCACCTGCTCCTTCCTGACCAGCCAGGAGTCTCTGCACTGGAGGTGCCATGAGTCCTCCCTCCCTCCAGGCCCTGACAGCTCTAAGGTGCTTTACCTGGCTCCTTAAAGCAGTGGTCTGTGTGATCATCAAGGTCAGATCCCAGATAAGCCGGCACTCTCATTCTTGGAACGGGAGCAGCCAGTCTCCTAGCTTAGTGTCATAATTATCTGTGAGTGTACTGTAGCAAACTTGGGATATAAACAGAAATAAATGGAAAGGTCAGCTTGGCCTGGTGAATCAGGCCTGTAATTACAGCTACGTAGGAGGCAGAAGCAGGAGGATCACAAGTTCAGGGCCAGTCTGAGAACACAATGAGGCTTCATTTGAAAAAAATAGATTAATTAATTTAAAAAATAAAGGTCTTAGAGAATAGAGCTAGCTCAGTGGGAGAACAGCAACCTAGCATGTGTGATAGGCCCTAGACTCAATACTCCAGTGGCCACAAATAATTGATTAACTAAGAATAAAAATGGTCTGAGCCAGGCCATGGTGGCACACACACCTGAGAGGCAGAAGCAGGTAGATTTCTGTGAGTTCAAAGCCAGCCTGGTCTACAGAGCAAGCTCCAGGACAGCCAAGGCTACACAGAGAAACCTTACCTCAAAAAAAACAAAACAAAACAAAAAGTTTGCTTTGGAGCCTAGAGAGATGACCCTTACAGAGTGTCAGGTTCAATTCCCAGCACCTACATAGCTGCTTACAACTGTCTGCAACTCCAGTTCCCAGAGGATCTGGCACCTTCTTCACATAGACATAAATGCAAGCAAAACACCAATGCACATGAAATTAGAATAAACTTTAAAAACAAAAGTCTGGACAAAGGACTGTTCATGTTTTGGTGTTCTTTCTCTGTATCCATGACTCTGTGGAAAGAGTGAGAGCTAGTCTAAACCAGTGAGGACATCATCTTACTAGATACTCATATCAACAATAGGAAGAACCCTTACTTCAGAAATAAATGAAGAAAAATAGCATAGTCTTTAGGAAGTGCTGTGTGTATTTTTCAAGGTTTGTTTTTTCCAAAGTGGGCTATGACATTTTTAAGTATTAAAAATTTTATTCTATTGTGGGCTTGTGTGGACATGTGTATGCCATACTGCCTATGAGGAGGTCAGAGAACAATTTAGCAGAGTTGGTCCTGTCCCTCCACCATGTAGGTGTGGGGATCAAACGCAGGTTGTCAGGCCTGGTAGCAGGCATCATCGTTACCCCTGCACCATCTTGGAGGTTCCAGACATTTCTTTTGAATATAACATTCAATAATTTTCTTATTTTTTAAAGATTTATTTATTTATTATGTATACAATGTTCCTGCCTGCATGTGTGCCTTCCTGCCAGAAGAGGACACCAGATCTCATAGATGGTTGTGAGCCGCCATATGGTTGCTGGGAATTGAACTCAGAACCTCTGGAAGAATAGCCATGTTCCTAACCTCTGAGCCATCTCTCCAGACAGATGAATTTCTATACTACTTATTCCTTAAGGATATTCTCCTACAAAATGAAAGGTTTTTTTCTGTTAAAAGTTGTCTTAAAGTATTTATTATTTTATGCATATTGAGTTTTTGCCTGCATGCATGCATGTGCACCAAATGCACCAGGTATCTTTCCTCTTCTGTCTATAAGCCTAAGGAAACTTAGGCAGTACAATATAGCCTGCCCTTGCCTCCCAAGTGCTGGGACTAAAGGCGTGTGCCACCATGGCCAGCTGCATCTTTTTCTTTGAACATAACTCTTCCATCCAGTCTCTTACTGATAAACATCTGTGTCCCTTCTAGTTTGCCCTTAGACAAAATGCTTTTGTACATTTTGCTTCTTGAAATAAATCCCTGAGCAAGAAGAGTGAAAGTAAATGCATCCCTTCCAAGACGGTGCTTTCAGTGAATGTGGTGGTACAAGCCCTGACCCCTATCACTCAGGGGCAAAGGCAAGTGCATTCCTAAGTTCCAGGCCAGCCTACATAGCCAATAAGTTCTAAGCTAGCCAGGACTATATAGTGGAACCCAGTCTCAAGTAAACACAAAACAAGGTGGCAGGTATGTGACAGGTGGATCAGCGGTGGAGAACAAGTCCTCAGCAGGCAGGGTGGCGCACGCCTTTCATCCCAGCACTCAGGAGGCAGAGGCAGGCCCATCTCCGTGAGTGGGAGGCCAACCTGGTCTACAAAGACAGCCAGGGCTGATACAGTAGAGAAACCCTGTCTCAAAAAACGCAAAAGAAAAGGAAAAGAACAGAAAAAAAAAAAAAAAGAAAGAAACCACCACTACCACCACCAACAAAACACAAGTCCTCCTCAAGGATCTGGGTTAGGGTCCCAGCATCCATCACCACCAGTTGTAACTTCAGGGGTATCTTATGCTTCTGGCCTTACACTCACATGTACATACACCCCCCCCACACACACACACATACACACCCAGATATACATACACACACTCACAATTTAAAATGAAATCTAAAATAAACAAAACAAATCTGTACTGCTTGCATACACAGCCATTAAGGACATGCAAGCTTTCCTTTCACCTTTGCCTAAACTGGAAGTTATTTTGTAAGAGTCTGGCAAAGCAGGCCTGTGGGTGCAGGCTAGACTGTAGTCCTAGCAGTCAGGGAGGCTGATGCAGGAATGAAAATTCCAAGACAAAAAAGAATTTGAGATGTTGTTTTGAAATAAAAGTTTAAAAGAGCTGAGGAGTCTCGTGTGGTGGTGCGCGCCTTTAATCCCAGCACTCAGGAGGCAGAGGCAGGCAGATCTCTGTGAGTTGGAGGCCAGACTGCAAACAGTTCTAGGACAGGCAGGGCTACACAGAGAAACCCTGTCTCAGGGAGAGAAAGACACACACATACACAAACACACACAGAGACAGACAGACAGAAAGAGCTGAGGATGTGGTTCGGTGGTGAAGAAGTTGCATGTCATGCATGAGACCCTGGGTCCCCAGGACTGCAAAAATGAATAAGCAAATAAACGGAGGGGCTGAGTGTAGCCCCGTTGCTATAGTGCTGCCAAGCATTCACAAAGCCCCCCCGGTTAGAGCCTCAGAACCACATAATGCTAACCATGGTGGCACATGTCTGTGCGACCATCCCCGTGGAGGTGAAGTGTTATTGCCTCTGTTGCCACATGTTACTGAGGAGACTGAGGTTCCTTCTCAGGGAACCTAGTCTCACTAATGAAGTAATTTAGGGACAGACTAAAATGTCAGCTTGAGGACTTTACTAGAGTTTAATAGAAAAATCCCAGGTCAGGCAAGCTGTAAATCTTGGCAGCTGCTTGGAGGAGGAAAATGAAGGAAAAGAATGGGGGGAAAGCCTTAACCTTTCCCTTAAGGCAGCATTGAGATCAGACACAAGACAGGAAATGGAGCTTTAGGAGAAGAATAAGTAGGGACTGGAGAGATGGCTCAGAAGTTAAGTGCAGGGGGCTAGAGAGATGGCTTAGAAGTTAAGAGCCATCTTAACCTCATCCAAAGATCCTGAGTTCAATTCCCAGCAACCACATGATAGCTCGCAAGATCTATAATGAGATCTGGTGCCCTCTTCTGGCATGCAGGCAGAATACTGTATACATAATAAATAAATCAATCTTTAAAAAGAAGTTAAGAGCACTGGCTGCTCTTCCAAAAGGACCAGAATTTGAATTCCCAGAGTACACATAGCGGCTCATGGCAATCTATAACTCCATTCCAAGGGATGTGACACCCTCACTGGCCTCAGAGAGCAACAGGCAAGTATGTAGTGTACAAACATACATGCAAGCAAAACACCCAGGCACATAAAATAATATAAAAGAAAAAGAACAGGGAAGTCCCATGTATCAGGAAAAGCACATGGAGGCAGAGGCTGTGGTCGGCACCTGAAAGAAAATGGCAAAAGAAGAGAAAAGATCTTGCAGAGGCTTGGTGGGCAGATCCTGAAGCTCTCTCTGGTTGGCTCTACAGAGAGTGCCCAAGGGGCAGAAACTAGTGGTGCAAGCCTTTAATCCCAGCACTGTGGTGGCAGAGGCAGGTGGATCTCTAAGTTTGAGCCTGGTCTACGGAGTGAATTCCAGGACAGCCAGGCTGCCGCTCAGAGAAACCCTGTCTCTAGAAAAGAAAATATTATCTTTTTTTAATATTTTATTTATTTATTATGTATACAATGTTCTGTCTGCATGTACACCTGCATGTCAGAAGAAGACACCAGATCTTATTGTGGATGGCTGTAAGCCACCATGTGGTTGCTGGGAATTGAACTCAGGACCTTTGGAAGAGCATCCAGTGCTCTTAACCTCTGAGCCATCTCTCCAGCCCCCAGAAAATATTATCTTATTAAAGCAATAATTATTCCTCATATCTCTTTAATTTATAATGAATTAATTAATCTGCCCAAGGTGGTCTCTTAGCCAAGCAATTTAGCAGCTAAAATGAAGTCCCTGGAACTCACACTGTAGAGCAGGCTGGCCTCAAATGTACAGAGATTCACCTGTGTTTGCCTCCCAAATGCTGGGATTAAAGGCGTACTCCACCACCACTCAGCAACAGACAAACTCTTTTATTTATTTCGTTTGTTTGTGAGACAGGGTTTCTCTGTGTAGCCATGGCTATCCTGGACTCAACTTGTAGACCAGGCTGGCCTCCATCCCATAGAGATCTGCCTGCCTCTGCCAAGTGCCGGGATTAAAGGCATATGTGACCACACCCAACTCATGGACAAACTCTTAAAGGGAGAGACGCTGGCATGTCTCCACTCACAGGTAGGTTTTATTCCTTAGGCTAGACGGCAACAGCTTTTCCTTAACGTGCCTTCAGTGCTATTTTAAACAGAAGTTCAAGTTCTTTGTGTACATAGTTCAAGGCCAGGCGAGAACATATAGAATGGCTCACAGGCCTCAACAGGAGTTAAAAATATAAGACTTAGGGAATATAGAAGTGAATCCTTGTGACCTTGGATTAGACAAAGTTTACATAGACATCAAAAACAAAACAAAATTAAAATTATCAAAAATTTAAACATTAAAATTAAAATGCTTATGTTTAAAATGACATTAAGAAATTTAACTAGGGCTGGGTATGTAGCACACACTTTTAGTCCCAACACTTGAGAGGCAGAGGTTGGCATATCGCTGTGAGTTCGAGGGCAGCTTGGTCTACGACAGCCAGGGCTTGCTACAGAGAGAAACCCTGTCTCAAAACCTGCCTCCTCTGCCCCCACCCAAAAAAGAAATTGAATTGGGTATGATGGCTCATCCCTGAAATCTCAGCACTTAGAGGCAGAGCAGGGTGATCACAATTCAAGGTCACTGGGCATGACAATGCACACCCTTATTCCCAGCCCTCAGGAGGCAGAAGCAGGTGGGTCTCTATGAGTTTCAGACCAGCCAGGTGTATGTATTGAGATTCTGTTTCAAAAATAATTTTTTAAAAAGAAAGGAAAAAAAAAAGAATAAATCAAGAGGTGAGGGTTCATGAGGTCCCACCAGGCCTAGAGTAGCACTAAGTACCAGGGGTAAGAACAATGTTTTCAATGGTGTAACTGCTTATAGGAAGCCAGTGTTCTTATAAATAATCCCTCACCCAGGAGCTTGTAAACAACCCTAAAATCCATAATCAGGGAATGAGAGGGTAATGAGAAATGAATATGATAAAAGCACATTATCTATGTGAATGAAAATGTTATAACATAGCCCATTATTATGTATAATTAATAAATGTGAATAAAAATTAAAACAGAGCCAAGCATGGTGGCACATGCCTTTGATCCCAGCACTTGGGAGGCAGAGGCAGGCAGATCTCTGTTAGTTCGAGGCCAGCCTGGTCTATAGAGTCTAGGATAGCTCAGACTACACAGAGAAACCCTGTCTAGAAAAACAAAAACAAAAACAAAAAAACTAAATAAATAAAATAAAACAGAAAGGAAAGACAGTAACTAAAGCAGCTTGTGGAACAAGCTCAGAATCTTATCACTAGGGAAATGGAGGCAGGAGATTCAGAAATTCAGGATCATCCTCAGCCACAGAGAGTCTGAAGCCAACCCAGGCTACATGGGACTCCTAACCCCCATGCCCAGAATCAAAACCCCAAGCATAGCTGAGATCCAGTCTCTTGCTGTTATAGTTCTGGGGACAAAACCCAGAGGCTGTAACATGTGGGCCAAATACTCTCCCTGCCACTGATATGTATCCCCAGGGCTTTTACCTTATTTATTTTGAGACAGGGTCTTCCTACATCGCTCAGGCTGACCCTAGTTTCCCACCTGTGCCAAACCCACACCCTTGTGTCTGGCTAGTGGAATTGTCAAAAGGAGCCACTGTTTGTAAAACAGTTGAGCTGCCTCTCAAAACTGTAAGCATAGAATTATCATATGAGCCAGAAGTTTTATTTCTAAGTATGCCCAATAAAATAACAGTTTGTCTATCTCAAATTTGTTCACAAGTGTTTACAGAAACATTAGCCACAGGCTGGAGAGATGGCTCAGAGGTTAAGAGTACTGACTGCTCTTCCAGAGGTCCTGAGTTCAATTCCCAGCAACCACATGGTGGCTCACAACCATCTATAATGAGATCTGGTGTCCTCTTTTGGTCTGCTGGCACACATACAGGCAGAATACTATATAAATAATAAATAAATACAACTTTTAAAAAAAAAAGAAAGAAAGAAAGAAAAAAAGAAACATTAGCCACCACAGCTGTAGAAAGGAAACAGTCCTAACAGCCATCAGCTAATGGATGAACACATTAAATCAGTATGTCCATGCAATGGAGTATTACTCAGCCACAAAAAGCTATGACGTACTGACCCATGCTGCAGCTTAGACAAGTCTTGAAAATATCATGCTGAGTTTAACACATAAAAGATCACATATTGTAATTTCTTTATATGGAAAGTCAAAAGAAGGCAGACCCATACAAGCGGATAGTAGGTCAGAGGAACCAGGGGCAAGGAGAATGGGAGTGACTACTAAGGATGCTGGGGCTTGTTTAGGTAAGAAGAATAGAACATTCTGGAATTTGGTAGTGGTGTTGTAGATCATTATGTTGCGGGAGGGTTTTCCTTCTGCCCTAGTTCCAGGAATAACAACTCATGAGACTCATTAAATATTATACAAATACCTAGGCCGTATAGCTAGGCTCATCTCTGACTAGCTCATAACTTAACCCATCATACTGATTTATATTCAGCCACATGGTTGGTTACCTGAGTTCAGGCACCATGCATCCATCTTCTTCACTTCTTGCCAGCTGAAATTCATGCCTCTCTCTCTCCCCAAACCTCTCTGCCTACCAGGTGCCCCACCTCCTAGTTCCTGACGGGTAACTGACGGGTAACTGACGGGTTACTAGTTCCTAGTAACTGACGGGTGTTGCAGCCATACAGCACATAAGGATTCCCTCTACAGGTGTTGTTCGTATTAACACTGAGTTCTACACTGTAGGAATGCAAGCTCTCAGCACGTGGATTGCATCTCAGTAAAACCATTGAAAATTTCATCAGTTGGTCAGTTCACAATGATATATCTTTCTTATCTTAATTAATTTTTACTTTTTTGTTGCTGCTTTTATTTTTATTTTTCTCGTATAGGCCGTGCTGGCCTTGAATTCCAAAAGTAGACTTTGAACTTCTGATCCTCCTAACTCTACCTCCTGAGAGCTGGAAACATGTGTGTCTCCACACACATTTTTCTTTCTTTTTCTTTTTTTTAATATGGAAGGATTCACGAATTTGTGTGTCATCCTTGAGCAGGGGTCATGCTAATCTTCTCCCTCCATATTGTTCCAATTTTAGTATACATGCTGCCAAAGCGAGCACTCCACACCCATTTTTCAAAAATGTTTTATTTATTTAGAGTCAAGGTCTCAAAGCCTTGGCTGTCCCGGAACTCACTATGTAGAGCAAGCTGGCCTTGAACTCACAGAGACTTGTCTGTCTCCCAAGTGCTGGGATTTGAGGCATTGGTCACAACACCCTGCCTTAAGATGTATATTTTAAATGTGCGTGTGTGCTCGTAGGTCAGATGTTAACATTGGGTGTCTTCCTCAGTCACTCTTACACACACACACACACACACACACACACACACACTCACACACAATTTATTTTAATTATTTTTAGTTATGTGTATATGTCTCTGTGTGGGTATGTGTATGTGAGTCAAAGGTGCTAGATCTCCCTGGAGCTGGAGTTACAGACAGATGTGAGCCAATCAACATGGGTGTTGAAGGGTCTTCTGGAAAAGCAGGAAGCTCTCTTTTAACAGCTGAGTCATCTTTCCGGTCCCTCTTTTTTTTTTAAGTCAGTGTTTCTCTAGCCCAGGCTGGAAAACTCACCATGTAGCTGAGGATGACCAGAAAATTATAACCTTCCTGCCTTCACCATAAGCGTTGGAGTCACCGGCTTGGGCCGCTGTACCTGGTTGTATTATTAAGTAAACATCATTTTTAAAAAATCCATTAGTTTATCCAGCACCTCAACAGAACAGACTTAAAATAAAAGTGGGGTCATCCGTGCTAAAGTTGCACAAGTCACCAAGCCAAAGCTGCTATCTGATCTTCCTAGAAACCCGGAGACAGAAGGAGATAGCAGGCAAGTTTCCCCAGCAGAGCAGTTTTAACTAGCCTGATAACGAAGCTCCCCAGGCTAGAAGGCACAAGTGAAAAGGTAACCTGAACTAATCTGGCTCTGGCTATTTCTCTACTGTTGTGTTTCCTGGGCTCCGTTTTACAGGGAGAGTAATTTTGAAGTGACTGATCTCACTCAGGGAGGCCGACACAGGCAGATCTCTGTGACTTTGAGACTAGCCTGGTCTACAAAGTGAGTTCTAGACAGCCAGGGCTACATGGAAAAACCCTGTCTGGGGGAAGAGGGATGACTCCTTCCTTTTCTCCTCCCTCTCCTCTCCTTCTCCCTCACTTTTGTTTGTTGGTTAGACTAACCACAGCAGGAAAAGCTTTGATCTGAGCACATTGATTCACAGCTGGTCCTGTTGGCCACTGTCCTTTCTGCACAGAAGAGCTGTCAGTAGCCACTCTCTGAGAATCCTCCCCCTGATGGGAGGGAGGCTTGCCCGTGGAGGTGAAAGAACAACCCAGAAGCATTGGTTCTCTCCTTTCTCCTTGGGTACCAAGAACCAGCTCGGGTCATCATCAGGTTTGGAGGCAAATACCTTTGCCTGAGGAGCCATCTTCCTCTACTTCCTCCCCCTCTTTCTGCTCCATTTGTACTAGTTAGTTTGTTGGTTGGTTTGACTGATTGACTAATTGTTTAGAAACAGGATTTCACGTATCTCAGGCTCGCTCGGACCGATACCTCCACCTCCCCAGTGCTCAGATGACAGCCTGCAGCACATACCTTTTTACAAATTCTTCGGTCCAGTGTGGGGCCTGCTTTTCTGCTCTTTTGTTTTTCTGTTGGCAGGCATACTATTTCTACTCTAAGAGTTTAGAAAAGGGGGAAGGGCAGAAGTCTAGTCTCTGGATAGCAGGCTCTACGAGGTATAGGATCCTAGGACACTAGGCCCAGATATGGAGGAAGACTGCACCTTTGAACGTGTACACCACTCCCCCTTGCTGTCACCACCCTCATTGCTTTTTTTTGTTTTAACTTAACCATTTCAATGCTCTCTCCCAAATAATGTTCAACTATCAACTAGTCAGGTTATAGACTACCAAAAAGATTCCAGCCTGGGCAACTTAGTGTGAGCCTGTGTCAAAAATAAAACATGAAAAAACAAAAAACAAACAACAAAGGCTGTGCCGGTTGTAGTGGAGCAGGCCTTTACTCCTCACACCAAGAGGCAGGCGCGGGCAGACATCTGTGAGTCTCAGGCCAGCCTGGTTACTCCACAGAGATCTCCAGGACGGCCAGAGCTCTTTCACAAAGAAAAACCCTATCTTGAAACAAAGAAAAACAAACAAACAAACAAACAAACAAACAGAAAGGGCTTTGGAACACAGCTTGCACACACACACACACACACACACACACACGATTGAGCTAATGTGCTGTTCTCCACATCTTTCCAAATTCCTGCAAAGACTTAGATAAATTTGAGAAAAGAAAAAAACAAAAAAAAAAACCAAAAAACTTCCAGAAAATAGCAGAAAGATAAAGGACAGTCTAATGGAAATGTGGTTTTTATATATTATGATGATGGTGGTGTTATATGCATACACGTGCAAATTATGTAAATTACATGTTTATGTTCACGTGTGTTGTACAGAATTATATATTATTCATATTTAAGGGTTCTATATGTGTTTACATATACGATCATTGCATTTATGAATATATATAATTTAGAGATTGACCCAGGAGACCCAGTTCCTGATTAAGCAGGGTCTGAGAAAGAGGGAAAAGATAAGAGGGAGGAAATAGATGGACGGTCGCATCCCAGGTGACTCCCTTTACCCTGCTTACCTCCAGAATGCTAATAGCTAGTCTCCAGGGGCAGGAGATTAGAGGGTTCTGTTCTGGAGATTTAAGATAACTAAAGATGCCTTAATCTGAGTGATCATAGTGAAAGAACCAGGCCTGACCTTCCCCCCCTCCCCCCCAAAAAAGTCATCAGTCCCAGGAACTAGGGCATAGATCACCAATTCCAGGAATCAGAAAACCATAAAATTCCCTACCCAAGGAATATCCTGAAGGTAACCTCAAGAACAGGAGGTATCTTATCGCAGGATGGAGGGTCTGTGCTGGGCAGCCCACCGGACCTAACATCCCTGAGGTCTATAGATAGCTTGCTCAAGCTCAATGTTAGTTTTGTGAGTTAGCCAATCACTCTGTAACAAGCTTGCCCTAATCGTACTCAATCGTGTAACTGCTAAGCTGAGAATTCCCGGTTCTTGCTCAAAGCCCAATAAAAACCCTGCCATGCAGCTGCTGGGGTTCTCCGCTCTGATCTACTGCATTGGTTATGGTGGAGTGACCAAGCTTAAGCCCGAATAAAGCTCTTCGCTCTAGCATATGAGGTTTGGCTCCTGGTGGCCTTTGGGGACCATAAGATCTGGGCATAACAATATTTTTAATTTTCAGGAGCTTCTAATGCCCAATTTTTATGGTATACTCTGATACTGCATTAGCATCACATCTGTTAAATTTTAATAAATTTTAGTTCTACAAAGTTTATTATCTTTTTCTTTTTAAAAATTTTACCTTGTATGGGTGCTTTGCCTGCGTGTATGACTGTGTACCACTTGCATGCCTGGTTGTCCACAGAGGCCAGAGAGGATGGTGGATCCCCTGGAATTAGAGTTGCAAACAATTGTGAGCTGCCATGTGGGGTTGGGAAGGAAACAGGTCCATTGCAAGATCTTAACTGCTGAGCCATCTCTCAAGCCACCTGTTAACATGGTCTTTCATTCTTTCCTTCTTAGAGGTGAAACTTGTGTGTGTATATAAGTATACACACACACACACACACACAGTTTCTCCAGTCTCTGACTTGTTTCCACTTCCTTTCCACTTCCTCCAAGTTATTTTCTAGCAGCATGGAGTTCTGATGTCCACATTTGAAAGGGAGGCTCCACAGAGGAGCTGGGAAGTCTGTGGGAACCGGGCCATCTCACAGGCTCATGGTATTGCTTTGGTGTGTCCTGGTCTCTTTCATGCCACTGTCATAAAACACCCTGACAAGAGTTTAAGGGAGAGGAGGGCTTATTCAGCTTAGATCCCCTGACATCTGAGGAAGTTAAGGCAGCAGCTTGAAGCAGCTAGACACACCCACTGCCAAGAGCAGAGTTTACCTTCAAGGTGGGTCTTCCACTCTAGGCTGAACCAACTATGAAAGCCTCTTGAGGGCGTGCCCACAGGCCAGCCTTAGACAATTCCTTATTGAAAAGCCTCTCCAGGTGCTCCTTACAGGGAAATCAGGAAGCCAGCTGCCATTTTCATTGAGAGAACCACAAATGCCAATATTTTTAGGAACTCTCTGTAAGGCTGTAATTGTTGAGAAGTGCTATAGCATGGTTCCTTTGGAATTCCAATGCTAAAAGTATGGAAGGACAGACAGACAGCCAAAGGATCAGAAATCAACAACTCAAACTCCTCGAAAACTAGAAGGCAGTGGGCAATTCTTATCTGCAACATTCTGAGGAAAATGCTTGAATAAAAAAAAAAGGAAATAAAATTAAGGGTGGCAGTGAAACACACCTTTAATCCCAGCACTCGGGAGTTCGAGGCCAGCCTGGTCTACATAGCAAGTTTTAGGACAGCCAGGGATACACAGAGAACCCGTATTTTGAAAAAACAAAAAACAAAAAGAAAGAAAAAGGAAGAGCATTACTTCTCCTAGGTATGTTAAAAGAGAAGGTTTATTGTGGATATGAAGAAGAGCATGGCCAGAGGCAGGGACACCGGGGAGAGCCCAGAATGAACGTGACTCTGAGCTGGGCCACGTGAGGGGAGGAGGGGAAAGCCAGAGAGTAAAGTGTAGAACGGGGTTGGGGGTGGGGCTGGAGAGCTCAGGATAGGGACTGAGGGATGCTGGGAGAACCTGGCAGCATACTCTGCTTTGATATGTTAAATAGGCACCTCAGCCAGTTGTCCCAGGTCTGAGACCTAACATTGCTCTTTGACTTAAATTTTATTCAGTGAATGTAGTGAGATTTTCATTTGATAGTAAGGACGGGGTAAAGATATCTTTTCTTTTCAGACAAGGTCTTAGGACACTGGCCCTTGTCTTGCGCTCCTTTTTTGTTTTGTTTTGTTCTGCTGCTCCCGCTTCTTCTTGTTCTTCTTCTCCTTTTTATGGTTTTTCAAGGCAGGGTTTCTCTGTGCAATCCTGGCTATCCTGGACTCACTTTGTAGACCAGGGTGACCTCGAACTCACAAAGAGCCGCCTGCCTCTGCCTCCCAAGTGCTGGGATTAAAGGCGTGTGCTGCAGTTACCACCCAGCTGCCACGTGCTCCTTTTTAAGATCTTTTGCTAAGATTTAATTTTGTAGACTGGAAAGATGGCACGAGTTAAGAGCACTGGCTGCTGCTCTTCCGGAACTCCTGAGTTCAATTCCCAGCACTCACATGGCAGCTCACAACTATCTGTAACTCCAGTTCTAGAGTATCTCACAGACAAACATGCAGGCAAAACACCAATGCAAATAAAATAAATTATTTTTCTAAAAAAAAAAAAAAAAGATGTAATTTTGTCTGTTGTGATTGCAGGCGCTCGTGGCGGCCAGAAGAGGGTGTTAGATGTCCTGCAGCTGGAGTTAGAGGAGTCTGGGATCCACTGGTTCTAAGTGCTGGAAATCAAGTTTGGATCCCCTGAGTGAGCAGAGAAGTACATGCTTTTCACCACTGTGCCATCTTTCTGGCCCCTCAAGTATCTCTCTTGAGGGCTTGGGGCCGGAAGCTGCCATCAGCAAGAACTTTGAGATTGCTAGGTGGTAGGAAATTATCACTGTTCAGTAAACAGAAGAAAGGGTTGGGGGATTCTTGGATCTCAGGGGGTAAGACTGTACTCCAGGAGCAGGAGATGTTAGTCCAGTGTGGCATGATGTGTTACTTAGATGGGTCCTTCCGCTTTGTGTCTCTTTTAGCAGATGGGGTAGGATAGTGACCTCATCCAGACTGTCCCAGCTCAGTCATGCTGGAATCTGGTGCTAATTCCTTATCATTGGAAGTCATCACATACCCTCTCAGTAGACCCAAAGGGCCTGCCTGTGGCATTTTACATTTCAAACCAGAGCAGGCAAGGCAATGGCAGATGGGGATATATTTCAGCCGTCTTTCCTGTGATGTGAGATAAGTCCTTGGGAGGGATAAGCTGGGTGCAGGGACGGTTTCAGGAGCACACTGGTGAGACCTCAGCGCTGTTCGCTGTTGATAAGCAGGTTACGGGGTCTCTGCTGCATGTGATGGACACACAACACTTTGTATCTGTGGTGCTCCACGGACAGATCTCAAAGAAGGTACCGCTCAAACCTCAAGTCCTTTCCCTCAGATACCTCTTCTGTCCTTCCTTCAGTCCTTCCTTCCTCTCATGCTTCCTTCTTTCCTTTATGTACTTGCTGGTGCCGGGATTGGACATTGGACCTCATGAAGATGAGGCAAGCACTCTTTCACTGAGCTACATCCCCCAGATGTTTTCCTTTTGGACGGGGACTCCTGAAGTTCAGACTATGGAACGTTCTCTGTAGCCAAGGCTCATCTCGAACCCTGACTTTCCCGTCCCCACCTCCCAAGTGCTGCAGTTACAAGCATCACTCATTTTTCTATCACTCAGGTCATTAGGAAATGAACCACTCCTGAAGTTAACTTGAATCTCCTCATTCCCTGTGGACTGAATCCAGAGCTGCTTGCATGTTAAGCACATGGCTCACCAACTGAGCTGCATCCCTGCTGCAAGGCTGAAATATCTTTTAAAACAAAGGATTCTTCTCAACCATGTGTATGCGTGTATTGGTATGCGCACATGAGTGGTGTTGCCCTCAGAGGCCAAACACATCAGATCCTCCTGGGGCTGGAGTTACAGGTGGCTGGGGGCCACCCACTTGGGATGCTGGTGAGCAAATTCTGGTCCTCTGCCGGAGCAGTGTGTCCTCTTCATTGCCAAGCCACCTGTAGGCCCAGAGCTGAAATCTGTACTTCCTGGAAGTATTCATTCTAGATTTGCTCTGTAGGGTTTCAAAATACAGCAGTGCTCACTGGTCACAGCTGGTGGTTGCTGGTCTTCAGAACTGCTGTGGGCCATATATCTTTGGGTCCTCCAAGCGTTTAAGGAGATCTGAATTTAGAGACTGGAGGGAAGGTTCAGTGGTTAAGAGCGTCTCCTACTCTCTCTTCCAGGGGATCCACAGACATTCTGTTCCAGATCCCAGACCGACCAGATCATAATTGCCTGTGACTCCAACCTGAGGAGATCAGTGTCCTGTTTTGGCCTCCAAACGCACCAAACACAGGTGGCAAGAACACACACACACACACAGAGATGACTAAAAAAGAAAATAAATAAAATTCATTAAAGATAGCTGAATTTGGTTTCCAACATTAAAATGTCATGAGATTGAATTTTTTAATTTCTGTAATTATTAGTATGTATGTGTTTGTGCATGGTGTACATGTGCGCATGGTGTGAGTGCAAGAAGGTGAGTGGCAGAGCAGGTGCATAGATATCATAGGGTAATCGTTGTGAATCAGTTCTTATTCTGCTATGTGGTCCAGATGCTGAAGTGTGGTCATCACTTACCTGGCAAATGCTTTTACCTGCTGAGCCATCTTGATGGTCTAAATGAATTATTTTTTATACATATATGTAAATTTTGTTGTTGTTTGAAACAGTCTCACAGCAGCTTGGCTGGCTTAGAAATCACTATGTAGATCAGGCAGGTCTTGAACTCAGAGAGATCTCCTTGTCTCTGCCTCCCAAATGCTGGGATTAAAGGCTTGCTCCATGCCGGATTGTGTATTTAATTCTTTAAATATTTTTATTACAGTTTCTTATTTTGTGAACATGTGTGGGCATGTGCATGCCATGGTGTGTGTGTGTGTGTGTGTGTTAGTCATTTCTCCTTCTACAGTATGGGTCCAGGGATTGGGCTCAGGGTGACAGGCTTGGCTTCAGGTGCCTTTGTGCCTTTACACACTGAGCCCTGTCACTGCCCGTACACATGAAGACAAGGTCTTATGTAACCCAGGCCAGCTTCAAACTTGCTGTGTACCAGAAGAAAGGGACCTTGGATTTCTGATCTTCTGGCCTCCACGTTGAGAATGTGTGGAGATTTGTGCCATGCTTTTTACCTATTATTATTATTACTATTATTTTGGTTTTTTGAGACAGGGTTTCCCTGTGAAATCGCCCTGACTATCTTGAAACTCACTCTGTAGACTAGGCTGGTCTCAAACTCGCAGAGATCCACTTGCCTCTACTTTTCTTGAATTAAAAGAATGTGCCACCATGTCCAGCATGCCACAGTTTAAAAAAAAAATTTTTTTTTTTAATAGGGCCTTGCTTTTTAGCTCAGGCTGGCTTCAAATTCCTGAACTCAAGACCCTCCTGGAAGTGCTGGGATTGTTTACAGCTTTGTTTTGCTAGAGACAGATTCATTAGGCAGCCCCAGCTGGCCTGCAACTCCACCTCCCTGACGGGGCCTCAGTGTGGGAATACAGTTGGGTGCCACCATGCTCGGCCAGGCGGTGGTGTGTCTAACCCCTTTCAGAAGTATACCTGTGGGAAGAGCAGCTATGAGGGCTTCCAGGATGAGCGAACCCTGGAGAAGAACTACCCCCCAAGGTGCAGTGAGTGTCCCTTACTTTGTGTGTGCTAAGATCCACTCAGAATGCCAGCTTCACCCTGTAGTCTTGTGCCTGAACATTTTGTACAACAAAAGGAAACCTTGAATCCATTAAGGAGTCACTCAAGCTTAGCTGGGGAACCCTTTCTTTGGTCTGTTGTTGGTCCCCTGTCTGGTAAACAGACATGTTTGTTCACAGTCTCCCCATGAAGAGTTAGACAAATATCTCAGCTTGGTGCCACACTGGAGATCTTCCTACCTCTAAGAGTACACCCAGATTTAGATAGTGTCTGGTGTGTGTGTGTGTGTGTGTGTGTGTGGAGGGGGAGGGGAGTTTCTAGAAATGGAAACCAGGGCCTGGAGAGATGGCTCAGTGGTTAAGAGCAGTGGCTGCCCTTGAAGAGGACCCAGGTTCAGTTCTCAGCACCCACATGGTGGTTCCCAACCATCCATAACTCCAGTTCCAGAGGGGCTGACATCTCTTCTGACCTCCACAGGCACCAGGCACACAAGTGGTATTCATACATATGTGCAGGCAAAACATTCATGATATAAAAACAGAATAAATCAATCTTAAAAAAAAATTGAAATGGAAGCCAGAGCCTTGTGCAAAAAGGCAAATCTCCACCATTGAGCTACGCTCCCAGCTTCTTTGATATTATAAAGATATTTTGAAAGGAGATATCTAAGAAGTGTACAGAATGCATTTTGAGTCCTCCCTACATAGGTCATCCAAGACACTGAGGTTCAGCTTGTGTGTGTGTGTTCCAGCTTGCACATGTTTCAGCATGTATGTGTAGACTAGAGATCAACATTGGGTGTTGTTACTTGGGAGTAACAACTTGGTTTGTTTTTTATTTTTATAATTTCTTTATTGTCCTTCTTTCTTTCTTCTATTTTATGGTTGTGAGCCTAGCCTTTAACGGCTGAGCCATCTTTCCAGCCCCCTTCTCTCTTTCTTTTTAAAACTTTATTTTCTTTTTTCATATTTATTTATTTATAAGTGAGGTCTTACTATGCAGCCCTAGCTGGCCTGGAATTCACCCTGTAGACCAGGCCAATCTTGAACTCAGAGATCCACCTGCCTCTGCCTCCTACGTGCTGGGATTAAAGGGGTGTGCCACCACAAGCAGCTAGAATTTATTTATTTTATTTTATTTTTTGAGGAAGGGTTTCTATGTGTGGCCCTGGTTGTCCTGGAACTCACTGCGTAGACCAGGCTGGCCTCAAACTCACAGAGATCCTCTTGCCTCTGCTTCCCAAATACTGGGGATTAAAGGTATGTGCTGCTCCTCACCCCTGCTATTTATCTCTTTTCAAGAGAAGAAAACTTTTGTTATCAGTTGGTTTCAACAAGAAAATTAGTGAGTATCCTGAGAAGTGTCAACAGCCTGTAAGGCAGGCAAGGGAGAGGAAGTCTACAGTTTTTCCATCTCCACCACAGCTGTCTCAACACTGCTCCCCAGTTGTCCCCTGATGTGCCAATAAAGCAGCTTACAGCCAACGGAGGGGAGAATAGGGCTGGACTTCCTGCCAGCCACGGGAGGAGGAGTTAGAGGAGGAAGTAGGCTATTGAGCCATGGGCAGAGGTCTATGAGAGAGAGGAGCTGAGCAAGAAAGCCATAAAGTGCAAGTTATCTCTGAGGTTTACACTGGGAGGAAGCCAGACTACCCTAGAGGGTTAAAAATAGAGTAATAACTGCTCAGAATTGTGCTGTGAATTTTGATAAAACAGATAATATAACAGAGTCTCAATTATTTGGGTGAGAGCCAGGTTAAAAGAAACTGAGACACAAACACAAGCTTATAAAAATAACTTTAACAGGGGCGTCATGGGCTCAGGATTCTCCAGATAGGACATCAGCCCAGTGGAGACTGGCAGCCTGGCGCACTCATTTGCTTAGTGTGCTTGTTGTTGGCAAA
The DNA here is from genome assembly GCA_028658305.1 of Pachyuromys duprasi. Classification (NCBI taxonomy): domain Eukaryota; kingdom Metazoa; phylum Chordata; class Mammalia; order Rodentia; family Muridae; genus Pachyuromys; species Pachyuromys duprasi. The sequence continues at coordinate 89,404,935 of CM053763.1, forward strand.
GCTGGTGAAGGAGCCTGGCTTTTTATGTAGATGCTGGGGTCAAGCTCATGCCCTCATGTTGGGCAGCTCTTAGTTACTGTTGCTAGTCCAAGATTCTGATGTCCTTGGATCCAGTTCCCCAATGCAACTGTCACCTCTGATGAAGAATCTTGCAGACTTTCTACAAAGTTGAAGTTAGTCATGTAATAAATAATGTCTCGTAGTTTACGTTGTTCAAAGGAAGGCTGGAGAGATCGCCTCACCACCTGTAACATGAACACCAGGGGATTCCATGCCCTCTTCTGACCTCTACGTACATATATGCATGTGTGTATTAACATACACAGAGACCTGTACATAAATAAAAATAGAATTAATCTTTAAAAAATTCAATAAAGTAAATGATGTATTCGTGTGTGTGTGGTCTCACTAGGGACTGAATTTAGGGCCTCACACATGCTCAGCAGGTACTATAGGTACCACTGTTCCACACCCCCACTTCCTTTTTCAGTTTCCGTTTCGAGACAGTGTCTCACAGAGTTGCCCAGACTGGACTTAAGGTCATTTTGCAGCACGAGCAAGTATTGAACTTGTGATCCCTCTGCCTCAGCCTCCCAAGCAGCTAGAAGTACAGACTGGCTTTTTCCCCCCTTTTCTCTCTCTCTGAGACACATTCATGATAGTAGTAAACCTGAATATGTTTGTTTTAACTGCATCACATACTTGTTTTCAAAAACATTCTTATCACTATACCATCCATCAGTTCATTTTTCATGACAGTGATTCCCTTTTCCATAGGATGAGGGTCATCTTGTCCTTTGGAATACCGTCAGGCAACAACCGAGTCATGAGTTACTGGCCTCTTCTCTTCTAACGATCACAGCTCATTTTATTCTTCAAGTATTCTTCTCTTCTATAATTAGCGTGCTTATTATGCAGTGTATTCAAATGTTAATGTGCACACTGTACTGACGCTATTGTAAGAGTCATTTTGCTCAGGAGCTAAAATTATGTTGCCACCCTGCCTGATGCTAGGGGCTCTGTGCTTGAAACCTGTTTCCACACGCAAGGAGCCAAGGCTGTTTAATGAGAACGCTGAGCCGGAAGGAGATGAGTCTGACAATGTTAGCACCTGTAAACTAAACGGGGTCAACAAGTAGAGACGCCTGCTCACTTGGAAAGAGCTGCCCATCACTATGGAGACCGTGCACACTCGAGGAGGCTGGCTGAAGGGCATGCTTCACATGGCCCCTGGTAGGGCTTGACATTATTTTCCTTCAGGTTAGGACACTAAAAATCACAGTTCTGACCCTTAGAAATATCTCCCAGTGGAGGCTGAAGAGACAGCTCAGTGGTTAAGAGCACTATCTGCTCTTCCAAATAGACCCGAGTTCAATTCCCAGCACCCACATGGCAGCTCACAATAGTCTGTAATGTCAGTTCCCTGACAACTTCAGACTAATGCACATAAAATAAATTTAATTACTTAAAAAAAAAAAAGAAATATCTGCCAGGAATTTAGCTAAAACCAGAACCAGATCAAGCTCTCGACTGTTGGTGACTGTACTTTTTTGGTGAGTGTACTTTTGAGGAGAGTGAGCCTGTCCTGAGGCCTGAGGTCTGTTTGCTTGTCACAGATCTTCGGATAGTCACGGTCAGTCCCCTCAGTTAGTTGTCAATTCCTTCCTTCCTCCTTCCTCCTTCCTTCTTCCTTCCTTCTTTCCTCTTCTTCCCCCCCCCTCCTTTTTTTTCCTTTTAGACAGGATCTCACAGCATATCCCAGCAAGCTGGACTTGAATTCAAAGAGATTAGCCCAAGTGCTAGGGTTATAGCACTTGATCCTTCCCAGCTCTCTTCCCCCTCCCAACCACCCTCCCCGACGCTGGGAACCAGCCATCTGGCTGTTGTCTGCTCACCCAGAAGTCAAAACACTGGCCAACCTTTACTGTGGTTTCCAGGAGCACATTCACTGTCCTGCTCATGACCATCTGAAACCACCACAAATATTTGAAATCATATATTGCCACATAATCAGATCCCAAAACAGGGTCAGTCATTTGTCATCATTATACATCACCCTTTTAAACCTGCCCCAGTTCTTTAGCTCGGAGATAAACTTTTCTAACCTGAACTCATCTTTTCTCTCCATCAATCTATCCATCAATATCACTATTTTTATATAAATCAAAGTTTCAAATTCGTGGCAAAGCTTCATCCACTATCATAGACTTGGAATCAAAATCTTGCGCACACACACATGCACACACACTCACACACAGAATCCCAATACTTTCACTTCTCCATCATAATTATTGACTTGTGTGGCCAGGGAGAGCAAACACCAGATACTACTCCAGCTTGCTAACTGATGGCCAAATCGTCCAGGAAGAGTGTACAGTAAGTTCTACTAAAGGGCTAAGCATGGCAGGACAGAAGGCTGGGGTGTGACGCTACTGAAGCTCACCCATGCCTAGGTGGGGAGGTAACCAGTCTGAGTCCAGCTGAAAACAGTTCCTAGGTCCTGCTATGATTTCATAGAATAAATCAACGACCAGGAAAGAGAGCCAGTGCTAAGGCTGCCAATCAGTGTGCCAAGTGGGAAAGAAGAAACCATATGAGGACAGTCAGGGGTTACCAGGAGGACAAGGCTAAGAAGAAGACATGACAGAATGTCTAGGGACACAAATTGGACTCCCAGCTGCAGGTCCCCATATGGTGACCACATGTAAACTTGAGCTGGGACTGTTGTTGTAGTTCTGATGTGATTTGTCTCCCAAAGGCCGTGAGCTAAAGGCCGTGAGCTAAAGGCTTGGGTTCCAGCTAACAGAAGTTTTGGGAAGTGGGAAACGTTATGAGGTATGACCTAGTGGGAGGAAGCTGGTCACGGGGGCATGTCCTGGAAGAGCGTATCTTATCTCTGGCATCCTCCTCTCTTTCTTTTTACTTCCCTGTTCTCCTGATAGCCCTTCCTGCTGTTTGGCCTTACCACAGCCCTGAAGAGATGGAGCCAAGGGACCATGGATTCAAATCCCTGAAACCATAAGCCCAAATAAATAATTTCTCCTTTAATTTGACTTCCTCAGGCATTTTGTCACGTGGGTTGAAAGCTGATGTGGCATAACCTCTGCGGTCAAGAACTTGCGACACACGCCTTTGAGCCCAGCACTAGGCAGGCAGAGGCAGGTGGATCTCTGTGAGTTCGAGGCCAGCCTGGTCCATAAAGCAAGTTCCAGGACAGCCAAATCTACACAGAAGAAGCCTTGTCTCAGAAAAAAAAAAGAAAAACAAATGAGCAACAACTAAAACAACTTGTCTGGCAGGTATAAGGTTCTGGTTTGATCCTCAAATGTGGAAAAATAACTAAATAGAATATATTAATTGTTTTTTTATTTTCTTATTATTTTATTTGTCTGAGTATTTTGCTGCTTGAATGGCTGTGTACCGTGTGCATGCCTGGTGCCCTCAGAGATCAGAAGAGGACCCTGGATCCCTTGAGATTGGAGTTTCAAACACTTGGGAGTTGCCCTGTGAGGCCTGGGAACTAAACCCAAGTCCTCTGCAAGACCAACAAATACTCCTAACCACGGAGCCATCTCTCCATCCCCTAAATAAAGTCAAATAAAATATGAAAGTGCTCAGTCATGTTAACTCCCTTCAGGTGTTCAGTTGCTGTGTGTGACTGATTAGGGCCTATTGGATAAGACAGACTGTGTGTGTGTGTGTGTGTGTGTGTGTGTGTGGTGCTGGGCATCAAGTTGGGAGTACTGAGTACTGAACAACTCTACCACTAAGCTATGGCTACAGCCTCAGCCCTTCCATTCTTGTGGGTTCCTAAGGAAGGCCAGAGAAGATATCATTTACTTTTTATTTCATTTAAAAAAAAAAGATTTACTAAAAAATTTTTTGCTTATTTATTTTTTTTTATGTCTGTCTGTCTGAATGTATGTCTCTGTGATATGTGCATGAGGCTCTTGGGGTCCAAAAAGGACACTGGATCCCCTAGAAGTAGAGTTTCATGTGGCTTGTGCTACCCAATGTGGATGCTGAGACTTGAACCCTGACACTCTGCAAAAGCAGCAAGTTCTGTTAACAGCTGAGCCATCTTCTTAGCCTCTGGGACATCACCTTAGAGGGTATCTCTTTAAAATTACGTTTCTTTTAGTGTGAGTGTGTGAGTGTGAATGTGAGTGTGTGTGTGTGTGTGTGTGTGAATATGTATGTATGTATGATGTGCAGATGGATGACCGAGGAAAGCTTTCAGGTCAGCTCTCCCCTTCCACCTTGTGGGTCTCAGAGCTCAAACTCAGGTCTTCAGGCTTGTCCACAAGTACCTTTATGTGCTGAGCCATCTTGCCAGTCCAGAATATCACTTACATGTAGTCCTTTTTTCATGCTTTCCCCCAACTGAAATGTCCATCCATCATGAAATTCTTGGTGCGTGACTATATACTACAGGAACAGGGCATTCTGAGGGGCACAGTTCTTAGTGACGATACTTAGGATTTACTAATCCTGTACAATCTCTTCTTAACCTTCCTCCAGTGTGTGTCTGAGGGTGGTACCATCTAAAAAAAAAAAAAAAAGAATAGAGAGAGACAGGAACTCACTCTGTATTCAGGCTGGCCTAGAAATCACACCTCACACCTTAGCTCAAGCCTTTATATCTTCTTCCCAGTCATCTTGCCTCGGTGTCCTCTGTGCTGAAATTACCATAATACTTTCACTACCAGAATTACCACCCCCCAGTTTAAGATGGAGCAACTGGACTTGGATCCAAGACAAAGTACAGCAGGAGCTGGGATGGAAGGAAACACTGGCTGAGCCAGCCAGACCTGCTGAATCTACTGCCCTCCGTAACTGCAAAAACAGGTTTATACCAAAGCTTTTCACCCACTGGCTGCAGCTGTTGCATAAGCCAGGCTGTAATGAAGCTGCAATGAAGGTCTGATTTTCGTGGCAAGACATTTTGTTGTCTTGCCTGTGGACACTCACTAAAACGGAAGTCGCTCTTCTTTTTTTAAATGTCCTGTCCTCACAGGTCACAGAAGTTCTATGAGTTCTACTTTATAATCTCTCTAGATCTGGCCCTTCTTTCAGTAGCTCCGACTCCCTTCACTGTTCCCTTCCCACCCAGAAGTCTACCACAAGGCTCTGAGAGCTAGTGGTACAGGCCCACACATTTCCCCCCCTAACCCTGTCATTGGCTCCCTAGATTGTAAGAAAGGCTCTCAGGGCCCTCAAGAGCCTCTTCTGTTCCTCCAGCCTCACTGGGCCTCTGCTTGGAGTCAACAAGTCCTTTCTGTCTCTGTGTCTTTGGACTTCTAGTTCCCTCCATCTTAGATCCACCTCAGGATGAATTGACTCTCTCTTTCTCCCCCTTTCCTTATATCCACCCCCTCTCTTCCTCTCCTTTTCTATTATTGGTTTTTTGAGACAGGGTTTCTCTGTACAGGCTGTCCTGGACTTGCTTTGTAGACCAGGCTGGTCCCGAACTCAAAGAGATCCTCCTGCCTCTGCCTCCCAAGTGCTGTGATTAAAGGCATGTGCCACCAGTACCTGGCTACTTCCTCTCCTTTCAACCACCCTCTTTTTTAAATCTTTTTCTTCTTTCGCTCCCTCCCTTCTTTCCTTCCTTCCTCCCCTCCTTCCTTTTGAGACAAGGTTTCACAAAATACCTCAGGATGGCCTTGAACTTGATCCTCCAACCTCTGATTCCTAAGTGTGTGTTTGCACAGACACCACCTTCCCCAGTAAATTTCCAACACACCATCTTCTGCAGTCTTCACCGAGCCTGCAGACAGAGCCATCGGCGATGCCCAGAACAGAAGGCGTTGGTCACTGCACTTCCTGCACATGATGCTGGTGGGTCTGTTTCTCTCAGCACACTGTGAGGTCTCACAGGCAAGGCCACTGTGTGACTCATCTCTCCCCCCCAAGTGAGAGCGCAGGTCCTTACTCATAACCAGCACTCGCTGCTCGCCAGGCAGACTAGCCGACATCTCCACCATTTTCAGCTTCTGCTGCGGTCCAGAGGAATGACTGCAAGGGTCCCCTGGGCCCCTCAGCAGAGTCACGCTCCTGGGAGCTCACCCACTGGCTAAAAGGCCGATGGCCGTGGAGGTTGAGGGTGTGGGCAAAAGCGAGAGTTCTGCAGCTGTCCTGCTGAAAGCTTCTCTGTCTGTGGCTGGGACGCCAGCGTCCCTTGTGCCGCCCAGCACAAGCCCCTTCCTTGTTTTTCATTAAACACTGGACTCCTTAAAGAATGCTCTCGAAGAAAACCATTCGTTGCTGACTCTGGGGGTTGGGGGGATGGGGGAAGAAACTGGTGACTGCACAAGAGACGGTTGTTGTGTATAGTAAGAGTGTGCCTGGCTAAAAAATGTAAGAGCTGTTAGCAACACTGTTTGCTTTTGATGTAGCTGGTGTCTAGCTATGCAGTCAGTTCCTCTTCAAACTCATGACCCTCCTGCCTCCGCTCCCTAGTGTTAGGATTACATGCCTGAGCCACCATGTCCGGCTTGATGCGCTCTACGCCCTATATCTTGATGGTCATCAGCCTGACTGCCTCATGCCTTTAATCCCAGCAATCTGGGGGCTGAGGCAGGCAGATGTAGCCTGGCTGTCCCGGAATTCTCTATGTAGACCAGGGTGGCCTCGAACTCTCAGAGATCCGCCTGCCTCTGCCTCCTAAGCAACTGGGATGCTAGATACGTGCCACGCCACCCAGCTTCAGGATTACTATTTATAAAGATACTACTAATGTCCTGAAAGGGAAAGGGACTGGCTGACCTGTAGCCACACACATTAAAAGAAAAGGCCTGTAGAATTAAAATCACTCTTCCAGGCAATGAGGCAGCAATCAGAGCCATAACATATGGGGTTACGCAGTTTTCTTTATTTGGAGATAGGGATATAGTTGAGAAAGGGAGGATTTGGGGCTGCCACTAACGTAGCCCAGGCTGGCTTCAAATTTATCATGTAGCCAAGGCCTGATCCTCCCACCTTTACTTTTCAAACACTGGGATTATAGATATATGCAACCACTCCTGGCTTAGGGTTTTCCTGAAAGCAAAAACTAAAAAACCCAACACACCCTGCTTAAAATAGGAACCCTTTTATATCCTCCTTTCTTTTCTTTCTTTTGTTTTCGTTTTTCTGAGACAGAGTTTCTCTGTGTAGCCTTAGCCATTCTGGAACTCTGTCAGGCTGGCCTCAAACTCAGAGATCCACCTGCCTCTGCCCTCTCCGCACCTTCAGTGTGAGGATTAAAGTGTGCCACCACCGAGCAGCAAGAACCCTTTTTAAATGACCTGTGTCTGTAGAGGGACTTTAGCTACCTCTTGGAAAACTTGGTTAGAGGGCATGAAATATTTCTCTCACTGTCTTGATTTATTTCGAGATGGCACCTCACTATGTTGTTCAGGCGGCTTTGAACTCTGAATGCTCAAATCTTAACCTCCTAAGTAGATGGGATTAAACGTTTCATAAATTTAGTATAGACTGTATCTCAATTTTATTTCACTCTAGAAATGATGTGTTCTAAGGGGATTTCCAGAACAACAAGTATTGCATCTGCCTGGTTTTTCAAAGAGTGAAGACTATACCGTTTCAGCCACCCACTTACCAACCTATGCTTCCCTTTCTGGCTCTCTACAACATGGCCTCCTACCTGATCAATCTTTGCTTCCTCTACCTGCGATGACCAGGATTTACAGCCAAACAAATTTCCTCACGACACAAGAAACAGAAGTGTCAGCAACTACGGCTGAGATTTTAATTTAACTCCTACTGAGAATTCAATCCCTTTTTAGCTGGCATGGTGGTTCAGGTCTGTAACCACAGCAATCAGTACTCAAGAGGTGGGGGCAAGAAGATTGAATTAAGGAAGGTTTCACTCTATCCCCTAGAGATGGCTAAGTCCTTTAGGGTATCATCTTGGGGAGTAGCTATGAGAAGGAGGTAATTAGGTTTTTGCTGTTGTTGTTTTTGGGTTTTGGTCCCCCCTCCCCCCCGGCAGAACTGGCCATTGAACCTACAGCTACAGCTTTAAGCTAGTCAAGCATTCTACCACAGAGCTGCAGCCAGCCCAATAGGTAACTTCTTGTTTGGTTGGTTGCTTTTTGAAACAAAAATCTTGACTCATGCCAATCCTTCTGCCTCAGCCTTTCAAGTCAGTTTATGCCATTATGTCTAGCTTGGGAAGAGAGTTGTTTTTGGTTTTGATATGGGGATATGGGGTCTCATGAAGCCTAGGCTGGTCTTGAATTTGCTGTGTAGTGGAGGACGACCTTTGAACTCCTGATCCTTTTGCCCATGTCTCCTACATGCTAGGATTACTGGTGTGTACGCACCACCACACCCAGGTTTATTTGGTACTGGGGTTCAAACCCAAGGTGTTGTGCACCCTAGGCAAGCTCTCTACAAACTGAAGTACATTCCCAGTCCTTGCTTTTGCTTGTTTTGTTTTAAATGTGTTTGTATGAATATATGCCACATTTGTGTAGGTGGCTATGTAGTCCAGGAAAGGGTATGGGATATCCTGGAGTTCACTGGGGAGTCACCTGTTACAGGTAGTGGGAACTAAACTTGAGTCCTTTGGAAGAACAGGAAGAGTCCTTTGCAGCTGAACCATCTCTCCAATCCTCAATCCTTGTCTTTTGAGGCAGGTCTCGTGTAGCCCAAGCTGGTCTTGAACTCATTATGAGGCCCAAATGAACTCCTGATCTTTTGCCCCCACCTCTTGAGTACTGAGCGCTGTGGTTACAGACTTGTGCCACCATGCCAGCTAAGAAGGGAGGTAGTTGTTTTTCCTTTGGATGCAAAGTTCAAGGTTTCACTTTATAGGTCAGGCTATATTGAAATTTACTGTGTCAAGCCAGGCTGTCTCAGAACACATTACCTAGTCCAGGTTGGCCTGGGACTCATAGTAATCTCCCTGCCTCGGCTTCCCTTGAGCTGGGATTACAGGTAGGAGTTGTCTATTATGTCTGACAAGAACAGAGTGAGTTTTGGTATGTCAGATACGTACAATGTGTCCTGGAAGGGCAGTCTGCATCAGCTAGATGAATTAAGTTATTTAAGATATTTACCCTCGGCATGGTGGTATACACTTGTAATCATAACATTTGGGAGACTGAGACAGAAACATTAGAAGTTCAAGATCATCCATATAAACAATAATAACAACAACATTATTATTATATATTAAGTTCAAGGTCAACTTGAGCTACATGAATCCTGTCTATTTATCTATCTGTCTGTCTACCTATCTACCTACCTACCTACCTACCTATCTATCTATCTATAATTTATTATCTTGGTTTTTGAGACAGGGTTTTTCTGTATTGCCTTGGCTGTCCTGGAATTCACTCTGTAGACCAGGCTGGCCTCTAACTCTGAGATCTGCCTGTTTCTGCCTTCTGAGTGCTGGAATAAAAGGTGTGTACCACCACCAACTGGCAGAAACTGTCCTTTTAAAAAAGAGAAGTTTTTTTTTTTCTATTTACATGTATTTGTGCCAGGTTGCACAAGCTCATATGTATTGCATATGTGCAGGTACCCACAGAGGGCAACGGGCATCAGAATGGGCAGCTGTGATGCACCTGACTTGGGCACCTTGGGAACTGAAACAGGTAGTAAGTGCTCTTAACCATCGACCTATCTCTCCAGCCCAGAACCTGACTTAAAACAAATAGACAAAAAATGTTTTAGCTAGTTGTGGTGGAGCATGCCTTTAATCTCAGAATTTGAGAGGTAGAGGCAAGTTCAAGACCAGCCTTGACTACACAGTGAGTTCTAGGCCAGCTGGGGCTTCATGAGATAGTGTAAACAAAACTGCTTGCCAGACTTCTGCCAGCTCCCCGGTATGAGAACAGTACATTGTACATGAGCCCCAAAGGAGCCAAAACAGAAGTTAAGAGCATCTCAGTGACATTAGACACCCTACCCATATGCAATTCCAGAGTCCAGGTTCTGGCCAGGCATAACAGTGCTTGCTTATAGTCCCTTGGGAGGCTGATGTTAGAGGATTTTGAGTTCAAGACCAGCCTGGGCTACACAGAGTTTTCTAGGCCAGCCTGGGCTATACAGAGTTTTCTAGGCCAGCCTGGGCTATACAGAGTTTTCTAGGCCAGCCTGGGCTATACAGAGTTCCAGATGAGCCTGGGCTACACAGAGGTCCAGGTAAGCCTGGGCTACATCATGAGATTCTGTCTCAAGAAAAGAAAAGGAAAGCCCACAAGATGGCTCAGCAGGTAAAGGCACTTGCCACCAAGCCTGACAGATGCCTCAGGTCTGATCCCTGGGACTCACAGGAAAAGGAAGAGAAACCAGCTCCTGAAAGTTGTCCTCTGACCCTCCCTTGTGTATCATGGCAGGTGTGTGGGCCCCTGTGAATAAGTGCATGTAATTAAAAATATGGGAGAGAAAAAAAGGAAGGGAGAAGGAAGAGAAGGAAAAGAGGCAAGGTGAAGCCCAAGCTCTATTTATTGTACCATGTTTTTTTTTTCCTCGTGGTAACTGCTCCTGTTCCTGCTCCCCAAGAAGAGAGACCTATAGCCCACACCGTTAAAGAGAAAGGCTGTGTGCTCTATGCCCTGTACGCCATCGAGCATCTATCTGTTTCGTCTGAAAGCTTTTCAGATAGAGAAGTGTGCCTCGCGCTAGCTGTTCCTAGCAGTCTTTGAGAATGGCTACTCTGCCTGGGTTTGTTTTAATTTCTCTCTTGATCATCAAGGACATTCTGACATTTAAACACGAGAGCGAGGAGTGCTGTCCCCGCGAGATGACTCAGTGGGTAAAGGCTCTGCCCCCAAGGCTGACAACCTAAGCATGACTTCCAGGACACACATGGTGGAAGGAGAGAACCGGCTCCTGCAGGTTGTCCTTTGACCTCCACGGGCGCACTGTGGCACATGTGTGTTCTTCCCCTGGTACACACATAAAATAAAAATAAACGTAATGAAAGGAGCATGATTCTCGGCCAGGTGTATTGATTCATATTTGTAATCCACTTGAAGCAGGAGGATTGCCACAAAATTTCGGCCACTGTGGATTACATTGCATAGTGTGAAGCCAGCCTGAGCTGAAAGACAAGATCCTATTTTCATAAGAGAGAAAGAGAGGGATAGAGACACAGAGAGAGATGCACAGAGACAGAGAGATGGAGTGTGCTCTGCTGCTGTGGGACCCTCCTTAGAGTCTGTGTAGAGTCTGTGGAATGTGGGACTTTGCTCTGTAGCTTCCACACTGAGGTCTGCCAAGACTGAGCAAGGCTGGCCTCTCTCTCTCTCTTTTTTTTTTTTTTTTTACATTTTAAGTCAGGGCCTCAAGTCACTCAGACTGGCCTGGAACTTGATAGGTAGACAAGGATGACTTGGAATTCCTGATCCTCCTCCTCTACCTGGAATGCTGATTATGGCGTGCACAACCCCCACCCACCCCTGGTTAATGTACTGGGGAAGGAATCCAGGCTTCTTCCAACTGAGCTACACCCCCAATCCCACTCTGGACTCTCCATAATGAGACAGAGTGATAACTTCAAAGGGCGACAATTCAGAACACAGAGAAGCACAGCCTCACCTTGAGGGCTCCCAGGATACCTGCAGATAAAAACAGACCAGAGCAGACAAGGTCCTGAGCACCCTCTGTTAAAGGTGCTTACAGTCGCTTAGGAGCGGGGCAAGAAAGACCTGCTTGCTGGAGTCATTCCTTCCCACCCCCACCTAGCTAAAAATACAACCCAAGTGTCACTGGATAATAACAAAGCACATAGGAAAAACCCTAACATTTGTTGAGCAGAATGCAATAGACTGTCAATTAGCTAAGTGTTTGGTATGCAAACACTCTCAGCGTTTAACTCACTCAGAGGAGGACTGGAGGAAAGAGAACCAGGAGGAATGTCAGAGGACCAGGAAACTGGTTCCCTCCAAGGAAAGTGCCGGAGCCAGAGCTCAGGACCCAGCAGGCCAGTCAGAACCACATAATCCATGCCCACCAGAGGCACCATCGCCGGACTGGTTCACACAGTGTGTGTGTGTGTGTGTGTGTGTGTGTGTGTAATCCCTGGATCTTCCAGCAGCCACCAGAGTTGGAATGTCTTCTTTGGGTGGGAGTCTGCAGTAGATAATTACAACTCTAAACTCCAGCTCCAGGGGACAAAATCTGTTAGAAGCAGTGGTAAAATTTCCAAATGGATGGGGCTAGATAGCAGGTTAGGTTCTAGCACATATTCTCTGCAGGGAAGCTAAAATTCCAGGGGTGAAAAAAAAAACAGAACTAGAGAGTTGAGCATCCAAATATGAACCTCAGAGATCAGCTGATTGGATAACAATGGTGGGTTGAGTCCTTTGCTCTAAATCTTTTTTGTTTGTTTTGTTTTGAGACGCGGTTTCTCTGTGTAGCTTTGGCTGTCCTGGACTTTGTAGACCAGGCTGGCCTGGAACTCACAGTGATCCACCTGCTTTTGCCTCTCTGAGTGCTGGGATTAAAGGCACCCGCCAACATGCTGGGCTATTCGCTCTAATTCTTTGACATATAAGGCAGCCCAGCAAACGTCAGTTAGTTTGGTTCCAGAACAGATTTGGGCTTAATTTCCAAGTCCTATGACAGTAAGTCAGCAGTTGGGTATGGCAGGTGTGCATGTGAATCCAGCACGCGGAAGGCTAAGGTGGGAAAGTCTTGAGATGGGGGCTGGCTGGAACTGTATAAAGGAGACCCTCCCTCATTAAAAGCCAAATAAGCTGTCTCAAAAACAAATAAAACAAAAAGCCACAAATAAGCAAATAAATAAAAATAGAAACTCTGCACAGTGGGGACTGAACTCGGGGCTTCACACACGCTGTTGAGCTACATCCACCGGACTCTTTGTTTGTTGTATATTTTCTTTAAAAAAAACTTTATTTTGCAAAATAGCAGGAAAACATTGCTCAAAAGCAAAGTGATAACACAGATCAGGAATACAGTGCAAGGGAGGAGCCACCTGAGTAAGAAAATATTCAAGGGCCCTTTGAAATCTATCTCTCTATTTATTTGTTTATATAAGGTCTCACTGTAGAGTCCTGGCTAGCCTGGAATTGCTATGTCGATCAGGCAGGCTGCCAACTTGTCTCCCTCCCAGGTACTGAGGTTGCCATCATGTGACACCACATCCAGCGATCTCTTGACTTTTTGTTGCCTTGGCTGTCCTTGAACTCATTCTACAGACCAGACTAGCCTTAAACTTGCAGAGATCTGTCTGCCTCTGCCTCCTGAGTGCTGGGCTCGGAGGCATGCACCTGCTATGCCCAGCTTCTTTTGATTTTTTTTTTTTTTTGAGACAGGGTTTCTCTGTGTAGCCTTGGCTGTCTTGGACTCACTTTGTAGACCAGGCTGGCCTTGAACTCAACGATTTGCTTGCCTCTGCCTCCCTGAGTGCTGGGATTAAAGGTGTGCACCACCAAGGCTGGCTGCTTCTTTTGATTTTTGAGACAAGAATTTATGAAACCCAGGCTGGCCTCAAATTCACTGTGTAGTAGATGAGAAAGCTTTTATTTTGAGGTCAGTATTAACTTAAATGTGTTTTGGAAGAACTGTAATTTGTCATTCCACTGGCCTGTGGCTTCACAGATGATGTTCCTAGTTATAAGGGTGACATAAAAATTTCATTTTAAACACTTACTGCAAAATGAGTTTATTCAAGGAAAAATAAGTAATAACACAGGAGAAACAAAGACAGAACATTAACAACCTGAAAATTGTGGAGCTGCCTCACCTGACAGGGGACAAGGTGTAGCTCACAATGCCAAGCAGTCAGTTCCAGTGAGCCTAGGAGACACTGGCCTCTGGGCTTCCAGTTCCTTACTTATGAAATGCAGAGATGCTCTTCTTAGCTTGGTGATTCAGTGCTTCTAGAGCATTTAACGCTATTGAGATCATGAATCATACTGTGGGAGCCCACACAGTAAGGCCACCCTTGTGCCGGGTACTGTGTTGGAAACTGTCCACAAATCACTATTTTTAATCCTTGTAAGAGTCCTGAAAGGTAGGTGCTCTAATGTTCATGTAGGAGTTGACACTGGAGGACTTTAAGTAACTTACCCAGCATCTTGAAGAATCTGATTTAGATGGACTGAGATGCTTGTATTGCTCCTCTAATCACCTGTTTTAATTAAAAAAAAAAAGATGTCTTTATTTTATGTGCATGAGTATTCTGTCTTCATGTATATATGTTTACTACCTGCGTGCCCACAAGGTCAGAGAGGGTGTTGGCTCTGCCGGAACTGGAATTATGCATGGCAATGAGCCATGTGGGTGCTGGGAACCAGACTCAGGTCCTCTGCAAGAAGAGCAAGTACTGCTAACTGCTAACTGCTGAGTGCTCTCTCCAGCCCCCTTGCTCATCTCCTTACTTTAAGGTTTTGTTTGGTCCTGATGCTGCTGAGGCTTGAACACAAGCCCTTGTACATGCCAGGTGTTTTCTCTACCATTAGCCACACCCAAGCCCCTTCCCTTAGTTTTATCTTATTTTCTGTTCCTGGTCCCATGTCTCACTGTGCAGCCTTGAATTGCCTGGAACTCTATATGTAGACTGGGTTGGCCTTGAACTCACAGAGCCCCACCTGCCTCTGCCCTACAAGTGCTGGGAGGAAAGGTGTGCTCCTCTTTCAGTTTTCTGTGTTCAGATTTTTTGTTTGTTTGTTTTTTGAGACAGGGTTTCTGTGTCCCTTGGCTGTCCTGGACTCACTTTGTAGACCAGGCTGCCGCAGACTCACAGAGACCTGTCTGTCTCTGCTTTTCCAGTGCTGGGATTACAGGTGGGGGCCTCCGCACCCAGCTTATGTTCAGGTTTTTAGAGGTGAAAAAGTTGCTTTTGTGTACCCAGCAACTTGCATAGTTCTAGGCACAGAGTAGCCAACAAATGAATGGAGAAAGGGTGACTGTGAAGGAGGAAAAGCCAACAAAAGGAGCCAAGGGACAAAAAGATACTGCTACCTCGTTGTATTGAACACCAGGGGAGTAGACCTGAGAGGCAGGAGAGCAGGGTAGGTAAGGAGAGGCCAGCCGCCTCGCAGTCCCAACTGCCTGTCTGTCTGGGGATATTGTCCTAGTTAGCTTTACCTCTCGCTATGCATGAATCTTCTTGATCCAGTGACCTCCACTGCCCCAGGATCTCTGCTGCACCTCCTTGGCTTTGTGTGAGGCAGAGCGGCGGGGAGCAGCAAGCTCACCTGGCTTCAAGTTCCCGCCCTGCCGTCTTCAGTGATGGACTGTAACTTATTAGCTAAAGTAAGTCCTCTCCTAAGTTGCTTTTGGTCAGGGAGTTTTCTCACAGCAAAGAGTGAAGTGTGAGGAGGTGTGACGTCGGGCATGGTGGAACGGGGACCTCCGGAGTACCACCCTTGAGGGATGTTTCAAGAGTTTTCATCACCCATGAAGTATGTAGGACAGTGCTTAGGATACAGCAAGCAAAAGCTTAATATATTAGTTATTACTATTATTTCTGTGAAATAAAGTGAAGACTGTATCAAACAGAGCCCCGTCACCCTTCCGGCTTCAGCTGCTAGCCAAGGCTAGGGTCATCATAGGTTACACCATGTGATGTCCTCAGCTCTTCAGTCCCGGGCAGCAGCGTTAGGCATCAGAACATAAAGATATTAACATTGAAAGGCTCATGGCATAGCTAGGTGTGGTGGCACTATGCTCGTTGACAGCAGTTAGAATGCTGAACTCATGGCCAAGGAAAGGTCTAGTAACCAACAAACAAAGATGACAGCAGAAATGTATTCAATGTTCGGTTAATGACTAGAGCACAGCAGATGTATCTATATATGAAAAAAAATGTGCTAACAAGTGATAGGGTCGCTCTTAAAAGAGAGATCATCCTAGACAGGAAAAGGCAGTAGAACTGTAGCATCAGACAGCCTCCGTATTGAGCCTCAGCTCTGTCTCTTTTGAAGTTATGTGATGTAGGGATATAATTTAAACTCTTTAAACTATAATTTCCTACCAGTGAAGTAGGAATAATATGGGTCGGCAAATCTGAGATGATTCAGGTAAGTGTTGGGTACCTACTATGACTTCACAGAGTGGCCAGTGGCTCATCTGGTCGGTGTCACCACCAAAGGGTTTGTGATGGAGTTACTTTGCTGCCTGGAAAGCTGGGCACAGGGAAGAATACTGAGTAACCAAAGATACTGGGCATGCTGGAAAGACTCAAGGAGAAATAGGGAGGGCAAGTGGTGCTGTTTGACTGGAATGGGAGAGAACGTTGGGAAGCTGACCTTACCTTCTGGACCAAGGTTAGTCTTCATTCCACAGGCATGCTAGGAGTTGATAGGACTCCAAACAGGGTGGTCATGGGTTCAGTGCCAGCAACAGGAGAAATGTTCTTGCTATTTGTGCAGAGCGGGCTGGGAGAATGAGCTGAGATAGTGGGGAACAAACCTCTTCTGACAAAGGGGTGGAAAACGTGGAGGCCTGGGGAGAAACAGGAATGATAGGGGTTTACCGGGCTGGATAAAAAGCCAGGCCTGGTGGCACACACCTTTAATGCCAGCGCTCAGCAGCCTGCCTCCTCTCCAGAGGAGCTCCAGCAAGGCAAGGCTATACACAGAGAGGGAGCCTGTCTGAAAAAGAAAAGAAGGAAGGGGAAAAGGACAAGCCAGGCCTGGTGGCACAGCCTATAATCCCAGATTCCGGCTAATTAGGAGGCTGAGTCAAGTGGGTTGCAAATATAAGGTGTACTTGGCTAGGAAGCAAATTCAAGGCCAGCTTGAGCAATGGTACTGAAAAACCTGTCTCAAAATAAAAGTCTTGAAAACAACAACAAAATAACTCCTATCATTAAAAAAAAAAAAGGACTTGGGGTGTAGCTCAGTAGTAGGGTGCTTGCCTAGCATGTGCAAGTCCCTGTGTTCAAGCTCCAATACCACAAGGAATGTATTTCCTGTTCATCCCTCAAGTAATATCAAGCTCACATCTCTTAAGAAGGCTTTTTCACTGTTTCCCTTTATCTTGTTTAGACACCTGTCTCCTGTGTTCCCTTGGTATTATTTTCTTTTTTGAGAGGGAACCTCATATAGCCCAGGCTAGCCTTAGAACTCACACAATGTAGCCAAGGCTGGCTTTGAATTTCTGGTCCTCCTGATCCTGGGATTGTAGGTGTGCAATACCACACCTAGTTTATACAGTGCTGGGGATCAAACTCAAGGTGTCATGAAGGCTAGGAAAGCACTGTATCAACTGAGCACATCCCTGCTCAGCTGCGCTCAAGTTTCAGCACCACGCCATCTCTCGGCAGTAAATGATCACCAGGGAATACGTGACAGTGAGATCTGTATGCTTACTTAGGTTGGGACCACTGCATAGCTGTAATAACGGAGAGTAGATAGTTGGCTCAGCTGTCTAAGATGACAGCATGAAGTCAAGAGGAACTGGGGCTCGTTCTTCTTCAATGCCACCCACATCAAGGGGGAGTGAGAGAGCAGCCTGTGAGGAGGAAAGAGTGGAGATGACTTCTCAGAGAAACCACCAGCCATCAGCCAGTTTCATGGAGGAAGGAAGTGCTCCAAGTGAGCTGGCTGAAGAACGCTCAATGGAAGCTGAGCAAGGCCTACTAGGTTTTGCCATTAGGAACACTGATTAGGCAGGGTGGTCCATGCCTTTAATGCCAGCACTTGGAGGCAGACGCAGGGGTATACTGGGGGGACAGCCTGACCTACAGAGTGAGTTCTAGGACAGCAGGGCTACACAGAGAAACCCTGTCTTAGAAAACAACAACAACAAAAAACAAGAAAAAAAAAAAAACGCTCTTACGTCTTAGGGTGAAGGAAAAGCCGGATTGCAAGTTCCTGGGAATAAACTGCAGTGGGAGGCTTGCTGTTCATGTCTGTGTGGCAGGGCTGGGTCCTAAACTCAGCACCTCGTTGGGCATGTGCTCTGCCATTCACTCCATGACATGGTGTGGAAAGAGGAGGATCTGAGAATGCATTATGAGTTCCATTGCTCAGGGACAAATAGAGGTCGGGTGGCAGCTTAAGGTGGAAGCAGAAGCGTCTTTCCCAGGTGAGTATCTACTCCCTACTGTCTACTCACTGATGTCTAGCTGAGATGTTATTAAATGCTTTAATGTTTGTGCATATACACATTAGAGTACATAATACAATATAGCGTCATGCTTAAAGTTCTACTTTTAAGATAATAGTGTCTAGATGGAAGTCAGGCTTCAGCCATGCTAACGCTGTAGAAAACATTATCTGTGTGCTCAAGGCAGCATCTGTGTAGCAGAGACAGTACTCATTATCATATGACTGCACCCCGGGAGGGAAACAAGAGCCAACAAAGCCGCCCTATCTTTGAGGAACAACCAGAGGCTTCAGAAAGTACTTTGTCAAGAAAGGAGTGCAGCGGGTGTGGTGCTGCTCACCTTTGACCCCAGCACTCAGGTGACAGAAACAGGTGGGTTTCTGTGAGCTGGAGGCCAGCCTGGTCTCCGTTGTGAGTTTCAGGCCAGCCTGGTCTACACAGTGAGGCTCCTCCCTTGACCCCTCCACCCTGTGTGTTTTATGAACAGGCCCAGGTGCGTCACTGGAGCGCTTCAGTCATGCAATGAATGCTGCCCAGATGAGTGGGCCTCACATCTGAACGCAGTTTCTCATTTCCCAAAGAGCTCTTGTGGTCTCCCTAATCCTCGCAGAATCCACCTGGCTTTTCTGTTTTACAGAAAAAGAAACCAGAAACCGAGGAATGGAAAGAATTAGGTGACTATACCCAAATTCCTCCATGTGAGGAAAATGGCACAGCCCATGCCCATTACCCTCTTTTGTGACTTCAAACCCTCCTCGTGTGGCCTTCACAACACCACAGTCTAACTGAGGAGTGGTGAATCAAAGTGGACCAAGGCTCTCATGCCACTGCTCTAAGGGCCCTAAAATTCTATCAGTGATGCAGGCTGTGATTCTAGACCCTTGGGAGGCTGGGGCAGGAGGACTGAAAGTTTAGGTCTAGGGATGGTGAGATGGCTCAGTGGGTAATGGCACTCACTGCCAAGCCCAACCCTGAGTACAGTCCCTGGAATACATTTGGTGTATGGAGTCTGCACCAGAGTACACAGACACACACACTCACACACATACTCAGATTGACACAGACACACACATTCAAAAAAATAAATAAATAAATAAATAAATGAATGAATGAATGAATGAATGAATGAATGAATAAATGAATAAATAAATAAATATTTTAGAAAAAGAACAATATCAAAAACCTGTCTAGCTTAAAATGCTACTATCATTTTCTTATTTTTTCCTTCCTTCCTTCCTTTCGTTCTTTCTTTTTGAGACAGGGTTTCTCTGTGTAGCCTTGGCTATCCTGGACTCACTGTGTAGAGCAGGCTGGCCTCCAACTCGCAGAGATCTGCCTGCCTCTGTCCCCCTGAGTGCTGGGAATTCAGGCGTACATGCCATGAACAGCTGCTACTATCATTTTCTGATCAGCTTTGCTATTGACTAAACTGTATCTGCTACACGGTTCAGCTGTTTTTCTGTGCGCTCTTAGCAGCTCCTCCAGCTACAGGTTCTTGCCTCTTCCCCTCCCATGCTTCCAGTCCATTTGGGCCTCTACATGAACCAGCCAAGACCTCTCTCCTCTCCTCAGGGTGGCCACACAGAAGAGCCATCCCCTCTCTTGATACCTATCTAATTTTGTATAGTTCAAAAAGGGAGGCTGAAGGCCCAGGTTTCAAGCTCAAACTGTCAATCTGGGCCTGTGACCTTAGTTACACCAATGTCCTCGCTGAGTTTCTTGATTTGGGAAGGGCAGTAAAGAGCTGAGTTGTAAAGATGCGGCATGGACCCAATGAAATGCTAAATAAGGCCCTGTGTTAGGTTAATTGTTTCCACCATCTTGAAAAATCTTAATGACGGTCAAAGGAAGAGACCTGGGTTTCCATTTTGCCCTAGGCCTCAGCAAATTATGGATCTGGTCTAACCTGTATGTCTATAGCCAAATCTGTATTTAACCTCCCTGGATGTCACAGTCTGTAATGAACTGACTTGAACTGTTAGGAAAGAAATTGTTCGGGAAATCTCCAGGCCTTCCTTTACTTCCTACCAGCCCAATCTGACAAGAAGTTTAAAGGGGACGTGAGTCCCCCTCAGCTAAACAGCCTTCCATCTGGCTTCCTGCACATCCCGCTTTTCTGGTTTTCTGTCCCTTGGCTGTTCCCATGGTCCTGCTTGTCCCTCTGGGGCAGCACTTTCAAACTAAAGTGTTCATCTTCCCCACAAAAGTCTTCCCTTCTGGTACTGACAACTCCATCCTTCCAGCCATTCAGACCCAAACTCTTTATAAATCTTTTTTTTTTCTTTTTTTGTGTTTTCGAGACAGAGTTTCTTTGCGTAGCCTGGCTGTCCTGGACTCACTTTGTAGACCAGGCTGGCCTCGACTTCACAGAGCTCCGCCTGCCTCTGCCTCCGGGGTGCTGGGATCACAGCTATGCGCCACTATTTGGCTCAGATCCAAACAACGCCTTTGGCTTTTTCAACCTGAATCCTATTTGTAAGTGAACACAGACCACCTGTGTTATTTTCATCACCACCAATGGCATCCAAAGGGTGGTCGCCTCTCACCACCGTTTATTATTGCAATGGCCTCCTGACTGGTCTCCCCGCTTCACCTCCTTCCCAGCCCACACAGTAGCCAGAACCGTCCTCTAAAGACAGGAGTCAAACTGTGTTAGTCCTCTGCTCAGACTGTCCATGGCTGTCTATCCCACTAGGTGTCCTCCTCCTTATCTCTCCTTTTCCTCAGGTCCTCAAGGCCCTCTAGGCTGTCAGCACCCTGGCCCTTCTTCCATTTTGTTAGCCTGACCAAGTCAAGCCTCCCGCATTCCTTAGAGACACCAGCCACCATTGACTGTCCCTCTATTCTTAGTCTATCATTCCTGGCTATTACTGTGTTTGGATGTACTTACATTACTTGGTTTTTCTGTCTCTGGCTCTCTCTCTCGAGATGGGGTTTCTCTGATAACAGCCCTGGCTGGCTGTCCTGGAACTCATTTGTACCACCACACATGACTTCTGTCCCTTTTTAATCTTTTTTGCTTTTTTTTTTTTTTTTTTCTCTTTGGTTTTTGAGACAGGGTTTCTCTATGTAGCCCTGGCTGTCCTGGAACTCACAGAGATCCGCCTGCTACTGCCTCCTGAGGGCTGGGATCAAAGGCGTGTGCCACCCTCCTTTAAAAAACTGTAAACTACATAATGTTATAAAGAGGTCTCACTAGGAGCCCGGGCTGGCCTTACTTCACCCTCCTCCCTCAGCTTTCTGAGATCTGGGCATTAATGAATGACAATAAAAAGAAGCTAAGAGCCACTGGAGGCTCAGTTTTAAGTAAAGCACAGCAGCCCAACATACTTCATCCCAGGAAGCTGTCCTCACATGTAGCTGTGAGGACACTTACAGAGACAACCGAGGCCAAGCCTCCTTTAAGATCATGCCATGGGGTCAAACAGGTGGCTCACGATTGGTACTTGCCCACCCTGCCAAGAGACTGTGGCTTAGAGGAGGGTAAACACACATATGCACATCACCTCCAGAACAGGCAGCTTTTGTTAAAAAAAAAAACAAAAACAAAAAAACACTTCATCTTATAGGTAGAATGCTTAGCCTCTGGTAATAGAGTTAGACACAGAGGGACTAGAAGTTAGGGCTTGCAAAGTAGTAGCATGGCTATTTCAGTTCCCGCTCTTGGCTGCTTATCACACCAGAGACACCTTGTCTGACTTCCAATCTAGTTCCCTCCACAGTGTCTCCACTGGTCCCCTCCACCCATCATCACCCTCAATTTGTTGTTGACTTGAGACCCCACCCTTCAGAGTGTCTCTTTACACTACTTCTAGATACAAGGAAAGTGGGGCGGTGGCAGAGAATGGCCTTGGGGACTTGTCACAGGGCACAAAGGATCGAAGTTCTAGTTCCTTCCAATAAAGATTTGTGTCAATATGACTGGCACTATGACTCAGTTGGTAGAGTACTTGTCTGGCATTCATGAAGTCCTGGTTTCCATCTTCAGCACCAGATGAGGTAGGCACGGTGGTGCCCACCTGGCATTGGAAGGGGAGGCAGAAGGATCAGACATTCAAAACTCAACAGCAGCTACACAGTGAGTTCAAGACCAACCTGGGGTACAAGAGACCCTGATTTTAACAAAGTGTGTTCTCTGTCCCTTTTGAGGACGGAGAGCTGAGGGACTATACTGCTCAGCTCAGAAGCCTGACAATTTTGCTCAGAAAGTAGCACAGACTGGAAATCCTGTTTGGTGTGCTGTAGCCCTGAGCAGATGTCAAGAGCTCTGGAGAAATCTGCGTTAGGAGTAGTTCTGCTCTGAAGGTGTTCTTAGAATGATTCCACAACACTTTTTTATTGAACTATCGCCCAGCTATTCAGAATTAAAACTTGAATGGAGGAGAAAACAAGCAACAGGACAGGAGCATACCAAAGAGGACCTAAGAAAGAATCAGTATAGCAATGTATCAAAGCAGATATTAAGACTCACAATTAAGCCCTTGGCAGAGGGCAGGAAGTAATAATAAAAATAGGGGA
>CM053763.1:89427994-89441917 GCA_028658305.1 Pachyuromys duprasi
TCAGAAGGCAGAGGCAGGTGGAACTCTGTGAGTTCAAGGCCAGCCTGGTCTACATAATGAGATCCAGGACAACCAGGACTATGTAGAGAGACCCTGTCTTAAAAAACAAAACAAACAAACAAACAAAAACAAAAAACAAAAACTCCACCCCATAACAGAAATATCCAAAACAACAGCGACAACAAAATCAAAAACCAAAGAAACACACAAAAAGCTCTCAACATTTAAAATGCTAGTCTAGATTATAAAACATATAATTTTCAAAATTATGTTGGTCTTTAATCCTACATATGAAAGCCCCCCAAAATTTAAGAGGTAGATTAGAAAGTCCCTGCTATATTCTCCAGGAGGTGCCTCTGACTAGCACTGCCCTTGGAGTTACCTGAATTTTCAGCAGTTTACTTGCAAGAAAGATCCAGGGGCTAAGAAACAGAATGAGGAATAAGTCTTGCTCGTTTACAACACAGATACATTTTAACGGCAGGGACTTGCGTGTTTGCGATATCATTCTCAATGCTCTTCAGAATGTTTAAAAACTTATTACTCAGCTAGCATGGTGATACACATATACAATCTTAGCAGTCAGGAAGTTGAGGCAGGGGGATTATGACTTGAGGTCTGCCTGGGCTGTGTAAAAAGATCCTGTTTCAAGGCAAACAAGAAGAATCAAAAAGGGAACTAGATTTGGCAGATCAAGTTAGTTTAACTTCACTCTGAAGCTCATGTACCACCACACGCAGCTGATTACCGCTTTTACATTTATTACATATTTATGATACAAGCATATGACCTAGAGGAGGTATATAGTACATGTATACATAAAGAAAAGGTGGCAGGAGAGGGAGAGATTCTCATGTAGCCCAGGCTGGCTCCTAACTCCATATGTAGCTGAGGATAAACTTGAACTTCTGACCCTTCTGCCTGTACCTCCCAAGTGCCAGGATGACAGTGTGTGTCGCTGTGCTGGTCCCATATTTTTATTAGTACTAATAAATCAGCTAACATTATCGAGGTGCAGTATGTTAGATAGCCATGGTCTCACTTGTCCGTGTGCCAGGCATACGGAAGGTGTCTTACAGCGCTGAGAAGATTTGGCCATCCCTGGGAATCCACAATCCTACTGTTTCCATGTTCCAGGTCTGCACTGCCTCTAGGCTAACTTGAACTAGGGTGGCTCTGGAACGCAAATCTTTTTTCTCTCAGTCTGGCTCCAGAATACAATGGGCCCCGTGTCTCCTGACCTTGGCCTTTGGGTTCCCTCCTTGGCTGAGCTATGGTCCCCTGTGCCTACTCTCTTCATCAGTCTGCTTATCCACTGGAGATAGAACAGTTCCTTTGACTTCGACTTCATTTCTGGAACATAATGCCATGTTTTTTTTTTTTTCTTGCAGAGAGCTTTTCCCAACTCCCCCACCCCTGCATTGGAGAGTTAACAGTGGGTTCCACTAGTTAGTTTGACTGGTGAACACAGTCATGTGCTTGAATGCCTCTAGTTAGGGTTTTGTGTCTATTTATTGTTTGTTCTAGGGTCATGACAGCAAAGCTTGATGATAGTTTGCAACATCTTAAGGTGAAAAGAGCCACACCTAGGAAGATTAACCAATAGCTAACTCCGTAATTTTCATTTTCATAAGCGATGTATGAAATAGGCAAGAGTGACTGCTTACTCATTTTGCAAATAGAGGCACAGGAAAGGGATGTGGGTTGCTCTGGGCGACTGAGTTGGTCAGAACCTAAACCCAGGGTTCTTCCTGCAGTCAGCTACCTCCATTCATGAAAAGGCCGCGCCTTCCGCCACAGCCTCAAATGGCTCTGCCTCCAGCCATTTGGTGTCCTAAAAAGGAGTCCAGGCACACGCCGCACATAGAACCACATGGCTGTGGGGCAGAAGGCTGTACATGACAGAATGTGCTATAGGGGTTCTGTATATAAATAGCGAGCTTGAGGGATGACAGGACCAGAGCCAGCTGTTTCCCCCTTCACACCTGTGCAGTGTGATAAAGAAAGTAGAATTTGCCCACAGCTGTGGTCTAACCAGATAAAACTTTTAGGCGGGAAGTGACAAGCAAACTTGATATGTTTTTTTTTTTAAGTGTTAGTTTTGATATTTTCAAAAGGCTTTTAGGCTGCTTGTGAAGTCAGAGCAAATACCAAGAAGGTGGTGTGGCAAGATGGATGAGGGGAAGGACCAATCTCATGGGACACTCTACCAGACCTCTGAACCTCATCCACAGAAGTCTCATGCTCCAGGTAATAACAGACCTTCAGAGTGGTAGCTGTTGGGGACACATTACCTCTCTCTTTCTCTCTCTCTCTTTAATTGATTGGGTACAGGCTGGATGAAAATTGGCAATGGGATCCATCCACGGGAAGGTGGATTGTGACCCACTGAGCCACATTTTGGTGCTAAGCACTAAGCCACATTTGGTGCTAAGAGTCTAGAGAAGCTCATGGTGCAATAAACAGACTGTTCATAAGAAATTCTCCTAAATGGGAGATAGTGAGAACGCCCAGTGCTGGGCAGTTGTGGTAAGAGGACTACGCTCCTCCTGCTCTGTAGCAGAGCAAGTTGGCAGGACATTTGGAAGGATGTGCAGCAGGAACTCTACTAGGCCTGGCCTGACTGAATGCTCACTCTTTTGGCTTCTAATTTATCTTAGGTCTGCTCTAAGACAGCATGTCTCAAACTGTTTTGTGGAACCCTGGGTGCTGGGACACCCTAGGACACAGTATGAAAATTTTTTAGCTTCTGATGCACCTATAGACCCTTCCTCGGAATAAAAAAAAATTAAATACATAAAATTAAATAGATGGGATTACAAATGTCATCACTGTATTAAGATAGTTATAAACATTGTTAAAATTGTGGTAAAGTGACATAAATGCTTATCTATAGAGGCATTAAGTCATACCACACATTAGTGTGTCTAATAAATATAGCATCAGATCCAAAGGATCCATACCCACAAGTGACCACTGAAGCTATGTGATGAATTGTAGTGTCATATAGGAAAAAATTTTCTGTAATGTGTTTGAGTGATAAATTGCGGCACTGCTAAAACCACCGTGACTTTTACTCATATTCATACTTGAAGGAAATTGAAATTCAATTAAAAGTTGGTAAAAATAAAAAAATTTCCCCATCTGGAATCCCTGGGCTGGGCTCGGTGGCACACTCCTGTAATCCTAGTACTCCAGGAGGTAGAGGCAGGTGGATCTTGTGAGTTTGAGGCCAGCCTGGTCTACAATGTTAGTAGAGGACAGCCAAGGCTACACAAAGAAACACTGTCTCGAAAAAATAAAAATAAAAAATCCCTAGGCTGGGAACACAGGTAGCATAGTGCTTACCTAGCATGTGTGAAGGCCTAGGTTTAATTCTCAGCACCAGAAAAAGAAGGAAAGAAAGAGAGTAAAGAAAGAAAAGAAAAGCAAGAGAAAGAAAGAAGGAAAGAAAGGGAATCCTAAGAACAAAAGGAGTCCTGCTCCAAGGGCGCACGCAAGAGTGCGCACACGCATACCTGTAGCTCAGAGGTTGACCTCAGGTATCTCTTTCCCTCTTCATTCTCTACCTTATATATTGAGTTAGAGTCTCACACCTGAACCCAGAGCTTCCCTATTTGCCTGGTCCACCTAGCCAGTTGGCTTTGGGCATCCCTAGTCTCAGGCCCTGAGAGCTAGGACTGCGTGCCGACCACTGTACCCACTTACCCCGTCTGCATAGGCACTGTCGATATGAATCCCAGACAAGTGCTTCATCTGCCTAGCTATCATCCCAGCCCAGAATCTGCTTTTCAGCGTACCCTCCAAATAACTTTTAAAAACACAATCCTAAGGGCAAAAATATAATAATAAAAACATAGTTTGAACAGGCTGTGGTGGTACAAGTCTCTAATCACAGCTTGGGGTAATCACGCTCTGGAGGCTTAGGAGATGGAATTTAAGGCCAGCCAGGGATGTACCAGAGGGAAGGAAACCCTGTCGACTACCCTCCCTCCAAAAGAAAAAAAACAGTTATATGAATGTTTATTCCAGTTGGGTATTATTATTAACTTTTTTTTTTCTGAGGCAGGGTTTCTCTGTGTAGCCCTAGCTGTCCTAAAACTCACTCTCTAGACCTGGCTGGCCTCAGACTCAGAGATCTGCCTGCCTCTGCCTCCTGGAGTGTTGAAACTAAAGGTGTGTGCCCCCATGGCCCCAGCTATTAGTTGAATATTATTGCCGTTTGACATAAAAGGAAAAAGGATAAGTGATGTGCTGTTTGCTTCTTGTGAGTGAAGTGGCTGGCTAGAGAATGTATCACCCTGGCTTAAGTACCATGTCACTGGGAAAATTATAGTTTTGAAGGAATTATGTTTGAACTAATGTTAGTTAATAAAAGATAAAATCATGGTAGGCTTTCATCACTACTTTGTATAATATATAGGCTGGATGAAAACAGAGAATGCAATGAAAACAGGTTATTATATCAAAGATGACAGAACATGGCTTGTTTTTTTAAGATTACTCATACAAATATAAATTTATTTTGAATAAGTCAGTAGCTTGATAGCATACTGATGAACAAATACCATCTGGTAGGTCTCTAAGCTTTTCACACTGAAATGCTCATTAAATGTCTGCTCCATCAGGACAGTGGTGACGCACACCTGTGATCCCAGCACTTGGGAGGCAGAGGCAGGTGGATCTCTTGAATCTGAGGCCAGCCTGGTCTACAAAGTGAGTTCCAGGACAGGAAGACTACACAGAGAAATGCTGTCTCAAAAAAACAAAACAAAGAAACAAGTGTGTTCCGCTGGGTGTGTTGCTGCATGCCTCTAACCCCACGCTCCAGATGCAGGCACAGCTGGCTTTCTCTGCGTATGAGGCCAGCCTTCAGAGAAAGTTCCAGGCCAGGGCTGCATCGTGAGACCCCTAGCTCAAAAAAGAATTCCTTCACATTTTTTTTTTTTAAATAAAAAAGTGTAAGGATAACAAAGACAGGTCCTTGACGTAAAATATCCACGGTAAAACCCAGGATAGGGCTTCTAAAATTCTGTAGGGCGCTGGAGAGGGGGCTCAGCAGTTACGAGCACTGGCTGCTCTTCCAGAGATCTGGGGTTCAATTCCCAGAAACCACATGGTGGCTTCTGTCTCTAACTTCTGATCCAGGTTTCTGATGCCCTCTTCTGGCCTCCTTAGGCACCAGATATTCACGTGGTGCACAGACACAGGCAAAACACCTGCACATGTGAAATAATACAATGTAAGAATAGGTAAATACAAAGCTAAAACTTTTTACAAAATAATGCTGCAGCTATGGTCCTCAGCGTTTGCCTAATTGTCTTAAAAAGACCCGTGCCACACAAAAACTGTCATGTGCATACTTATTCGAGATTTATTCATAAACACGAAACATGGGCAACCTCCAAGATTTCTCTGAGTAGGTGAATAAAGCGTGGCATAAGTGGTTAAAAAATAAGTAAATAATAACTAAACAAACAAACTTCTGGGGTAAGATACTGGCTTGGGCACAACCAGGGGTCATCAGCACACTTCTAGTAACTTTCCTGTTCGTCCGGCAGAAATCACTGGAACCTGGAACTTAAGAAACAGAGAACAGCTCCGGAAGAGGAGAGCTGAAGCGCAGGAGAAGCAGCCGCAATGGCTCCTGGGGTAGGCTCCCGACCTGAGAGAGGGATGAGCGTGGATGCCACACCCGTGCTCCATGCTCATGCCATCTTCCCAGCACCCCTCTACGTCATTTGCTGTTGTGCCTATAGTGTTTGTTTGTTTTTAAAATAGAGTCCAATGGGTTAACCCCTGTCTAACATCATAGCAGTAGAGCCCTGACAGCAGAAATGTCCCTGCTTTCTTTCTGTTTACACCAGTCCCCGAAGCAGGCTCCAGCCATTGAAGGATGCCTTCCCGGACCATATGGTCTAGCTCTTGATACTCTTTTTTTTGGTGTTGCTGGTGTTAAAAAGGTTCATAAGGCCTGATTTGGGAGTACATACAAATAATACCAGCACTCAAGATTGTGACCTTGTGCCTGCGGGCCTTAGTGAGAATGCATATTGGAATGCAAAAACTGTGACTCTGCTGCCTGCCTTTTGGGACCCTTTTCTTCCTGCTGGATTGCCTTGTCCAGCCTTGATATGAGGGTGTGATGTAATCTTATTACAGCTTGTTATCCTTTGTTCGGTTGGGAGACCTGTTCTCTTCTGAAGGGGAACAGGAGGAGTGGATGTGGAGAAAAGGACAGCTGGGGGAGCATCTGGGAGGAGTGATGGGAGGGAAACTGTGGTCTGGAAGGCTCAACAGTCAAGAGCACTGCTCCCAGCATCCATGTTGCACAGACACGCAGGCAAACAAAATGATCGTGCACATTAAACTTAGAGTGGGGGAACCTGGCTGATAAGCAAAAATGACCAGACCAGCCTAATGCCCTCAATTTCTTAGTCATTGTTCTTGGGAATTTTACTGGACATCTTAGTGTCCCTCAATTTTGTCCTCTGCAAAATGGAGATAATACTATTCACCTGAAGTAACAGAATTAAATCAGAACAGTGCAGAGACAAAGGAAGGACTAGAGATGCCTCCTACAGTAATACCATAGTTCTGATGTGCACTGTGCTTGTGATTCATTTACCTAAGTTGTATGTAATTCTTAGAGCCACCACACAAAATCAGAAGGTATTATTGATCTCATTTTATCTATAGTGCAGCCAGGAAATGGCGAGGCTGAATGACTTGACCCAGTCGCAGAGGAGCATGGGCTAAACTTTAGGCCACTTGGATACTTTTGTATCTTTAAAACAAATCAAAATTTTTATTTTATGTGTATGAGTGTTTTGTTTGTATGTGTAGACATATTCTCAACCACTGAACCACATCTCCGGTCTTGATTATCATTTATTATTATTATTAATTAGAGAGAGAGAAAGAATTACAGCGTGCATGGGTGAGGATCGGAGCATAGCTTTCAGTGGTTGGTTCTTTAATTCTACCATGTGGGTCCCAGTGATGAATTAGGCTTGGAGCAAGTTCCTTTACCCACTTAGCCATCTTACTGGCTGTTTTGTTTTAAAAAGATTTGTTACTATTGTTTTTTAAAGTGTGTGTGTGTGTGTCTGCACATAAGGCAGAGGTGCACAGGATCCCTCTGGAGCTGGAGTTAGAGGCAGTTGCGAGTTGTCCTGTATGGATGTTGGGAACCAAATTTGCATCCTTGGCAAAAGCAGTATGTACTTTTTAACTATTAAGTTATCTCTCCAGCCATGCAGGGTTTTTATTCTGCAGCCGAACCTGGCCTGGAGTTCACAGCAATCCTCCTGCATCTGCTTCTCAAATTCTGTGATTTCAGGTGTGAGCCTTCATGCCTTGTATCATCTTCTTTTTAAGTAGGACACTTGGTAGGAAAGAAATATTTTATATCATAAATTGTGGCCAGCTAGGTGGCCCAGTAGATGAGAGTGCTTATCCACGAATCTGATACCCTGAGTTTGAGCCTCAGAACCTACAAGGTGGAAGGAGAGCCAACTTCTGTAAGGTCTACTCTGAACTACACACACACACACACACACACACACACACACACACACACACACACACTGCGGTACATGTACTTCTCCTACACATAAAATAAATAAATTCAAGGGGAGAAAAGAAAAAAATTATCACTCGACAAAGTTAGACTAAGTGGTGCACATCTAAAATCCATTGGTGGGTGGGGACATATGGGGCCTTACACTGTCATCCAGGCTAGCCTGGAACTCAAGGCAGCTTCCTCTTCAGTGTGTGTAACACTGTGCTTGCAGGTAAGCCTCACCGCAGCCACAACCCAGGACATCTCAGGGAAGCACTGTCCATTCATAAAGGGCATTTTCAAACAAACTCTATTTTGTTTTGTTTTTCTGAGACAGGGCTTCTCTGTATACAGAGAACAACAGCCCTGGCTGTCCTGGAACTTGCTCTGTAGACCAGGCTGGCCTCAAACTTGGAGATCTGCCCGCCTCTGCCTCCTGAATGCGGGGATTAAAGGTGTGTGCCACCACCACCAGGCTTTTTAAACGTTACATTTTAAGTTAAATTTTCTTTTAGTATGTGAGTATATGGGAGTATCCATGCATGTAGAAGTCAGAGGACAACTTGTGGGAGTCAGTTCTCCCCTCCCACCATATGGATCCTGGGAATGAATTCAGGTCATCAGGCTTGGCAGTAAGTGCTGAGCCACCTCCTCGGCCCTAATTAAATTTTTTTTAATTAGCTTGCCAAGCAGCGGGTTTCCATAGGCCTTTTCATAATCCTTAGTTTGGGTTAACGTGCTCCCTCCCTCTTATAAATGTGTGTGTGTGAAAGAGAGAATGTAAGCCAGAAGACAACCTCAAATGCCACCTTTAGGGACACCAGCCACCTCCTTTGAGGCAGGGTCTTTCGTTGATCTGGAGTTCATCAATTAGGTTCAACTAGCTGGCCCAGAAGGCCCAGGGATCTCTGCCTCCCAGCTCTGAGATTACAAATTCATGGTGCCGCACACTCCATATTGTGACATGGGTGCTGGAGATACAGAGCTCAGTCAAGCCCTTTACGTCTGAATTATATCCCCGACCTCTCTCTTTCTTCCCCTCCTTCCATCACACACACACACACACACACACACACACGCACACACACGCACTTTAGCTTTAAGACCATAAAGTCCAGCGGGGCATGGTGGTGCATGCCTTTAATCCCAGTGCTCAGGGAGGCAGAGGCAGGCAGATCGCTGTGAGTTCAAGGTCTACAAAGCCAGTACAGGACAGCCAAGGAAACACAGAAAAACAGTCTTGAAACAAAACAAAACACACACACAAAAACAAAAAAACCCAAACAAACCATAAAGTCTTAAACACTTTCGTTAACAATTGAACACTGAAAATTGTTCATTTTGTAAACATTGAAATGGATGTTGTGGGGAGATGAAGGGCTTGTTTGAGGTCATGTGACACGGCCACAAGGACAGGGTGGATGTTGGAAACATTCATCTGGATCCCGTAGCCCTACTGCTGACATTAATTCTGATCTCTCTGCAGAGAGCAGAAAAAACGCAAGTGCCAAAAAACAAGAAAAAGACATGAAAGAGGCCAAAAGACACAAGGAAACGCAGAGCCGAAGGCGAAGCCTCCGTCACAAAGAGAAAAGGAAAGGGTGCAGGAAGAAGAAAGCGAGCACCCTGGAGCCCCCGTAACTGAAGCCCTCCCCTTGGCACTCCCCACAAAAGCTGTGCTCGCAGAACACTGTTCTCCAGCACACCAAGAAAGCTCTCAGTGCCAGGAAGGAGCAATGCAGGACCATTCTCAGACACACCAACGTGGAGCCAAACCTGAAGACCTCTCTCCTACCACGTGCCAAAAAAGAGCAGCACTTCAATATTCTTCTAGAATGTGCCGAGACATGGCTGGACCTGAGGCAATGCTGCCTAAAATGTGCCAACAAACAGCTGTGCCCCCAAACCCCAAAGTATTCCAAGACATGGCTGGACCTCAGGTACTCTCTGCTCAGATGTGCCAGCAAACAGCTGTGCCTGAAAGCCAGTCTTCCAAAGTACCTCAAGATATAGGTGGGCCTGAGGAGCCCACTCTTAAAACGTGCCAGGAACCAACCGTGCTTCAAGAACATTCTTTGAAAATGTGCCAAGATGTAGCCACACCTGAAGTCCTCTTCCCTAAAACACATCAAGAGATGGTTGTTCCCAACACCCTTTCCTGCACAACACCTGGAGATGCTGCTGGCCCAGAAGGATGCTCACCCAAAGCACTCCCCCGATCAGATGTGCCTGAAGGCTGTCCTCTTGACACGTGCCCCAAATCAGTGATACCAGAAAAAACCGCTTCCCACCCAGATCAGGGAATGGCTGCGACTGAAGACTTCTTGTCTGAAACCAGTGAATGCAATGTGTCTGAAGACTTTTCTACAAAAACACACCAAGAAGCAGCTGAACCAGAATTCATTTCTCATGATACCTATAAAGAACTCAGTGTGCCTACAGTCTCCTCTCCTAAAACAACACCTGGACCTGAAGAATGCTCACCTGAAACATGTCAACCACATGGGCTTGAGAACTATTCACCTGAAACTTACCAGGAAGTGTCTGAGCCTGAAGACCTCTCTATCAAGACCACTGAGAACAGGGATGAAGGAGTCCAGAAAGCAGATGGGACCCAAGGGCAGAACCCTGCTGCACACCAGGGTGGCGAGGATGTCCGTACTTTCTCTCAGGGTAAGGGATTTGTACAGCAACAACTCCCTCAGAATTGGTGATTTAAAGCTGTCTTCCACAGTAGCCAGTTATCTCAATGGGAGCTATGAATATCCCTCGATCTTTTCAAGTAAAATGTATTTTTCAGGCAACATTTCCAAAAAATTTAAATAACTGAAAATTCTAGTTACCCATTTTGAGAAACTATAGTAAGAGGAACAAACCTGGAGTAGGATTATGTGCAAAAGAAATCTTTTTTGGTTTTGAGCTAGTACTCATTATGTAACTGTGCTGGTTGGTTTTCATGTTTGAAACCAAATTCTGTTCCTCTGGAAGAGATGCAAGTGCCCTTAAGTACCCAGTCACTTATCCAGCCTTAAAAAGATCACACACACACACACATACACACACACACACACACACACACCCCTTCTGAAACAGTCCTGAGCTGAGGGTTGTAGCACACATCTTTAATCTTAGCACTGAGAAGGCAGAGGCAGGCAGATCTCTGTGAGTTCCAGATCAGCCTACATAGTGAGTTCCATGTGAGGGCTACATAATAAGACTGTCTCAAAAAGCAAAGCAAACCAAATCCCAAATGCCTTCGGCTGGTGGAGAGAGGACTCAGTGGTTAAAAGTGTGTACTGTTCTTGCAGAGGACTCAAGTTTGGTTTCCAGCATCCATATGGTGGTTTACAATTGCCTGTAATTCCAGTTGCATGGGATCTAATGACCTCCTCTAGCCCCATAGGGCTCCTGAACACCCCTGGTCCACATAAATGAACACAGGCACACAAATAATTACAAATCTTCAAAACAAAGCACATACTCTCATTAGAAAAAAATCCCGGGGCTGAGAGATGGCTCAGAGGTTAAGAGCACTGGCTGCTCTTCCAGAGGTCAAGAGTTCAATTCCCAGCAACCTGATAATCATCTATAATGATATCTGGTCCCCTCTTCTAGTGTGCAGGTGTACATGCAAACACAACATTGTATATATAATAAATAAATAAATCTTTAAAGAAAAGGAAAAGAATCCCAAGATTATGAAAATACCATCATCTCTATGATGATGGCACTTCTCTATTTAAGTATCTAATCCAGGTGAAAGGTGTCTGCATAGTCTGTGGCTCACCCTTCTTGGTGAATAACCAGCTGGGCCAGTACTGTTTATTGACTCTATTATTTTGTATTTTATTTGACTTTACAGAAATGAAGGAAAAGGCCAAAGCAGATCAAGATCCAGAAACTCCAGCAAGTCCGCAGGGACCTCAAGAGACCTGTCCAGAAAAGGCCCTCTATAGCTATGCTTTATTTTAACAGTGCTCAGTGACGAAGCTGCAGTCCTGCTGAACACACATACACATGTCTCTAGTATGGTTTTTCTGAAACATTGAAGCAGTCGCTACAATTTGCATTGCTTTTTTAACTTGTGTTTTTTTTTCCCATTGGTAGATCATATCTGAGAGAATTAACTTTTTTTGTTTTTGTTTTTTGAGACAGAGTTTCTCTGTGTAGTCTTGGCAGACCTGGCTGGCTTCTGATTCACAGGGATCTGTCTGCCTCTGCCTCCCCGAGAAGAATTAACATTTAAAGGCTCTAATACATAGACAAAGTGTGTGTGTGTGTGTGTGTGTGTGTGTGCTTGCGTACTCATGAACAGAGATGTATATATGTATATGGGAAAAATAGTACAGGGAAGGGACAAATAAGAGCAGGGGAAGGGATGGGTAGTTGATTTTTCCCTCTAAGAAGAAACACATATTTGATAACTCTGAGGAGCAGATAGCTATTTAATATCAACACTTAATATTTTGAAAGTATATAGTAATATATAACTATATTGTGAATTTTGTCAATTATTGATGTCATAACATCAGAATTTTA
This sequence comes from Pachyuromys duprasi, assembly GCA_028658305.1. Taxonomy (NCBI): domain Eukaryota; kingdom Metazoa; phylum Chordata; class Mammalia; order Rodentia; family Muridae; genus Pachyuromys; species Pachyuromys duprasi. The sequence goes on from CM053763.1 coordinate 89,440,098, forward strand.
TTTAAGCTTTATATGGCTGAGTTAATTTGAACAATTTTTTTGTTTGTTTTTCAAGACAGGGTTACTCTGTGTAGCCTTGACTGTCCTGGACTCTCTTTGTAGACCAGGCTGGCCTCGAACTCACAGAGATCCACCTACCACTGCCTCCTTGAATGCTGGGATTACAGATGTGTGCCACCATGCCGGCTCTAAACAATTCTTATTCTGGGACTTCTTGCAAGTTATTTTGGAATTGATAAATGCCATTTACTTCTCTATGTGAAACTGAACCTTCTATTTTTATTTTTAAACTGTATTTGTAAAAAAAAAAAAAGGTATATTAAATCATTTCTATGGGCTTTGCTGTTACCAAGAGCTGTGTGGATATATGCTGGGTTGGGGTGGTGAGACATTTACATGGCATACTGTCCTTGCTCGCTAAGCTTTAACCTGCTCTCCTAAGGGAATAACACAGAAAACAAGTCATTACAAAAGGAAGCAGTGAGTGCAGCAGCTTCCTCTCTGACAAGCCTACACTCTGGCTCCTAAATGTTTTCCTTTCTATGAGAGCACCTTTCTTTCTCTTAACCCCCATCCTTAAAATCTGTATTAAAGTTTCATCAATAACCCCCCCCCCCACACACACACACAAGGAAATAGTGTTGGTGCCTTATAAATAGAACATGCAATAGGAGGAGTGCTTACGTATCCTCAAGCACTAGGAAGGGTCTGTGCAGGAGACCCGGTGCAGTACAGTTCAAGACAGCTGTCCAGAGAGCTGCCAATCTACTATTGGAGTGCAGAGACCCACGGGGCCTGGAGTTACAGGAGGCTGTGAGACACCTGATGTGGGTACTGGGAACCAAACCTGCTGGGTCCTGTTAGAGCAGTGGGTTTTGTTTTGCTTTGTGTTTGGTTTTTTTAGACAAGGTTTCACTGTATAGCTCCAGACTGACCTGGAGCCAGCCATGTAGACTATGCTGGCTTCAAATTCATAGACTTCCGCCTGCCTCTGTCTCCTGAGCTCTAGGATCCAAAGCATACTGTACCATAGAAAGGACTCTTGAAAGCTTTGCCATGTCTCTAGCCTGGGTGTAGACTTGTCGACTTAAGTGACTTACTGATTTATTAGGTAACCAAGGAGTAAGGCTTTTCAACAACGGAGTTGAGGGTTTGGATTTCAGAATTCATCTGGTGAAAAGGTCACAGTGAACTGAAAATGACAGGAGACTAGTGACAAGAACACACATGATTGTGAATGTGAAAATATTTGAAAGTATTCCCTGCTATTTTGTTGGTCTGGATCTTCCTTGGGCTATTATAGAAGACTAAAAATAAGACTTTGGCAAATAAAAGCTCATTCAGCAAGACCATGTGCTAAGTTCTGAGGCTGTAACAGAAAGACAAGCCCAGCCCTCATAGAAGGGAAGTAGTTGCTCTCACGGTCCATGAGAGCCAGAAGGCGAGTTTGCAAGCATACAGGGGCCCAAGACTCTCCCCTAGGCTTCTACTTAGATTTGAGGTGCCATCTAGACACAGACACATATGATTTTGAATGGCTTTATGCTGTAAGGTTTTAAATTAAAAATATGTGCATGAGCATTTTTCTCCATGTACATCTGTGCACTACATGTGTGTCTGGTGCCCACAGAAGTCAGAAGACAGCATCAGATCCCCTGGAATTGCAGTTATGGAGAATTCTATCTCTCCATGTGGGTGCTGGGAATTGAACCCAGGTCCTCTGCAAGAGCAACAAGTGCTCTTAACCACTCAGGTTTTTCTTTTCCTCGTTGCCTGTCTTTTTGAAGACAGGGTCTTACATACCCCGGGCTGGCCTGAGA
>CM053763.1:89442017-89733590 GCA_028658305.1 Pachyuromys duprasi
TCACACCTGGCTTTATGCAGTGCTAGGGCTTGAACCAAGGACTTTGCACATACTAGGCAAGCCTGTCCCAACTGAGCTATATCCCCAGCCTTTTTTTTTTTTTTTTTTTTTATGTGTGTGAGTGTGCTCTCAGGTACTGGTGAAAGTGTGTGGGTTCATGGGTGCCCATATGTGCACATGCCTGCCTTCCTCAATTGCTCTCCATCTTATATATTCAGGCAGGGTCTCTCACTTGAATCCCAGACTCTAGTACTTGGGCTAGTCTAGGTAGCCAGCTTGTTCCGGGCAGGGATTACCTGTCTCTACTCCTGCAGAGCACAACATCCACCCAGTGTTTCCATGGTGCTGGTCACCCAAACTACTCCCCTCACTTGTATGGCCACTGAGCCATCTCCACACATCCCTGGTCCTGTTTCTCCCTATAAATTCATTGCTTTCTTATTTATATCCACACATTAGTGTGAATCATGTTATTCTTGTTGTTTAGAACTTTGAGGTAATGAATTAGCATTAGAATCAGAATCAGAATCTCCAAGAGTCCACTTTCGCTCGACCTTGTGCCGCTCTATTCTTGTGGCAGGAAGGGGGCTGGGCATGTCTGGGTTACAACAGAAGACTTAAAAAAACAAAAACAAAAACTGTGTATGTGGCTCCAGCTGGCCTTCAACTCACAGAGAGCAGCCTGCCTCTGCCTCCCCAGTGCTGGGATTAAAGGCACGAGCTACCATGCCCAGCTTTTAATTGTGTGTGGGGAGGCCAGAAGAGGGAATAAAATCTCCGGGAGGTGGAGTTACTACCGCCTGTGCCCTGCTGGATCCTCTGGAAAAGCTGCTGGTGCTGCTTTGAACCTCAGCCACTGCCACAGCTCCGCCTAGGTTATTTTTAAAGACAGATTCCTAGGTCTAGTGTTTCGAAGGCTACACTTTTGAGTTTCAGGAGCTGGCGCAGCTGGTGATTATACACTTTTGGTATGACTGTCAAGCGACTGAACAGCTTGTCTTTCTGGAGGACGAATACTTCTTTTCAGTTTGGCATATTAACAGCGCCGACTAGTGGCGCTTACAGCTTGGTCAGCCCGTTTCTACAGCGCGTACAGGTCGCCCAATGGGACTCACAAACTTCTCCAGCTAGACAAGAATAATAGTATCTCCTAAAAAAAGCAGAGCCTGCTGCAAAATTCATGTACAAAACTCCCGATAAAGGGATACAGCATACGTTTTAACTTTTTAAAAACAAATCCACGATTCTCTCAATATACTTGCTAGTCAAACGACCACTTAGAAACTGTTTCTCACGGTTGAGTCTTTAATTTGCGCACTTGCATATTTTTATATTACAGGTAATGTGAGGTGGATCTCCCCTTCTTCCTAAAACCAACACGATTTTGAAATCCCCAAACAACCATGTATGCAAAGTTTGAGTGAGAGAATCTTGTTAAGTGGTTAAAGAGCAGACATTTGGTGCACGGAGGGACAACTGGATATTCCAAGAGATTAGGATGCGATTCTTGCTAGTCCCTGACTTTCTAATGTACGTGCTGGCCCTTCGCTCTCATTTCGGCTCCGGTGGTTTGGGGCACAAGAAACGTGGTTGTCAAACAAACCACTCTTGTTTACTTGGCTTTTTCCATCAAATAGTTATTACTGAAAAGGCGGAGCAGAGAGATAAACAACCCGTCGTCGCCTAAGGAAAATGTCAAACATTCAGCCTCCAGTTCTTGGGCCGCTGGATTCTCAGCGGGTAAAGGAAGCCGCTAACACTCAGGACCTGAATTTGGCTCTCGGAGCCACCAGTGAAAGGAGAGAACCGTCTAGCGCATTTTATCATCTGACTTCCACACGCTCTCGCGCACACATAAATGTAACAACAACAACAAAAAAGGCCCCAAACTCCAGGTTTTTGCTACGTGATCCTAGGAAAGACGTTCACATCCTTTCCCTTTTGGTCGTGGAAGCGGCTTATACTTCAAGGGTATCTTTGCATGTGCCTCTTTATCCACGTGTCCCACCTTCGGGGCACGCTGCGGGCTGCCCCGAGAGCGCCACAGCCACAGAACGGGTGAAAGGTGGGCCGCACAGCGTCTCCGCGCCGAGCCTCCACGCGGCAGCACGGCCGCCATTGCGCGAGCTCTCCAAGACCCGGCGCCAACCGGCTACTGCGCAGGCGCCAGATCCTAAAGGACGGAAGCGGAAGCAGGAAGCTGCGTCGGGCGCATGGAGGATTCAGAGTACTGTAACCATGCGCGGTTTGGAGAAGCAGGGTCCCGGTGCCGCAGCGGCCCCGTGCGGTTGCGCTCAGCCCGCCCTGGAGACAGGTAACTTATAGGAAACGGGCGGCGCCGTGCCCTGAGCGGCCTCAGGCTAAGCGGTGAAAAGAAAACGAACTGCGGACGTGCTTTCCTGTCCTTGCCGCCAAAGTGAGGGTCATGTGTCCCGTTGACCACGTGACATGACCAGGCCAACGCGTGTGACCTATGACGTTGTTGGCTTATTCTCTGTATTGTAGCTGCGTTTGCCGTGTGTGCTGTATAGTCTTTTTCTTTAGGGAGTTACAGGGAGCCAGGATGTCTGTGGCTGATACTGTCATTTGGCCCCAGTCTCTTCATCTTTAATCATCTTCCACAAGAGCATGGCTGAGGATTTAAAAACAACAGAAAACCCAAACAAAAATATTGTAAATACTATTAAAAGAAGCTTGTAAGTTGTCAGAGGCATACATGATATAGACGGACTGAGAAAGCCAGTCTAAGAAGATAATTTACAGTGTGGTGTCTGCTTTTATAGCATTGAAAGTAAATGAAGTATTTATGCTTGAAAGTACACATGATAAGATCATATTTTGAGAGGAAATAAATGATGATAAAGGCTTTTTGCAGATTTCAGCTCCTGGAAGCAGCCTACAGAGATGCAGGTAGTTAGGTGACACTGTGGTCTTTGGTGTGGCTGGTGGGTGTATTGTGCTTTAATTTACATACATAATGTTCTCTATAAGTAATAGAGTGTTTGAGTCCGCCCCACAGAATTGGGTTTCCTTCTAGACTTACTCTGTAGACCAGGCTGGCCTTGAACTCAGAGATCTGCCTGCCTCTGCCTCCGAGTGCTGGGATTAACAGCGCGTGTCACTACTGACAGGCAGTAAAAAGTTTTTGTAAGTAAAAAGTAAGGAAACATTCTGAGAGATACAGTCCCAGGTCTTACTGGTTGTGCTAATAACATGTAATAGGACAGATTGATGCAAATGAAATAAAATGGAGCTCTGGAGTGTCTCTTCAAAGAACATAAAGAAATAAATATAAATTATAACTTATACCTCATATAATCAACACGTTTATTATATTAATGTAATTTATGTATTTATAAAACTGTAAGTAAAAACTGAGCTGGGTACGCTGGTGCACAACTGTGATCCCAGCAGCTAGGGGATGGGGCTGATGCTACAGGGTCATGAGTTTGAGGCTGGCCTGAGCTGCATAGCAGGACTCTGTATTTAAACACGTTTTTAATAGTTGTGTTGCGCCTAGATTTTAGAACTATGAAATCAGTACACGAGAGGAAGACATATTTTCTTACATCTTTGGCTTTTGGAGTAGTGATTCTTACCCAGTTTTCTTCCGTAGGGAATCTTTTAACGGAGCCAATAGGTTATTTGGAATCATGTTTCTCAGCCAAGATTGGTACTCCAAGGCAGCCATCCATTTGTAGCCACTCCAGAGCCTGTTTGAAGATCAGAAAGAGCATCTTTAATAATCCTGAACATTCCTTGATGGGCCTAGAACAGTTTTCCCATGTTTGGTAAGTTGCTTTCTAGTTAGAAGTGGTAGCTTGGGCTGTGAGAAAGTACACCAGTTGAGGGCAACTCTGGAGCCTGCCGTCTATATCACCCTTATCTGCATGATTATGGATTCACATTCTCAGTTTGTGCATTTGATTGTTTGCATATTTGGACACTGTTTAGAAACCTGGGATACACAGAGGAAACATGTTTTAATTACTGCTTGTTCTAATTATGATGGCTGTCTTCTGTTCAGCTGAAACCATAGACCTTCTAAGAGTCAGCCTGTGGACTGAGTCCACAGCTTACTTTTGTACATCTATGGGGTCACAGCCATGTGCACTGTGTAGCATGATCGTATGCATGGGCATATTGCCTGTGGCATGCCGGCTGGTTCATGTGTTGTGTGTGGCTACCACTGTAAAACTCTGCTCCAGGAGCAGAATAGTTGAAACACTAACTGGTTAGCCTCAAATCCTAAAATATTTATCGTCTGACCTTTTACAGAAGTTGTTTGTGGGCTCTGTTGTAGGCCCTTAAAGAATTCAGTGTACTCTCCCTAAAAGACAAAGAGCCTTAAAAATTTGGATACTGCTTGCTCTCATTAGGAATTCTGTTTCTATCCATGTTTACTTTATCCAACAGGGAAATGCAGTGTTAGGTTTTAGTTTATCCTCTTCTTTTTTTTTTTTTTCCAAGATGGGGTTTCTCGATGTGACTTTGGCTGTCCTAGACTTGCTTTGTAGACCAGGCTGACCTTGAACTAATAGAGATCCATCAGCTTCTGCCTCCTAGAGTGCTGGGATTACAGGCATGCACTACCACTCCTGGCTTTTAGTTTATCCTCTTAGTTATTATTGAGGCTCATGTTAGCTATTTTATAGTTCCTGTACAAGTTTCACATTCTTGTTCTTTGCTTTGAGTCCTTTGAGTTGAGTTCTTTACTTGGTAATTTATGTAAGGATGACTTATATATTGCAAATATTGGCTAACCCACTGTGTATAGCAAACATCTCATAGACTTGAGTGTAATGATTCAGTGAATTCAGACCTGCTATTTTCTCTCATGGGTTCTGGCTTTCATACTCCGTTTAGAAAGGCCTCATCAAGTTGGACTTTCCTGAACTTCAGTTTCGTCACTGTCAGTGTGAGGGCTAAATTATACTTTCTAGGATTGTTATAGTACTAAATGATATGAGAATGTCTTGCATACTACATGGCAGACAGCAGGCACTTAGAAGTAGTGTTCCTACTTAAGTCCCTACTGTGTGCCAGTCATTGTGTTGGGTTCAAAGGATGTGGAGATGACACTCTTCCTGCATGGAAGGAGGATGAGCTTATTTTCTTATCACCGATAAACAAAACTATTCTTTCTGTTAATTAGTGGGAGAGTGCATTTCCTCCTCAAATCATTATACTAAAATAATTTGTCCCCTTAAAACAAGTGTTTTGGTTTATTTTCAATAGGATTTTATTTGTTTTTCATAAAAATGGCCATTTGAACTACAAGGCAAAAGTGCAGCCCCCCAGGCTGAACGGGGCAAGGACTGGAGTATTCTCTACAAGGAGCCCGCATCGCCCTAATGCAATCGGACTGACGCTGGCCAAGCTGGAGAAGGTGGAAGGTAACTCATCCATCTGCTTTACTGAGGCTGGCAAGCTGGGCAAGGGGAAGGTAGCTCGTGCACTTCTACTTTGATCTGTCTTGTCTTACTCCTGAAAGTCTTATAAAATCAACTTAGCATTCACTGCTCGCTGCTGTTCATGCCAACACTAGTGGTGTCAGTTTTGAGAGCCCTCAGACACCTAGGGATGTGTGATGATGGAAAGGGTGTTAGCATTGGAAATACTACAAAACAAGCTCTTGGAAGATTCAGAGACTGTTTTATCATTCTACTGTAAAAAAAAAAAAAAGATTTATTTATTACATATATAGTGTTCTGCCTGAACGTCAGAAGAGGGCACTAGATCTCATTATAAATGAGTCACTATGTGGCTGCTAGGAATTGGACTCAGGACCTCTGGAAGAGCAGCCAGTGCTCTTAACCTCTGAACCATCTCTCCAGCCCCTGAAGTGCTATTTTTAAAAGCTCATAGGTTTTGTAATTATTAGATTAGTAATAAGATTGTTTAAGACTTGGGGTGTAGGAAATACAAGCTGATTCAATGTACTGGATGTTTTCAGCTGTGATACATAGTGTGTAGCAGTTCATGCATTTCTGGAAAGCAGGAGAAGAGTGTTGTCATTTCTTCTTTGCAGCCTAAAGGTCGGAGACATTTGGGCTACAGTGCAGGCCATCCATTGTACTGTGAGTTTGTGGCCTGGGACTGCTGCATTACAGGCTCTAGCGTATGTCAACTGTAGAAGTGCCAGAGTAGAATAGAGATTGTGTTCCTGTGTAACCTGGTCAGACGTTTTCAGAGAGCTTCTGGTTTTTTGTTCCTGTTGGGTTTTTGTTTGGTTGCTGTTTTTGATACAGTCTCATGAATCCAGATTGACCTTGAAATCCATATAGAGCTGAAGATGACCTTAAGGCTTCTGATCTCCTGCCTCTACCTCCTGAGTGATATTCCAAGAGTACATCACAGCACTCAGTTTATGTGGGGACCAGACCCAGGGCTTTGTGCATAGTGGGCAAGCACTCTACCAACTGAGTTCCACCCTAGCTCATAGAGCTTCTCGTTCTTGAATAACGGACTAAGGTTTTGGTAGAGAGGCAGAAGACAACAGCATGTGGGTGGGAGCAGAGAGCTCATTCCAGGTTGTGTCTTGATTGCTTGTTCCTGAAGTGGGCAGAGGCATGGGTCTGCCTCTCTGCCTCTACAGAGCTTTTGTTGCTGAGGATCTGAGGAATTTTTTTTTAATGGTTTTTCAAGACAGAGTTTCTCTGAGTAGTCCTGCTTATCCGGGAACTTTGGGATTCACTTTGTAGACCAGGCTGGCCTCAAACTCAGAGATCCATCTGCCTCTGCCGAAGTGCTGGGATTAAAGGTGTGTGCCACCACAACTCAGCTGTTGCTGAGGATCTTTTTGTTGCTGTTTTTTTCTTTTCTTTTTTCTTTTTCTTTTTTCTTTTTTTTTTTGAGACAGAGTTTCTCTGTGTAGCCTTAGCTCTCCTGGACTTTGTAGACCAGGCTGGCCTTGAACTCAAATCAATCTGCTGCCTCTACCATGCCCGCCTTGTTGTTGAGGGTCTTATACAACAGGTTTTCAGTGCTCTTCAGGATACTGGACTAATTAGACAAGAAGCTTTTTTTTTTTTTTTTCGAGACCTGAACTCTGCTGAATTGTGCACAGTGTTTGGTATTTTTCCAGCAAATTCGGTTGCTTATCCATCTGATTTTATTAAGATGGCTTACCAAATTAGACAACAGCACTAGCACAATGTCTGATCATTCATGCAAACTCCACGTCGTGGTTACTTCTCTGTTGCTGTGATAAGACATGGGGAAGGCTTAAAAAAGAAAGTGTTTGTTCAAGGCTTACAGGTTCAGAAGATTACAGCCCATGACTAGCATGATAGCTTGCTCAGTTTTTATTCAGTCAGTGTTCTCAGTGTCCTGAGAGTCAGGATAGGAGGCTCTGCACCAGGAGCAGGATGTGGACAACAGCTATCCAAGTGGGACAGCTGGAGACTTAATAGTTACAGGGTATTTTGCCCTGACTCTTCATGGACATATTTCTAGTTCTGTGTACGAAAATGATCCAGAGTGTATCCATTTAGACAGCACTCCTTGGTGATGTGTTTAAGACATTACTATTTCCCAGGGTCAACAGGATGGGCTCATCTTTGCTGGTCCCCTGAAGGGAGGTTGTTTGTCACAATCTCATAGGTGTAAGATCGAGGGCTCCAGCTTTGTGCTGGAGCTGGCTGGAGGCACCATTAGGTCCTAAAGGCTTCCCACATTTCTAGGGCATCTATGGCTGCCTGCCACCTGGGCTTTCCCAGCATGGCTGTGCACTTCATCAGGCTTCAGGGAGAGTTCATTGGGTTGAGTCATAGAGGTTGTCCTATATGGAAATCATCATGAGGGGCTAACAGAGCTCTTTTGCCATATTCTTTTTTATTTTTTCAAAGAAAATTTAATGTGCACTGATGTTTTACCTGCATGTATATCTATGTAAAGGTGCCAAATCCTTTGGAACTGGAGTTATAGACAGTTGTGGGCTACCATGTGGGTGCTGGGAATTGAACCTGGGTCCTTTGGAAGAGTAGCTACTGCTCTTAACCACTGAGCCATCTCTCCAGCCACCTCTTTTGCCATATTCTATGGCTTAGATGTAAGTTGAACTTAGAGAAGGGGTTACACAGGACATGAGCACCAAGTTGCGGAGCATGTCAGGCCTTCTAAAGTCTGCTTGCCACAGTGGAAATACACATCAGTCTTAGTGACACATGGAGGACTGCATGCGCCTGGCAGTGAAGCAACATGTGTTCTGGGTACCTGGCACTCACTGTCAAGGCACAGAGGTATCAGGAAGCCATTGCCATTCTGTATGAAAAGACTTGACTGGAGGTTTGTACTTGTGCCTCTGTGGGACCCAGAAGAAAGAACCAGGAAGGTTTGTAAACGACTTATTCTCTGAGAGCCTTGAGGAGAGGGAGTTGGGCAGATGAAGATGTGGAATTCCAGGCAGAACAGTATAAGAGGGCTCAGCGAGGCGCAGGCAGGTATTTGAGAGAGACTTGTGTGTATGTGGGAGGGATAGTCTTTCCTCTGTTTGCCTGTACCATTGCCTACTCTAAACACATAAAAGGATCTTTATCCCCTTCAGGTGGGGCTGTATACCTGTCTGGAATCGACATGATACATGGCACACCTGTGCTAGACATAAAGCCCTACATCGCTGACTATGACTCACCACAGAACCTGGAGCCTTTGGAGGACTTTAATGTACACAATAACCACCACAGGCCAAGAGCGGCATCCCAGTCTGATGGTACAACTGACAGTCATGACCAGCGGCTGCTCTCAGGGAACGCACAGCCCTGCTGTAGTGCTGAGGAGAAACCAAAAGGCCTTGAAGACAGAACCTCACAGGAAAACTCACAGATGCCCAAAATTAGTGCAGAAACCCAGCACACTTTGCCAGCGGACAGAAAGAGGACAGTGGATTTGGCACTGGAATCAAGCAGAGGGGTCAGCATGGGTCAGGCGGAAGAGCAGCTTGGCCCACAGGATCTGAAGAGCTTTCTGGAAGAAGACACATCTAGGCCAAGGAACATGGAAGGTGCCTTGGTCCTGCAGGAGAACAGCGCAGAGACACAGTGGGATGCTTCTTGTCATGCCAGGGCAGCTGACAGGGCGCCCTGCAGTGTCGTGCCCGGCTGGGTGAAGGAGGCCCCCGTAGCTCCTTTACGAGTGCGCTTTACTCCTCATGCGGAGACGGACCTGAGGACGCTCAGTTCAGGAGGTGAGCTTGGGCATCCTGGGTCTTCCGGGTCTGAGAGATAGATGAATTTACGTTCTTTTGCTTCGTTTTATTTCTTATTGTGCTGGATATCAGGACCTGTGCACATTAGCCATAGACCCAGTCAAACAATGAACTTGTTTTTAATGAAAAGTAGCTAGGGTTGATCCTTCTGAAAGCAGTTTGTGGAACATTCGTCACTGTGACTGGGTTTCTAAGGAGCAGGATTGTAAACTGGGTGCACTATCATATGGCACTTCCTGATTGACAACTGCTTAGTTGGTGGTTAGTCATAGTGCTCAGGAGGCATCTGTGGAGTGCTACAATTGTTTTTTATAACTGTGTTCATTTCTCTTTATCTCTGTCAACCCAGTTATCACAGAAAAAATTTCCTTTCATATATGTTTATAGTAAGCTTCACAGCACAGTAACTGAGCAGATACTACTCTATGCTTAGCACTCTAAGCTAATTCCCAGCATGCAGCCGAGGGATAAGTTTGTAGCTTTCCTGTTCCAGCTGGCTCCTCTCTCATCCTTACTGGACCTCCGCCCATGACTGAATTCCTTGGCTCACTCCCACACTTCCTCTTCTAACTCATCCTCTCTGGTTGGCAGGAAGTCTAGCCCTGTTCTCTCCCCTGCTCAGCTGCAAGCTGCTTTATTGACATATCAAGGGACCACTGGAGAGTGGAGTTTATATAACTTAAGACTGGAGATTCTCAGAACAAAGCTTGCAACCGCGGATGCAGAAATCAGCATTTGTATTGCACAATAACCTTATGTCTATGGTGGAGAGTGGCTGCTGCCTCAGCAGTTGCCCATGACTTGGAGCCCTTATCCTTCATTTATTTAATATTTATTTTATTATTTTAATCATGTGTGTATATGTGTGTATCCGTCTTGGGGTTATAGGTCATGTAGGTGCTGGTGGAGGCCAGAGGAGGGCTTGGAATCTCCTGGAGCTGGAGTTACAGGCACTTGTGAGCTGTCCTACATGGGTACTAAAAACCAAATTCAAGTCCTTTGTATGAGCAGCAAGTGCTTTAAACTGATGAGCCATCTCCAGTTGGCTTGCTTTTTTGTGTTCTTTTTTTCTAACAGCTTTCAGTCAGTGGATTGTGCTTGGTCTGTGCTTGGATACACTCTATTTCCTATTTGCTTTCCTATCTGGTCAAAGAGGTATCTGTTTTATTGTCAGGGGACCCCAGGATTTCACAGGGAGAGGAGTCACTCCTGCCATAATGCATTCCCCCACAGCATAAGTACTTCATGCCAAAGAAAGGCCGCAGGGCCCTGTTTTGGAGTCCATGTAACACATGGTTCTTAGCATGTGTTGTTTGGTTTCCCCAGTCCTTAGCAGATGGAGAATGAAGGAAGCTGCTGGCTATTCAGAGGTGAGAATGAGGATGCTAGCAAGAAGTAGCTAGTTTCCAAGTTGATGACAGATATCCAAAGGGTTGAGAGCTGTTCTTGTCTTACTTGTCAGTAAAGAGCCAGCATGGCCGTAGGAAGAGGAACATGCACTTGTTCCCTGACCTTCTCCAGTACTGTGTGGCCTTTGAGAGAAGTGTCAGTAAGAAAAAGGCATCAGAAGACCTCTGCCTCCATGGAGCTTGCATTCTCAGTGTGGAGAGACAAAAGCTCATAGGGAAGTGAGCACACTGCTGGGCAAAGCACACAGAAACACACACTATTAGAAGGTGATGGCGGCATAGGACAGAGCAAAGAGAAAGGTGGTGGGAACAGGCTGCATTTGGAAGTAGATGATCAGAGGAAGCCTTGCTGAGGAGACACATGAGAGCAGACAACAAGGAGATGGAATGAGTCAGCTTGACCAGGGAAAGGCTGCCAGCCTCAAGAGCAGCACTGCACGGCCCCAAGAGGAAGGGTGTGTGACACCATGAACTGAGGAGCGTCCTAGAGGCTACAGCAAGGGCATGAGGCCACATGGGGTTTTAATGCTGTTGAAGTCCGGCGGCTTATGTCTTCTGATGAAGAAAGGCCTAAGCCCCTGGGCGGCCTTTACACCAGAAAAATCAAGACACCAAGACCTAAGGCCCAGCTTAGGCCCTAGCTGGGCAGACTCAACTAGCTCATCTGAGTTAAGCTTTCCACTTTTCCTCATCCAGGCATGTGGCCAGCTGTCCTCCCAGGCTCACGAACATGTCTGTCTCTCTGTGTCTCCTGTTGAAAAAGACCTTCTTCTTTCCTTTTCCCAGAGTTCCTTTCTCTCTACCAGGAAGTTCTGCCCCACCCCCATACTTTCCAGCTAATTGGCCAATCAGATTTTTATTGACAGCTCTTCATCCATACAACACACAAGATATTCCTCGACAATATGCCACTTAAAAAATCTTTGGCCAGGCATGTTGACACACAACTTTCATCCTAGCACTGGGTTGTCAGCCTGATCTACATAGCAAGTTCCAAGCAAGCCAAGGCTACATAGAGAGACCCTGTCTCAAACCAAAAATATCCCCGAACATACATTCTCTGTGTGTGTGTGTGTGCATGTGTGTTTTGCACCTGTATACACTATAGTGCCTGTGTGGTTGTCAGAGGACAACTTGCAGGAGTCAATTCTTTTTCTCCCACCACTGGGTATTGAACTTAGGTTGTCAGACCATCTCATCAGTCCCTTAAAAAAAATACATGTACACACACACACAGAGACACACACACACACAGACACACACACACTACTTTACGTGTGTGAGAGTTTTGCCTGCATGGGTGTATGTGCATGTGTGTGTGTTTGGTGACCAAGGAGGACAGAAAAGGGTTTTAGATCCCCTGGAAGTGGAGTTGTGAGCCACCAAAAGGGTGCTAGGAACTGGATCTGGGTCCTCTGCAAAAGAAATGCTCTTACATGCTAAGCCGCCTCTCCAGCCCCGTGTATGCATGCACATGGGAGGTTTCGTCACTTGGAGAGGTGAGCATCTCTTTACCTGAAATACAAGATTGGGTGGCACGGTGTTTGGCCCTCTCTGAGGTGCTGAGCTTCTAGTGGGTCTTTTGAAGTTTTGTTTTACACTCTCCGTCTGTGAGGAATGTGGCATTGCTTCCAGCAGTGGGGATTGGACGCTTAGTTTTCTCCCCTTCTTCCTTCACTCTCTCTCCCTCCCCCGTAAATGGCCTGGAATTTACTATGTAGACCAAGGCTGACCTCAAACTCCCAGAGATCTGCCTGCCTCTGCCTAACAAGTCTTGGGATTATAGGTGTCAGGGGTGGGTAGTGGGCCACTTTGAGAATACTGAGAATGCCACTTGTTTCCTTAACCATGGCTCTTCCACTGGGAAAATGACAAGAGGTAAGGATAGAGTGAATGTAGAAACAGTGGTATTTGGTGGACAGAAAAAGAAAGCTTGTTTCTCCTATTTTGGAGACCTGTTAACCATTAGTATTTTGTTCAGTAAAAGAAAAAAATTTAGTGATGCACAGATTAACTGTAATGGTAGTAAATACTTTATAAAGATAATAGTCTCTGAAATGACTAGGTTTCCAGACCCTGTTCATTTCATGTGCCATGCGAAGCAACCGCATTTTATGCTGAAACTCACTCTTTGGAAGTCTAACCTGTACCGTGTAAGTACAAGCCTGTGTCTTTCTCATTGCAGGCGCTGGTCAGACATCATTCAAATACTTTCGGTCCACAGAGGAAGCGAGATGTGCCATTGAGGCTGTGCTGTCGGCCGACCCTCGGTCTGTGTACCGCCGGAAGCTCTGTCAGGACCGCCTTTTCTTCTTCTCTGTAGACATAGCACATGTCACGTGCTGGTTTGGTGATGGCTTTGCAGAGGTTCTGAGGGTTAAACTGGCTTCTGAGCCTGTTCAGATGACTGACCCTGAGGAATCCTTGGTGGCTCTGGGATCCTGAGGGCTCCTGTTGTGTTTTAGACAGCATTGTTGACCTCTGAACCTATCTGTTTTTGTCATCGGACTGCTTTGGTTGGCACTGTCTAAAATATTTATTTGAAGGAATTTTTTGTTGTTGTTTTTGTTTTCTCCAGAGGTTTTTCTGTGTAGCCCTGGCTATTTTGGAACTTGCTTTGTAGACCAGGCTGGCCTCAAACTCACTAAGATCCACCTGCCTCTGCCTCTCAAGTGCTGGGGTTAAAGGTGTGTTCCACCATGCCTGTCAAAGGAAATGTATGTTAATAAACGTACTGAGAACTGTGAAACAGAGCACTCAGCCTGCGCTCTTGCGTCAGTGCTGAAGATCCCCAAGATGGCGCTGTGGGTGACTGCGTGAGAACACTCATCGTTCTTAGCGCTGGATACAGGGAACATTCTGTTTCATTTTACTGGGCTTTTGAGACAGTTTCTCTGTGTCGCCCTGGCTGACCTGGAGCTTTCTCTAGGCCAGGCTGGCCTTGAGTGCAGAGATGCTGCTGCCTGTATCTCCTTGAGCACTTAGAACAAAGGCATGCGCCACCACTCCTGCTAACAGCATTCTAACACAGCACGCTGGCTTTCCTCACGCAAGGCCTGACCTCAGCCGGCTCTGCTGGCTCACACCTTCAGTCCCAGCATTCTGCAGGCAGAAGCAGGCAGATCTCTGTGAGTTCGAGGCCAGCCTGCTCTACAAAGTGAGTTCCAGGACATCCAGGGCTGTTACACAGAGAAACCCTGTCTCAAAAAACCAAACTAAACCAACCAACCAAATAAAAAAGCCTGAAGAGCCTGACCTCTCTATTCTGTTGTAAATCACAGAGTTATATAATCTTAGGTGACTAACAAGTAGAATCAAGTAACTGCAGAAACCTTTATGGATTAAATTCCTGCATTTGAGGGACTCTGTGACAACAAATTAAAGACTCTGAGCTTCTTTAACTATCCTTGAGTGAGAAAACAGAGCTCCTCCCTCAACCTCAAGAATGTTGTTACTGGTTTGTTTCTGACTTACTCTGTGACTGAAGAAGCTGCTGCAACTAAGCTATTGATTAACAATAAGATAAACAAGATATGGGGCAGAGGTCACGGCAGAGTCATGTAGCCCAGGCTAGCCTGCGGCTCTGATCCTGGGTCTGGGATTATAGGCGTGTAACACCACACCTGGCTCAAGATGGCATCTTGTGCCGCAAGTCATGGTTTGTGGAGGAAGTAGACATAAATAAGTCAGTGTATTACAGGTTGATAAACTAATTAATTAGCACCATACAGTTCTGGGCCATGTAGGAAGTGATTGTGGGAATGTGTGGCCTGTAGGTGATTTTAATGAGATGGTCTGAGATAACTGAGGGTTTATGATCAGTGTAACCAGATTAGACACCTGTCAACATGAAGTTCTTTCCCAACCTCCGCTGCAGATCTCAGAGCTGATTGATTAAGGTTTGGAAAGGACCCCACAGCCTGTGCAAACCTGCCCAGCCATTGTGGCTGATGACATTCCACTCTTGCGCCAGACTGGTTTGTAGCTGTTTGTTACCTTTGACATTACTTATGATGTTTTGGGACAAGATCTTAAATTCGATTTTCCTAAGGCTTTTTTATTTTTAAAATATATATTGTAGGAATCTGTAAAAATAGCTCAGAGGTCCCGTTTAGTCTTTACCTTGGCTTCTTCCATTGGAAACATCTAGAAATATAGTATAGTATTATAGCTAAGTAGGCATTGGTAGGGTCTACTGCTTAGTCAGATTCTGATGCCTTTTTTGTATGTGTGTGTATCCATGTGGGTCTATTGTATTGATATGTGCACATGTGTTCGTCGGTGTGGAGGCCAGAAATAGTATCCAGTTAAAAAAATAATTATTATAACAAAACAAAACCTAACTCTTGGAGTCAAGTATGGTAGGCCTTTAATTCCAGCCCCCAGGAGGCAGAGGCAGGCAGATCTCTGGGTTTAAAGGCCAGCCTGTTCTACCAAGAAAGTTCCAGAACAGCCAGGGCTACACATAGAAACCCTGTCTCAAAAAACCCAAGCCAAAAACAACCCAAAATATCTCTGAAAATATAGTCTTTTTGTTTTTATTTTTGTTTTTTGTGACAGAGTTTCTCAGTATAGTCCTGATTGTCCTAGAACTCGCTCTGTAGACCAGGCTGCCCTTGGACTCAAGAGATCTATCCATCAGCCTGTGCTTCCTGAGTGCTGGAATTAAAGGGGAGGGCCACCACGCCTGGCCTAGCTACTCTCTTTTCATACATTTGTTTTATTTATTCATTCATTTATTTATTTGTGTGTGTGTGTGTGTGTGTGTACATTTATGTGTGCAGATGCATACCTGTGAGGCTCAGAGGAAAACTTTCTGGGGATGGGTTTTCTACTAAGTGGATGCTGGGGATTGAGCTCAGGTTATCAAGCCTGGTAGCAAGTGCCCTTACCCACTGAGCCAGCTCACTACCCTGCACAGCCCTGTTCTTTTTATCGCTGAAGCTAAAATTGCTCTTTACATTGTCAGAGGAAGACTATAATAAAAACTACTCAACCAACAAAACAAAATCCAAGAAACAACACATGATACAGATAGGCTCACAAAGCTAGAAATATTTATTGATTGGTCCTCTTCAGAAAGGCTGCTGGCTACTGATCTAGAACATTGATTCTCCCAAGTGTTCTTTAGAGTTCCAGAAAAGTTATTTGTGCATCAAGTTTTAATACTGTCACAAACTTCTGAGATCCTTTTTGTGGTTTGAAGGGGTTTGAATCACTGTTAGAAAATTTGTAGACTAAAAGGTAAACTATGTCTTAATTTTGTATTTCCTATCTGTCTTAAGAGTTTTATATTTCCTATCTGTCTTGCTACAGTGTAACACCATGACCAAAAAGCAAGTTGGGGAAAGAACTTCCATATTGCTGTTCATTACTGAAGGAAGTCAGGACAGGAATTCAGACAGGGCAGGAACCTAGAGGTAAGGGCTGATTCAGAGGCCATGGAGGGGTGATGCTCACTGGTTTGCTCCTCAGGCTTGCTCAGCCTGCCTTATTGAACCCAGGATCACCTGCCTAGGGATGGCACCTCCCACAGTGCGCTGGGCCCTCCCCCATTGATCACCGACTAAGAAAATGCCTTACAGCTGGATCTTATAGAGATATTTCTTCAACTGAGGCTCCTTCCTCTCCAATGACTCTAGCTTGTGTCAAGTTTGCATACAAAACCAGCCAGTACACTGTTCATGTATAAAAAGTGAGATCATACAAATCCATGCTTATACAATGTGTAGAAGGTTCTTTGTGGATGGACAGACATACTGGTGAAGTTTACTTATTTTCTTGGTGCTCTGGGCTGAATAGTGTCCCCTGCCTCCTGGGCGAGTGCCCTGAGCCATAGCCCCAGCCCAATGGCGTCTCTTCAGTGTTCTCTGGAATGCACTGGGAAAGGCATTATTTGCTATATTGCCTTCAGTCCACTGTGAGTTTTTCTGACCAGGAGTGCATCTGATTTTTATATGTGGAACTTAGAAAAATGTCCTTCGTTCCACTTGGAGTGTTTCTGACATGTAGGTTGTGTGTAACCTATTGAGTTAGATTTCTGTGTTTAAATCCACCACTGTGTATCCTTCCTTCCATGGCCCCTGAAGTAGGGTGCTTATGAAAAAGGACTTTCATTTCCTGCCATGTTGCCTGTGAATCACGAAGCCCAAACTGACATTGCACATGGTGGGCCGTGGGCCTTTATCATGCTTGAGTAGTAACTGGAGCTGAAGCTTGTCCCTGGGGTGGCCAGCTGTTTCCTGCTTTCCCAGATCTTCAGGCACAGCTGTGTGCCTCAGAGATGTAGAGGGCATCCTGCTGCATGGTGCTCCTGGCCGAGGAACAGTACTCCTTGGTCCAGAATGGCCAGAGCTGTTCATCCTGTCTGGACTAAGATGCTCCTGCTCATTGCCGTCTACTGGTCCACTGTGTACTTGCGCTGTAGAGCGCTCAACTTACCACGTGACTACAGAGGTTGCTCTTAGGAAGTCCCTAAGGCTGACTCTGGTCCACTGTCTGATAGGAGCCCTTTGGGAATCGTCGGCAATAAAAACTCACTTGGGAAACCAAGACTGGCTGTGTACAGTGAGTGAGAGGCTATGCTGAGGGGGGTGTGTGTTGGTGGGGAGAGTAGCACGAGAAAGGCCAGGCTGTCGTGTTGGCAGGGCAGAGCCTGTGCGGTGTGGAGTGGGACTGTCCACAGACTTGGAGGTGGGGGAGGAGTCTGTCTGAGAGAACTGGTGGAAGCGAGGAGGATGCAATTCGGGAACACTAGGCACTAGGGAGGCCAGATTCTTTTCTTTCTGGGCTGCTTTTGGTTCGGTTTGGTTTTGACTCTCCTAACTTGCTATAATTTTATTGTGTGTGATGAGTGTTTTGCCTGTGTGAACCACATGTGTGCAGCACCCTCAGAGGCCAAAAGGGGGCGTCAGATCCTCTGGTATTGGAGCTACACACAGTTAAGAACCATGTGGGTTCTGAGAGCGGAACCCAGGTCCTTTGCAAGTGCAGGAAGCTCTTGTAACAGCCTTCCTCCGCTCCTCTGGCCAACATGCAGCCTCAGGTACACTGAAAGGTACTTTAGAGCACACGTGTTGCTTTCGAGATGACTCTGCCATTAAGAACACCTGCAGCTCGAGTGTGAGGAGCCAGTAAAAGCCTGGCATGGTCCTGTAAGCGCCTGTAACCTCAACACTGAGGGGCAGAAGTAGGAGGATCACTGGGGTTTGCTGGTTGACAGTCTATTGATAAGAAGAAAAAAAAAAAAGCCCAGAGCGAGATCCTGCCTCAGAGGACTGGGTTCCTGGAAGCTCTGCTTAGGTTTCTATGCACATCTCCACGCACAAAGTGAGGTGGGAGAAGCCTGTGCATCAGAGCTGCAGATCAGCCTGCTGGGCAGGGACAGGTCAGCTCTCCGTGGACATCAATCCAGTCACTAAATATGTGAGGGAGGCCATCCGACATCAACTGAGCTGGCCTAGCTGCCCAAACACGGCTAAACACAAATGAAATGAGGCAGAGGCTGGAAGGAAAAGCAGAGGTGTTTACAGAGTGAGTTTTTGTTGCTGTTTTGTTTTCAGACAGGGTCTTGCTGTGTAGTTCTAGCTGGCCTCAAACTACTATATAGAGCAGCCTAATCTGGAACTCACAGAAATCACCTTCCTTTGCCTCCCAAGTGCTGGCAACTACCAACCAGGTAAGATGTTTATAGTTTTAAGCCACTAAATTTTGGATTTGTTTAGTATTAAAACAAACAGACAAACCTTGACTGTACCCTCTAGCTAGTACATTCTAAGTTGCAGTGAAAGGCTGGAGTTTTACGGGAGTGATTAGCATGAAAAAAAACAATCCTTAAATGGTGAATGACAACAGGTTTCTGTGAAGAAGGTTGTAAAAGAGCAATAATACAAAATAGATAACTACCATGCCCTTTGGTTCAGCTGTGGAGCCAAACAAAATTTTGGTGACTAAATAAGGAACCTTTAATATGTACAACATAGCATCCTTATTCCCTGTCAAAACAGGTAAAATCCTAAATCAGGCCTGGTACACATCTGTAATCTCAGCAGTGGGTGGGGGGGCTGGGAGATCAAGAGTTTGAGGCTATCCTGCCTTAAAAAAAAAAAAACCCAAACAAACAAACAAAAAGAAAACCAAACAAACCAAAGAACCTGCCAAAAAAACCAGACAAACCTCCTGTCTAACAGTGATGAAACTGGGAAGGTATTACGTGAAAGAAGCTAAACCCAGAAAGACAAACATCATGTGGAAGCTAAAAAGCCGATTGCACAGCAGCAGAGGCTGGTGAATATGAGGAAAGGCATGGGCAGGTGGAGAAAGGGTTTGGATAAAGGACACTGACATACAGGCACGGACAAGGATCCTAGAAGGAGAATCTACCACAAACTCAGCTTACTGTACAGTGAAATGCCCCTCCCACACAGGCCTACCACCCGTAGGCCCTGACTCCAAAATTGCCAATGAAGGGAGGTCACCATGTCCTTGGGGGAAGTGTTAGCCAGGCAAGGTGGGGTACAACTTCTGTCCCTGGGGAAGCTGAGCAGGAGGATCTTAAGCTCTGGTCAGCTTGGGCTCCTTAAGGAGATCCTGTTTCAAAGAAGAAAAAAACAAAAACACCTAAAACCTGTTAAATAGTGATGTTGTCAGAGGTATTGTGCACTGGACCAAAACTTATGATAAAGCTCTGTTAAGTGCATGGTGTCAACCAAATTGTCATTGTCCATAAAACGGGGTCCGTAGAGAATACCCAAATGAGAAAGTGAAGATGGTGGACACCATCTTCCTTGATCTTCTTTGAATAGAAGTCTCTAAGGAAATGGATGAAGTTATTGAAGATAACATCCCAGATTGTCCTCTGGCTTACACACACGCACACCTACCCTGCCCCCTAAAAAATTCAGGGAATATAGGGCTAGAGAGATGGCTCAGTGGTTAAGAGCACCCACTGCTCTTCCAGGGGACCTGGGTTCTATTCCAAGCACCCATATGGTGGCTCACAACTGTCTGTACTGTAGTTCAGGGGATCTGACAACCTCTTCTGGCTTTCTGGGATCAATGCAGTCATGTAGTTCGTGTATAAAATGCAGGCAAGACACTCATACACACCAAATAAAAGGGGAAAATATCTTTAAATTCTTTTGTTTTTATTTTATGTGCATTGGTGTTTTTCCTGAAAGTGTATCTTTATGAGAGTGCCAGATCTTGGAGTGACGGTTGTGAGCTGCCATGTGGGTACTGGGAATTGAATTCAGGTTCTCTGGAAGAGCAACCGTTGAGCCATATCTTCAGCCCAGGGGGGGAAAACACTTTTTTTTTTAAGTGGAGAATATGGATTGTGGAGACCAGCTGGTCACCTGGACCTAACATATGATAAATGTAATAGCAATTAATCTAAGCGGCAGCTTCCCACAGGTGAAGCCGCTGCCCCTGGGGACAGGGGTGGGAGGGTCAAGGCAGTCCAAAGGACACAGGCTCTGGCCACAAGAAGCTTTTAATGCAATTTTATTGAAAACAAAACAAAAAACCTACTTTGATTTTAATTTGAAAAAATACCTTGCCAATTTCTAAAAATAGGACCAAAAGAAAACAGACCCGGCTGGGCATGGTGGCACACACGTTTAATCCCAGCGCTTGGTAGGCAGAGGCAGGCTGATCACTGAGTTCCAGAACAGCCAAAGCTACAGTCTCAAAAAAACAAAACACAACCAAACCAACCAACCAAACAAAATCAACAACCAAAACCAAAACACACACACACAAAACAAAACAAAAAACGAAAAAAAGAAAAGAAAAAGAAAACAGATCCCCACTTCTTGCAAGCCTCTCTCAAATCTTCCATTGCCCCAAGGGGCTGGTTTGGAAATCAGATCCGCCCTGCTCTTTCTCAGAGCCCAGCGCGGCAGCACGGAGGGAGGGAAGCTTGAAGCGGCTTGCAGCGGATCTGTTCTCATCCGAGGCCGCTCATCCCTCCCACGTGTCCAGCCTAGTGGGTCTGTGCTGGAGCACGCACCGCTTCAGCCCTGAGACCCTGGCCGGGATCCAGCCAGTGTAGGCCTTGCTGGAAGGAGCCAGAGGAATGCCTGCAAGGCTGAGAGCATTCCGGGGCCGTGTGCAAATGGTGATGCAATTCCCTCAGCTTCCTTGGGAGGAGCCAGGCGCTGTAACCCCAAGCCGAGCACGAAAGGGGATGGGGGGGGGGGGGTCAGGGAGAGAGAAGCATTTTCGCAGTTGTTGGCCTTTGACTCTACCCAGCGCACCCTGTTTTTACAGGGTAAAGACAGCTTTTTCACTCCTTTCGACTTCCCGCGTGGTTGAGGTTGTTTTTCCTGGATCCAATGGGTTGGAATAGGTTGCCGTGGGAAGTTAAGTTCCCTGCCTGGGGTGAGGGATAACTAATTGTCAGCAATGTTGTGGAGGCGAGGAAGACTCCAACACCAAGATGTCTTTGGTGCCCATTGTCCCTAAGATGCTGCCAGAGAGAGGTACGCAACCTGCTGCAGATTTCACAACCATCTTCCCAGGTCGGTGATGCAAGCTCCTTCAGGAGAAAGTCCTGGCTTCTGAGGTGGACCCTGGGCTGTTGGGGCTGGGAGTGCCTGACTCATGCTTCTCGGCCCATGCCAGCATTTCAGAGGGAAGCGATGCGATGCGTCTCCCCCACTTCTTCCTCTGCTTGCCCCCTGAAGGCAAGCGTCTCCTCCCCAGTCCTCCTCCTCCCTGTGGCTGCTCATGAACTCTCTGGGAGAGCTCAGCCACACCTCCGACTCCAGCCCTCACTCCTGTGTGTCTCAGGCTGCTTCCAGCCTTGAGTTCATTCTTGAGCCCCTCGCCCTTACGGAGCCTTCCTGGAAGCCAGCATCTTCGTGTCTTCGGAAGGAGGCTGTTTCTTCCACCTTCAAATGGGACACAGCTCTCGGCTCTAACTTTGTTTCTCTGTGTGTCCGAGCCTCCACACACTCCCTCAAGGTGCAGCTCTTTGGCCTTTCTCATCCCAACCCCATCACCACCAATTCCATTGCTGATGTGTCAGCCGCTAATGTCTGGCCAAGTCACTGGCCCCGTTTCCCTTCATCTCCCATTTCTCTAAACACTGTATTCCTTCTGCTGCCAGACGGATGTGGGATACTGCCTCCACCAGTTGGTCGTTCCCTTATGCATAAAAAAAAGCATTAAAAAAGAAAAAAGACAGAGACTACCAAGTGTGGGCAAAGACACAGGACAACCCAAATCCTGGCTCAGGTCCCAGTTGATGTGTGGAACGGCAAAACAACTCTGGAAAACTGGTAGCATCTGTTCAAGGGGGAAAGGCATGACCCATGAGCCAGCAAAGCTACCGGGAGAACTGAGCCCATCGAAACCACAGTCCCCAGGGCAGAGGTTCTCAACCTGTGGGCTGCAACCCTCGCACAGGGGGCATCTAAGAACATCAGAGAATACAGATCGCCACATTACAATCACTAGCAGTAGTAAGATTACAGTTATGAAGTAGCAATGAGGATAAACTCATGGTTGGGGCTCACTACATGAGGAACTGTATCAAAGGGTCACCGCCTTAGGAAGGTTGGGAATCAGTGCACTAGAGCATCGCAGGACGCTGCAGAAAGGTGCCGTCCACGGATGGGGCATTATAGAGCAGTCAGAAGAAACCCGACGTGTGAGTTAACTAAGTCACATACGCTGGTAAGATGGGGAATCTCTGTCGTGGTCAGGGTGCTGCTCTGTCTCTGTGTACACAATTCCTGAGAGAGGCCACTATGGCCTTCTGGAGTTTTAGCAATGTCTATCTTTTACAAATTATTTTTAATTATTCTAAAGTTATGTATATATGTGTGTGGCTTGCACAGGAGTACAAGTGCCCTCTGAATCCAGAAGACGGTGCCGGATCCCCTGGAGCTGGAGTTACAGGTGACTGAGCTGCCTGACACGGGTGCTGGGAATGGAACCCAGGTCCTCTGCAAGAGCAGCAAGTGCTGCTAACTGCAAAGCCGACCTCTCAGCTCCAGCTGTATCTGTGTGTGTTTAAGATGATTATCTCCTGTGTATGGTTGTTTTGCCTGCATGTATGTCCGTGCACCATGTGTCTGGTGGTTGAAGAGGTCATGACAGGGCATCGGGACCCCTGGAATTTGAGCTATGGATGGTTGTGAACCGCCACCTGGGTGCTGGGAACGGAATCCAGGCCCTGCGGAAGACCAGCCAGCGCTCTCAGCCCGAGCCATCTCTCCAGTCCCCACATTCATTTCTTTTACTCTTTCCTCCTTCCCTGCCATGCCCCTCTGCTTCTCTTCTTTCGTTTCACGTATGTAGTAGCTAGGCTGGCCTCTAACTCTGGGTCCTCCTGTGTCTGCCTCCCAAGCACACACTTAGGATTCCAGGTGTGCCTGGTGATGTTTTCCTTATCTGGATGCTATTTCTGTAGGTATGGTCAGTTTCTGAGAAGTTTTGCCATATATGAATCAGACTTCCATAGAGACTCACTAGGCCCGCCTCCCCCCATGTGCACAGGGGTAGAAAGCTCCCTCCTCAGTGTGCATGCCCAGGGGAGAACCCTGCAAGCAGGCAACACACTTAAGCTTTCCAGCATGCCCACAGGCCTGCCAGGCTTCCCCTTTCCACCCATGGCTTCTCTGTCCACTGTCTAGGCCAGCCCTAGTCTTGCTGGCCGACCTCTGAGTCCTGGATATTTTTTCTCTGTGTCTTCCACTTGACGTGCCTCTTTCCACCTTCTCCGGGAGAGTTCTCCAACCTCTCTGGTGGAATAGCACCTCTACATGCCACTCCTCCCTGACCCCAGCTCTGGCCTCTGCTTACCTGTGTAATTCCCTTAAAGAAGGGAACTTTAGGGGCGATATGAATGGTGTCTCTTTCACCTTTGTAAAAACCCCTTGGGGCCAAACCTGTGCCTGGTACTGTGCCTCAGCTAATGAGTGTTTGACAAATGATCCCATGTGCATTCACAGTTAAGCTGTCATCTGCCTTGCCAGAAAGCCAAGGCATCCAGCGTGTAAAAAAAAAAAAAAACAACAAAACAACCCACCTTCTGTGCAGAGCCAAGCCCCTTTAGGAGTCAGCACATCCTGATGGTCCTTCACGGGCTGCTGACAGCCCAGCAGAGGGAACTGTGTTCCGAGGCATTGTGGGCGTGTCCAATTAGACTCGGTGAGACCGAGCTGCCCTCCTAACATGAATAAGCCGTGCAAATATGTGGTTAATGACCATGTCGCTCCGTGTCAGTTCTTAATCCCAGATAATTAGCAGATAGATAATTGGTGGAAGAACTGCAGGTGCTGACAGACGACCCATCACTTGGGTGAAG
This sequence comes from Pachyuromys duprasi, assembly GCA_028658305.1. Lineage (NCBI taxonomy): Eukaryota > Metazoa > Chordata > Mammalia > Rodentia > Muridae > Pachyuromys > Pachyuromys duprasi. The sequence continues at coordinate 89,465,953 of CM053763.1, forward strand.
TTAATGATCCTCTGTGGATTAAGACCCACCCTCTGGGAGTGTTGATGGCTGCTATTTGAAATGCTCCTTTTGAAAGGGCCTGCATCCAAAAAGAGGTGTCAAGAGCTCCAGCTCGGGGTGTGGCATCAGAACTAACTCCTTGAGCTGCTTCCGGGAAGGCGGGTGGAGAGAGGCAGGGCTGCCAGCCTGACACAGGCGGCTGGGGGTCCTGTGCTGACCCCACATGACCAAAGCCCCAGCTGACACAGGCGGCTGGGGGTCCTGTGCTGACCCCACATGACCAAAGCCCCAGCTGGCCCTGCTTTTGCTATTTTGTAAGGGTTCAGGGCATGTTGTAGCGTGAGAATGTGTAGCTGACATTTTCATTAGATGGACTTTTTAAAAACAAAACAAAACATTTATTTTATGTACGAGTGCTCTATCTGCATTTACACCTGCACACCAGAAGAGGACACCAGATCTCATTATAGACAGTTGTGAGCCACCATGTGGTTGCTGGGAATTGAACTCAGGACCTCTGGAAGAGCAGACAGTGCTTCTAACCATGGAGCCACTCTTCAGCCTAGGTGCTCTTTTTGCTGCTATCAATTTGCTTGGGTGGTTTGACTGGCATGGGTGACGGCACGTGTGGGAAGAACATTTGGAGGATGAAAAGAGACATCTGAATTTGGGTGTGGTGGAGCACACCTCTAATCCCAGCACAATGGAGGCAGAGGCAGGTGGAGCTCTGTGAGTTAGAGGCTAGCCTGGTCTACAGAACAAGTTCCAGGATAGCCAGAGCTACACAGAAGAACCCTGACTTGAAAAATGAGAGAGAGAGAGAGAGAGAGAGAGGCAGGGGATGGAGGGGGAGAGAGAGGAGCTGTGAGCTGGCAGGGTTTCCAGTGACCTGATGCAGCTGTCCACCATGATGGGTTCACCAGGATCCTTGGTGTTCAATCATCCTGGGAGGTGAGGCTCAGGCTGGACTCTACTCCTGGACTCACTGCCTGCTCCAGGGAGTAGGAGAGGTGGTTTTCTTGAAGTTGAGGGTGATGTAGGGGTGGGGATGCCAGGTCTGGGCCTGGACCCCAGGACCAAAATGCCTTCTTCACCATCCTTTCTTGGATGTCATTTCCCTTTGCGACCTAATCTTCTAGGGGTGGGAAAGCTAGACCCAAATCACTGCACAAAGCAAAGGGACCCAGGCATCCATCCACATGGGTGGTCCATGAGTAGGCAATAAATCCCATTAAGTCAAAAATGTGAAATTCTCTTACAGTAGTGAGAGGTGCCCTGGCTGCCTGGGTAAACAGGAAGTCAGCTTGTTCCTGTGGGGCTGATTCTGACAAACTAAAAAGGGAAATTCAGTTACAGTTATGGGCTTTGAATACTGTGAGTTAAGGTATCAGGGTAAAGAAAAATACCAAGGCAGTGCTGAGACTGGCAACAGGCAGTCCGCCACAAAACAAGAGAAATAACTTAGCAGACCAAGCAAGCAAGCAAAGTCCCCAAGACAGTCTTGTGTTTGCAGATCCTAGGTAAAATCTGGAAGGGTAAAATCCAGCCCAGGACAAAAGAGAAAAATGTATATGAGCAGGGTAATGTATTGGAGGGTGGTTTTGATTCCAAACTATATGTATATACTAACTAGTCTATACTAATATACATATATATATATATATTCACTCCATTCTGGGCTGAGACTTGTGTCAATCCTCCTGCCTCAGCCTTCCAAATACCAGGATTACAAACATGACTGGCTAAAACTTTGCAGGTTTTGAGGGAGATTTATTTTTATTTCATGTGTATGTGTGTGTGTGTATCTTGAATATTATTCCACTTTATTTTTGAAATAGGGTCTCTCATTAGCCTGGAGCTTGGCCACTAGTCTAGACTGGCTGGCCAGAGAGGGAGCCCCAGGAACTTGCCTGTCTTCACTTCCCCCATGCTAAAATTACAAGTTTTCATCACTACACCCTACTTCTTTCATGTGGGTTATTCAGGTTTGCACACTGTATACAAGCACATCACTGACTGAGCTTATTCTCTAGGCCTCCAAATGTCTTTCGAGGCAGTCTATCATCCATATAAAAGAGGCGATAGGAGCGGGCACAGTGGTAGCAGCATTCAGGGAGGCAGAGACAGGCAGATCTCTGTGAGTTCGAGGTCAGCCTGGTCTACAAAGCAAATCTAGGACAGCCAGGATGGTCTTAAACAAAACAAAATACCCCCCCCCCGAAAAAACAAGCATCCCCTTCCCCCCAAAAAGAGGGGATAGACATGACATTCATTATCATCACCATGTAAACCAGAGAAAAAGCCTGACATGGTGAAAACTCTACTTCAGCAATCGTAGAGTTAGAACATTACAGATACAGATATCTCTGGCCATCTTTAGTCCCACTAATGGCCATTTAACACTCACCTCATGTATCTGATCTGATGTCCGTTCCACTCTCATGTAAAAACTTTGGGATGCATTAACTTGTTAGACACCAGCTTCCCTGACCCCAAAGATAAGACTGTCGACAAATAGCACGTGTAGGCCATAACAGTGACTCATTTGCTCTGACCCACCTACCCACTGTCACCTCCAAGGCTCAGGGCCTCAGCTAACGACTTTATTTTGTTCTGTGGCTGTAAAAAGTTTTCTAACCAATTCCATACCAGAACATGTCATCCAGGACAACCTAATCTGTGTTCCTGGGCCATGCTCGCTTGTGTTTGGCTGAGAATAAACCATCTCATATTCCCTTTGAGCATTACAGCTGTGTGTTCGCTGACAACCACCATCATATGAACCTTCTTTTTAAAGATTTATTTATTTTATTTTATGTGTCTGGGTGTTTGCCTGCATGTCCGTATGTGTACTACATGCATACAATGCCTGGGGAGGCCAGAAGAGGGCACCAGATTACCTGAAGGTGGAGTTAAATTGGAGGTGCTACGTGGGTGCTGGGAACAGAACTTGGGTCCTCAGGTGTTCTTAACTGCTGAGACATCATCTCTCCAGCCTCAAAGGAACCTTCTAGAACTCACCACTCAGCTTAAGGGATAACTCTGTAGGCTGGCTTCTTTGCTTTCCTTCCTCATATTTCTTTCTGATTCTTCCCTGCCTGACATAAATACCAACTAGTTTGGGAGTTCTTTCTTTTTTAAAAAATTGCTTATTTTTATTTTATGTACATTGATATTTTGCCTGCACACATGTCTGGGTCCTCTGGAACTGGAGTTACAGACAGTTGTGGGCTGTGGGAATCGGGATGTGGGTCCTGGGAATTGAACCCTGGGTTCTTTGGAAGAACATCCGGTACTCTTAACTGCTGAGCCATCTCTCCAGCCCTGGTCACTGTTTTCTATCCACCTGCATCCATTCCTAGCCCTTGGCAGTCAGTAAATTGTTTTCCATTGTTTGTTTCTTTTTTTTGACAGTGCTTCTCTGTGTAACAGCCATGGCTATTCTGAAACTCACTTTGTAGATTAGGCTGGCCTTGAACTCACAGAGATCCACCTGCTTCTGCCTCCTGAGTGCCAGGATTAAAGGCACGAGCCACTATTGCATCTTTCAATGCAAAAATGTTATGTAAGGGCTGGAGAGATGGCTCAGCAGTTAAGGGCATGTACTAATAGTGCAGAGGGCGTGAGTTTGGGTCCCAGCACCCATGTTGGCTAGTTCACAACCCCCTATAACTTCAGCCCCAGGGGAATCTGACAACCTTTTCTGACCTTCTATGTGTGTACACCTACGGATACACACAGCACACATACAAGTCATTTAAAATAAAAATATGTAAAGCCAGTTGTGGCACATACTTGTAATCTAGAACTTGGGGGGCTAAGGCAGGGGAATTGGCAAGTCCAAGCCAGCCTGGGCTACATCTGGAGATAGTACTTCAAGAGACAGACAGACAGACAGACAGACAGACAGACATTTTGTAAACATACTCATGAAGCATATGATATATTGGAACTGGCCTTTAAAATCAGCATTATTCTCTAGAAGTCACAGGCAATTATGTATCAATAATTTATTCCTTTTTCTTGCCGAATAATATTTCATGGTACAGGTGTGCTGTGGTTTATGTAGTCTGTTGAAGAACCTGAGTGCTCTTCTTCCAGTTAAAATATTTATGTTTTTATTTATATGAGCACATATGTGTCTGTGTGAGTGCACGTATGAGTGCAGATGCCCACAGAGGTTGGAAAATGGCATCGGATTCACTGCAGCAGATGCTTTCCAGCCCACCAACATGGGTTCCGGGAAGCACGCTGGAGCTCTCTGGAAGATCGGCCAGTGCTTTTCTTGAGACTGGACAGCATTGGCTGCTCTGGAACGGGTCTGCAGACCAGGCTGGCCTTGAACTCACAGAGATCCACCTGCCTCCGTCTCCTGAGTGCCGGAATGAAAGGCTTGAGCCACCGCCACCTGGCTGCCATCTTGTTTCCTCTTTGTTGTTGTTATTTTGCTACCATGAATAAAACAAGTGTAAACATTTACAAACTGCTTTCAGTGTGAACAAATCATTTTTTTTTTCTAGAGCGAATGCCCGGGAGTGTAAATGTTGAGTCATATGGTGGTTCCGTGTTTGGTTTTGCAGGGAGCCGCCAAGCTGAGTTGCCTTCCCACTTGGAACTCCCACAGTCGTGCCTGAGTGAGCAGAGTCCGGCTCCTTGCCAGCATCCGTTGGCGTCACTGTTTTTTTATCTTAGCTATTCTGATAGGTGCGCTGTGGTTTCAGATTGAGCTGCCTGGTGGCTGACAATGCCGCCCTTCTCTTCGTGTGCCCCTTTGCTGTCCTCTTGATGAAGTCTCTCTGTCTTCTGCCTGTTCTCTAGTGGGATGTTTGTTTCCTTACTGCTGCATTTTGATAACTTGTTTATTTTTATTTTGTGTGCATTCGTGTTTTGCTTGCATGTATGTCAGACCCCGGAGTTACAGACAGTTGTGATCTACATGTGGGTGCTGGGAATTGAACCTGGGTCCATCTGGAAGAGCAGCCAGTTCTCTTAACTGTTGAGCCGTCGTTCCGGCCCCTTACAGCTTAGTTTTGAGAGCAATCTGTAGTTTCAAGAAGGAAATCTTGTCAAATGTGTGGTTTTCAAATTTTTTTTTCCCCCCATTTTGTAGCTTTACTTTTCTCTCTTTTTAAAAGGTTTATTTATTTATATTGTGTGTGTATGTACAAATGCCTGCATGAATGTATGTCACATATGGAAGCCAGAAGAAGGTGTTAGATCCCCTGGAACTGGAGTTGTGAACATCCGTGTGGGTGCTGAGGATGGAACTCGGTCCTCTGTAAGAGTAGCATGTTCTCTTAACCCCTGGCTCATTTCTCCAGCTGACCCCCCTCTTTCCCCTTGGTTTTTCAAGACAGGGCTTCTTTGTGTAGCCCCGGATGTCCTGGAACTAGCTCTGTAGACCAGGTTGGTCTCTGTAGGCAGGCTGGTCTACCTGCCTCCTGAGTGCTGAGATCAAAGGCGTGAACTGCCACCACCACCTGCCTATCTCCAGCCCTCCATTATTGTTCTCTTTTGAGACAGGCCATCATGTACCCCAGGTTGACCTTGAACCCACTGTGTAGCCAAGACTCACCTTGAACTCTTGTCTCCCTTTCCGAAGTGCCAGAAGAACAGATGTGCAACATTGAGCTGGGGCTAATCTGGAAATTTTCTATTCAGTTGAATGAATTTCAGTTTCAATGGCATTTTGGGAAGGTTCTTGTGTGTGTGTGTGTGTGTGTGTGTGTGTGTGTGTCTGTGTGTGTGTGTGTGTCTGTGTGTGTGTCTGTGTGTGTGTGTGTCTGTGTGTATTTGTGCATGTGTATGTGTGAGGCCGGAAGACCAGAGGTGTCATTCTTAGGATACTATCCATCTGATTTTTGGCCCAGCTCTTACTTAGGCTTGGCTGGCCGTTGGAATTAGGGGAACCGCCTGTGTTGTGTTACCTCCCACTGTTAGGATACATGCGTGTACCACCCTGCCCAGGTTTTTAAGTTTTGATGTTGTTTTTGTAATGGGGCTTCTAGTACAAGAGCCCAGGTCCTTCTGTTTGTATAGCATATAGCAAGGACTTTTTTGATTGAGCATCTCTCCAGCCCCACGCTTCTTCTTCATTCTTTTAAAAACAGTCCCACCGCCCGTTTATTCCTTGTAGAATCATCTTCCCATGTCAACAGAATCTTTTACTAGGATTTTGGTAGAGATTACGTTCACACTGTATATTAATCTGAGGCTAAGTCACATCTTTATGTGTTGAGTTTTCCAAGATGGAGCATGGTGTGTGTCTCCAAGCATATAGATTTCCTTTGTTAACTGTGTGGCCCTCAGCATGGGAGTCCTTACATCCTCTGCTAGATTTATACATAGCAGTGGTTTGTTTGTCTTACAAATTATAAAGGGTTTTGCTTTATTTTATTTAGTTTACTTAGGTTTTATTTTTATCATATTTTACTTTTTTTTTTTTTTTTTAGGCAGGGTTTCTCTGTGTTGCCCTGCCATCCTGGAACTTACTCTGTGGACCAGGCTGGCCTTGAACACAGAGATCTGCCAGTCTCTGCCTCCTGAGTGCTGAGATTACAGGTGTGTACCACTGCTGCCTGGCTTGAGATTTTATTTTTTATTCATTTTGGTTTTTTAAGACAGGGTTTCTCTGTGTAGCCTTGGTAGACCAGGCTGTCCTCAAACTCACAGCAATCCTCCTGCCTCTGCCTCAAAAGTGCTAGGATTAAAGGCATGTGCCACTGCGCCCCGCTAGATTTTATTTTTAAAGAGAGTTTTGCTATATAGCCCAGGCTAGTCTTGAACTCCCTGTGTAGATGAGGTTAGCTTCAAACTTTTGGTGATCTTCCTGCTTTTGCCTCCCAGATACTGGCATTACAGGTATGTGCCACCACATCTGAGTAGTTATATATTGTAGAGGAATTTTAATTCAGAACGTGGCTGTTCTGGCAAAAGATCCCATCCAAAGACCTTCTAGGTCTGTGTGATCTGGCTGAAATACAAACACATCTTTAATCCAGGAGACAGAGGTAAGCAGATCTGAATTCAAGGCCAGCCTGGTATAGAGCAAGTTAAAAAAAAAAAAAGCGTAGGTCCAGGTGTGGGTGTGGTGGTACACACTTTTAATCCTAAACAATGAAGGTAAATATAATTTGTAGAAGGAAGCACCCATGCTTGAAAGTGATGTCTAATTGAGTGGCAGAAATAGTGATGAATCAGAGGAAGACTTGTCAGAATAGGATATGCCAGACTTTCACAAGAAGATCAAGGAAAGGGTAGCTACTTAAGGGGCAAGGAGAGAGAGAGAGAGAGAGAGAGGAGGCAGTTTTACCAGAACAGTCATAGAGAGACAGGTTGCAGAGAGAGAATTCAGGTGAAGACTGAATGATCCAGAGAATGAGAAGGAGCCAGGAGATTAGAGCAAATTGCTGTATTAGTTTGAGGCCAAGCAGAGCAACTCAGAGGCCAAGGGAAAAGCCAGATTGAATAAGTCAGCTGGGAGAGGTGTTAGAGCCAGAAGAGTTGAATTGAATGAGCCAGCCAGAGTTCAGTAAGGACAAGAAAGGGTGAGTTTATTCAACAGTAAGTCTCAGAGGACAAAAACATTATAGGTCTAGGTTAGATGCTACGGAGGCTAGAAGCTTCCAGGCCTAGATTAGCAGAAGGAGGCAGTAAGCCTCACAGACAATAACTGAAACAGGCAAGTGAAAGTTCCTTTTACAATAAATTTTTAATTTTTATGTTCATTTTGTATCTCATAATTTTCTGTACTTAGTTATTAGTTCTCTCTCTCTCTCTGTGTGTATGTTTACTTCAATTGTGTAGGTGTGCTCAGGTATGTGTGCAATTTTTCAGATCCTGGGCATCTGAACTCAGGTCTCATGCTTATTCAGCAGGCATTTCACTGACTGAGCCATCTTCCCAGCAATCGCCTGTCAAAGGTGCTTACTTATGTTTGAGGCAGGGTCTCTCTGTGTAGCCCTAGTCTAGCTTAGAACTCTAGGCTGATCTCAAACTCCCAATAATCCTCTTGACTTGGGCCCCTGGGTGCTGGGATTTCTAGCATAAACCACCATGTCTGGCTTTAGGAAGCATCAACACCAACTTTCTAATCTGGATGCCATTTGTTTTCCTTTTCACCCTTTCCACTCTGTCTAGATGGTTTAGCACTGTGTCGGAGAACAGTGGACATCTTTGCCTTGAGACTTTCATGCTGAGAGGAAACTCCAGTCTTTCACCTTTAAAGAAATAGTTTGTTTGTTTTTATTTTATTACATTGGTGTTTTGTTTGCATGTACGTCTATGTGAGGGTGTCAGATCTTGGAGTTACAGACAGTTGTGAGCTGCCATGTGGGGGCTGGGAATTGAACCTGGGTCCTCTGGAAGGCAGTCAGAGCCCTTAACCTCAGCCATCTTTCTAGCCCCCAGGCTTTTACCCTTTAATACAGCTTTGCCTGTGCAGTCTGTGACTATTCTTTACTGTGTTGAGGAAGTTCCACACATTACTTGCAAGAGTTGGTTCTCTCCTTTGACAGCCTGGATCTGGAGAATCCAACTCAGGGAACAGGTAGCTCCACCTGCTGAGCGAGCTCATTGGTCCTTCTGAGCCAATGTGCCTTTATGGTCTTGATGTCTGACTCATTCTAGTTTCCCCCCAAAAAATGGGATATATTTCTTTTTCTCTTTTTGGAAACAAATGGTGTAATTGCTGTTAATTAGTTAATTCTTCAAACAGCTGAAAAATTAATCAGTTAAAAAAATAGAAAAATTAGGTAATTCTTCAAACAGTCAGGAAAACTGCTCATTTGGGAAATAAAGACAACTGTGTGTGTATAGTTGTGTCTGCATGTGTACGTACATGTGTGGTGGTTAAGTGTGTGTGTACATGTGTGTTAATGTGTGGTGGTTATTTGTGCGTGTACATGAGTGCGCATGTGTGGTGTCGAAGATTCACCTGTGCACATGAGCAGAGATTGGGGGAGGGTGTCAGCTCTCGTCTTTGAACCGGGACTCACTGTTTTCCAGCAAGCCGGGTGATCCTCCTGTCTTACTTCTATCATGATGCTGGCGTTTCGGGCTGGGGTCTGAGAAGGTAAATCCAGGCCTTCCGCTTGCAGAACAGGCAGTCCTGTCCACTGGCCCATCTGTCCACCACGGGGTTTTTAAAATTATGAATTGAAATACTTAGAGGGCTTCTCAGATTACTTTGTGTTGGGTGCACTGAGGTAGTTTGTTTTGAGAGATGGGTCCATCTTATAAATGGTCTCATTTCCATCATGGGTTGTCTGCAGAATCCCTTGTCAGTAGGGATTGTTTCTGCTCTCTTACAGACTGTACTAACTGTGTCCCCTCTTCTGCTGTCACCCCTGGTTTATTTGGGTTGGTTTGTCAATTTTTTTTCTTTTCACCTTATTTATTCTCTTCACCTTTCTGGGTTGTTTTACTTTTCAGTTTCTCTGATTTCTGCTCATTGACACAGTTTCCTTCTCTTTGATTCATTCAGGTTTATTTTGTCCTTTTCCTCACTTAGGCAGCTCAAGCTAACTGCTGGAGACTATTCCTCCTTTCTAATGTATTTGACTAAGCATGACAGGTCCCTCTCAGAGCAGATCAGCTGAATACTACAGATGTTGTATTTTCACTTTTATTCGTGTTTGTGATATTTCTTTGGATGACACTGATATGTTCTCTTTGGCCTATGAATTGTTGTTATTGGCATGGTGCATGTTTCTCAAGTATTTGGAGATTCAAAAAACAGATTTGTTTAATTTTATTGTATGTGGACCATGTGAGTGCAGTTCCCGCAGCAGCCAGAAGAGGGAGTCGGATGCTCTGGAACTGGAGTACAGACTTGTGAGAGGTCATGTGCAGGCTGGGGGCCGGAACTCAGGTCTTTTACAAAAACTGTCCTCTGCCATCTCTCTAGAACAGTTTTCAGAGATTTTAATTTCGTTTGTCTCAGAGAAAGTCTGAGTTTTTCCGACTTCACTCTGTAGAGTCTCAGTTCTCTTAAGTTTCCTGGGGTTTGTTTCCTGGTGCAGTACAGGTGTACCACCGGCCTGTGCATTCTGCTCCTGGGGGGTGGAAGGCTTTAGACATACTGACTGGACCCTTTTGCTGGTTTTATTGAGTTCTGTATCCTTCGGGTTTTCTGTTTACTTGTTCAACCAGTTGTTGAAAGATAAGTGATGAGCTCTCTAATCTCTCCCTCTCTCTTTCAGGTAGGGTCTCACCTGGCTGTCTTGGAACTCACTGTGTAGACCAGGCTGGCCTCAAACTCACACATATCTCTGCCTCTGCCCCTTGACTGCTAAGGCTGAAGGTAGGCAGCACCGCAGCTGGTCATTTTTCTTTTCTGAGGCAGCATCTATACCCCAGACTGACAGGGAACTCCCTGTGTGTCCGAGGAAGACTTTGACTATCTGACACTCTCGCTTCCACCTCTGGAAGGCTGGCACGCGTGTGCCACAGTCCTGACTGGGTCTGTCTTTTTAAGTAGCTAGTTTTGTTTTTGAGACAAGGTGCCGTATATAGTCCTTTTACTTGCTATGTAGCCAAATAGCCTCAAACTCCTGATGCTCCTGCTTCTGCCTCCCCAGTGCTAGGGCTTTAGGCCTAGCCCACACTGCCTGGCTGCAATCTCCACTTTTGCTTGTGAGCTTTCCTCTTCAGTGCATCCTCTTCTGAGTCTCCAAACTTGTCCTGCTATTGCACATTTAGGGTTGCTATGTGTTCTTGGTTGACTGACTTGTTCATTGTCGTATAATATTCTTTTCTGGTCCTAGTCATTTTCTCTGCTCTGAGGCTGACCTTATCTGATTTTTAGTGCAACCCTCCTATTTTCTTGGGATCAGTGTTGTATGATATTGATTTTAGATTCTTCTACTTTCAACCACTTGCGGCATGATGTTTTAAGTGAGTTTCTGGAAGACAACTATGTTAATTTCTTAAAGCCTCCAAGCCACATATTTGGTGACTTAAAACATGACATTTTGGAGGTCCTAGGGATTGAGCCTGGACCTTGCACATGCTAGGCAAGCACTCCATTTGAGCTACCTCCCCACCCATTTTTACTCTTTATTTTGGACAGAATCTCACTACGTTACCCACATTGGCCTTGAACTCTCCATTCTCCTGCTTTAGCTTCCCCGAAGCCTAGAGAAGACGCATTTATTCTGACAGTTCTGGAGGTCTGAAGTCCAAAATCGGTATCCACAAGCTAAAGATCTAGTGGTTAGTAAAGGCATTATGTCTGGGGCAGCTAGCTCTTCCTTTGCTATGGCCCCTTCTCCCTGGACTCGTGGCTTAGCTCTTCCTTTGCTATGGCCCCTTCTCCCTGGACTCGTGGCTTAGCTCTTCCTTTGCTATGGCCCCTTCTCCCTGGACTCGTGGCTTCATCCTCACCTCCTTTCCTCAAATATCCTTCTGCCTGCTCCTTAGGACGACATTTGATGACATGTAAGGCTCCCTGGATAATCCGGGAGAAGACTCTTTGCCTGCAACAACTTGTTTGGTGTTTGTGGATCAGGACCTGGCTCTCCCTGGGTACCACCACTCAGCCCATCCCGAGGCCACAGAGGCCTTGCATTGTGCGTGGGGCTGAGGTTCTTCAGTTTGCCTCCTGGAGAGCAGAAGCGGCCTCCCCACTTACTTGTCTAAGAACACTAGACTTTGGGGGGCTTTGTGGCTTGTATCCTGTGATGTTTTGGGAGTGATGCCATCTTTATCCAAATCTGAGTTATTTGGGGATATAATATGTGTGTGAGTATGATTCTGAGTGCTGGGATGCCAGCAAAGAGAAACCCTGCTTCGTGTGACTTTCATAGAGTTAAGAGCTCGTTGCTGCCACTGCAAAGTGAAGGCAGGGATAGGGTGGTGGAGAAACACCACTCCTGGGTGGCATCTCCCAGACCAAGCGTCAATATCTCAGTCCTTTATTATCCCAGTACTGTCTTTTCCCTAGTTGTGAAACAGTCTCCTGTATCCCAGGCTGGCCTGCCGTGTATGGAGGATGATTTCAAACCCCCAATCTTTCTGCTCCCCAGCCCACTTCTTTCTTCTGGCCTCCTCTTCCTGACTCTGCTCTGGGGAGGACCCTCTGCCCTTGGGTTCCAGCGTGAATGCTGGGTCTCCTCTGGTCAGCATAGCCTGCCCCCTGCTGGCCACAGTTGGTATGATCTGTAGACATAGGATGAATAGCTTGGGTTTTGAGCTAAATGATCTGCCACCTCATACACACTGACAGTGGAACTCAGGGGTTTCTTCCTGGCTCCTGGTTGCTATAGTCAGTGGGTCCATCCGTTAGCTGCAGGGCCTTGTTTTGTCCTGAATTTCAAATCCATTTCTTGATTGTGGACCATTCCTTGCCTTCAGATACATTCCTGCTGTTGCTTAATTATTTCGGGTTGGGTTTTGTTGCTTATAGCCAGAGTATCCTGACTGATGGTGCTGTGGGAAAAGAGGTCCCTCTTAGAGGGGTGTGGATTCAAGAAATGTGTGTGTGCACGAGTCTTTAGTGGGTGTGTGATATCCCAGAGGCTTGGGGCTGGAAAAGCCTTTAGAAATCCTATGGGATTCCACCCACGGAGTGGGTTCTCTTACAACATCTCCACATTGCTCAGAGGCCTTTCCAGAAGCCAATGATTGCCCCAGGCAGCCAGATCACCCTTGGCGGCCTCCGATCCTTCCTTTCTCTCCTCTATAGTACCCTGCTTCCCCTTCTCGGGAGGCTCTTCACAGACTCAAGGTAGGAGAACGAGCCTCAGTCTCACTTTCTTCAGGCAGCGCAAAGCTCACGTCCTGAGGACTTAGATCACCACCCCTAGTGGGGATCTTTAGTTCCCGTTAAACAATATTCACTAACAAGCGTGAGGCACAGGGGCAACCCAGACCCTTGGAAAAGGTGAAAGCTTCTAGACCCTCTACTTTTTTTATTTTCTTTTTTCTTTCTTTCTTTCTTTCTTTCTTTCTTTCTTTCTTTCTTTCTTTCTTTCTTTCTTTCTTTCTTTCTTTCTTTCTTTCTTTTTTAGTGTTGCCTCAGTTAAGAGTAGCTGCTCAGGCGGCTGGCTGGCGCTCCGCCTCCCCTGACTCATGGAGCTTAGTTCTCGCTAAGCCTCTTCACACAGGCTTCCACCTATCCTCCCTTCCCTTGTTGGCCCACAAGCTCCCTCCTCTTTTGATTTCGAGTTTACAGCCCAACTTAAAAACATATCGGAGCCTACCTAGCTCTGCTAACGATAGCACACCCAGGATGTGGCCCTCAGATTCCTTTGTGGTGGTGGTTGTGAACACACAGAAGGGCCTGTAAAGCTTGGCATCGCTCTCCAAGCATCCAAACAGCTGGGAGCAGGAAGATCCTCAGCTCAGATTAGGCCTGCCTGGGGTCTCCGAAGGTAAGCTCCTACTCAAGCTGGGATGAGGGTTGCTCCTTTTCTTTGGGAGCAGTTAATGCCAATCTTAACGTCAGATTTAACAGCCTAAAGACAGCGTGTTGAATCTGCAGCTATCCACACCATGCTCAGTCACATCCAAAAAGGCCACAAAATGAATGTGGATAATTGTGAAACTTGGATGCTGTTCACAGAAACCATCAAAAACTCGAAGTCACTTGGCTCCCTGGGGGTCAGCTCATCTGAGCATGCTCTTCCCGGTCAACTCAGGGTCTTCCCAGTCTCTTTGCTCCCGCTGAGTGTCAGTACTGAAGAAGGTGGGGTTCCCAGGTTCTAGGTTCCTCTCCACAAGTCTTGGCCAACCTCGGAGGAGCCAGACAGCTGGAAGATGGCTCAACAGGAAAATGCGCTGCCGTTAAGTCTTAGGACCCAGGTTCAGTTCCAAAGAAGGCTGGACGTGGTGGTGCACGCCTATAAGCCCGCCACTCCCGAGGTGAAATGGGAGGCAGAGACAAGCGTTCACCCCAAAGCATATGAACCAGTTAACCTTAAGCACAGGGCAGCAGCAGAAACAAGAGACACCCTGCCTCAAGGTGCAAGACAAGAACAGACTCTTGAAAGTTGTTCTCTGGCCACCACACATTTCCACAGTACAAGTGGACTTGCACTTAAACATGCATACACACACAATAAAAGAAGGATCTTCAAGGGACAAAGCCCTTCTACCCTCCCCCATAGGGGCTGTGTGTGTTTGTGTGTGGGTGTATCTGTGTAGTGTGTGTGTTTGTGTGAGGTGTCTCTGTGTGTGTGTGTGCTTGGACATCCTGGTCAGAGACTGGTGTGTGAGTGAGTCATTGTGATTCAGTCAGCTGTGTTACTCTGAAAGTCATGACATACGAGACAGCGTTTATCATCTCTCAATTTCTGTGGCTTGCCTTTCTCAGGTCCTCTTCAGGGCCCCCCGCCCCGCAGCCCACATTCACCTTGAGGTGCATCTAGGAACAGCGGCTTCCTGTCTCCCTCACATGGCTGCTGATTGTATTCAGATGCTTGTCTGTGTGTGTTTATTTTGGAGTTTAGTGTTGCTGGGGGTCGAACCCGTGGTTGCATGGGCAGTAGACAAGCCTGTTCCACTGAGCCACAGCTCTCATGCATAGAGGCCTCAGTTCTTTGGATTCTCAAAGCCCTTTCATTATCTAGGAGATTCTCCCAAAGCCCCACAGGTGATCGCACAAGGCAGCCTTACCACACTATAGTACAGACAATTGCAAGTGCAGGGGGAGGAGGCCGGCAAGCTGAGAGGACCAGCCACCTCACTGCATCCCTATGAGTGGGGACCCATTGTGGCTTCAGGATCTCCCATCCTTGCCTGGCCTGGGGCCTTTCCCATAGGGAGCGCCTCAGAGGCAGCTCTCAATGGGGTTCCTCAGCTGGGCCTGCTGGAGCCAAGGGTAACCTGGATCCTACATAGAAGCCCAGCCCTGGGTATTCTGAGAGCCAGGCAGGGAAGGTGCTGTTCTCCTCCTATTTTATTGCTGGGGAAGCTGAGCAGGACTGGGCCCTGTCCTGAAGTCTGGTAGTGAAACAGCAGCGTTCCGGTTACAGGTGGGAGCTGGCTGCTTCCTGAGGCAGCACACATGCCAGGTTCGTCTCCTGCTGGTGTGGTGTGCAGGAGGCAATGGCCTGGACGGTGAATTCAAGAAGAAGCCCTCAGGAGCTCCTGCAAGCTCTTCCTGACAAACAGTTCCTGGCTAGCCAGCCTGGCGGGAGTGGTGCGGTTCTGTTGGAAAGCCACACATGCGAATGGCAGGTTGGGTAGAAAGCTCCTTCACCGCTGTGCTCTCCGCTGGCCCTGCTGCAGGCCCAGACCCGCCTCTGCTGGAAGGAAGTCAGTCCTCCCCCCCTACCCCCGGGGGGGGGGGCGGGTGGTGGTGGGAAGGGCCCTCCTGCCTGTGGTTGGGCTTTGTGCTCTCCGGATTCCAGGCTGTCAGTCTCTCTGGAGGCGGGGCTCTGGGATGCTGACCCTGCAGATTGTTTTGTTAGGTTTCTCCCACAATTAATTTGGAAATTACCCACCTGCCCACAATCTCTCCAGGTGTTCTATAAATTACTAGCATCTTCCTGCACTTCCGGTTGTGACCAGCATAGACTAAAGCTGGGAGGGTCCTCAACAGTGCCACCCGCTCTGGAAGGTAGTCTTGTTTTTTGAAAAAAAAAAAAAAAAAAGCCAGTCCCCTTCAGCTTTGGCACCAACCGTCTGAAGCAGCTAGATCCATGTACATCATCTTTAAGCCTCACACGCCCTGTGGAGATAAGTCTTGGGCGTGTGGAGTCGCCAAGCTGAGAGGCTCCAGGAGGAAGGCTCCAGGCAGCACTGACACCCAAGGGTCTCCACGGCACCAGGCAGGGAAATTCCCCGCTCTTCTGATTCACCGAGGCTGCCAGTTCATCTCCGGAAGGGACCACGGGGCCTTGAGCAGGTCTCCTCACACTTCTCTTTCTTTGCCTGAAGATCATACTCGAAGCTTGCTCCACCTCAGGGCTGTTGTGAGAATCCACAGGTTAAAAATCTTGTATAGCCCAACAGCAGTGGGCTCTGTGGGGATGTTTAGGGCCATTGGGCAGCTGGGAAGGGCCCTGGCCTAGAGTCTGTGGCTGACATTAATTCACAGTGGAACCACGGTATGTCAGCCTTGCTCTTTTTCAGTTAAGCATGAGGCAGGACTACACCGGTGGTTCTCAACCTGTGGGCCACGACCCCTTTGGCAAACCTCTGTCTCCCAAAAAATTTGCCATAAATCATAACAGTAGCAAAACTACAGTCATGAAGTACTAACAAAAACAATGTTATGGTTGGGGGTCACCACAACAAGTGGACTGTATTAAAGGGTCACAGCATCAGGAAGCTATTGAGAACCACTGGGCTATGCCTATGACTATTGATAAGAGAGTCAAAGGAAGGAAATGGACTGAGGATTGCTCTGACCTGCAGGACTGTACCCTGTAATGGTCACCTTCTGCGTCAGTTTACAAGAGTGGTGGCAGGAAGCTCAGGGACAGTGTCAAACTTGACGTATACGGCTTTTTTCTAACAGCAGGGCCACAGGTAGAATGGAGGCTTCCAGGGTTGGGTGAGCTCAGTGATGTCCCCAGACTCTAAGTCCCCATGTTCAGGCCTCACATGGCATGCTTCCAGAGGTCACACTCAACAGCCAGAGGGTTTTTGTTTTTGTTTTTTCTTGTTGCTCGCTTCCTGTCTTTAAGGACAAAGAAATGCCTCCGCAGACTGTTCTGTGTCTATCCTTGGCTGGGTCAACAGTGGTGTTATTTGCCTTAGAAAAGGTACCATGTCTGCCTTAGAAAGGGGGGTAAGACTGCCCCTAAAACACATGCTCAACTGAAACTGGAACCAAATTAGGGCTATGTGTGCAAAGAAGGCAGGAAGGTGGCTGGCTTCCTTCTTTGATATACCAGAGGGAAGATGGAGTGCTTAATTTTTGTCCTCAGCGACGCTCTGTACCATTGTCCTGTATCTGGTCACCCCCAGCCATACTGTCAAAAACCTACATAGATGGGCTGAGATTGGGGTGTGGCAGAGCACTTGCCTGACATATAGAAGGCCCTGGGTCCAAACTGTCCTGTGGCCAAGTCCAGTCCTCATGAATACCTGGCTAGGGGGGAGGAGGTCTTAACACAAAGCTGAATAGTGGGATGAAGTTGTGATGAAAAATTGGAGCAGAATAAAGCAAAGCGACACACAAGGGGAACTCTGAAAATACATAAAATATGGTTTCCTCCAAGTATCAGGACTGTTCAGGACACATCAGTCCTTATCACTGAGCTCTCTGGTCCTTAGGTGGAGCGCCTTCTCTGAGCGGGACTGGTCCAGCTGAAGTTTGAGCTGAGCTGCACTCTGGCTGCTGGATGAGGACCGATGGACAGATGAGGAGGCATCAGGAAGCTCCCTTAGCAGACTCAGGGAAAGGAGGGCCCCCCCATTGGATGGGTCTTTGAGGCAGGATGCAGGGTTAGGAGGTTCACAGAAAGAGTGGTCCCAAGTGAACAGGACTCATAGGGTGTCTGGAAATAGCAAATGGCATGGCAGCTGAAGCTTAGTGCGCAGTGGTAGCTTTGGGGACGAGGGCAGGGAAAGGGTGACAGAAGGGACGGGGTGAGAAGGGCTGTGTGATACACCCAAATCAACAAGCTTCCGGATGAGCTGGCAGTGGGAGGCAGGAAGCAAAAGCACCCCTCGGACCGTCGCCAGTTGCTGGTGGCTGAGGGCAGAGGCTCGAGAGGGTTAAGCTCTACCAGGTGTGGTTCTTGTATTTTCTACTTTATTTCTGTGTCTCCAAGCCTGCAGAACCATAGCTTCCCTGCTTTGTCCACCCCACCGAAAAGCTGCTCCAAGTTTTCAGGTACTTAGATCACCAGCCTGAGATCCGTCTTGACTTGGTTTCCCCAACCCCTCTTCCTTCTGGGAGGGGCTGATACCTGATCTGCTGGGGCCTTTAAGACTCTGCCCTCTTGTGCCTAGGAAACCCTCTGGGCTCAGCTGGAAATCTGAGCATTTGGCTCTCAGAAGTGGGGGGCGGGGCATACGCCATGCAACCTGAGCTCTACAGGGAGCAGTGTGCCTAGTAGTGAGGGCCACTCTACGGAAAAGACCACTTTGGTCTCAACCAAGGAAATGGCCTGCAGGACAAAGGACAAGGGCTGAAAAGAGCTGGCACCAGCTCATGAGGGGCCTACCTCTCCCCACTCACTCTCTGCCTATCCATCCCAGAACCCGGTGTATCTCAGGCTTCCCTTGAACTTACCCTGCAGCCAAGAATGACTTGGAACTTCTGATCCTCCTGTCTCTACCTCCTTTGGTTCAGATTTGCATGGCCACATTGTGTGTGTGTGTGTGTGTGTGTGTGTAAGGTGCTGAGGAGGGAACCCAGGTTCTGCGCTCACCAGCAAACCCACCACTCACTGAGCGCACCTCCAGCCTCACCACTTGAGTTTTCCATGCTGTTCGCTGCTGCCCTGACACACTCTGCTCTCCCTCCTGTTTCAAAGCCACTTTTCTAACCAGTCACCGGCTCCTTGGTATCCACCCACGTGATGAGGACTTTGACAGGGAAGCCCCCAGCCTGAAAGTTGCACTCCATCGAAAACCAACAGCCCTCAGCACCCTCCCACCCCCTGCCACAGCTCAACACTTCTACTTTCAGTCTGCTTTGAGGGTGATGGCCAAACGCAGTCTCCCTGGCTCGGATACCAATGACAGCTTGAGGGCTTATGGAAAGCTCTCCTGCACCTCTGGGCTCCACAGAATGCTCCCGAGGGCCCCCACACTTACGGGTGCATGTGAGCAGTTAGATGTGAGAGCACAGAGATGTGAGAGCCTGTGTTGCAATCTGACCCTGGGAACAGTGTTGTCCCAGGCTGTCCTTCATGGCCATCAGAACTGCTTTTCATCAAGCAGTTTCCCCCCCCCCCCCCACCCACCCCACCCCCGGCTGTTTTGTCTTGGCAACACCCACCCCAGGAGACAGCACTTCCTAGGAAGAGGATGGCCACTGAAGCCAAAGTGCCAGAATGGTGTGTGTGTGTGTGTGTGTGTGTGTGTAGATTCTTTAGGGCATCCAGAGAACTCTGGCTGTCTAGAGAGGATCCTCAGCCCACACTGGGTGAGAAGCTGGGACCCCTCCCTGCCAGCTGTGGGGCCCTTAGAAGAAAGTTGTACATTTAAATGAATTGTATTAGCTATATTCTATGTATATGAGTAATTCTCGTACATAAATGACTGTGCACCTCACATGCTTGGGGCCCGCAGAGGTCAGAGGAGGGATCCCGAACTGGAGTTACACACTGTTGTGAGCTGAGAATCAAACACAGGTCCTCTGGAAGAATAGCCAGTGCCCTTAACCTCTATGTCTCTAGCCCACAAATAAATTTGTTTTAAAAAGATGCTTTCAAGTACATTCTCAGGGAGTGACTTTGTCAGCAGTGCAGACAAGTGGGGCGCACACAAAGACCAGAATTCTGAGACTCAGAGAGAGCACGCCAGGAGGAGGGGTTGTGTCCTGCCTTGGGCCTGGCAACTCAGAGCCCTCTTCTCTCAGAGGGCCAGTGCTGCAGGCAGCTCTGAGGTGCTGCTTTAGGGTTCTTGGTCAGAAATGGAGCTGCTGGAAGCTATTTTGTGGTCTCTGCTCTTATTAAAGTAGAATAGTAGAATAGTTTCTTCTTTTTTCAAAGTTCTGTCTCAGCTTAGGGCATGTGAGCCCATGGCAGTTTGTTGAAAGACAGGTTCTGGTTGAGGGGGATTCACTGGGACCTGAGATCATGCACTTTCAGTGGGGGGCAGGGAGGGCGGGTGGTGGTGGGTGTCCTGCTAGGAGTGCTGAGGAAGCATGGGCCTTTAGTGGAAACACAGGAATAGTTCCTCCCACCTTAGCTTCTCCTGGGCCTCACACAAATGAGCCCAGAAATCAAATGACCAGGGCAAGGGGAGTTAGAGACCGTGGGAACCAAAGGGGCCGGGACCTGTACCTAGTCTTACAAACGGTTGAAACTGAGGCCTACCCACTTGAGAGAGACTGTGAGGAAAAATCACACAGCATCCTGGGCCAGGCACATCCTGGAGCTCAGAGGACAGCTGGTCCGGCTGAGTCCCAGGCTCATGGCTGCCACACACACTCCCCACACACTTATGAATGTTCACTTGTGTGCACTCAGCAGAAACACAAGGAGACAGTCAAGGTTTGGGCCTCCTACACTGGGAAAGCAAAAGATCCGGAAAAGGGACTGCCCAGTTAACTTGCACCAACTTTAAGTCTCTGTTTTTGTCTGTTTCATTGTTGCTTTGTTTTCAGACAATCACGGGTCCAGGCTGCCTCAGCCTCCCTACTTCGAGCATTACGCGTCTGAGCCACCGTGCTCCTTTTCTTCCTTTCTCTTACATTTTTTTTTTTTCAGACAAGGAACAAACATTCTGATCTTATAATAAAAACGATTTTTGGACAGAAACGGTTTCACCCAAACTTCGTAGAAAATGGAGCGTGCTTTAGGAACCTGCAATCGCAAGCAGCAGAATCGCGTCCTGGTGAAGGACTCACGGCTGGGGAGGAGAGGCTGGTGGTTCTCTGGGTCTCTGACCTCTGCAGAGCTGCGGGGAAGGGGTAGGGTGGCAGTGGCTGGCGGCTTTCTGCTCCAGTAGGGGAAGGAAGCGCTCTAATCACACTACACTACCCAGGGCGAAGTCTGCTCTTGTTGCTGGTTTCCTCATCTTAATTGCAAAACAAAATTAATTTGAAACAAAACAAATGTTAAGGCTCTGGGGCGATTCTAAAGAGCCTCGGGGAGGTAGGGAAGAAAGCATCTAATTACGCAGCAGCCGGCGGTGCCTTCGCGACGCTGGGGTGCTAGGCCGGCTGACGCGCAAGCTGGCTGGAAGAGCGGGAGAGAGAGAAAAATGAACGCACTTCGGGTCTCACCTGAAGCGGGAGCCGGAGGGTCCGAGCCCGCAGATTAGGAGGAGAGCTGCGAGGGCCGCGGCGCTGTGCTGGAATGTTCTCACCAAGGGAGAGCTTCCCGCTGCCCCGCTCTCTGGGTGCCCTGGCCCACAGGAGGTGTGGAAGGGCTGTGGCTGTCCTCAGTGCACGCTCCCGGCCTTCCAGGGGCCCCGGCCCCTTCCCGCGGGCCGCCCGCCCCACACACCCCGTCCCTCGGACGGTGTTTTTCTCGGACACTGACTCTTTCCTGGGCAAGCGCCCACGCGTTATGGATGCGAACACCCAGTTTTCCGGGGCTTCTTCTTTCGGCAGCTTTAGAGCAGCAGAGCCCTCCAAGTTTCTGATAAGGCAGGTTTTTGGTGCCCCCACCCCCTTCCCTGCCATTGCAGCGAGGTTTCAACTTCCCTCCCCTTTAACTTCAGGTGGACCGTCGTGGTAGCAGTAACAAAATCCCATTTCGTAAATGAGGGCACTGGAGGAGAGGCCATTTTAAGGTTAATGGGGTTGTCAAAGCGCCCAATTTGGTAATTAGGAAAGGAAACAAAAGCTCAACTCCGGAACTAATATAGGCAAAAACTGCTCCTTTTCAGCCCGGGGAACATGAGGTAGGCAAGGATGCAGACCTTCGTGTCTGTGTAGCACACAGAACCCCCACCTTCATTCCTGGAAGAGCCCAGCAGAAGAGGAAGGGACCTCAACCTCTGAGCTTACAGGGGGGAATGCCCCCTGCCTCCATCACAAAGTCAGGAAAAGCCATGGTGCTGTTGAGCACTTGAGTGTGGCTAGACCAAAGATGGTAGCTGTAAGTCAACACAGCTCCAACATCTGAAGGCGTAGATCAAAGAAGATGGAAACATTTTAACTGTTTTTATCTTGAGTGTGTGGAAATTATGTTTCAGATATATTGGATTAATACAATCTATTATTACAACTAATCTCACCGTTAATTTTTATTTTATCAATGCAGCGACTATAAAAAAATTAAATTACTCTTGTAGCTTGTACTGTATTTCTATTGGATGTGATTTAGATAAGTACTCCTCCGATAGAAACCAATTTCACATGTCTTTGTAAACAGGATAGTTCTCTCTCTTACACACACACACACACACACAGTTACCAATGCTTTCATAGCATCTCTTCACAGTTGCTCTGTTCCTTACCAAGCTAAATACACAGAAAGAGGTCAAGTGTCTCTTGCCAATGTCCACTTGCTCACAGGTTTTTATTAACTCAATCCATCTCAAAACTGAAGGAGGGGAGGAGAGTTCCTCAACGCTAGATGTTTTCAAGAGAAAGTTGGAGGCATGTTGGATTTTTCTCTGACGAGTTCTAATTTCCATGAACCCACTGCTTCAAACAAACAAGACATATAGTTTAAATTTTTTTTTAAAAAAGATCGCATTGTTAACCATCCAATTTATTACCTTTCCTTTCCCTTTTGTTCGAGGAGGGTGCTGAGGCAGGAGCTTACGGGGAACAGAACAGCCAGTCCCAATACGGAAACCCTCCCACCTTAACAGAAAATCCGATTTTTGACTGGGTAGTCACTGCTGCGGATTGAACAACACATCTCACTCAAAAGAGTCAATAATTAGGACATAATCTCTACTTGGAGCTAGTCGTGGGTCTTTGGGTTAAATACTTGTCAATGATCTGTTTCCATTCCTGGATGGCCTTCAGACATTGAGCAGCCGCTCTGAAGCCCTGGGCAGCTTAGCAAATGCTGCCAAATATGGAAGGCCGGCACCTGACAAAATGGGAAGGGGGTTAAAAGTGAGGGTCACACAGTGCTCCTGCACACCGAGGAACTGAATTCTCAGTTACGATTACGACCCGGGCTTGTGGTTCTCCGAGGCAGAGAAAAGCAGCCCAGCTGATCCGAACTATTTTTCTTTTAAAGCAACTTCTTTTGCAAACTGGTTCCCACTTTAGTTGGAAAGGCACCGTCGGAGCCCGTTATTGTAGTAAGGTAGTCAAAAGCGCAAGAGGCCGAGCGCGTAAAAAAAGCCCGAGCTTGGCGCAGCGTGGCACACGGTGAAGCCGTACAACTCCACCACAGTCCGGGCTCCTAGATTCTGACGTGGACAGCCGCTGCTCTCCACCCTTCCCAGCAGGACGGCAGCAAGGCGTGCTCTCCGCAACCTCGCAGCACCGAGGGCCCCCGTGCTGGTCCAAACGCGGCTGCGGCCTCCCGCGTCCGCAGCGAGCGGGGTCCGGGAGCGGTTCAAGCCCCCGAGCCCCGGCGGCCCTCCGGGGCCTGGCGCGCTGGGTCTCGATCCGAAACACTGTTCAGTCCCGGCCGCGGGGCCCCGGGCGAGCGACATCTCTCAGGAAGCCGTGGAGCCAGTGAGGTTCCGCGCCCGCCACCCCGGGCTCACATGGCAGACACGAAGCGATCCACCGCGCCCGGGTAGGCGGCGGCGTGGCGGGAGTGGTAGGCGCCGCCCGCGCCGGCCCCGAGCTGCCCGCCGGGGTTGTAGCAGGGCCCCAGGGCGGCCCCGAACTGGCCGGGCGACGTGCGCCCGTAGAAGTCCACCGTGGCCTCGGCGCCGCCGCCCCCCGCGCCGGGCGAGGCGGGTCCGGCCAGGCGGCCCGCGGCGGGGAAGAGCGCGCCGCCCGCCCCCTGCGGGTACGCGCCGTCGGGGCCCGCGTAGGCGGCGGCGGCGGCGTAGGCGGCGGGGTTGACGGGCTGGAAGCTGCCGGCGGCCGCCGCGGACGGCGCAGGCGCGAAGGCGCACGAGCCGCCGGCCGCCGACGGCGCGGGCCCCAGGTCGGGGCTGAGAGGCCGCTCGGGGACCAGGCCGAAGAGGCGGCAGGGCCCCGGCGACGCGGCGGGGTAGTAGACGGGCGGCGGCGCGGCGAGCGGAGGCGCGTAGCCCGCGTAGACGGCGCCCGGGTAGGCCGGCCGCGCGGCGGGGACGGCGCCCGGGAAGATGGCGGCGGCGGCGGCGGCGGCGGCGGCCGCGGCGTCGTGCATGTAGGCGGGGTAGGTGGACAGGTCGGAGCGCTTGAAGCGCTTGCGCCGCCGCAGGAAGCTGCCGCTCTCGAACATGTCCTCGGCGTTGGGGTCGAGCGCCCAGTAGTTGCCCTTGCCCGGGCGGCCGGCCTCGCGCGGGATCTTGAGGAAGCAGTCGTTGAGCGTGAGGTTGTGGCGGATGCTGTTCTGCCACTTCTTGGGGTTGTCGCGGTAGAAGGGGAAGCGCTCGGTGATGAACTTGTAGATGCCGCCCAGAGTCAGGCGGCGCTCGGGCGCGTGCGCGATGGCCATGGCGATGAGCGCGATGTAGCTGTAGGGCGGCTTCCCCCGCTGCAGGGGGCGCTTGCGCCGCCGGCCCCCGGCGCCGCGCCCCGCGCCCTCCGCGGGGACCCCCGCCGCCGCCTCACCGCGCTCCTCCTTCACGGCCGCCAGGGCCTCGGGCTGCGGCGGCGCGGGCGGCGGCGCGCTCTCGGCAGTCATGGCGCCGCCTCGTCCCGTGCCCCCCGTCGTCCGCGGCTGCCGCCGGTCCCCGGGGGGCCCGGGATCCCGCTCCCCGGCGGGTGGGGGCCGACGCCGGGGCTCGGCGGCTCTGCACGCCCCGAGGGCAGGGGACCTGGGGGGGGGGCGGCGCGCCGCGTTCACCGACGGCTCCTGTGGGACGCCGGGCCGCAGGGGTCCCCGGCGCGCCGGTGCCAGGCGATCGGGGCGGGCTGTGGTGGTGGTGGGGGTCCGGGGCGGCGGCAGCTGTCGGCGAGTCCCGGCGGGGCTGGGGATGGCCGTCGAGGCGGTGCGCGCGCCCGCGCGGAGGAGGCTGCGGGCTGGGGTCCCGGGCCGGGGCGGTCAGCGGGGGCTCCGCACACCCCCTGCGGCGGAGGTCCAGCCCGGGCCCGGGGCCGGGAGGCGAGGCGAAGCGGGCGAGCGGGCCGGGCGGCCAGCGAGGCTCCCCTGCGCAGCCCTGGACGCCGGCCCCGAGGACCGCCCGCGAGGCGAGCACACCTGGGCAGCTCCTCCCTCCGCCGCCTTCCCCTCCTTAAAGGCGCCGGCGAGCGCGGGGCGTAGCCGGCTCCCCGCCCGCCCCCGGCTGCGCCCCCCTCACCCCCCGGCGGCTGGCACACCTTCCCGGCTAGCGGCGGCCGCGGTACAGCGGGAGCCCGTCCACGTCAGAGCGGGGAGGGCGCCTGGAGATGCGGGGGGCCGGCCGCTTCTGCGCGCCAAGCGGGGAGACCTGGACTCCGGGGGATCCGGGGACCTCGGTGCAGCGCTCCCGGGCTACGGTCGGTCTCTGCGGGGAGCTGGGACTCTCGGGTGGAAAGAGGGCTCACTGCATTTTTCTTCTTGCCCAGAGAGGGTAAGAACTGGACGTGGGTGGGGCGCGTTCAGTTACTGTGGGGAGGGACTAGGAAGTTTGGGGGGGATGCTTCCCACACCCGGTAGTCTCCCATCCAGTCCCCTTGCAGACAAGGATTTCCCAGGCGCACAGCAACCTCGCTGCTCTCGGAAGCCTACAGCCCGCGTCTGTTTTAGCTCGCGCTTTCTCAGTTGTGCTGAGGTGGCGGCCTAGGTAGTCCCTTCCCAGGTACCTGGATTGTCCGAGGTTTTGTATCTCTAGAGGTGTTTAGGGAAAGACGTGTTTAGGGTGTCTTGGGACCCTTCTCTAAACGCTGCCTGGTCGGAGAAGGCGTGGCTCCTGCCCTCCTGCTTTGGCTTTTCAATTCCTCCAGTAGCCCGGGGCCAGAGTGAGTGGTCCACCCCTAGAGGCCTGTGAGGCGAGGCTTGGGGGAGCCGCTGAGGGCAGGGGGTGGGGTAGGGGATGCGAGACTGCTCCGAGGTGTCCGGTTTCTGCCTCCCTCGGCCAGGTTTTGGTGTTAGAGTGGGACTCCTTGCGGTGCTTCTCCACTCGCCTAGTTCCCATCTCAGGAATCTAAGCTTTGGTTCTTGGAATCTAAAGTTTGGTTCTTACATTTCTGACCTTGGAGCCAAACGCTTCAGCGGGGATGTACCTTTCCTAGGGGTATGACCTGTGGTGCAGAGCCGCGTGGAAGGTTCCTGAAATGGGACGAGAAACTGTGGAGGGTTCAGGTGTAACGTGGGTGGCCCGGGCTTCTGGTTATACTGCTTTCTCCAGCGAACACTGGGTGGCAGCGCCCTGGGATCCTTTCTCCCTCTGCAGAGGGCTTGCTTGAAGACCTTCCCCAGCGGGACAGCTCCCCCAGGGGCTTTCCTCTGGCCGCTGACACCCTTCACCCCGCGGCTTCCTTCTTCTGAAGAAGCTGGGAGAATCCACATTTCCCGTTTCTTTCTTTTCTTCCCCAAAGCAAACTTTAAGCTAGTTATCCGGTTAGAAAGTTCCGTGGTTCTCCTCATTTCCAAGGTTCCAAGCTTTGTATTTCTAGACTCCAAATTCTGAACAGCTGTGTTCTCTGAACAGTGTGGTTCTCTACATCCCGTGATTGTAACCGGTTTAGGGACATCCTGCCTTGGCCTGTGAAGGCACTCTCCACAGAACCTGAGGACCTGAGAAGACTCCAACTAGTAGTCCTCTGACTGTGCAAAAGGGTGTGTGTGTGTGCCTTCGCCAGGGCTCGTGTATCACACACACACACACACACACACACACACACACACACACACACACACACACACACACACACATTTAGTAAGTGTAAAAACAAAAAAAATCAAAAGGCCACTGTATAAAGATGTTAGGACAAAGGCTTTGTGCCTGGAATTTGCTCCACTGTTGGAAGTTGCTGCTTCTCTGGTTTTGTTTTTTCTTTCCTCTCCTGAAATAGGTCTTATTTTAAGGGCTATCTAACTGGAAGATTTAGGTCTCAATAAGCCCACAATTGTTATCTTCCTCACTTCCAAAATGGGAGTAGCACACTTGACTGTTTTGTATTGGATTGAAAGAACTGCTTATTGTTGTGAGTTATCTAATATTCGGTAATGATTGTCCCACAACTTTCTGACTTTTCTGAGCTCTCTGACTATGGCTAGCCGCCTCCAGGACTCAGGTGCTTCTGGTCCTGGCTACCTCATTCTTCTAGAATTCTGATTCCTCTAAGACTTTGCTTCACCTCTACTTGGTAGTGCCTTAGCCTCCAGGGACTAGAATTCTCAAAATCACAACTTCCAGATTGGATGAAAAAGGAAAAAAAAAAGAGAGAGAGAGAGAGAGAGCCTTGAGATTTTACCACATAATTTTATTCAGATTCTATCCATGATCCAAAAGTTCTGACAAATTATTTCATTGTATGAAAAAATTATTTTTCTTTAATTAAATTTTTATTTTTATATTAATTACAGTTTATTCACTTTGTATCCCAGCTGTAGTTCCCCTTCCTCCTCTCCTCCCAATCCCATCCTCCCTCCTTCATCTCCTTCTATGCTCCTCTCCAAGTCCAGGGATAGGGGAGGTCCCCCTCTCTTTCATCTGACCCTAGCTTATCCTGTCTCATCAGAACTGGCTGCATTCTCCTCCTCTGTGGCCTGGCAAGGCTGCTCCCCCATTGGGGAGCCAGCCACTGAGTTTATGTCAGAGACAGTCCCTGTTCCCCTTATTAGGAAAATCCACTTGGATACAAAGCTGCCGTGGGCTCTGACAAATTACTTGATACAAATGTCATGAATTTACCCATTTGGATCAAAGCAATATGTAAAAATTTCCTCCTAGCTTCCTTCTCATTTTTTTTTTTTTTTAAAGCAGGGGTAGGTTGGTAATGGTCTCAAGTCCCCTCCTACTGCCTTTGAGCCACAGACTCCATTGGCAATCCTTTGAATGCTAGGGGG
Organism: Pachyuromys duprasi; assembly: GCA_028658305.1. Taxonomy (NCBI): domain Eukaryota; kingdom Metazoa; phylum Chordata; class Mammalia; order Rodentia; family Muridae; genus Pachyuromys; species Pachyuromys duprasi. The sequence continues at coordinate 89,493,594 of CM053763.1, forward strand.
TGATGGAGTCCAGCACCTGGGAAATCATTCTCCCAGTCCAGCAGAGATGGGGGTCAGCAGCTGAGTGTGGGCCATTTTATTTCCTTCCAGTGTCAACCTCAAGTGTTCCCAGCACCCCTTGGGAAAACGTGCTCCTTTAATGGCAAGCATGCCTGTGTGTGTGCAAGTATGTGTTCGGTTCCTGGGGTGTCACAGAAGACTTGGAACTCTTCTGCAACAATGACTTTCTCAGATTTGAAGCTCCTGGGGAGAGGTTGTAAATGAAATCCAAGGACCATGGAAAATTCCTCTATATTTCTCAACCCAGGTGTCTGCCTGCAGAAGCAGAGATTAGTGGCCATCTACTTACAGAGTTCTTGGGGGTGAAGCTGGAGGGAGCCCTGCCCAGGTCTTGGGAAGGAGACAAGGGCCTTGCGTTGAGAGGGTACAGGCTTTTACCCTAACCGGGTGGCCTCCTTTAGCCCTTTTTATTCAGCAGCAACAGAAGTTGCTTGCAAGCCTCCTGAGAGCTACACACCCACCATTATCAGGGTTATTTCAGGGGAGTCTGCCCGGCTCACTGGGTTGTATGGCTCTAGAGAGCATTCAGAGTGCTGCGTTGCTCACCCCCCCCCCCGCCTCCCCAACAAAGGAACCCCGCCAAGTATGGTTGGTTGTGACACCAGATCACTCACCCAGGGCCCGGCGCCTGGGAGCCAGCCTCATTTTGCCCTTGGGTGAAGTGAAGGATCCCTTACCTGTATCCTTTCTCCTCAGAGCTAAGCAGTTGTTTTCATCATGTACGTTGTTTTCAGGTTGAAACACGGGTGTGGAGAAAAGACCAAAAATCACAGTTTGTGCCACTTGTGAGTGGAGGTGAGGTTAACCCCACTGAAGAAGTACCAAGTAATTAACTAAAATGTTTTCTGTGGCCTAGCTGGGATTTAGAGTCTCCGCAGGAGAAGGGGGCCCAGTGTGCAGGGACCTCTGAGGCTCCCCAGTAGTGTGGGGAGCTGGCTTAGGAGTGCTTTCTTTCAGCTCAACCACTTAAATACTTAAAACAGAATCATCACTGGGGTGTGGGGGGAGTGGGGGACAGGAACCTCCCCACCACAGGGCACGGGCATTCGGACCTGCGGAGGAAAGCAGGAGCCTGCTGGAACCGCCCCAGCTCCTCAGCGCTGCGAAGAGAGAACGAGCGAGAGCGCCGAGCGAGCGAGCTCGGTCCAGCGGAGGCGATCGGGCCTGAACCTTGAGGGCGCTCCCGCCCCGGGGTGGCGCTTCACGCTTTCGGCTCCTAGTGTTTCCACCCAGAACATGAAAGGCGACAGCTCCATCAGGCGCCGCGGGCTGGGGAGGACAGGCTGCGGTGAAGGACAGTGCCTTTCAGCCTCCCTGGCCGGGATCCTGGGCGCTCCTTCGGACTCGGTTCCTAGAGCCAGGACGGAGCTCTGCGTGTGCTCGGAGACTCCCGGAAGCGCAGAATTTGCAGGGATGATTGCTAGTCTTTATTTCGGAGGAAATAAACGTAATTACTTAATTACACGGCGCCCGCAGAAAGGCTCTTCCTTGAGCGGGTGGCGGGTCCGCTCGCTGGACCCGGGTTTCCGTATCCCTCCTCCTCCGGAGTGTAATTCTGTTTACAGTATTTAAGTGAGTAAGCTGGGAGAAAGCGTTTTCTAAGCCGTCCCTGGGGATCCCCCTACTACTCCGGGAGCCTGGGCGTCAGGGTCCCTACACACCGGGAGCCCCGCTAGGTCGCAGAAAACATTTTAGTAATTATTTGGTACTTTTTCACTGGGGCATCCCGCCACCGCCCGCAAGTGGCACAGGCTGCAATTTTTGCGGTTTGCCCCCCCCTCCCCCGCCCCGAGGAAATGCTAGATAGTCTCAAAAAGACGAGGCGTTACTCTCCCTCCTCTTCAAGGAGAAAGTTGCCCCGACTAGATTTCAGCTCCAGGGTCAGAGGCACAGGAATATGGCAGGTCCTGTCCCTTTTCCTTGGGTCCTGGGCACCTCCAGCCTATCCAGTGGCCAGGTGGTTCACTGCAGCCCTGTCGGGGTGGAAGAGAGGCGGGCGGTGGCACCCGGGGCTAGAAGAAGTTTGAGCTAGCGTGCTGAAGGTGGTGGTGCCGCGCATCCATTCTCTTTGCCTGCCTTTGAGAGTTTTCGTTTGTTCTTTGTTTCTGTTTGGCGTCCTGGGGTGCATGTCTGTTGGTCTCACCTTCAGTTATTTTGCCTGTTAATGTTCTCCCAGAGCCACTCTTGATTCTTGACTTGGGACAGGAAGAAGGAAGCCACTCAGTTCTCACAGCCCATACCATCCCCTCCTCCTCTTGGAAGGCAAGATGAGGGCAAATGGGTGTCTGTCCCAGAGGATACTGGGAGTCAGATCCTTTGCTCTTTGGGGAAGGGAGGGACTCAGCCTGTAAGAGTCCAGGTTTTGCATGTATCCGAGGCTCCACACAGCCTTCTCCAGGGGTCATCCTCTGTCCCTGAACAAACCCAGGAGACTAGGCTGCCCACATGCTCTCACTCTTTTCCAGTCAAGGTCAAATGTGCTTTCTGGGCCTGCCATTCAGAGCCCTCCCCACACAATTCCTTTGCACTTTTCTCTCTCCCCTGATCTTTTCTTCCTCTTAACAATTTATTTTTATTGTCTTTGAGACAGACTCTCAAGTGTTTCAGGCTGGTCTCAAATTCACTATCTGAGGATTTCTGGGGACAGGGGCATGTACCACCACACCTGGTTTGTGTGGTGCTGGGGATCAAACCGAGGGCAAGCCAGACAAGTGCTCTCCCATCAGTTACATTCCCCAGCCCTCTTCTCCCACAGCCTAAAACAGCACTCAAGGAGGTCCAGAAAAGCACAGACATTAACTGCAATCCCACCAAATCCATGAGAAGAAAAAAAACAAGCTGGCACAGGTTGGAAGAGGGGGTGTTTGGCCTCCTCCAGGTTGACCCAGGATTCCTGAAAGGGGGAGACAGACTATTTAAGTTCCTTCTGTTTTCTAGGCTAAAGGTGGGAAGCAAGACTTTCATGCTACTCGGTACCCAGGTCACTAGCACAGAACATGAAGAGAGAACATGCATGTATGTACATATGTACACACACACACATCTCCAGGGAAATGGTGCTATAGTTGGGGAAGCTGAGCCCCCCTTCTTAGTGTGGACATAATGCAGGAGTGAGGAAAGGTGAGAGACTGGTAGTGGGGTCTCTCTAGGAGATCTCAACCTGGGTGGGTGTTGTGTGGCTCCTTACATTCCATTCCCTGACCCCCATCCCCGCCAGGCCACCTGCCCCTGAGGGTGGGGCAATGGTCTGCCATAACTTGGCTCCAAGTCAGTAGAATAACAGCAATAAAGTCTTAAGTATATGCAAACTCCTGTGGGACGTGAGGAAGGAGAGGACGTGAGGAAGGAGAAGAAAACTCTTTGGAAATAACAGCTTTTGGGAAAGGCCATGAGCTGCCACATTGAGGGTTAGTGTCCTAGGAGTGAGCTTGGCTGTCCTATCTTACACTCAGCAGGGACCTGACAGTTAGCTACGAAAGGAATCACTTTAATACCCAACAACACACAACAGCCCCTGCAAGTTTCTGTCACTTTCCCCTTTAAGGTTTTAGCCCTCTTCTAGACAGTCTACTCGGTTACCCTTTCTGTGTCACGTGTGGGACATTTGCCAGTCAGAGGTGATCGAATGAGCAAGATGGTCCAAGCTCATATAAGCAGCTCCATCTCTATTCCTAGACATTCTCTGCTGGCCCACCTTTCAGTCCTTCTCCCTTGCGGCCTGGGTCCCTAGAACCTGTCAGTCATGGTATTAGAACAACCTGAACAAGAGCAGAAATAGAGGATTTGCTTAAAGAGACGAAAGAGCATCCTTCTGACTGCCATGCAGGCTTGGTCAGCATTTTCTCAGTGGCTTAAAGGCAAGCCCATGGGGCTGTGGCTGACCACATGGAGGTGCTGATTGACCCACAGCAGGCCGTAATCCCCAGATGGGGAGACCAAGCCAAAACCAACAAGAAGACATTTAAAAACTGTTATGAAAACATTGTAACTTTACAGGAGACAAACCAAGAAGAAAGCTCTCTCCACAAGCCACTTACTCCTCATTAATCTCCCAGCATTTTCCCTTCTGTGTTTTCTTCCTCTTTGTGGTCTTGTGCATATAAGGAACAAAAGGTTCACACAGATGTCGCCATAGTGTACGTATCATTCTATGGTCTCTGCACACAGGGTATTTGCATTAGTTTGTAAATATAAACACATGAAACATTTCACTTTTTGTGTGTACATGCTTGTGTGTGTGTGTGTGTGTAGGCCAGAGATTGATCTTATTCCTTTGTTGCTGTCCTCCTTGTGTTTTTTTTTGTTTGTTTGTTTGCTTGTTTTTTGGTTTTCTGAGACATGGTTTCTCCGTGTAGCTCTGGCTGTTCTGGAACTTCTTCTGTAGCCTCGAATTCATAGAGACTCACCTGAGGTTAAAGGTGTGCACCACCACTGCTCAGCCACCTTGTGTTTTTGAGACAAAGTCTCACGGACCCTGGAGAATGCTCACTGGGCCAGCTCCAGGGCCCTTTGGTCTCCATCTTTCCAATGCTGGGATGACAAGTGCACATCACCACACTCAATTTTTTATGAGGAATCTGGGGATCGAACTCAGGTCCTTACAGGGCACATGAGCAGTTCCATCTAGGGAACATTACTCCAGTCCCTCTACCTTTTTAAAAGCTAGGTTTTGCTGTGGAATTCAAACTTACCTCAAACCTAAGGCTGGCCTTGAACTCACCGTCCTTTGACCTCAGCTAAAGGCTCTAGAGGTGTGTGCCATCACACATGGCCCTTCACTTCCTTTTTATTTATAATTGTAAATGAAACCGTCCAGTATTGATCTATTAGCACTTGCATGGCAGCTGGGCAGTTAGGTCATTTGCATTAGTTTTTGACCCAGGTGACGCCGCCAGGAAAATGTTTGTACAGGGAACTTTTCATTTCTTTCGAAATGTCTTTGAGAGAAATTTCTGAGAACAAGATCTATGAGAGCACAGGCATTTTTATGGTTCTTAAAACTATTTTAAAATATTTATTTTTATTTTATGTGCATTGTTGTTTTGCCTTCATGTATGTCTCTGTGAGGGTATTGGATCCTGGAGTTGTGAGCTGCCATGTGGGTACTGGAAATTGAACCTGGGTCCTGTGGAAGAGCAGTCAGTGCTTTTAACCACTGAGCATCTCTTCAGCCCCATTTTTATGGTTCTTAATACAATGCCCCAGGGATGTCTGTCCATGTGTCTTTCAGTTCATCTCAGTCAAGATAGTTAACACATCTGTCTCCTCTAGGAGCTTGCTGCTGCCCTTTTGTGATGCAGTTATCCCATTGCTAACTGAGTGCAGTCATTGGCCCATCTTAGGGTGCCACAGGGGAGTTTGGATGTTAAAGAATCATAGAGAATGAAATAGTGCAACAGTTTACTAGTTTTTGTTTAGTACAAATATTTTGACCTTCATTCATGTTGGGTTACCAAGTCCATTCATTTTCACAGGCTTCAGTGGTGTTTTCTTCTAAGAATATGCCTCCATTTGTGGACAGGCGGGCTGTTTTCAATTTTGGCGATCACAATATAGTGGCATGAACATTTGTGCAACGTCTTTGTGTACATATGTTTTCATTTCTCTTGGAATGTCAAATGCTGTGGTGTGGTGTCTGCATTTTAAATACCTGACAGGTTATTGTGTCATCTCTCCCGCAGCGTGCGGAGTCCCAGCTTTTCTGCCTCCACTAATACTTGGCATGTTCAGTCTTTTTTGAAAAAATGCTTAGTTAATTTGTGTAGGTTAGGTGCTTTTCCAGAATATATGTCATTTGTATACTATTTTCATACAGGGCCCTTTGTACAGTGTGAGATGGTTGTGTTACAGATGGCTGTGAACCGCCATATGGGTGCTGGGAATCGAACCCCAGTCCTCTGCAAGAGCAGCCAGAGCTATTAAATCCTGAGCCATGGCTTCAGCCCCTGAAGTTATTATCTTAATTTCACTTAAATCATTCACTGCCAGAGTAAAGGAATGCAAGATGTTGTTGATTATTAATATTTATTATTGATTTGTCTTTTAGTTAAACAGTGGTTATTCCCAAACCAGCTGTATACCCAAATCACCACACAGAGACTAGGATGTATTTAGTTAACATAGTGCACAATTCTGGACAATGATTGTGCCATCCTAAACCTCCAAGCCTGTATAGCTTTCTCCCATTCAGATTTCCCTCACTATACTTGCTTTTCAGTCATATCTTAGGTCCGGTTCATCTCTCCTGGTGTTTCCAGGTCCTCTCCCCTCAGATCTCTCTTCCTGGTGTTTCCTCCCACTCTTCTCTCTCCTCCCTCTGGACCAGGATGTCCCACCCTATTCTCTCCATTGCTCAGCATTGGCTGGTTGTTTTATTGACAATACAGAGAGCAAATGGTGGCATGTTTGCACAAACTTTTGTCTGGATTGAAACCAGATAGTGAGGTAGAGAAACCAACATTTGAATGAACAAGGGTAAATTGTGTACATTCCACAAGAACATTATACCAATAGCAGGATGAAGCTTTCTGAGCAGCAGAGGGTTCAGGACAAGTCACCATGTCTAGCTTATCTTAAAAGAGTATTGATAATCCTTTTTTTGTTGTTGTTCATTTTAGTCAGTTTCTCTGTGTAGCCCTGGCTGTCCTGGACTCTGTAGACCAGGCTGGCCTTGAACTCAGAGATCCACTCGCTCCTGCCTGCCTCCCAAGTGCTGGAACTAGACAGAGGCCTGTGCTACCACACCCGGCTTATTTTTTCTCTTCTTTATTCCACTTGCCGCTCTAGGCATTACGCTCTTTCTTCTGTTTGTTTCCTGGTCTTCTTCAGGCTTATTTTTTTTTTTAATTGTGTTCATCTATTTATTTTTGAGACAGGGTCTTACACATTGCCCTGACTGGCATGGAACTACTGTTAGACTGATGGCAGTCCTCTTGCCTCAGCTGGGATTACAGACCTGAGCTATCATGCTTGTGGCTTTCCTCATTTCTTATGGTAAAAATTTAGGCTATTGATTTGAGATAGTTATTAAAAAAAACTTGCATTTTTAGAACACTTTTAGGTGGGCTGGAGTGGAGAGGTGGCTCAGAGGTTAAGTGCCCTGTCTGTGTTTCCAAAGGTCCTAAGTTCAATTCCCAGTGGCCACATGGTGGTTCACAACCATCTATAATGAGATCTGGTGCCCTCTTCTGGCATGCAGGCACACATGCAGATAGAACACTATGTAAATAAATAAATCTTTGAAAAAATAAAAACACCCTTAGGCTTCCAGATGAATGAATAGGTTAGTACAGTGTTTATTTAACCCCTTCCCTGCCACACAGCTTCTTATAAACTTACAATATTACATTAGAGAAATCCATTTGTTACACTTGATGAATCTATGTGGATACATTTATTAACCAAAATCTACAGTATGAAGAGTTTTTTTCTGCATTATACAGGACTATGTGTTTTGTGTTTTTTTTGAGGAATGTATAATATAATAAACTTCTTCTTGGGCTGGAGAGATGCTTATTGGCTGAAAGCATTTGCTGTTCTTCAGAGGCCCTGAGTTCAGTTCCCAGCACCACAGAGACAGGCTAGGCTAGGGAACAAATGCTCTAATACTTGAGCCTGTGGCAGGCATTTCACATTCAGACTGTCATAGCTTCTCACTCACTGATTATCACTGAGTTTTGAAATCAACTTCTTTCTTCTTTTTGAAGAATATATTAGTTGTTTTGGGTCCCTTCCATTTCCATAGGACTTGGAGAAACTTACTAATTTTTTAAAACAATGAACATATTGCAGACTTAGTGAGATGGCTTAGTGGCTAAGAGCGCACACTGCTCATGCAGAGGACCTGAGTTTGGTTCCCAGCACCATGTCAGGCAGCTCACAGCCACTTATAACTCCAGCTCTGGGAAACCTAACATCTTCTCTAGCTCACACGTACTGGCACACACCCACAGACACACACACATACACACACACGTGCACACATATACACTTCTAAAAATTAAAAAATTTAAATGCAACATAACTTTTGGTACATCATTTTAATTTCCATTCGTCTCCAAAGTATTTTAAGATTTTCTTTGTGGTTTCTTCTTTGGCCCTTGGGTTATTGAGGAACGTATTGCTTAGTCTTCATATATCTTTAATTTTATAAGCTTTCTGTTACTGACATCTAATTTAGTTCTATGGCAGTCCCAGACTGTACTCTGTATGTTTTCAGTCCTGTAAAGTATACTAGGGCCTCTAGTGTTTGTTGTCCCTTCCCATCTTCCCTCCTCAGCCCTCACCCCCCTCAGTCCTCCTATCCAGTTTCCTCCACATCTCTTCATAACACCATGTTTTATTCCCTTCTTGGAAGCTTCCCCAACCCCCTGCACAGCTACCTAACCCCTGTGGCTATTCTAAATGAAACAGCGTGCCTGAAGTTTGAAAGCTAGTGTCCATATGAACGAGAGAACATGCGATGTTTGTATTTCTGGGTCTGGGTTGTCTCCTTCATGATGACTGATTTTAGCTTCATTCATATACCTACAAACTTCATATCTTATTTTTCTTAAGGGCTGAATAATATTCTGTTGTGTAAATGTACCAGCTGATGGACATCTAGGCTGTTTCCAGTTTCTGGCTGTTATGAATTGAGCAGCAGTGATAAGCAAGTGTCTCTGTAGTAAGATGTGGAGTCCTTCGGGTATTTGCCCACGACTGGTATGGCTGGATCTTACAGACCTTGATTTTCAGCTTTTTTAGGAATCTTCACACTGATTTCCATAGTGACCTTTTGACAACTCATATATGGGAATCTATAAATGGGAAGCTTCCCTATATATGGGAAGCTCTCTAAAATATACACAGATATGAAAGAAGTTTAAATGGATTTACCATTTAACAGCAGAGACATTGCTCCAACTAGATACCTTGTGCTACCAAGGACCTTCGTAACAGAAATGGGTTACGTCTTCTTGAGTTGTTGGCTCAAACATAGGCTACTATTACCAGTGGTATCTGTTACCTTCCACAACCTGATGGCAAGGCTCTATTGCTGAAGGTACTACTTTACTTTATGTTGTCAAACATGAAGAAATCAATCTGGTGCCCAAATAGGAGCTTTACCCTTCCTGACTAGCATTCATGGTGCTGGAAGGCATTATATATCACTCAGCTACGAACGCGTCACCTACAGTGGCAATTTGCCTGCGAGATGTACACCTCCAAAATAGCCCCACAAGCTAAGGGACAAAAGCTCAAATGCATGAGCCAGTGGGGACACTTTACATTTAAACTGTAACATCCACTGAATAAATTATTCATAGATCTTGCATAATATATGTGTACAAACATGTATGTGTACATATGCGTCGAGTTGTATATGATAAAATGCAAACCCACTTGAAGATGTTGTTGAAGTTTTGGTCTTTTTTACTTTAATAACATTTTCTCAATGTTTACTAAAAGCTCAGTTTGTGCTTTACAGCCCTGTGTATATGATGAGTTCTGTGGGATTTATAGCCTCACATTTAGAACAGTTGAGAAGCACTAAAATATTCCCCAAGGCCTGTTCCACCCCATGAAGTACTGTTAAAAATACTTAACAATTATGGGCCAGACATGGTGGCAGATACCTGTAATGACAGCACTCAGGAGGCAGAGACAGGAAGATCGCTTCAAGGTGGGGGCCTGGCGGTAGGTGCTGACCGTCCAGAATATATATGTTGGAACTAGGATCAATCTTAAGGGCTTCCTGCTGTGCCCTCCTTTCTAATTTTAACCTCTTTAGTTGTAGGACCCTGAGGACTGCTCAGGAGTCACACGAAGGACAACCAGGACAGCTGGAGTTGGTGGCTAGAGTTTGGGCAGCAGCCATTTGTCTGTGAAGGTAGTCTGTACATCCCAGGGTTCAAGGTTCACATTTAGGCTGTTCTTCCAGGTGCTTCAGCGCAGTGGCATTCAGTTCCTGTGTCGGACAGTTCCTGTGGCATGCAGTGTTCCTGTGGTATGTAGTACAGTAGCATGCAGTGCCTGTGGCATATGGTGCACTGTACCGTACAGTGCAGTGGCTTGCAGCGCTGGTGTCATGGGCTTTGCCTCTTGCCTCGGGTACAGCTGATGCCCCGTGGCCACAGGCCCACCTGGTATGCACCCTTCTGCCATATATTTGACTTTAAAATGCTGTATTGTGCCAGGCAGTTTTCTGCCCAGGTGGCAAACTTGTGACCTCTGAGTAGGGTTTTGAATGAGCTCATCTCCTCTTCCTTTTGTGGGTACACAGGTGGACTGTATGAAGGAAGAAACTCAATCCTGGGTTCATGTCTCAGCTCTGCTGATGTGTTTCATTTGCTTCCAGGCAATTTTAATTCTCTTCATGGTGGGTAGAACGGATGAAGATGGGTAAAAGAGGGAAGCAAACTGTGAAGCACTGTATGCGCAGGAGCACCTGCGTTTCATGGACCGGAGGACTTGGTGGCCTGGAATGCGGTTGTCTGATTCTCAGCAGCCCAGAGGACCGGTGGTTGCCATTTATTTTGCTAAGATGTGATCATGACGTAACTTCAGCCTCAATAGGAGCCGAGGGGGCTGGGCTGCGAACCTTTACAGAAGGACAGGGTCAGCTGAGAGAAGCTGCCCAACAACCGTTACTCTTCCCTCTGGGGCCACTGAGGCCCGAGGTCACACACTCGGTGCAGCTGAAGTCAGCCCTTCTGGTCCTGGCTCCTTACACCACCACAGGCTTCCGTTTACCCAACAGCACTTATGGGGTCTTTACTACATGATGACTTCTCAACTGACCAGTTTTGGGGTGATAGGAAAAGAGCGACAGTTGAAGTGCCATCCAAACAAGTCTGGCCACTTTCTCTGGGGACAGAGGTATTTCTTTTCTTTTCTTTTTTTAATTAATTACACTTTATTCACTTTGTATCCCCTGATAAACCCCTCCCTCTTCCCTTCCCAATCCCAACTTCTCCAGGCATGCACCTCCCCAAGTCAGTGATAGGGGAGGTCTTCCTCCCCTTCCTTCTGATCCTAGTCTATCAGCTCTTATCAGGACTGGTTGCATTGTCTTCCTCTGTGGCCTGGTAAGGCTGCTCCCCCATCAGGGGGAGGTGATCAAAGAGCAGGCCAATCAGTTCATGTCAGAGGCAGAGGCAGTCCCTGTTCCCAATACTATGGAACCCACTTGGACACTGAACTACTATGGGCTACATATGCGCAGGGGTTCTAGGTTATCTCCATGCATGCTCAGAGGTTTTTTTTTTTTTTAAATTATGAGTATTTTTTAAATGTGTATTGGTGTTTTGCCTATGTGTGTGTCCCTGTGAGGCCATTGAATCCCCTGGAACTGGAGTTACAGATAGTTGTGAGCTGCCATTTGGGTGCTAGGAGTTGAGCCTGGGTCCTTTGTTAGACCAGCCAGTGCTCTTAACCACTGAGCTATCTCTGCAGGCCCTGAATAATTCCTTGATCATGGTGAAGAAGTGTGGCCATGGAGTCAGTGGGCAGCCAGGAGCCCTCACCTCATCTCATCTTGTTTATACAGACATCTTAAGTGGAGAGGTTGAGGCTCATAGAAAAGAAGGAACATGGATCATAGAGCTGGCAAGTGGTGGTCACTGGTGGGAAGTGGGGATTGCCGGCTCTTGCTGTTGTGAATGGGCTCATTCAGGGAAAAAGAGCAGGGTTCAGGTCTCATGGGACTCAGGTTCAAACCCTAGCATTGCCCTTTTCTTGGTGTGTGCCTTGGGCTGGTCATTCTCCATGGGACTGTAGTTTCCTCATGTGAAGAACAGCAGCTGAGGTTCTTACCTAGTGGGCTCTTTGAAGGTGAGCCAGTGGCTGAGGTGGAACTCCTGGCCACAGGAGCTAGCATCAACAAGTGCTCTGAAAAGGATCTTTTGCCTATGTTGGCAGCTTGGACAGAAGAGCAGGGCCCAGTACTCCTTGCTCAGGCCTTTGCTTCAGGGGACTGGCCTGGGAGGTTTTCCTGCACAAAACATTAGCAAGGGCAGTAGCATAAGATAGGAAGGAAGCTACTCAGTAGGTGGAGACAGAGAAGACTCCCTCAGTTTGAGGACAGCCTCGTCTACATTGCCTTCCATTCCAGCAATGGCTACATAGTGAGACCTTTCCTCAAAAAGAACAAAAAACCAGGGGGAATGTCAGGTGGATGAAGGCTGAGGCCTGGATGCTGGCCCCTCCCCCAGAGCTCTCTCTGTCAGTCTGTGTCTCCTGGGTGGGGCCTTCACCTGACTGCACAGGGGTTGGGTTCTGCATGGTCCCTGTCGTGTTGTGACCTCTATGCCAGGGACTCATGAAAATCTTTCAGCTTTGAATAGCCTCATGGCTGCTGGGAGGCAGGAGGCTGGCTGAGTTTTGCCAGTCAAATCACTTGGCTTTGTCTGTTCTTCGTCACAGGCAGGCCAGACATCCACACTACGCTAGGAGCTGTAGGTCTCAAAGGGTGGAGGACCCTCATGGCCTACAGCAGAAGCCCGAGCTGCGCCCTGTTGGACCCGAGGGTAGGTCTCACCTGCCAAGTCCCCCCTTCCAAGCAGAGCCCAGGGAAGGCCTGGGCCACAGAAGCTGCAGATACCTGAAGGGTGAAGAGCTTGACTCTCAAATTCCTGGAGCATTGGGAGCTCCAAAGCCTGCCTGATCACTTCTTTTACTTTAATTACGGTGATCTGAGACCAGATTTAGAGCTGATGGTAATAAGCAAGGCAGCCCGACTGCCTGGCTACAGACCTTATGCCTTTTAAGTGGGCCACTTAGGTTTTTCATATTTTTAACTTTGTTAAGAGCATTATCCTAAAACTTAGGGTATGTTTACTTCTAACCTTCCTAGTTTTAGAAGTTTGATTACAAAAGAAAACTCCTTCTCTCTTAAGACCCCTTCGCTGTTTAACTTTGAGGCATGATAGCTGTGCTTGTGAAATGAGTAGACAAATAGGTTATTTCTTTTCTTTTTCTTTTTGTTTTTTGAGACAAGAGTTCTCTGTGTAACAGCCGTGGCTGTTTTGCACTCACTTTGTAGACCAGGCTGGCTTCAAACCCAGAGAGATCCACCTGCCTCTTCTTTTCTGAGTGCTGGGATTATAGGGGTATAGCACCATGCCCGATGATGAAAAGGTTCTTAAAATAAAACAAATAATGAATACCTCATAAGTTTGTTGGTGTTAGCTGGACTTATTTACTTCTTTTGTTTTTGTGTTTTCACTGTTGGTTCTTTCTCTTTGTTCAATTTGGGACTGACCTACTGAAGTTTCTGATTTGATTGATTCTTTCCAAATTCCTTCTCCTTACTCTTTCCCCAACCCTTCCACTTCTTTTAATCTTCAGGATTGGTCTGTTGTGGCCTGTCTATCTGTCCATCTGCTGTCAGTTTCTATCTTATCTACCTGCCTATCTACCTATCTATCAATCTGTCTGTCTGTCTTCTATCTATCGATCTATCATCTATTTATAATTTATCAATCCATCCATCCACCCACCCACCCACCTATCTATCATTGTTAGATTTAGAGTGTAAATACTCTTGCTGGGGAAGCCCAGTGACCTGAGTTTGATCCCAGGAACCCAAGTAAAAAGTCGAAGTGCAGTGGCAAGGGTCTGTCATAGCAGCACCACTCCTACAATAGCAGGAAAGGAGCTGGAGACAGTAGAATCAGAGAGAGAGAGAGAGAGAGAGAGAGAGAGAGAGAGAGAGAGAGAGAGAGAGAGAACGAACATCAAAAAAGGGAGGGAGACATCCTCTTCTGAAAGTTGTTCTCTGATGTGTGTGTGTGCATATGCTGTCTGTGTGTCCATCTATATGGAATCTGCCTGTCTATCCATCTATGTGGTATCTACCAGTTATTTATTATTTATCTTCCTACTCTCCGTCTATCATTTTAATTACCTTATTTTGTAGTACTTTGTGTATGTGAACCTAGGGCCTTGCCTGTCCTTAGGGAAGCATTCTACCAACGAGACATTTTCCCAGCATTCTTTTAAATGCCCCTTGCTTTTAAAATATTTGTTTATTTTTATTTACATGTGTGAGTGTTTTGCTTGGATGTATGTGAGCCACATGCATGCCTGGTGCCTACAGAGGCCAGAAGAGAGTGTCAGATCCCCTAGAACTGGAGTTAAAGACTTGATGAGCCACCAGGTGGGGCTGGGAACCAAACCCCAATCCTCTGCAAGAGCAACAAGTGCTGTTGACCACCTAGACATCCCCTAGCCTCATCCCTCAGATGGAGAGCGTTCATAGGAGAAAGTTCATAGGCTTTCCTAGGTTGACCTTGAATTCTCTCTGAAGCTTCAAGCAGGTCTTGAACTTACAGCCTGCCTTCCCTGGGGCTCCAGGTTAGCTGAGAGTAGGTGGCTGTGCAGCTCTCTTAGTAAAGAGCATCAGTGCTCAGAATTACATATCAGAACCACTGCAGAAGCTTTAAAGCCTATGGCTGTGGTTAGGGCAGTTGAATGGTGACCCCTGACCTGGTGTCTTCTCATCTGCATATATTTAAGGTCTTCCCAGACAAATCTAACAAGTAGGGAACTTTAGGACTTTCATAGACTCTGTGGAAACTGCTTGTTCTGAGTTCTAGAATCATCCTGGTGTTTTTTGTTTGTTTTTTTTTTTATACATGGGAATTTATTACATCAACTGCTTTATAACCTGTTTTTTAACCACACACGAAAACCTTCCTATGCACTTAAATATAGTGTAATCTGATATTCTGTGGACACATATATATGTTACATTTATCTCATTAGTTTTATGTTCGGATTGTGAGTAGGATTGTACTGAATCTATAAATGAATTAGGGAAGTTTTTAAAAAAATCTTTATTTGTTTAGGTGAAATATTCCTTAGTATCATAGGCCATCTATGGGAGAAGATGGGAGAAGCTCTAACAACAACCAACAGACGGAAGGGAATCCCTTGTTTATAGACTTGCTCATGTTCTTGCTTATTATAGTTATTCATATATCTGTATCTTGTTTATAGAGGGGCCTCTGAGTTCAGAAAGTAAGTGAAGATGCTAGATAGGACATTATGCCTTCATTTAGGAAGCTAATTCTACCCTCTCACTTTACCTGGAAGCCTGTAAGACCACTGCAGAATCCTCTGCAGAAGCCCCTGAGGCTTCCTAATCCTGGGCCCTGGGTCCTCATCCATGGGCCCTCCCACAGCACCAATCATCCTCCATTTGGTGCTTTCCCAAAGAAGAAAATGCTCTGCTCCTTCTTTTAACCGACGCCTGCCCTGTGCAGCCTTCTCGGGATAGCTGCTCTTCTCCCTGTCACTGGAGGCCAATTTGTCTGAACTGGACTAGAAGCTGTTTGCTGCCAGGAATGGGATGAGGCAACCATCTCCCCAGCACCACTTGCCAAAGTGCAAATGTGCTGAGCAGATGTCCACTAAGTGGAGAAAAGTGGATGGAGAACATGGCTATCACCTTGAGTGAGGATTTGCTTGAAGATCAGTAGTCAAATACTTCAAAGCCTGTTCCCACGGAGAGTTAGGGAAATGAAGAATGGCAGGCAAAATGGCTGCTAAAAATACCAGTGCTGCAGGGTCTTATTTTTCACACCTGTCTTGGCCAGTTTGTTTATTCAGAATTTTCTCATTTCCATGTAAGCCACATTCCCTGATGGCAATTTGGCTTTGATTCTGTATCTTCCTTTGCTTTGGCTATTTGGTTAAAAAAGAATCACACATACACACATACATACACCCCACTCTGTGCTCAGTGGGCTCCTGGGTTTAGCATTCTAGAGAACTATGTACCAAAGCTTCCTGCTCAGGAGAGCAGAAGACCCTGGGGTCTGCTCTCTAAGCCCTCACTGGTGAGTAGTAGGTAAGAAAAAAAAATCTAGGGATGTTAACTCTTTCATGGTCACCTAGAAATGAGCTGTGAAGCTGAGACTTGAACCTACATGGGATCCTTTCTTACATCAAGTCTTGTGTCTCCTACAAAAGGGACCCACAGTGATCATTTCAATTGCTCCTGAAGCTACTTCCATGAGAGAGGAGAGCCAGGCTTAATCTCACCTTGATTGAGAGGAAGGATCGTGAGGTCTCCATCCCCACTGCAGGGGTGATGGAAAGTTTAGGGGTACAGCAGCTCTACCCTCATTCATAGGGTACCTCCAAGCGCAGCAGGAACACCTCAGTCAGATGTAGCAGTTTGGTCTTGACTTTTTGGCTTTTAAAAGTGAGAACGGTGGAGTTTCTGCTCCTGTGCATCTCAGGCCGTGACGCTCAGCTGCAGTCACCCAGAATGGACCGTCATGGGATTTAAACAAATTTAGAGACAACCTTTCTGGGGTTTCTGGCTCAGCCCCTCTAAGGATGAGATTCAGGGTCCTCAGGCGCAGCAGAGTAGAGCTCCCCGAAGAACCCATCCGAACTGTTTCTGGGGAAATGAGACATTGGGGGGTGGGTGGCCATGTTAAGTTCTCTGCAGGAAGCTAGAGCCTGCCAGGTAAAGGGAGGGGAAAGACAGATCCCGAGGCCAGAGTGGGTGGAATGCCCTGGCAGTGTGGGGCAGGAGGGTGGTGGCTGAGGTCTGTGGGCTTGGTGGAGGCCTCCCCGCGCACACTGTGCTGTCCCGAACAGATCACAGCCTGGAGAATGACCAATTCAAGCTGCCGCAGTGACATCAGAAAGGGCAGAAGTTTGGGTCCTATCTCCTCTTGCTGCCTCCCCCCCCCCCCTGTCTTCTCCAAGTTTTTCACACTTCTCTCACCAGCTTCTCAAAAGCTGCTGTCTCCTTCCACTATCTTCCAAGTCCGATGCTCATGCATGTACAGGGACACATGCACACAGGCGCATACACACAAACACTCATTCCTAGGATTTGGACACTATTCCAAGAAACAGCCTATCATTTCTCCCAATGGTTAGTTGGGGCAGCGTCCTGCACAGGCCTTAGGGCTCATCCATCCACCTGTCCATTCAACCTACCCACCTACTCTCTTTGCTTATTGTCCTCATTAGAGGAACATTGGTTTCTCAAGTTCTCGAAGATCCTTTTCAGCTGAATTCTGTCTATAGAATCTCTTCCATTATCACCAGCATTTTCCTTCTTATCTTCAAAAAGACTTTGGAATTACCATTCAGACAGTATTTTATAAGATAATTAACCTCGTTGCTATCCCCTGCTGCCTGGGTCTCTAGCTCTCAGCTTTTGTCTCTGTGGTATCTCTATAGAGCTGATTTTGCTGCTAAGCTGACATCAGAAGTGTGGAAGTCTGTACATAGACCACCTGGGTTAGAGTCATGCTTATATATCATACCAACTAGAGTGTGTGACTTGCCTGCTACAAATCTCCAGTCTTTTAAAACGTGTGATGAGATGTTCATACCTAATTCCAAAGCCATAAGAATTAGATGGGGTAATGTTTGTAAAGTGCTTAGCATGCAGCACACACTGATAATTACAGCTGTAATCCAAGTATGTAGACATTTCCATGACCCACTTTCTCTGCTTAACTTCATAAGTTTCCTATCTTGTTGTTCATTGCTCATATTCTTTCTTTTGATGCTTACAAAATGCTTCATTAACCGTCATTAACTCAGGCATTTCCTTGTTGAGCATTTAAGCTATTTCTAGTTCTCTCCTATAAACAATGTGATTAATATTTTAGAATGTAGTTTTTTAATAGTACATAGGTTAGTCCAACATACTTTTTGTCTCCAGCTCATGTAAACTTCGGTGGAACTCCGGTGCCAAGGGGAGAGTTAGTGACCCAGGCAGGAAGGGCTCCATGCTTTATGACTGAAGTGAAATGGGCGTGAAGGAAGAGTCTGTTGAGCAGTGGGAACATTTAGCCCCTCCATTCTGACACACTTGTGATAGGCCAAGCCCTCTGTGCATGCATGCATTCAGCCCTCTGGAACTTGTATTCCGTTGGGGTCCTGAAACACTGACTCTCCTCCCAGAGTGTGGGACTTCTAGCCTTAGAAGCAGGGGAACCAGGGTCAGCATAGGTGGGAAGATGAAAAAAGCTTCTTCCTACCCCAGAGGCTTTATCTTGGCCTGTGAGGGATGAGGAAGACGGTCTTGGGGAGTGAGTCACAGATGGTCGGAGCACTGGGTGGGAGTCTTCTCAGGGAGAGGGGAGACTGGCAGCAGCCCCACCAAGTTGTCTCACTCCTGGGTTGCAAGTTCAAGTGCTGGGAGAGGAGCAGGGACGTGAGGGAGGGAGGGGAGGATGGGGAGGGAACGAGGGAGCAGGATACAGCGTTAATAAAAATGTAACTAATAATAAAAAATAAAAATAAATGATAAAAAAACAGGGACTTATGTGAGTTACAACCTTTGCTTACTGGGAGTCTCGAGGAGCCGCTAATGATGAGGAGTACTGGCTTCCAGGTCACTGCACCCACCCACTCTTCACCTCAAGACTGGGCAAGTCACTGCCACACTCCCAAGTGCCAGGCATGCTTTTTATCTTAAAAGTTTACTTATTATTATTGCGTATTTGTGATGCGGTGTGTGAGTGTAGGTCTGTACAGAGAAGGTACACGTGGAGGTGAGGACGACTTTCATTAGAGTCAGTTCTCTCCGTCCACTGTGCAGCCCCGTGATTGAACTCTCTAAGAGCTTCAAGCACTGAGCCATGTTGGTGGCCCAGCCGGCATCATTAAAAAGTAAAGTGTTGGCAAAAAGGCAAGACAAAGAAAACAAAAGCATTCACATAATATAAAATTTACTGTCTCAGCCAGCAGCATTAGATATATTCACCTGCATCTCATGAAACTGAAACTAACATAACTACTTTCCTTTCCCATAACCCCTAGCAACCACATTTTAAATTTCAGTATCTATAAATTTCACTGCTTTAGATCCCATCAGCAAACAGGCTCCTGCATATTCAGCTTTTGAAACAGGGTTCCACTGTGTAGCCCTTCTTGGTCTTGAATATATCAAGGATGGCCTCAAATTCATAGGGATCCATTTCCTTCTGCCTCCTGAGTACTGGGATTTTAAAGATAATATGGCATTGTACCCAGCAAGCACTCGGTTTTAAAAGAAAAATTATTCTATTTCATGCATATGAATGTTTGGTCTGCATGTATATATGTGCCCCACAGATATGCAGTGTCTATGGAAGCAAGAAGAGGGAGTCAGAGTCAGAGGAACCGGCGTAACGGATGGATGTGAACTGCTGTGTGAGTGTTGGGAACCAAACCTGTGTCCTCTACAAGAACAACAGGTGCTCTTAATTTCTGAGCATCTCTCCTGCCCTCACATTGTTTTATTTCACTAAGCATGCCCTCAAGGTCATACGTGTTGAAGTATGAACTAGCATCTCTTTCTCTTCCAGCATCCTTTGAGGCAATTTATACATGTTATTTTTTTTTTTTTTAAAGCAGAGTCTCAGTAGCCCTGGCCTTGAACTCAATTTTAGCCAAGGCTTTCCTTGAACTTCTGATCTTCCTGCTTCTACTTCCCAAGTGCTAGGTGTGGACCACCAAACCTGATTTATGCAGTCTGGGGATCCAAGCAGGGCCTTGTGCCTGCTAAGAAAGCACCCTACCTACGGAGTTAGAGCCTTAGGCCCTGGTTTTGATTTTGAAACCTCTTTCTATATCATCATAGGCTGACTCCAGGCACCCTGAAGCCCAGCTTGACTTTGAACTCATGACTCTCCCACTTCAGTATCTCAAATGCTGGGATTGCAAGGGTGTTCTACCGTGTCTGGCTATATGTATTATGCATATCCATTCTTGTAATCTTAGCAACAACCAGACTCCTCACCACTGCTCTGGTGCCCTCTCGCTCCTCAGACAGAGAAGCACATGGTATCAGAGACCCCTTTAATCCAGTGAGATGATACCCAGGTCATCAATGCCTTCCAGGGTGCTTGTTCTCTGGACAAGTAACCTCTTAAAGTGCATTGGCTATGGTGGTGACAATGGGTGGTTAATGCATCTCTACTGAACAAATGTAATTTTGTCAGAGGCAAGTTCCCAGAGCATGGTGGGAGGAAAGAAGAGAAAGAGCAGGGAGAACACACTGCTTTCCATCATGTGAGAGGCAGGCATTGCTGATCCATAGCTGAATCCTCAGCAGCCACTCCCAGCCTCTCTAGTCCCAGTGCTCAGGAAATGTTTGAGTGTGCCTGGAAACCTGAGCGTGGCTGGTCAGAGGACATCACCAGCTTATGCTTTTTGTCTGGCTGTGCTGATGTGCCACACCGTTGCCATAGCATTCACAGGGGATGCTGCTATAGTGTAACACATGCATATGAGACACCTCCCATGATCCCAGTGCAGGGCTAACTTAGAGGCAGAGGGAGAGACATAGAGACACAGAGAGACAGACAGACAGAGACAGAAAGAGATAGAGACAGAGAGACAGAGAAAGGAGGGAGGGAGGGAGGGATAGAGCCAGGAGAGGGCACTGGATCCTCTGAAACTAGAGTTACAGGTAGTTGTGAGACATCTGAACATAGTGCTGGGAACTAAACTTGGGTCCTCTGGAAGAGAGCACCACAGAATCTTAACCATGGAGTCACCTTTCCAGTCCAAGATTTGCTTTAAAAACAAAGCTGTGCTGAGTGCTAATTCACAAACTTCCAATTCATCCTTTTTTGTTTGTTTTTGTTTTGTTTTTTGAGACAGAGTTTCTCTGTGTGGACTTGCCTGTCCTAGAACTCCCTCTGTAGATCAGGATGGCCTGTAACTCACAGAGATCCATCTGCCTGTGCTGGGATTAAAGGTATGCACCACCAACGCCTGGCTGAATTCATCCTTTTTTATTTTAATTTTTATTAATTACACTTTATTCACTTTGTATCCCCCCATAAACCCCTCCTCCCCTCCCAATCCCACCTTCCCTCCCCCTTTTCTACACATGCCCCTCCCCAAGTCCACTGATAGGGGAGGTCTTCCTTTCCTTCCTTCTGATCCTAGTCTATTAGGTCTCATCAGAATTGGCTGCATTTTCGTCCTCTATGGCCTGGTAAGGCTGCTTCCCCATCAGAGTGAAATGATCAAAGAGCAGGCCAATCAGTTCATGTCAGAGGCAGTCCCTGTTCCTATTACTATGGAACCCACTTGGACACTGAACTGCCATGGGCTACATCTGTGCAGGGTTCTAGGTTTTCTCCATGCATGGTACTTGGTTGGAGTATCAGTCTCAGGAAAGACCCTGTGCTAAGATTTCTGGTTCTGTTGCTCTCCTTGTGGAGCTCCTGTCCTCTCCCTATCTTACTATTTCCCCCATCTTTTATAAGATTCCCCGCACTCTGCCCAACACTTGGCCATAAGTCTCAGCATCTGCTTTGATATTCTGCAGGGCAGAGACTTTCAGAGGCCCTCTGTGACAGGCTTCATCCTTTTAATGTACACAGCTTAATGTTTTTAGTTTATTCACAGATGTGTGCAGTCACCTCCATGATCAACTTTAGAACAACTGAGATAGTGCACACAATGTTACACAAATGGTCAGTTCACTCCCCGATAGTTTTTTCACTCCTCTCTGTGATCTTGTGAGCAAGCTCTTTACTGCCTGCATTCCTATAGGTGTCCTGGTCTTTTGAACTCTCACCGGAATCAGCCATGCAGTGCGGCTTACAGCGTTCTGAGGTTTCCCCAGTAGACATCTTCAAATGTTTCCATGATACTCATGGAAATCTCTTCTAAAAGCCTTAGGATGATATAATCAGGTTTATCAGAGCAAACCCCACTCCTGGTAACAATTTTCAAGGGAGGGAAGTCTTACTTTATTTCATTGTCACAGTGGGGAAGGCTTGAGGTGGAGATGTGCACATGGCAGACAGGAAGCAGAGGTGAAAGTAGGAAGCTGAAGCAGACATTGCCTTCAAAGACCTGCCCCCACTGACCTCCTTCTGCCTGGCAGACATCATCTCCTAAAGCCTCCACAGCCTTCAAAATCATGCCACAAGCTAAGTTCTCAAAACTTGGGCTGGTTTGTGTGTGTGTGTGTGTGTGTGTGATGTTTGTCATTGTGGTAGGAATTTCAGATTCAAGCCCCTGCAGCTTAATTGAAGAAAGGAAAAAACTCAACTTAAAGTTCACATAGAATTCCAAGACTACAAACTGGTTAAAACTATATTTAAGAGGAAGAGAATCGGAGGACTTTTTGGTTCCAGTTTCAACCTGCCGTTAAATCACGTAATCAAAATATTATGGCCCCGCCATACTGAGCAATGAGATAGGCTAAAAGGCATTTATATACTAGTGGAATATAATTCAGAGTCTGTAAATAAATCCACACATGTATCAGCTATTTATGTATAGGCATATCTACGTATGCACACATATATATGTATGCATACATACAGATACATATATGTGGATATGTGTGCATGTATATGGTGCTGAAGTTCAGACTAGAGCCTTGTGCACACACAACAGATACATTCCCAGGGTCCCAGTTAATTTGATTTTTTTTCTCAAGTCAGGCTTTCTCTGTGTAGCCCTGGCTGTCCTGAAACTTGTTCTGTAGACTAGGCTGGCCTCAAACTCAGAGATCTACTTGCCTCTGCCTTTTGAGTGCTGGGATTAAAGAGGTGGACCACCACTGCCCAGGCTAATTTTAATTTTTTTTTTTGAGACAGCATTTTACTATCTGCCCAGGCTAGTCTCGAACTTCTGAGCTTCCCAAGTTGCTAGGTGACGGGTTTGTGCCACCACATCAGCTCTAGTGTTTTTGTTTTTGTTTTTGTTTTTTTACAGTTTATTTATTTTTCACTATGTGTTTGCATGTGTATCTGTGTAGGTATGTGTGTGTGAATGCAGGTGACCTCAGAGGTCGGGGGGGTTGGACCCCTTGAGCTGGAGTTACAGGTGGTTATGAACTGTCTGAGTGGGTGCTGGAAACCAAACTTGGGTCCTCCACACGATCAGTATTCAATCTTAAGCACTACACTATCTTTCCAGCCCCAGGCTCCAAATGACTTTTAACAAAAGCACCAAGACCGTCCAGTGGTGGTAAAGAACAGTCTCTTCAACAAGTGCTGGAAACTGCACACCGACATGCACCAGAAGAAACGGGGCCCTTACTTTACATAACATGGAAACATTAACCCAGAATCCATCCAACAGCTAAATGTAAGAGACAGAGCTGTAAAAATCTTAGAAGGAAATATATAGGAGGAAGCACTTATGTCCTTAGGTTTGGTAATGCTTTCTAAAACTGATAGCAAAAGCATAAGCAACAGTAACAACAAAAACTGATTAAAGTGGGCTTTCTCAAAATTCAGAGCATCTGTCCAGCAGAGGATGCTGCTAAGTGGGAAGATAAGCCTCAGGATGGGAGAGAGCAGTTAAAATGCATCTGATATGGGCATTTGAAGACCCCGTGAAACTGAACAGCAACAATACCCCAAACAAGCAGATTGAAAACAGACTAAGGACTCCCACAGGCATTCCCCCCAAAGAGGATATATAAATGGACAATAGATATATCCCCAGTGTCCCAGTTAATTTAATTTCTTTTTGAGCCAGGGTTTCTTTGTGTAGCCATGGCTGTCTTGGAACTCATTTTGTAGACAAAGCTGGCTTCAAACTCAGAGATCCACCTCTGTCTTTTCAGTGCTGGGTTTAAAGGCATGTGTCACCCCACCCAGCTTGAAAACAAACTCAACCTCACTGCTCACTAGGGAAGTGTATATCAAAACTACAGCTAGCGAGTGAAACCACCCCCACGACCTCCATCAACAAAACTCCCACAGTTAGCTAGTACTTTATAGCTGTTAGAAGAAGTGAAATAAAAATATGGAAAATCAGAAGTGTTAGCGATTGTCTTAATTTATTTTCCTGTTTATGTGAAAATCCCTCTGACAAAAGCAATTTAAGAGTTTATTTGAGCTCATGGTTCATGAGTATAGTCCATCATGGGGCTTGGGGTATGAGTGAAGGGGGCAGGAAGCAGCTGTCCACACTTCATCCGCAGTTAGGAAGCAGGGATAATGTGTGCAGGCTACTGCTCTCCACTCAAGCAGCACAGGATCCACCTGGCAAATGGTACCACCCACAGGAGGCAGTTCTTCCCACTTCAAGCAAGCAGTTGGAGGCCTGTCTCCAAGGTGATTCTAGATTGTGTCAAGTTGACAACACTAAGCATCACAGAGATGATGTGAAGAAATGCCACTCATTGTTGGTGGGTTGTAAAGTAGCACATCTACTGTTTATGACGGTTTGATTAGTTTTCTCAAAAAGCTAAACATACATGGCTATGGCAGGACACACCTATAACCTCAGTACTTGGAACATAGAAACAGGAGGAGCGCTTACCTTGACGGCATAGTGAGTTTGAAGCCAATCTGGATTATAATGAAACTGTCTCAGAAACTTAAAAAAACAAAAAGCCAAATATATTTATTATTATAAATATATTTATAACATATAAATATTGTATTATATAATTATAAAGATTATATTTATCACACAAAGGAGGTTGATTCCGGGAGCAATTAGTAAGGCTTTAGTCAGGAGGAGAGGGGGTCTGAGCACACTCAGAGCAAATGGATGCGAGGCTGAGGTTGGCGTCATTGGCAGAAGGCAAGAGGGTCAGTACCCAGCCCTCAGCTGCCCAGGATTGCTAGAAAGCTTTGGCTCATTATGGAAGGGCATCTCATCTCTCAGAGTAAATCCCTGGCTTCCTACTGAACACCTACTGTGTGCCTGGTGTTGGCAGGATGTTGGGGCTACAGAACAAATGAAGTAAAGTTTGAAGCAGTCAGACATGCCAAGGCATGGATAATCCTCAACACAATTATGCTAGAAAGCCTGGCACAGGAGACCACATAATGGGTGGTTCTGATCACGTGAAATGTCCAGAGAGAGTAACTGGATAGAAGCAGAGCCAGGTCATCTGTGCCCTGGGGCTGCAGATGGCAGAGGGTATCTGTGTGGGTTGATGGAGAATGTTCTGAAACTGTACTTCAGTGGTGGCTCACACAACCCACAAATGTACTGAACTCCGTACTGCGCATTTAGGTGAAGTTTATGGGGCGCACATAAGGTCAAACGCTTTTTGTTGTGTTTGGTTTTTGATCATAGACTGCCTCGTCTATGGCAGTGTGGACGAATCCAGGGGATCAGCTTTGAGGGAAGCCAGCATGTGCCAGCCTTCACAGGACAGCAGGAGACCAGAGGAGAGCATTTCTACTGTAGAGAGCATGCAGCCCACAAGCCTCTTCACCCTACTCTCCTGCTAGGGAAGGGAAGTGCTGGCTTTCAACATGGCTGGCTGGCTGGCAAGAGGAACACACACTGAGTTAGAGGGCACCAGGTTTCAGCCATGTCCTGAGCAGTGGATGGGAGAGAGGAAGAGAGAATGTGGAACCTGGCAGATGGGGCCTAAATGTGATGTGACCTCTGGATACCTGTGTGGTCTTCTCTGGACCTAACTGTGCTGGATCCTCCAAGGGTCCCCGGACAGTTCAGCAAGCTAAAATTAACATCTAGCCCAGTAAGGGACAACCAGGACCCTTGCAGTGTCTGTTCAGTCAGTGCCAACCTGGTGAGCTGTTTGCTTGGTTGTCTGTTTCGTTTTGGAGAGAGGTTTGGGTTATGGTGCCCAGGCTGGCGCTGAGCTCCTACACCCACTATATACCTATATATCCATAGCTCAGACTGTAAGTGTATGTCACTTACCGGGCTTCAGGCATCTCTATTCATTCATTCATTCATTCATTCATTCATTCATTCATTCATTCATTCATTCATTCATGGTCATCCCTCCAGTTTCTTGGTCTCAGGACTCTAGAAGTTTGGGGATATGGTTCACAGGCTGACAAATTCCGGTCTTCTGCTTCTTCTTGGTAGGTGCCCTCAGCTCCTGAGTATGTAGCTGTCTAGTTCCTTAGACAGTGGGAATCTGTACCTGAGGCCCAGTTTTGGACTAGAAGAAATTGTGTTCCTTTTGCAACACGGGCGTGGGAAGAGGGAGATTGAGATGATCTCCTTTGAATTAAGGCCTTTCCCCAGGGAGCTGGGTGGTTTCAACCTGCCCAGGAGCCTGGGACACCCTTGCCTGTGGGCAGTGCCCTGGAGGTGAGTCACTGGGAGGAAGGCTGGTCCTCTGTGGAAGAGGGCCACCCACCAAGGCTTCATTACCCAGCACAATGTAAAGTAATTGCCTCCATTTAGCCAGTGCCTAATATGAACCTGGCACTGTGGGAGGTGCTTCCTCGGCTTTATCCCACTTAATCCAGCAGCCAAGCAAAAGGTGGGCGGTATTCGTCTTGTTGCTAAAGAGGAAACTGAGGCTCAGGGTGAGGCAACTTGGTAGCATGCATTCCTTACCTTCTGCGGGTTGGAATCTCACTCAGGGTTCAAGATTCATCTCCTTCCCTGCCTTCCCTCGGGGCCATCCCTGTCTTGTGTCTGCCTGTCAGCTCCTGGTGCTTGCTTCATAGAATGTGGGTCTGAGCGTCAGTTGTTTCAATGGACGGTAGCTTCTAAAACCCTTCCTACGCCTACTGTGCTCTGTGGGTTAGGCCCCTTGATCTCCAGACTGGACCAAATAACAAAGTTGAGGAGGACCTCAGTTATGGTCACAGGGGTAAACTAAGTCCTGGCCCTCACATCGCTCTGTGAAGTAAACACAGTGACCCTTTAAAAGTCATGAGGAAACAACCCAGTGAGTTTGAGAATGATATCACACTGCTGGCAAGCAGGGGGTTTGGAATCCAACCGTGGCCAAAGCCCATGTTCTTTTCAGCATGCCAGGGAAGCTGTTTAATGTTTTAGCGTTTGGGGTCCTTCTTTATACTTTTTGCTGAATTCACAATCCACCTGTGAATTCAGCCAATAGTTGTTTGTTTTTTTTTAAAAGCTCACTTAAAGGAAAGAAAAGAAGTAACCCTCTTCATTTATTCTAAAAAATATGTTATCCGGGCAGTGGTGGCACACACCTTTAGCCCCAGCACTAAGGAGGCAGAGACAGGCAGATCTCTGAGTTCAAGGCCAGCCTGGTCTACAGAGTTCCAGGACAGCCAGGGCTACACAGAGAAACCCTGTCTCAAAAAACAAAACAGAACAAAACAAGAAAGAAAGTTTGGCTGATAACTCACCTTGACCAGTCTAAGTATTCTAAACATCTGTGTGCCCTCCTGTTGCTTTGGGTATCATGCATAAATGTTCTGTGACTGCCCTCTGTGGCCACATGCTCCCAGCGACCCTTTCAAGTCTCTTCTCTCTCCACCCTGTTTACTGTTATTGTTATTATTATTATTATTATTGTCTTGTCATATGATGCTTAGAGTTCTGGAGGGTGAGTGTTGGAAGGGACAGAGATTTATCGTGTTCTTGAGTCAGAGAACACTTATGGCATGTGACAGCTATTGAGCTAGTGACTATGGGGTCTAGGACCTGCCTATGAGTGCATGTGTGCATGTGCATATATGCGTGTGCATGTATGTATGTGAGTGTGTGTGCGTGTGTGTGTGTGTGTGTATTTCATATTGCTCATATTTCATTGGTCAGAACTGGCCACACGGTGAAGCTTTACTGCAAGGAGGCAGGAAGTGCAGACTCCCCAATGTCCAGGAAGGAAGCTCCGAATACCAGCATTCCCAGAGGGGAAGAAATAGGCTGTTCTTGTAGCCATGAAAGAATCGAAGCCCACAGAGAGAAGTGGAGCAAAGCCACCCTGGTGGACAGTGGCCAGGACAGGATTTGAACCCAGAGAGGCTGGTATGGGGCTATCTCCCCATATTTAGATCCCTAATGCAATCATGCCTGTGAAGACCCTATTGCCACACAACATAAGGCTCACAGCATCGGGATTAGGAAGTGGATGTCCTGGTGCCATTATTCAGCCCACCACGCTATCCAGGAGAGCTCTTCCCTGGAGTCTAGCTGTTTTTGGTCTGCCCCTTTCTTGCTGTATTGATGAACAGCTGTTTGTCGTGGATTGCTCTTTTCAGTTTCATGGGTAGGAACTATGGCTGCTCCATCTTCTTTGCAGAGTTGGACAAATACAAACAATACAATTGTGGAAGTGACAAAATAGCCTAATGAGACTGCCCAGTGGTTAAGAGTACCGACTGCTCTTGCAGAGGACCCAAGTTCAGTTCCCAGCATCCTTATTGAGTGGCTCACTGGCTCCGAGGGATCCGATACCTCTGGCTTCCATGGGAACCTGCACAAACATGCACACCCCATACAGATACATACACAAAATAAAATTTAATAAAAGTAGATCTTAGGGGCTGGAGAGATGGCGCAGCGGTTAAGAGCACTGTCTGCTCTTACAAAGGACCCGGGTTCAATTCCCAGCACCCACATGGCAGCTCACAACTATCTGTATCACCAATTCCAAGGGATCTAACACCTTCACACATAACATAAAATTAAATAAGTTAAAAAAAGTAGATCTTAAAAAGAACAGGTTAGATAGTATAGATTGAGCTGCAAGTTGAGAGAGCCAGAAGCTACTGTGGTGAGGGATGAGGCAGGCAATGGTGCTGCCCAAATCAACCCATTCTGAGCATGAAGAATGGGCGGGCAGCTGTCTCCAGGCTCCTGTAGACCTCTTGCCCCGCCATTGCTTCATGCCTACACATGGAGGAGATGAGAGCTGAAGAGAAAGTTGGCAGGCTTCTCCATGACACCTTTGATTCATTGACTCATTTGCTGAGTGTTTATTGGCTATTTCCACAGTAGTAACATCCTCGGCTGGGGCAGCTGTGGCCTCAGGAACCTCTTTTTGGTGCCACGTGGAAAGACTTCAGATCACGCCTACATGTTCAGTGCAGAGACAAATTCCAAATAGTGAGGAGGAACAGAGGCAGGCCTGGGGAAGCTCAGGGAGGCTCGCCCCAACTTGGCCAATCCCTTGGATCAGTCACAGTCATATGTGTGCATTACTGAATCTGCCATGTTGGTAAAATCTGATTATGTATGGCTTCCAGACAGTCCTTCCACATCTTCCTCCGGGAAGACATCTTTGTCTAAGCATTCTGTGTAATTTTAATACATTTATTTCTGTGTAGTGAATTGTGTGTGTGTGTGCATATCATAGCATACATGAGGCAGACAACCTGTGGAGATTGGTTCTCTCCTTCCACCACACAAATGATGGGGATTGAACTCAGGTCGTCAGGCTTGGCAACAAGCACCTTTCCATGCTGGGCCATCTCGCTGGACCTTATTCACTATCTTAAGATCTAAGATCCATGTTATTATCCAATAATAATAGCATGATGAATGGTAGTGACGGCAGGCAGTCCACGGAAGTGCTCTCCACGTGCCGGGCCCCGCGTCATGTGCTTTCACGGTGTAACCCACTTCATCCTTGTGCTATCTCCATGAATTAAGGGCTGTTATTACCCACACTTGCACAGGAGGAACCCGAGGCACAGAGGAGCTAAGGGACGTGCCTACAGTTACACAATGACTGGGTGGCAGAGCCGGGATCCAGCACGAAGAGGTCACAGTTTATACTACCCTGCACAGCAATGGAGTGTGACATGACATGAAGATGTGGAGAACCTCAAACCTCTCAAAACTACCTCTTCACCGCTCTAAAACCAGACACCGGTCCTGGCATGGCAGCGTGGACCAAGGAGTTGACCTTGAGAAAATGACTTCCTGGAAGAGCAGAAGGATGCTCACACCTGTTTCACAGGATGAAGGCAATACAACATGCAAAGAGTGCCCGCAGAGTGCTCTGCAGGTAGCTGTGAGCTGGACGGGACTGCTGCAGAGCTGAATGTTTCCCTCTGTGTGCTTATCAGGCTCATGATTGGGGGTGGGTAGGAACATACGTTGGAATGAGCAGTAACCAGGGAGAGAGGGAATGCATCCAAATTCCAGCTCAGCCATCACCT
Organism: Pachyuromys duprasi; assembly: GCA_028658305.1. Classification (NCBI taxonomy): domain Eukaryota; kingdom Metazoa; phylum Chordata; class Mammalia; order Rodentia; family Muridae; genus Pachyuromys; species Pachyuromys duprasi. Next base: position 89,523,449 of record CM053763.1, read on the forward strand.
CCCTGTGAGATCCGGCAGGTCTGGCAGGCCACCAAGTCTTGGCTTCCAAGGTGAGGGGGTGGAATTAGAAGGTCTCCAAGGCATTGACGAATACTATCAGTTTAGAAAGCCCCTGGCTAAATTCTTCAATGAATGAACATTCCTACAGCATCCATTTCTACTGAGGAAGCAGATGCCTTCTCTTCCTGCTGTGTCCTTGAACTGGAAACAAGGGCAGCTTGCCTTGGCATCTAGGCTCCTCGCCTCTGGAGCTGGCAAGGAGCTCCTAAAAAACCAATTTACTCTAGCCAGGTTGCCTTAGGCTTGTGGTTACAAATGGCCAATCAACAAACTTTTTTTTTTTCATTTCTAAATCTCATAATTAGATAAATGCTGAAGAGACAGATAGGCAAAATGAATAAGATTAAAATATCTTATAATCCCATTATTCACAGAGGATAACTATTACGATTTTGGCAGATAGCCTTTCAGATACTTTCCAGATTTCTTTTTTTTTTCTGTATGCATTTAATTCAATTTTAAGTTTATTTTTGAGATAGGGTCTCACCCTGTAGTTCAAGCTGGCCTGGAATTTTTGGCAAGCTTCCTGCCTATGCCTCCCTAGTGCTAGGATTACACGTGTTCACCACCACACCCCACTCTTTATATGAATGTGAAGTAAAAATTAATCCATATAACTGTATCCAAAAATTTTGCCTAAAGAGTCCAAGCATTCTTATTTTGAGAGCAAATAGGAAGGATGCCTGGGTGGGTTAGGGGTTGGGGAGGTTAGGGAAAATCTATGTGCAAGAAATGTCTGGGCTGAGGTTTGTAGACAAGTGAGCCTCCCCCAAAGTCTTCTATACAAAAGGAACACGAAGCCTGGGAGACGGATTGCTGAGGTAAGGTGCTTGCTTTGTAGGCCTAGTGATTTGAGTTTGACCCAAACCTACCTAAAGGTGGAAAGAGAACTGACTCTACCAAGAAGTCCTCTGAACACACACACACACACACACACACACACACACACGAGGACCCAGAAGCATGACACACTGAGAGAAGAAATAAGCTCCATGTGGAGGGTAGGCAGGAAACAGGACAGCCAGACAGCAGGAAACGGCTATAAAAAGATGCTGAGACTTCGTGCTTTAGCAACAACAGAAACATTGTGCCCCTCATGATTTTGAGGCTGGGAATTTGGCAGCCTCCAGGTGCTGGTTAGAATGGGTGATCTTTCTTGTTCACACTTCGTGACTTCTCCTGTCTCCCCCAAAGGTGAAAGAGATAACGAGCTCCCTTGAGCCTGTTTTATAAGGCCTCATCCTAATGCCATCACTTTGGGGGTTTGGGTTTCAATGTGCAAACCTGGGGTCAACATAAACATTCAGATCATAATAGGATGGTGTGTGCACTAGAAAATGTCCTTTGGCCTTCAGCATAGAGTGAATGAGGAGCTGAGATGGGAGAATGACAAGCTAGAGGCTGCTCCCATCTTCCAAGCGACCAATATGGCAGTGATCAAGGCTAGGACCACCCATGGTGGAATTGGGAGTCTGAAAGAATATTCAGGGACAGGCCTTGGGGGGAAGAAGGACTTAAGGACAGCTCCAGCTTATATGACAAGGACATACAGGACCCAGAGTGGCTGTGTGGCTTTGGGATTGGAAGGTGACAGTGTTCAGTCTGGGATATCAAGTTGAATGTGAACACACAGCACAGTGGGCTACATGTGGCTGCTGGATCTGAAGTCTTTGGAGGAGATGCAGTCAACATATCCCTTCCCTAAAGAAGATAGGGATGGATGCCCGAGAGCCTCGAGACAGAAAGAGAAAACCAGCTGTAGTCACGGAGGCCTTAAGAGAAAACATTCCTGTAAGGGCAGTAGCTGGGTTTGAGGTAGGTATGGTTCTCACACTTCCTCAGGTGTCCTCATTTAATCTGAAGAGAGGAAGCCAAAGAAGAGGAGGCAGGCACGTTTCCCAAGCTCATCCAAGCTGCATGGTTGGCAGAGGAAACTTGAATCTAGTCTTAAAAAAGAAAATGTTGTTACATTAAAAAAAAAAAAGTGTGTGTGTGTGTGTGTGTGTGTGTGCGCGCGCTTGCGTAGAGGTCGCAGGACAAATGGCGGAGATCGGTTCTCTCTTTACGTGGAGCCTGGGGACTGAACTAGTGTCCTCAAGGTTAGAGGCAGGTGCCTCTAGCGCGGCCTGAATCCAGTCTTGATTGGCGGCGTTGATGATGGAGACCACGAGGGCGCAGACTCAGCGTGGCATCGCGGGCGCCCGCGGCGTTTCTCCCGCTCAGCGGGCGGCGAAAGGTCCCCGCGAGGACCCAAGGGGACAGCATGAGAGCCGCCGCCCCGGTCCCGCTCGCGCGGCCTTGCACAACGCTCCGCATAAGCGGGGCAATTACCGCCCTGCCCCGCCGCCGGGGCCGGCTGGGCCGGGGGCCAGAGGCCGAGGGACTCTCAACCACCCAGGGAGCGCCGGCCGACCGACCCGGGGCCACCAGCGCGCCCCGCGATTTCACAACCCTCGGCCGGGGGCGGGGGCGGGCGCTGACGTCACGGACAGACCACGCCCCTCCCGGGGAAAGCGGTCCGCGCGCTACGTTCCTTTCCTGCTTGTCTCCTTTTCTCGCTTTTCTTCTTCCTGGCATCTCTTTCCCAATCCTCTCTTCTTTCTTCCCTTTCCTCCTTCCCTTCCATTCTCTTTTCTGCCCTTTCCGCCCACTCTCCTTTTTTCCTTCCCCCCGCTCCCCTTCCTTCTTTCCTTCTTCATTTCTAACCTTCTACACATTTTAAATTTTATTTTCATTGTAAAACATAAAATCTACAGTCTCGACTAGATTTCAAGTATAGCAGAGTTCAGTGTATTCACACGTTGAGCAGCTAATCTCTAGAAGTTTTTCACCTCGCAGAACAAACTTCCCGGTTGCACCCTCCCCAAGTCCCTCACACAGCTGTTCAGACCACCATCCTGCTATCTGCAGCTCAGTTCTTCCTTGTCCCACTTTGTGCCCTTCTTTCTTTCCCGTGGTCCCTCGCTTTTCTTCCCCTCCTTCCTAATCTTTCTTTGGCTGTTGAGGAGCCCAGTGGCCCCACTGCCCTGTTGGCAGCCCTCTGCAGCCCCTGCCAGGCCCGGCCAAGAGGCCTGTCAGCAAGGCTGTTAGAGGGCTGTGAGTCATCATTCCTCCCCCGTGTGTCAGGGCCAGTGGGCGGCCCCTGGAAGCCTCACCTGGGTTTTTGTGGTAGACAAACATGTCCTGCAGGAAACTCCTGCCAGCAGGAGTTAATTAGAGAGGCTACAGCCCCGGCAGAGTCAGAGGGTCGGGGTGGGAGCCCCTCTCTTCTCCGGGCCACCCCTAACCCCGCGGCTCCCCTTGTAGACATTGCAAAGCAGCCATGATACTGATGACGGTGATGATAGGCTGGCTCGAACACCTTTCAGTGTACCAAGCATTCCCACAGACGTGAGCTCATTCATGTTCCCACAACCGCCCTGGCAGGTGGTAGACCTTCTTATTCCCATTTTACAGGTAAGGAAGCTGAGCCTCAGAGAGGTGGACGGATTTGCCTGTGGCCACAAAGCTGCTTTGCTGCCCAGTTGGCAGGGTGGGAACTCAATTAGCGTCACCAAAGCAGGGGAAAAAGTGGCCAGGCTTAAGTTCAAAATGTTTTTAAGTCATTTGCCCCTCTCTGTGTAAGGCCCCTTGCTGCTGGGCAGGGCTTGGTGGGTTTTGGCATAGGACGGTGAGTAAACAAGTGAAGGAGGGCGTGGTGGAGTGCACAGCAGAGTTGGTATCCAGGCAGCAGAAAGACTTTTTCATCAAATGTTGCCATCCGTTCCTCTCAGGTTACTTTGGGTCTTGGCTTTTGGTCCAGGGACTGTTTTGAGATGAGGCATCTTCTTGGCATACTTGTAGTTGCAGCCCTTCCTCCTGACCCTCTGGTTGGAGGGTGCTTCACATTCCCAAATTCAGTTTCTGTCTCTTTACAGTGTATTGGTGTGAGCACACTTGTTTATACCATGGGTAGTGTTGATGGAGTTGTAGTGTTCACACATACCCAACTCTCCTTTACTACTGGCTATTACGTGATGGATGGACTCTCCAGGCCTCCTGGAGCAAAGTGTGGCCATGTGGCTTTCTTTACCTGGCTTTGATTAGAAGTGGTGTTTAGGCCATTGAACTGCTACTGTTCAGTTCTTCAGTTGTGCTTGGACCAGGGGGACCTGTGTTGGAGAATGGTCCAGCTTTATTGGCCAGGGTCCCAAGCACTGATTGGAGTGGTAACTGGTTTAGCTGAAATGGTTAGCTTAGAATTCAGTGGAAGATGATGTCTTAAAAATAAATAAATTTAAAAAAAGGAAACTATTGGTGAAGACATCCTGACACCAACCTCTGGTAGCCACACATATTTACATGGGTGTATGAACTCATGAACACAAGTATTCACGCGTGCCCGCACAAACACATGCACGCAGAAAGAGAAAACATGTTTTTATTTGTATTATCTTCCCTAAAAATATTTTTCAATACAATTTTAAATGTTCTTTTTAGAGCTTCATCAAGATATCACTGAAGCACAGTAGGCTTCACACGTGTACATCATACAGTTCGATAGAGCGTGGCCTGCGTGTGTGGTGGGCAGCAGTCAGCGCAGACATGCACAACTGAGGAGTTGTGAGAAGTGCCGAGAAGAGTATGAGTGCTCAGCTCTGTGTGGGGGATCTCAGGCAGACCCCCTCCACCCCTGGCCCAGCCCAGGCTCAGGGAACACCACGAAGAGAAGGCAGAAGGGCTGTAAGGACCCAAGGCTGGAGAGGAGTGCTAAGAGAGGCTGTCTTCTGGACAAGGCATGGCTCTCACACTCATGAACTCGCTACCATTATGGTTTACCTGCATAAGACCCGCATAAGCTCTAGCCCACCAAAATTCCCGCATAGATAAAGGAGCCCTCCAGGCCCCACCCACCTCTGAGGAGCTGCTGGCAGTTAACAGCTGCTCTGAAAGGGAGAGGCATTCTCTTCAGATGGTGTGGTCACTGCTGGTTTTCTCATGCTCCTTTGGGTGGCCCCACACCCATGCCCTTACAAGGAAGCAGCACTGACTAGACTTAGAGGGTTATAAAAAATAAATAAAAGAAGACCTAAAACTGGGAGGGGTATGTTGAGGAGATATTGGGTGATTTGGAAGGGGAAATGGGATGTATATGATCATATTTGTATACATGTATGAAATTCTCAAAAATAAAGAAATATTATGAAAAACATTTGCCATAAATAAAACCATTGCTGCAGTCATATCGGTGAATATACTCATTGCCCACAGAAGTTTGTTGTGTTCCCTCTGTTTTTTTTTCAAATAGGCTTTTTGTGTGTATCACAGGCTGGCTTCAAACTCATGGCAGTTCTTCTGCCTCAGTCTCCAGCATGTGTAACCGAAAGCCACCCGTGGCGGTCTTTTTTAAAACTCTACTTTATTTGGGGTATTTGGGCCTCCCTTCCACCAACCCCCAAACCTTAAGTAGGAGAGAGAAAAGGTTAGTGGGGAGAGGGGGCCCAGACCCCTTTACTTCTCCCAGCTGGTTAGGGTCACAGGGTTCTTTTAGGGCTCTGTACCAATCTCCTTCAACCGTGGATGCAGCTACTCGGCTCTTCCATGCAACAGGCCAACAGCAACTGCCACACCGTCTCTTTCTCAGCCTAATGTTTATACTCTCAGAGTCCTAGACCACAACCCCCTTCGTGTGGCACATGGAAGGCAGTTACCAGCTGGCAAAAGCCACGCTCCACACATGACAATAAATAGGTGTGGACAAACTATAGCCCAACTAAAATCCCACACTTGGGATTAGAACAAAAGCATATTTGCATAATATACAAAGAACCCAAAACTTCCATTACAAGCCTGCTGGGACTACAGGGGTGCGTTGCCATCTGTGGCTCCCATCCCTTTGAAGTTCCCTTCCCCCAACTCCCATGGAAAGCAGTGAGATCTGCTTTTTGTCATCACAGGTTAATTTCCTTTCCTAAGTATTTACACAAATGGGATCGCTCACTGATTAACACAGTGTTGCAGTCTGGCTTCCTGTTCAGTCTGAGTCAAAGCGGTGCAGACTGTGGACCATGTCCACAGCTCATTGGCTATTGACATAACCACCATTTCTTCAGCCATTCCTGTATTGACAGGCTTGGCATGTTTCCAGATTTGAGCCGTCCTAATGAAGTTGCTCTGAATATTTGTGTACAAGAGATTAAATTTTTTTTAGTTACCTTGGCAGGAATGGTTGGATCACATGTTAAGCTGCATAGGTTAACTCACTTTTCCAGAAGCTGGCAACGGTTTCCCAGTGTGACTGTTGCATCTTTCCTATCAGTGATGTAAGGTGGGATCTGGTGTCTTCACATCCTTCTCCATCTTTCTTAATTTCCTTCCTTCCTGCCTGCCTGGCTGCCTCCTTTCCTTCCTTTCTTCCTTCCCTCCTTCCTTCCTTCTCTCTCTCTTTCTTTCTCCCCCTCCCTCCCACTTTTTGAGACAAGGTCTCATCACCTAGCTCAGGCTGGGCACAAACTTGTAATCCTCCTGTCTCAGCCTCTCCAGTGCTGGGATTACAGGCACACACTGCTGCATCCACTTATTTGGCCATGTTAATGAGCTAGACCTCATTGCAATTCAGAGAGTTGTGATAAAATCCACAAACCACAAAATCTACCACCTCAACCATTTAGACTGTCTGATTCAGAAACATCTAGTGCATTTACAATACTGCACAATTTTGCATGGTCTCTGTAGCTCCAGATCATTCTCACTTGTGTATTAGGAAATGCAATACTAGAGAAGTCACTATTCCTGGCATCTGCTGTTCTTCCTGTGTCTGCAGATTGCTGGACAGTCACGATGGAACATGGAATCTGGACTGCACAGTGAACAGCCTGGCTTCTTCCACGTGGCACACTATTCTCAAGGCTGCTGTGCTATGCTATCATACATGTCGCCTGTGCTCACCCACTCACCAGCTGAGGGATATTGGGTTGTTTCTACCTTTTGGCTGTAGTGATGATGCTGCGATGAGCTCTGGGTATGAGCATTCTTTGGAATTGTGTTTTCAATTGGGGATGTGTCCGGAGTGGAAATTCTGGGTCCTGTTGTATCTTATGGCTAACTCTTTGATGAGTCACCACGCTGCTCAGCATAGGGAGCACCCCGCTTTCCACTCCCAGCAGTATGGCAAGGATACCAGGTCCTCATGATCCTTGCCAACAATCCTTTCCATTTTCTGGACAGCATCCATCTTAGTGGGGTTAAGTTGTTACCCATTGCGTTGATTTTATTTTTATTAAAGTTTTTCCTTATTCTTGAGGAATTCATATAGGTATACAATGAACTGTCAACAGCTCCTCAGTAAGAGGTGGGGCCCGGATGCCATCTGTGTGGGAATTTTGACAGGCCCAGTCTAATGCAGGCAGCCACGGCTGCTCTGACTGCATGGCACAGCAGTACTGTCTGCCATGAAGCCAGCGTCTCTCCTTTTTCTGAGACGGGACCTGAGCTCTCGGGGCCAGCTGAGACTTTCTATCTCTGTTGATATTAACTCTGAGGCGAATGCCATTGGGTGGAACATTCTGGATATTTGATTTCTCTACGGTCTTGAAGGATTTGTCCTGCTGTCTTCTGGCATGTGTTGCTTCCAGCAACACATCTGCTGCCTCTTCCCCCTGCATGTGTCCCGTGTTCCTCTTGAGCTGCTCTTTTAGATTTTATCATTCATCTTGAGAAAGTTGACTATGGCGTATGTAGTGTAGTTTTATTCGTATCTTAATGTGCATTGAACACGTTAGTGTTTTGCATTTATACTTTTTAATCCAAGTGGGACTTCAGAGAGTATCGATTAAATATATTTCCAATTAAAACATAAAGTCTAACCAGGCATGGTGGAACATGCTTTTAATCCTATCCCTTGGGAGGTAGAGGCAGGCAGATCTCTTTTAAGTTTGAGGCAGGACAGCCAGGGCTACAAAGTGAGACCCAATCTCAAGAAATAAAGCAAAATAAAAATATATAAATTATAGTGAATAATGAGGAACCATATGATGTTTCAATAAGATTAAGAAATTTTTTGCCATTCATTGTAGATATAATTTGAGATATAACTTACACATAATAGCATTCACCAACTTTAAAATGTATAATTAAATTATGGGTGATCTGTATCAGCTACCACAGTTTTGGAACACTTTCTTTATCCCAAAGGGGAACACTGCTCCTAGTGGTCACCTCTCATCTACCCTCAGCTCCCTGGTGGCCACTGGTCAACTTCACAGATTTGCCCTCCTTAGATACTTCAAACAAATGAATTATGCACTATGAGGTCATTGGTTATGATGCCTTTACAGACTTTTTATCTCTTCCTTCAGGAATTTGCATTTTCTTTAAATTCATTCTGGAAACTGTATTTCATTAAAAAAAAAAAAGATACACTTCCCCCTGGCAACGGGCATAGAGGCACCTTTTGGTTGTGGTGTTCTTACATGAGTCAGGGGCAGAGCAGGTGGCTGTCCTTTGTTCATCCTAGCTTGATGCCTGGCATGGTGGCCAAAGCTGTCTTATGCCTAGGACTCATAAAAATCAAATCAGATCAGATCAAATCCAGGCAGCACAGCACAGGAAGAGGAAGACTCAGAGACCTGTGGACGCCATGCCACCCACAGACCAGTTCTCTGCTGTACTGCATGGGGGGCATAGGTACCTGTTTGTCGTCATGCCATGCAGTGGGGAGGAAGGATAGCACCCAGAGGCTCGCCAGCCTCGTGGTCAGCCTGCCGTGGGAGCCAACACAATGTGCAAGTGTGTGGTGGTCATATCGGAGAGGAGAGGAGTGGAGCATTATGAGGGGAGACGGAACTGGAGGCTGGAGGTGGAGAGCAGTAGCCGGCCCTGCCTCTCGGGGCCATGCTGAGGTCCCCGCCCGAGCAGCCGCTGAGGACCATGTCTGAGTCCATGGCTCATGTTACCACTAGATAGCATGGGGATGTGTTGTGGTATATTTATTAATTCTAAAAGGCTCTTCTATGACCCGGCTAGTTTCCCAATAATTGAGACGGAGATCTATTGATTTATTTTAAACAAGCTGTAAGCACAATAACTGGGCAGGTATGATTTAAACTAATTTTCTAAGCTAGTTTGGCTACCTCCCAGCTGCACTCCCGAGTTACTTGCCAATATGTCGTCCTCTCTGGGCTGGATCTGCTCCGTCAGACCACATCCTCTGTCTACATCTTCCTTCTTCTTCCTCTTCCTCCTTCTCGCACCTCACGGTCCTTACCTGAGGCGCCCAGCCCGGGAACCGAAGCCCTACCTACTTCTCTTCTGCCCAGGTACAGGCTGTCCAGACTGTGTTTTTGTTTTTTGTTTTTTAACCAATCAGAGAACACTGGAGCAAAGTTTATACAGCATCATTCAGTGTATGTGAGAATGCACATTGAACTCTGGTTTGCTACCAGATCTTGGGGCTCAGAAATTAGCCAACCCCCAACAGGGACATCTTTGATCAGGGCATGGCAGCTACCAGGGACCACATGGGTATCCAGGGGCTGTGCAGCTCTGGCCCTGCCTCTCACTGACTGTGGGGCTCTGGAGAGCTGGCCCATCCCTCACCTGTGGTAGCACTTGGGAGAGCGGACCCTGCACCTCACCCAGGTAGCACAGTGGAGCTGATCCTGATGGCAGGGGCGTGAGTGAGCCAACCTGAGGGCATGAGAGTGGGAAAGCTGACCCTACAGCTCTCCAGCTGTGGGGTGGCATGGGGCAGAGGTGATGCCTCCCAACCCCTGGCCCTTACCACCTCTGTCAGTGGGGAAAGCTGCCCATAAGGTCATGGGTTCAGGAAAGCTATCCCTGCCTCTCACCAGCTATAGCACTTGGGAGAACAGGCCTTGCACCTTGCCTGGTGGTGGGGATACAGGTCAGTCAGCCCTTAGGGAGAGAGCTCAAGAGAGCTAGCCGCGACGCTCATCTGCTGTAAGGTGGCATGGGTGCAGGGGGAGGCATCACCCCTGCCCTGCCCCTCACCACCTATGGCAGTCAGGAGAGCTGGCCCTGGGGTCATGAGAGCAGGAGAGCTGGCCCTGCCCCTCACTGGCTTCAGCACTTGGGAGAGCAGGCCCTGCACCTCACCTGGTCAGCGCAGTAGAGCTGGCTCTGGTGTAGGGGTTGCAGGTAAGTTCTGAGAGTGATAGTGCGGAAGAGCTGGCCCTGCCACTATGCGGTGAGGTGGTGTGTGCTCATGTGCATGGGATGCCCTCCCTCTCCCCCCTTGCCACCTGTGGTAGTTGGGTGGGCTGGCCTGGAGGGCATGAGGGTGGAAGAGCTAGACCAGCCTCCTTACTGGCTGTAGCACTCAGGAGAGCAGACCCTGCACCTTGCCTGGGCAATACTGTGGAGCTGGCCCTGGTGGCAAAGGCAGGGGTGAGCCAGCTGGGAGGATGTGAGAGCAGGAGATCCGGCCCCGCCCCTTGCAGACTGCAGCACTTGGGAGAGTGGGCCCTGCTTTGACTGGGGCCGGCACAGGGGAGCTGGCTCTGGAGGCCTGGGTGTGGGTGAGCTGCCCAAGGGTATGAGAGCAGGAACGCTGCCCCTGCCTCCTGGTGATGGCGGCCTTGGGTGTCCTAAGTGGAGCCCTGGTGGTGTAGAGCTCAGCTAACGAGCTCAGCTACCAGATCCAGGGCTCTGAGTTGGCCCATCCCCAAATCTAGATCAGCTGGGAATGGTTGGGACATATGAGAAAGGGCCAGTCCTGCTGTTCCAGAAGCAGCAGGATCTCAACGACACAGGGCAACAACAGGATAATGGGGAGAAGTCCCAGTGAGGATCCAATATTGATGGCATCACAGGAGCCAGAGATCTCGAACCAGACCAACGACTCATTGGAACAAGCACTTGCAACTGAAGATGTGTGGACGGAGGGATGTACTGTGGGACACACTGTGACACGCTACAGCTTCCAGGATGAGAAGTTTCCTATGCTTTTGTTTTATTTTGGGGAGGAGGTTGCAAGTGCAGAGGGTGGATATGAGGGGATGGGGAGATGAGTGGGACTGAGGTGTATAGTGTGAAATTCAAAAAGAATCAATAAAAGGTAAAAAAAAAAAAGACACACACGGAGCTTGGTGGCACATGCCTTTTATCCCAGGAGGCAGAGGCAGAGGCAGAGGCAGAGGCAGGCAGATCTCTGAGTTCAAGGCCAACCTGGCCTACAGAGTAAGTTCCAGGACAACCAGGGACACATGGAGAAACCTTGTCTTGAAAAACCAACGCACACATGTCTGTATGTGTGTAGGCACACCATCTGCGTGCAAGAGTCCATGAAGGCTAGGAGAGAGTGTTGGATCCCCTGAAACTGGAGTTACAGACAGTTGTGAGTCACCAACTGAGAACTGAGCCCAGATCCTCTACAAGAGCAGGAAGCACTCTTAACCACTGAGCCATCTCTCCTGTCTCTGGAAACTGTATTTTAGTATAATTGGTTTCCTCTGCATTCTCTCACATTCCATTTTATGCACTGGAAAAAACCATTGTTTTAGGTACTGGAGATACAGCTCAGTGGTTCAGAAGAATGTGGGCTCCTGAAAGAGGACCGCAGGTCAGTTCCCAGCACCCATGTTGGGAGTTCACAACTGTAGCTCCCAGGATGTGAAGACCTAGTAGTCTCTTCTGGCTTCCATGGGCACTGTACTCACATGCGTTTTCCAGACAAGGACATTATATTTTTTAAATGTATGTCATATGATTAAAGATAAAACCAACCGTGGCTGCAGGAATGGCTCAGCAGTTAAGAGCACTAGCTGCTATTCTAGAGGATCCAGGTTCAACTCCCGGAATCTACATGGCTGCCCAAAACTGCCTGTAACTCCAGTTCCAGGGGATCTGGTGTCCTTTCCTGATCTCTGAGGGTACTGCTTATATGTGGTACACAGACATGTATACAGACAAAACAGTTATGGGAATAAAAATAAATAAATATAATTTTTAAATGAAAACACCATTTTAGGAAGGTGTCTGTAGACATCCATAGGTGACTGAAGAGGTCTCTAGCACAAATGTTGGACAGACTATCCCTAGACTAGATTGTTTGTAGATTAAATTAGGAGTTTATCTTTCCCAGAGCGATTCCTTAGGATACTGAGGTGCTTTCGCTCATTCAAGGTTGGGGACACTGTGGGAAACAACATCTGCTATCTTTTTTTTTTCTGGATTGCTCAGAATCTGTTGTTTACCAACATGCTTTGACCATATGTGTGCAGGGATGTGGTGAGTAATGGCTCTCAGATCTGATGTAGCATGAAGTATATGCTTTCTCCCAATTTGTTACTTAAAAGTCCTTCTAATTGTACTCACCTCAATAAATTTTGCAAACAAACTGCTCCAAAATAAACAAACAAAAATTTAAAAGGGCCAATTAACATTGTTACATCATTGTGGGTGGTCTGGAGAGATGGGTCAGAGGTTAGGAGCACCCATTGCTCCCACCGAGGACCCAGGCTCAATTCCCACCACTCACAAGGCAGCTCAGAACCATCTATAACTCCTGGGATTCTGACAGCCTCTTCTGGCCTCCCTGAGTACCAGGCATGCGTATGGTGCACAGACATACAGACATACAGGCAGATAAAACACTTTTACACAATAAATAAATAAATCTTAAAGAATGCTAAGGACACTGGACACCTCAGAATTGACTTAAATATGCTTTATCCTCATGTTATTTAAGTAAGTACGGATATAAAATGAGATCCAACTTTCTTATTACAAACAAACTTATGAAATAAATTCTCTACTACAAAACCCACTGAGATTCAGAGTAGTATGGTGAAGGCTGTAGAGCTTCCGGTCTTGCAGGCATGGTGTGGCCATCTGCAATGTTGCAGTGAGCTGACCTGCTAAGGAGAGGGTCTTTTGATTTTCTTGATTATCTTAGCAACCCTTTCCGTGTGTGAACACCTACTTGCCTCCCACAGGGCTGTGGTTTCATCTTCAGTCAATGTCACCAGATCGCACTTTCAGGTTATCAGTTGTGCTTTGGGCTAGAGAGATGGCTCAGTGGTTAAGAGCACTTGCTGCTGTTGTGTGACCAGAGAGATGCAACACAAGTTACTCCTACCTGTAAGAAGAACTTTTAGTCACCTGTTTCAATTGTTGTCTCTGAGGCTTACTGCCTCAGTCTGCTAACCTAGGCCTAGTCCTGGAAGCTTCTAGCCTCTGTACAATTTAACCTAGTCCTCCAATGTTTTCACCCTCTGAGACTTACTGCTTAATAAGCTCATTCTTTCTTGTTCTTACTGAGCTCTGGGCTGGCTGGTTCAACTCAGCTCAAACTCCTCCCAGCTAACTTATTCAATCTTGCTTTTCTCTTGGCCTCTGAATTGCTCTGCTTGGCCTCAAACCAATGCAAACAGTCTTCTCTAATCTCCTGGCTCCTTCTCATTTTCTGGCTCATTTGGTCTTTACCTGAGTTCTGCAGCCCATCTTTTTGTTACTGTCCTGGTAAAACTGCCTCCTTTTCTCTCTGTATTGCTCGTTAAGTAGCTTCCCTATCCTCTCTCTTCTCGTGAGAGCTGGACATATCCAATTGTGTCAAATCTGTGATATGTCATTGTTTCTGCCACTCAATTAGACATCATTTTCAAACATGGGTGCTTCCTTCGAAAAACTATCTTTACTTTCATTGTTTAGGATTAAAGGCCTACACCATCATGCCTGGATCTAAGTTTTTTTTTGTTTGTTTGTTTGTTTGTTTGTTTGTTTTGTTCTTTTTTCTTTTAACCTGAAACTTGCTCTATACCAGGTTGGCCTTGAACTCAGATCTGCTTGCCTCTGTCTTCTGGATTAAAGGCATGTTTGTATTCCAGCTGGATCACACAGACCTAGAAGATCTTTGGGTGTGATCTCTTGCCAGAACAGCCATGCTCTGAATTAGCATTCCTCTACAGGTCTCAGAGGGGCAACCAACAACAGACCAAAGTATGGATACCACTGAAGTCCAATTTGATGAACCAATGAGGTAGTTACTTACAGGAATATGGGTGAGGGGTTACTTACAGGAGCAGAAATGACTCAAAGACAGCTGCATCACCAAAGCCCACCCCAGCATGGGTGACACTTAGAAAGCTGGGAGCCTGGAGCACACTGCACAGCTTCAGGCAGCTCAACAGATTGGAGAGTGGCCTTTCCAAGTGCCTTAACTGGTCTGAGCCTCTTCCAGAAAGCTGCTGGGTCTCAGAGTCTTGCCACACAAATTGTAAGAACCTGAGATTGAATCCCCTGCACTCACATAAAAACCAGGTGTGGTTGTTGTGCACCCGTGATCCCAGCAAAGGAAAGGTGGAGACAGGTGAATCTCTGGAGCTCCCTGGCCAGCCTGCCTAACTGAATTGCTGAGCTCTAGATTCAGCGAGAGACTCTGCCTCAAAAAATACGGTAGAGGGCTAGCAAGATAGTTTAGCTGGTAATGACATTTGCTACCAAACTCCAGACCTGAGCTCAATCTCTGGAACCCACATGGTGGAGAAGAACTGCCTCCTCCAATCTCCACATGTGCACTGTGTTATGTGTGTTTGCTCCAAAATAAATACATAACATTAATTTATAAAGTTCAATTGTGGAAATCAATTGAGGAAGACAGCCAACACTGACTTCTCATGTACTCAGTGCACACACACACACACACACACACACACGCACATGTGCACAATAAAATCATTTGCAAATTTCACCCAACATTTCTGGATGGGTGTAGCAGGGAACTCCGTCTGGCCTGCGATGTTCCCAGCAGTTAACTTCTCCCTAATGTTTAGCCTTCATCTCCACCTCTACCTCTAGTTCGTTTCAGAGATGGAGAGGAAATGAAGGAGTTGCCTCTCTTGACCCTAAAATTTCTGCTGAGTCCACTGTAGGGAAGATTGATGGGGGCTAGAAGATTCAGAGTTGGAGCTTCCCAGTGTAGGAGTGCTATGTAGCATCCCATGACAAGGCCTACTATAGGCATGAGAAGAGCGCCACACCCAGCCGGGCCCCTTTCCAAGCAAGGAGCAGTCAGCCATTTTGCTTTCCTGCCTTTGGGACCATGTCCATATCCACCCTCCTCGACCTCCCACCACCTGCCTGGCTGACCCCACCTGCCTCACCCCGACCCCTTCAGCTAAGCATAGTACTGGCCCGTGGACCTCCATATTCTCCATGGTGTCTTCTCCTCATTTCAGGGCTCCTTTCTATTTGACACTCAGATCTTCCCTGCCTTCCTAGAGAAGTGATGGGATCAGCCACACTCTACTGTTCCTGTCCTCGTCTGTACAGTCCTAAGAGGAAGCCATCTGACTGATGCCGTCCTGCCACTGCTCCGCACGACACCGTGCTTTATTGGTTGGCTGGCTGTGGTGCTGGCATGGAACCCAAAGCCCCACACATCCTAAGCACATGCTGTACCACCCCCCTCCGCTTAGCTCTTTGTTCTTGGCAAGTATTTAATACATTTGAGTAGCGTATTTGATAGGAAAAGATCGGGGGCCCAGTGTCAAGTGTGAGTATGGATAACTTACAAAGGCAGCACATTCCTTCCTGGCTACCGGACAGTGACCATGTCAGAGTAACCCCGAACTCAAGGGAAGGTGGCCCAGAACTGGGGCTGACGGCTCAGAGGCAGTGGAGAGAGCTCAACCTTGCTCTGAACAGGTTCATGTCAGGCCTTGAGGAGACAAGGGGACATCCTGAAAGAGCCCTCGGTCTCCGCTGCTCAGCAGCCGCTTTGAGTGGATGAGCAGATGAACACCAGGCCAGCTGATGAGGAAAGGATTTTTGGGAGTAATCTTGGTATGGTGAGTTTTTGCCTGTGTGCTAACTTTTATCCTGACTCCTCCTCCACCTTAACACCAGGCTTGTTACATATGTGGATGGATTTTCAAGCCTTAGAATCAGATAAATTAGAATTTTCACTAAATGCAAATTGCATTTTATGGAGAATTAAATAATGGTGATAACGTTCAAGAGTTCACTACATTAGGCACCCCATCAAGCACTTGAAAATCACCCGTTTTATCTTTTCTGTAACACAAGGTGGAGGCCGTGGTCACTGCTTCACAAGTGGGGGAGACACAGAGAGCTTGGACATCCTGAACAAGCTTGCAGAGCTAGCAGCTGGAGGAGTCGCCTGTGGCCCCAGCCGGCTGGCTAACCCCGCTTTCTCCCGCTGCCCACCGCACATCACACCCGGAGGAAAGAGACCCACAGGAAGGCAGGGTCTTGCCCAGGAGCCCAGGCCCGCAGAGACAGGACGGCCAACCTTATCGGAGGCGTCTTCATTCCTGGGCCTTCCGAGACCATGAAAAGAATTTCAAGTGCAGTCTAAGACCCGAGTCCACCCCCTCCCTGTTGTGTGGAACGGAGCCTGCTCTCAAGGACCCAGCCAGGGAGAACGATTTCATCTCCAGGGCAGGAGCTGCTTCCCATGGCGACGCCTGCTTGAGTCGCAGCTCTGGTATGAAGCAGGACTTGTTTACGGCAGTGAGCACTGCCATCTCCATTGTGTCGAGCGGTGACAGTGTAATCCTCCCTAATAATTTTGCTCCCTCTTCAAACTCCCTTCCATTATGCCTCCTTAAAGTGTGATTTGAAAGGTCTCTTTAGGTGTCCAGTCCTGTAAGTGCAGGGGATTTGGCGAGAGGGGCTGAGGGAAGAACAGCCCCCAAGCAGTCAGACCACTCAGGAGTGTGCCGCTGGAAGCTTCCCGCCCCGCCCGAACTCCTCTCTTTTTCAGAGTCGTTTGCATTTACCCTTTAATTTGTGCGTGCATGCGTGAATGTGTGTGTCCATGTGCACCTGTGTGGCGTATGCGCATCTGCGTGTGCAGGCTTGTGTACGCCTGGGCACCCGTGCAGAGTCTGGAGGAGGACGCTGCATCCTGCTGCATCGCTTTCTGCCTTCTATGTTAGAGATGGGCTCCCACAGAACCTGGAGCAAGCCGGCAGTCCCCAATCCCAGCGAGCCTTCTGCCTCTGTTTCTCCAGCTGAGTTTACACAGGAGTGTGTGAGCACACCCACCTTTCCATGAGTTCATTTGGACTCAGGTCCTGTCCTCACCCTGTACCATCCTCAGCAAGTTCTCTTCCCCACCGAGCCACCTCGCCCCGCCATTTGTTTATGCCTTTAAATGGAAATTTAAGTGATATAGAACAAAAGACACCAGTACATGAAAACTCCGTATCTTCATCACCCCGCTTCAACAATGTCAACACGTCATCAGTCTTGTTCATGCTCCATGTTCACCACAGGGTTTTCTTACACCCCTGCAGCAGACTATTTTGTATATCTGAAGTATACTCATCTTTTATCGCTAAATACGTATTTTATTTAAAAGCACCATGATATTCTATATGTATAGAGTTTGACAATAATTTCTTACTATTGGAGAAGGAGCTCCCAAAGCCCCACCCCTAACTGATGCCTGCTCGGGGAGGAAGAGTCATTTTCTTTTGGGAGTGTGGTCCGTGTCCCTTGCTCCAGTGGCTGGCCCCGAATCTGTGAACATAATGGGGATTAAGATAACACCATGAGTTATTAAAAGAGGGGGGAAGGGAGAGATATGAATTTGGAGGAGACACAGTAGGGATGATATTATCAAAACACATTGTCTATATGTATGAAGTTCTAAATAAATATTAAAAAGATTGGAAATAATTTCTTTTTAAAATACCTGTTTATTTATTTTTATGTGTATGTATGTGCCCTCACAAGTTTAAATGCACTATGTGTGTACAGGTGCCCTTGGCTGCCAGAGGGATCCTCTGGAATTAGAGTCATAGATAGGCTATTGAGTCATGTGATGTGGGTGCTAAGAGCCAGACCTGGAAATCTGAAAAAGAAGTAAGTGCTCTTAACTGCCTATTCATCTCATCGGCTAGTGAAAATAATTTCTTAATATCATCAAATATGTCATTATTAAAGTATATGCATATCAAAATCCAAACAGTTTGTATACTGTGACTGTGACTGCTACACACTTTTTACCAACAGAGCCATCTCTCTTTTCCCTACTTTACTTTTTAAGGACAGAGTTTCATTATGTAGTGTAGGCTGGTCTCAAACGCATAATCCTGCTTTAACCTTCTGAGGGCTGGAATTACAGTACCACCAAATCCAGATTTTTTTTCTCTGTCTTAAAAATCATTTATCTTCTGGGGAGGACAGGACCTTCACAAGGACCAAATATATCTGGGCACAGGGGTCTTTTCTGAGACTGTTTCTCCAACCAAGGACCATGTATGGATATAACCTGGAACCTCTGCTTGGATGTAGCCCATGGCAGCTCAGTATCCAAATGGGTACTAGTTCCTAGTAAGGGGAACAGGGACTATTTCTGACATGAACTCAATGGCGGGCTCTTTGATACCCCCCTCCCGAGGAGGAGCAGCCCTGCCAGGCCACAGAGGAGGACAATGCAGCCAGTCCTGAAGATACCTGATAAACCAGGGTCAGATGAAAGGGGAGGAAGTCCTCCCCTATCAGTGGACTTAGAAAGGGGCAGAGAGGAGATGAGGGAGGGAGGGTGGGGTTGGGAGGGAATGAGGGAGCAGGATACAGCAGGGATACAAAGTTAATAAACTGTAACTAATATTAAAAAAAAGAAAGAAAATGAAAAAAATCATTTATCTTAAAAAATTTGCTGACTTGGGATCTCTTGGGGATTATTCATTATACTCCTTGTAGTGAGAATTTTGGAGTATTGGTTCCCTTAAAAAACACAGAAATATTATAAGGATATGTTTTTGTTTTAATCCTAGGGATAGGGAGGTGGGGGTGCTTTCCAGAAGCTGACTGTGGTTTGCCTTGTGCTCTAGCAGGGTTGTAATTTTGCCAGCTGAAGGTAGTTTCTGCAAGTGTGTGACATTTAGAATTCTGGAGATTTTTTAGGGAGCATAAAAATGCTAGGTCCCGAGAGGCAGGGTGAGTTGTTGTTTGGTTGTTGTTGGTCCTAGTTTATTAAGGAGTCATTCACAAAGAAGAAACAAGAAGAAATTAGATATCCTGAGGACGACAAAAATCAAACCTGCCCCAAGGAACTTGATGCCCCTAATCAGCAGGAAGTAGTCTAATGATAATGTCACCCCTTTCTGACCTCTGGATTTATTTCTTTTTCTCTCTGTCCTTTTTTGTCTCTTCTCTAGTGTTAGAAGGTTGAAAGGGTAAAGAAAAGGGGTGAAAGGTGGAAGGAAGAAGAGCCCACAAATCAGCAAACATTGGATACAACTCTCCTCGTCCCTGGAAGTGACTTCCTGAAGTGTGGTCAGACTCCAGGACCTTCTCCAGGGAGGAGCTGTGGAGGTGGCCCTGCAGCTGTTGGCTCCCCTCAGGGCTCGGGCACTGTCTGGTCTGCACTCACTGTGGCTTGTTAAGACAGAGATCAGGGTGTGCAGGGTTCACTGCCTGGTCCATTCATTGCAATGCTGGCTTTTTGCCTAATGATTTTAGCAGTTGTTGTGATCCTTGCCTAATGCTAGTGTTTCATCTGAGAGGTGGTAGTCTACTTTTGAGCTTCCTTCTTTTATTAGTTATAATTAAGTGATTTCTTACATTTACTGTTTGGTAATTCTGAAATACAACCCTTAAATTACAGGCAGGATAAACTCCATCTATCTATCTATCTATCTATCTATCTATCTATCTATCTATCTATCTATCTATCTATCTATCATCTCTCCCTTCCTTTGCTGGAATTGAACATAGCACCTCCCATATGCTTGAGATGTGTTTCCTATCCAGCAACATTCCCAGCCCTTTCCACCCTTCTTTAATTGTTTTTGGAATAATGAGTTTATTTTCCTCCAAATGGGACGCCTAATTCTTACCTGCAAGTCTAGTGGTGGAAAACACCAACTGTTTTATTATGTCCCAGTTTGAAGGTCAGGAATTTGGGTGGGGATCAGCTGGGCGGTTCTTCAGTTCTGTGTGGCACTCACCAGGATTCTATGGATGGGTTTGGCTCATGCCTGGGCTGGGCTAATGGAGCTAACTTAGCTGTGTGCATGTGTGGATGCCTTAGTAGAAATGGTTGGAAGATTGGGCTTTGCTGAAATGGTCCACAGGAGTGACTCCATGAGACTTCTCCTGCATGGTGGCTTCATATGTAGGAGCTCAGGACTCCCAAAGAAGCTTTCAAGAGGCCCAGGTCAAAACTGCCAGACCTTTCTGGTCTAGCTTAGGCAGTCATCCACTTCTGCTGCATTGATGACAGGTGAGTCCCATGGTTGCCGAGCATTAGGGAGGAAGATGACATATAATCACATGAACTTGGGAGGCAGAGTTTACTGGGACCCTTTTCTAGCTACATGGAATATACAGTCAAAAACCGCTGCCTCTTGGAACGTATCTGGCTCCTTTTCCCTTTCCCATGGGGTCTGGCCAGCCTATGAAGTTTGGCTGGGAACTGGCTTCGGAAGACCCAGCCAGAAGTCTGTATTCACAGTCTCCTTTGGGCCAGCACAATGTAGATGATCCTATTTTGAACAGGATCAATTATATGTCACCAAACGTCTGCATGTTGGCGTGCCTGTTGCCACCTCCTGTCAACCCATTTCTGGACGGTATCTCACGTCGCATAGCTTTATTGGGAACATTTTGGAGAACTTGGCCTCGGCCTGCTTACACAGGGATCTATTCTGGAAGCTTGGTTCTCCCTGATCCCGAAGAAGCGCTGAACCTGTGCGGCTTTTGCAGATGAGGCTCATTGCCACAGTTGTGCACCGTGATGATTCTTTGCACAGCTGCTGGTGCATCTTGATTTAGTAAACTCCTTCCCTATTCTGGTAGTTGCTTACAATATTTTGATTATTTATGAGAAGTGCTTTATTTTTTTTGTGTATCTAGGCTTTTTATTCTGGTTGTTCCCTCCCCCCACCATAAGGTCAAATTTCTTTTCTTAAAAAAAATTTATTTATTTATACAGCATTCTGTCTGCACGTGTGCCTGAAAAGGGCACCATATCTCACTATAGATGGTTGTGAGCCACCATGTGGTTGCTGGGAATTGAACTTGGGGCCCTTTGGAAGAACAGCCAGTGCTCCTAACCTCTGATCCATCTCTCCAGGCCCACAAGGTCAATTTTCAAGAGCAAAATGGACTTTTAGGTCTTGACATCTGTTACCAGATGTTTGCTTTTCTGAATAAATGAACACTCTCAGTCCCAAGAGCACTGTCTCTCATGCTCCTCTCCCCTCGAAGCTTTGAGAGCCATTGTCTTAACTGCCTTTGTTACGTATATAGGCGTGAAATTAAACTTAAGGCTCATTTGTCTTTCTGATGATTCTAAGTTTTCAGTTCCCCTCTCTTACACCACCAGTTCTACTGATTGAGTGACAGATGGACTGACTGACTAGCTGATCGATTGGTCACATTACTGGGGATGAACTGAGGATCCTGCACAGATTAGATGGCACTTGTCACTAACCTCATCCCGGCCACTGTTTAAAAAGGCAGTCTTAATATCCGTCCAACAGCCAACCTGCTCCTCTTTGACTTGCTCAAGCAAGTTGGAACTTGTCATTTGCACCAGAATTCCACCAAGGTTTCTCACTAGCAGCACTACCCGCATTTGGGACCGTTCAGTAGTGAGAGAGCTGCCCTGGACACTGCAGGACGTTTGGTAGTAGCCCCGCACTCTACCCTGCTAGAGGCCAGTAACAGCCCATCCCAGCTGTGACAACCCCAAGTCCTTCCTGAATGGCCAAGTATCCCCAGGGGAGAGAAGCAGTGTCACCCTTGGTTGGGAACCATTGGTTGAATACAAGACCACAGTGACTCCATTTTGGTTTTTTAAAAGGGGAGGGAGAAACCATAATCCCATGAAATGATGGCAAAGAGAGGCCTACCAGGTCAAGGGGAAAAAAGATCCAGGAAGTAATACTAGAAAGAGATGTTGGTACTCAAGGCTGCTGGCTCTATTAACAGCTGTTGAACAATGACAAGTCCCACAAAACGAGCTAGGATTTTAACATGTCACAGGCAGAAGTTCTCTTCCTAAGAATCCCCATTCATTCCATGGAATGACAGACAAAGCAATGCCAATTGGACTTCTGTTGCTTTAGGTCACCAGAAGGTGAGTGACTTGGAGATTTGGGTTTAGTGAATATTGATGATGCTGTCAAAAGGCTCCTACAGGCCCTTCTGAGGAGACCCAAGAAGCCTAAACTTGCTCAGACGAACAGACCCATTGCATAACGGTGTCTACAGATGATTACAGCAACACTATGAAAAGTCAGCTTCGTTTTTGTTAGAACTATGTGTGTGCATGTGTGCAGGCTCATGCACAAGGGCTGACACATTCACATGAGTGTGTGCACAAAGGTACAGGTGAGATACCTTTGTCATCTGCCGCTTAACTTGGCTCAGCATTCAACTAGCCTGACTGGCCAGTGAACTCCAGAAATTGCTTCTCCCCATCTGCCTGATACCCCACTGGGATCCAAACTGTGGCCTTCAAGCCTACAAAGCAGCTTCATCAGGTGAGCCTTCCTCCGGGCAGGAATTCACTCCTTGTGAGGATAGGACCAGTGGCCCAGCTTGAGCCTCAGTCTGTTCTCTGTGTGATGGGAAAGGATTACACAAACTTCCCAAAGCTATCCATCATTTGATAATTCTGAGAAACAGAACCTAGATCTCTTTATCTCAGTGCCCATCTTCAAGCCAGAACTGAATGCAGCACCAGGAACAAAATAGGTGCTAGAAAATGCATATGAAATATACCAATAAATTAGCATGTATGGATGCCCACAGTTGAGCTGTGAGGTAAAACTCATCAGAGCTAACTTCCCAGACAACGTGGGGGTTTTCCACCATGTTCCTGATGGGTTGGACTGACAGTTCATTGTGCTACTTTTTCGAGATGAGTGAGTGATTTCAGTGTTTGTAGGAAGATCTAGTTACTATAATATTTTCCTGTGTCTGGAATCTCAGCCTCTGCATAGCTGTCCTAAGTGAATCTTCACTTTAATCCAAGAAGTACACACACAGAATTGGGAAAGTCAAGCAGCAGAGAACTCAAAGGCTTCATCTCTTCCTAGACTTTCGCTCCTCAGAACGGCCCTCCCGACAGCCACAATCCTGTTTAGTTGCTTAACCCACACTTCTGTGCATTGTTTCCTGATTTCTCACTTTAGAAATCATCTACTGATTTTCTGTGTTTATGGAAGAGGGCTTCCCACTCTTAACTGACAGTTTCCAACTTTCCTCTCCCTTTTCTCTCATAGCCTGTCACAAGTTTTGACTTAAATGGCCCCCAGAGGTGGGAGCATTAATGTAGCTGTGTAAATATTGTTCAGTAATAACGCGAGTGAAAAACATGCTTCTCTTTGTACTCCTGTTCTTTTTCCTGACGTGAATAATTGCTTTGATGCATTTTCAGACCAACTTTTTCCCCTATTTTCTCAAATATTTCAACTAAACTGTAAACTACCCATCAACATATATCTTGCTTTTACTATTTTTCTGTGTGATGTATGCACCTCGTGTGTGTGTGTGTGCGCACATGCGTGTTGATGTTGAATGTCTTCCTCAGTTACTCTCCTCCGTGTTTTTAAAGGTCTCTCACTGACTCCAGAGCTCCGGAAATCCACCTTTTCCAGCCCCACAGTACCTGGGCACAGAGAGCCCTGGCCGTTATGTGGGGGCTGGAATCTGAACTCAGGCTCTCCAGCTTACGCAGCAGGTAGTTTGCTGACTGAGCCACCTTCTCGTCTCTGTTCCTTTTCACTTTTAGGTTTGTCACGTATATGCCTGCACAGATTGAAAAGTCAAATTGAAATGCCAGAGTTGATAAATGAGCGAACAAAAAGCTCCCCGGTCTCTCATCTCCTCAACTCCAAAGAAAGCAGTTTCCCCATGACTCTTTTGACTGCTTCCTTTGCTGTGTTTCTTCCACAGCTTTATATATAACAGGATCAAACTGCTACTATTTGTCTGTTTGCTTGTTTTCTGTTGGGTTACATGGCTTCCTATGTATTTTGGGCATTAACCCCCTATGGGGTAAGATTTGAAAATATTTTATTCTAATCTCTAAATTTCCTTTTCATTTTGTTGATTGTGTCTTTGTTGTGTAGAAATCGTAAATTTGATATAGCCTGCTTGAATTTTTGGCTTCTGTTATAGCAGCGTTATTGGGGTCTGCGTCTGCTTACTGTTTCAGATCCTGGATGTGCCCTGGATAAAAGTCTGCCACTATCGTGTGTGTGTGTGTGTGTGTGTGTGTGTGTGTGCGTGCGTGCGTGCCTCTTTCCTCTTACGCCGCCCTCCCAACAAAGTCGTGGCGTCACACCAGTTATGCCGACAGCCAATGGTAAGGCTTGTACAGCTTTTCACAGCTGAAGCAATCTTTTTGTTTTTTAATTTAGTCTTGGAGGTGGTAACCATGTGTGTTTTCATTTGCTTAGTTTAAAAAAAAAAACAAAACTGCTTTTCACCTACTCAATCCCTTAGTGCTTGTTCATGATCTTAGGAGTTTCCACCTTTAATTTGGGCTCTCCCCTGTCTGACTTGTACACGGCTGTCACCCCAGGATTCCCCTGTCACCAACATTGAGAGTCCCTCAAGTTTCCCCCTTATTTCATGCCCAACTCTTGCATCTGCATCTTCATCTCTCTTGGTTTTTTTTTTCCAGTTTTTGAGGGACACAGACTTAAGTGACTTCCTGAGAAAACGGGGAGGAGGAACCAGAGGAGCTGCATGGGGCGTTTGCTTCAGATGCAAGATTTAAGGAACCACCAAAATCTTAGCCATCAGATCAATAATGTTTTGTTTTATTTATTTTTTTGCAGTATAGCAGATTGACATGTTATTCAGTGGCTCTCAACCTTCCTATGTGACCCTTTAATACAGTTCCTCATGTTGTGGTGGCCCCCAACCGTAAAATTACTTCATTATTACTTTGTAACTGCAACTCTGCTACTGTTGTGAATCATAATGTAAATACCTGATATACAGGATATTAGATATGCTATCCCCAAAGGGGTCTCGACCCACAGGTTGAGAACTGTTGTTCCATGCAAATGCTCTACCGCTGAGCTGCATCCCTAGCACAAAGCGAACCACATTTTAACATAGCACTTTCCAAACACCAGAGTTAATGCAGAATATCCACGAAGAACAAACTATCAAAATTCGAATGCATTATTACTGATATTTTCTTTTGCTGCAGCTTTCAACACAGCTGTGATAGAAAGTAAACATTTTGAGGGCCAGTAAGATGGCTAGGGTTAAAAGGCTCCTATGCAACCATAGCAACCTTGGTTCAGTCCTGGAACCGATAAAAAAGCAGAAGAGAACTAACCCCACGGAACTCCCCTCAGACAACCACATGCATTTTGGGGCATGTATATAACCTACTTCTATCATACTCAGCAAAAATAATAATACCTTTTTAAAAGAAATATTTTGAGATCTTGCAAGTATGCGAACATCTTTATTCTATCCTTATACTAAGCTAGGAATTGGAGTCTAAGGAAGAATTTTCCTTCCGGGTTTTGACAGCACTGTCCTCGCCTTCTGACTCCTGTGTTGCTAGTGAGAACTTCGTCAGTCATTCTACTTGGTGACCGTTGCTGAGCCTGCTATTGCTCTCAGGAAGCTCACACGATATCCTCTTTGGCCCCAGTATTCTTGGACTTCAGTAGGACACACATGCTTGTTCAGGGGCCGATTCCTTCTAGACATATAAGTTTTTCCTTGCCAGGGAGTCAATAAATCTTTCTAGAATTGATTAGTAGCAAGCATCTGTGTGTGTGCATGCACACTAGCCATGTTGCTTGTCTGGAAGTCAACAAATTTCCCCCCAAGATTTTATTATTTTATGTATATGAGTGTTTGCCTCCAGGTATATCTGTGTATGTGTGTGTGCCTGGTGCCTGTGGAGGTCTGAAGAGGACACTGATCCCCCATAACTGAAGTTGGCAGATGGTTGTGAGCCGCCATGTGGGTACTGGAAATGGAATCCTGATCATCTGAGCCCTCTCTCCAGCCCTGTCAATAAGTCCTTTAAACAAGTTTCTGCTTCTTGCTTTTCCTTGTCTGTGGTTGTTTCTGGTCAGCCTGCCTGAATTGAATCCTGCTGTTTTCTTACATCCTTCCATTGCTTGCACATCTTGGCTCACATATTCTGCCCCACGAGAGTGGCCGTGTTGCTATGGGGTCAGTGCAGGGCTGCTGACCAGTTTGCTTCTGCTGTTCTGAAAGTCAGAACATTGAACACCACTTGACCTTTGGCCTCTTCTGCCTTTCTCTGAAAGTTGTTCTCCAAGATCCCAGCTAGCACAGATTTCAGCCACAGCTTCCCTTTACATACTGAAATGGAGTTTTGGGAGACTGTGGCGGATGTAGCATCTCATTAAAACAGTTGCCTAGGAGAAAAACTAAAAAAAAAAACTTCAGCTACTTACTGTGTGCCAACCCTGCTCAAAGTGCTTCCCATGGCTTAGATTACAGAATCTTCTAAACAACTCTGTCCTGTTATTACCATCTTCCAGGTACAGGAACACAGCTCCACAGAGGATAAGAGCTAGTAAATGGCAGAACCCGATGTGGATATATGTTTTAAGTCAGAACAACAAAGAACTAATGACCCCTCCACAACAGAGGACTAACATTACTTCAAGCAAGAACAGGAAGGCTGAGGTTGGGACGTAGTCAAACACCTGGTCTCCAGCCTGTCACTCCTGGGAGGCAGAGTCCAGTGGAAGGAAGTTAGGTCACTGGAGGCATGCCCTAGGGCAGAGGGTTGTGGATCTCTGGCCCCCCCTTTCACTCCCTTCTCTCCTTCTTCATTGTGAAGAAGCGACTCCCACAGACGCTCACCTCAACAAGCTGCATCCTCACAGCCCCTAAAGCAGCCAAGGGCAGAAAGCTTTTAAACTGTGCGCTGCAACACAGTTTCTCTTTTAAAAGACTGTGCTGGGTAGCTTTATGTTACCGGCTTTATTTATGCTGGCAGCGTAAGATCCCGCTGTCGACATTTTCTTAAATTAGTGCCTGATGGGAAAAGGCCGGGCCCATTGTGGGAGGTGCCATACAGGTTGGTGGTCCTGGGTTTTATAAGAAAGCAGGCTGAGCAAGCCATGGGGAGAAAGCCAGTGAGCAGTGCCCCTCCGTGGCCTCTGCACCAGCTCCTGCCCAGCGTCAATTCCTGTCCTGACTTCCTTCCATATGACTATGGTGTGGAAGCAGCGGAAGCTGAATAAACTCTTTCCTCTCCAACTTGCTTTTGGTCATGGTGTTCAGTCACAGTGGTAGAAACCCTGCCTAGGACAACGGTTTTCTGAAGCACCAGAGAACAATTACACAAAGCCACCAGAACAGGAAGAACCATCTGTTCCTTTCCACATCCTTTTCTTTTTGCTATTTAAAATGTCTTTTAGAGCCAGTGAGGTGACTCAGTGAGTAAAACCACTTGCTGCATAAACATGACGACCTGAGTTCAGTCCCCGGATACTACAGTAAAGGGATAGAGCGGATCGATGAATGCTGTCCTCTGGTCTCCACATACATGTTCACACACACACACACACACACACACACACACACACACGCACGCACGCACGCACGCACGCACGCACGCACGCACACACACCAGAGTACAGTTTTTTAAATGTCTTTGTTTTTTATTTTACTTTTTGTTTTGTTTTGTCTTGTTTTTTAAATTTATTTTTATATTAATTACAGTTTTTTCACTTTGTATCCCAGCTGTAGCCCCCTCCTCTATTCCCTCCTAATCCCACCCTCCTTCCCTCATCTGCTCCCTGCCCCTCTCCAAATCCACTGATAGGGGAGGTCCTCCTCCCTTTCCATCTGACCCTAGCCTATCAGGTCTCAGCAGGACTGGCTGCATTGTTCTCCTCTGTGGCCTGGCAAGGTTGCTCCCCCCTCAGGGGAAGGTGGTCAAAGAGCCAGCCACTGAGTTCATGTCAGAGACAGTCCCTGTTCCCATTACTAGGGAACTCACTTGGATACTGAGCTGCCATGGGCTGCATCTGAGCAGGGGTTCTAGGTAATATTCATGAATGGTCCTTGGTTGGAGTATCAGTCTCAGAAAAGACCCCTGTGCCCAGATTTTTCGGTTCTGTTGCTCTGCTTGTAGAGCTCTTGTCCTGTCCAGGTCTTACTATCTCCCCCTTCTTTCATAAGATTCCCTGCACTCTGCCCAAAGTTTGGTTATGAGTCTCAGCATCTGTTTTGATACACTGCTGGGTAGAGTCTTTCAGAGGCCCTCTGTGGTAGGCTCCTGTCCTATTTCCTGTTTTCTCCTTCTTCCAATGTCCATCCTGTTTGTCTTTTTGAGTGAGGATTGATGGTTTTATCCAGGGTCCTCCTTCTTGCTTGGTTTCTTTAGGTGTACAGATTTTACAGGTTTATCCTATATTATATGTCTAGTATCCACTTATAAGTGAGTATATACTGTGTGTGTCTTTCTGCTTCTGGGATATCTTACTTAGGATGAGCTTTTCTAGATCCCACCATTTGCCTGTAAATTTCATGATTGCCTTGTTTTTAATTGCTGAGTAGTATTCCATTGTGTAAATGTACCACAAAAAAATGTAATGCTTCACGAATTTGCATGTCATCCTTGCCCAGGGGCCATGCTAATCTTCTCTGTATCGTTCCAATTTTAGTATATGTGCTGCTGAAGCGAGCACTTGTCTTGTTTTTGCAGTGGTGAAGATTAAACCCAGGACCTCATGACAATAAGCAGGAGTTGCTCCAACATGTCCGCTGTAGTCTAGTGTTTGAACACATTGCTCGGTGCATCTTGTTTTTCTTTTCCAGAAGATGATGAAATGCCCTTGGATTTACAGCATGATATGCCTTCAGGAAGCCCTTCTTCTAGTCGTGAACAAGGTGGTGGAGGTTAATATGGACTACAGCAGGTTAGGAAATGGAAGTCCAGAGACAGAAAATGACCTGCTGAAGACCACTCAGCAAGCCAGAGCACTTTCCTAGCTGCACTGCCTGGAACATTCCTTGGAGTCAGCGCTGCTGACAGAAGGTACTCTAAAGACCTGTATTGAGTTCTGTAACATGGGAAGGGGGCTGCGTTCAGAAATGACCAGTACAATTCCTGCACAGTGATGGCTGGAGTAAAGGGCACGAGACAGAGGGCAAAGGAGATGGACTGCCGAGATGTCTGGAATGGGAGGGTGTCTGTGTACCTAGGCTTAGTCAGTCGACAGCTGTCACTTTCGGGGACAGTCTCTAAATGCCAGGAATGACTTGGCTCATCTCTGGGAACAGACAGCTGGATGCTGGGTGGACCCAGAAGCCTTACTCTGGGGTCTGTGTGGGGTCTTTGTGGATCTGAAGGCAGCGGCAAGCAGCTGGGCTGGAAGGGGACCCTAGAGAACGATGAGTGTCTCCCCCCTTGCCTCAATTCTGGGGTCTACAGCATCATTAGGTTATGGGGAGCAGAGAGCTCCAGAGTTGGAGGGAATTTGTGAAGTTAGATTTTTAAATTTCATTATTTTCCTTAAAAAGGCCATTTCTATACAAAGCCATTTCACACGTAATGTACCCTGAGCACACTGCCTACCCTGTACATCCTGCCCCTCCCTCTCCCCTTGCTCCCCTTTAGTGTCCTTTAGTCCCCAAGACAGTTTTGGTCCTGTTTTCATATTATCTGCATATATGTGATCTTATGAGTATATAAAATCTCGGACACACAAATGAAAGAAAACATGGCGTTTGTTTCCTGAGACTGACAATTCACTTAAATTGATTCTTTCCAGTTGCATCCATTTTCCTGCCAATGACTCAATTTCATCTTTTATGGCGGAAAAAATTCCAGTGTGCATGTGTGTGTGTGTGTCTGTATCTATGTATGTATGCCCATCACATTTTCTTTTTCCCTCTGTTGCTGGTGTGAACAATGTTTCAATAAACACGGATGCTCAGGACCTCAGAAAGGGATGTTTCTGACATCCCATTTAAGAAAGAAGTCTCAGTGGGCCCGAGGGCCTCACCAGGGCTACCCAGCCAGCTACTGCTGGGGTTGAAGACTGCTGCAGTGTTACGGGTGTTCACTGCGTGCTAAGCCAGAATGCTGGTGAAGGGCATCCTTATGCCTCGAGCTTCAGAGAGAAGCAAACGGAAGCTCCGAATTGTTGCCCAGCTTCCCTAAGCTGTGAGGCTCGAAAAGGGCAGGAGCCATTCCTGAGCCACAGCTTCCTCTGGTGATGTCAGCGAGACATTGGGTGGGAGAGCTTTGGATGGAAATGAAGGCACAGTTGCAGCTACCCTTGGCCAATCATGTTATAAAAACACTAAATGGACAATTCTGAAAATCAGCACTACATTAGGTTGTGTGCCGTTTTAAGTAGTGTGAGGAAGTTGTGCGTTGGATGTAAGCATCCGTGCTGCTTATGACACCCCATCATCTGTCCCTCACCAGGCAGCTGAGTTACTGGATGATCTGCCACAGTGTTACAGAACTTGTGGCTGAGTGATCTTCACTGTTTCTCCTGATGACCCCAAAAGCACAGGAGTTGCAAGGCTGATGGCTCAGACCGTCAGCTTGACGACACCTGAATCCACCAGGAGACAAGCCCCCGGGCACTTCTGTGAGGGAGCGTCTAGATTGGGTTATCTGAGGTAGAATGAGCTACCCTAACGGCAGGCGGCATCACCCATGGCTTGGCATCCCAGGCTGGACCCAAGAGAAAAATGGGCTGAGCAGAATCTCGCATTTTTCTGCTTCCTGATTGTGGATCCAGTGTGACAGTTGCCTCGGGCTCCCAGTACCATGACTTCTCTGTCATCATGGATCCTGGGACTCCGAGTGGAAATGAGTCCTTCCTTCTGTAAGTTGCCTTTCTCCAGTATTTTGTAGCAACAATGAGAAAAGCAGCTCATGCGCCTGCCTGATGCTGCGACCCTTTAATACAGTTCCTCATGTGGTGGCTAATGCATAACTGTAATTTTGCTGCTTTTATGAATCTTAATGTAAATATCTGGTATGGGACCCCCAAAGGAATCCCAACACATTGGTTTGAGAACCACTGATCTAAGTGAAAAGCTGAAAGTGCTCAGTTTCACAAGAAAGGAAAAAGTAGTTTGCTGAGGGTCCTAAGATGTACAAGGCAATAGATGTTTTGAGAGACAACATCGCATAGCCGATTAGAGGGCATTACTACACTTGGTCTGTTGTTCATTATCATTGTTAATTTCTTACTGTGTCTATTTAGGAGTTAAACGGTCATATTTATATGTATAGGAAAAAGTGTATTGTGCATTAGGTTTGGCACTGCCTGTACTTAGGCAGCCCGACCCCCCGCTGAGAATTTTGGAGCCCCTCCCCACGCAGAGATGATGCTGAATCCATCTTCCTCTATTCTAATGTTCAAATGTTATGTGACACTAATTTAGTGAAGACTTTGGGGGCCTTGGTGAACTGGGAATCAGGGGGTCCCAAATGGGAACCTTGGGTTCCAAGGTTCTGCTAGACTTGGCGTGTGACTCGGGACAAGCATCTTCCTTTTCTGTCTGAGTGTCAGCTTCCTCCTCCTGAGGCCGGAGCTGTAGTCTTTGATAGGCAGCAGGGCTGTCCACAGTGAGAACTCCTGAACACACTTGAGTCTGGCCCTTAGTGGTGAAATGGGGGAAAGGCCACCAGAGGAGATTCCAGGATGAGATGAGAGCCTGGCCTCCCAAGAGGCTGGGCCACGCCTGTTGGCTGGGCCAGCTCAAAACCTCAGCTTTCTTTGACTTGGCCCCTTGAGCCTTGTTTAGTCTGCAGAGCTGAGCTTATCCGGCTGCCTCTGTCAGGGGCCATTAGTGCCCTCATAATCCCCAGGGGCTTACAGATGGCTGCTTTCCCTAGGAATTCAGGAAGGGTGGCGGAGGTCTCGGGTCTTAGGAGCCAGCAGGGTAGTCCAGCTGAGAACTCCTGGCTTATAATTCCAGCTGTGAGGCTCTTGGCCTACCCGTTCCCTTTTGGAGGCTCCAGCCTAGCTAGCTGTGCACAGAGAGGGTTGCCTCAGATGTTCCCAAAGGCACTGGAATTCTATGATGATGGAAACAGGTTTCTGCCGGCTCCTGTTGGGCCTCCTCGGCCGCTCTGTCATCCCTCCCTCATCTCTAAGCAATTTGTAGTGTCTGATGGGTGTTCACTGATCCTTTCCCTGGCCTGAGCCTGGGGCCAATCTCTCTCTCCTTAAACTTGCTGCTTGTAAACTGGGGCTAATGATAGCTAGCAGCTCACCCTGCCGCCCCGGGGATTAACTAATCCATGGTTATTAAGTGAAGGAGGAACACACATTCTCTTCCGATTGTAAACAGTTTCTTCTCCTCTGAGTCTTTGTTGCTGCTGAACCTTTTCAGCGTGAGAATCTGGTTTTCAGCGCCCCACTGCACAGATGAAGAAACTGAGGCCAGCAAGGGAAAGGAGAAACTGAAGATGCTGCTTTAGCCAGGTGCGGGCGACAGGGCTGTCTTCCTGGTCGCCCTGGCATGCTGTCAATCACCTTGCTTCCCACCAACTTGTCTGTGAATAGGATGGTGGCTTTCTTCAAAGGCTGTTGTGGATGTTGGCCCAGTGTAGGTATTACGGAAACAATAGACATTATTTTGTATGCTATTGTTGAGTCACCTCCTCTTTCTTCCCCTCCTCCTTCCCTTCCCTCTCTGTCTCCACTCCTCTTCTCTCCTCTCTCCTCCTGTTTTCTGCAATGATGGCAACATACATCTCTATTATCCAGTCAATAGCCAGCAGATGTGTGTGTCTACCGGACCCTTGAAATGCAGCCAGGGGGTGGAAGGACCTGAATTTTAGTTCTGTTTATTTAAATAGCTGTGCAGCTGCCGGCTTCCATGGGGCCGGGGGCATTTGGCTGCAGAGGTGTCTACAGGGTCATTCTGCCTACTTGTCTTCGCTTCCTAGGAAGCTGATGCAGCTGTACCCTGAGCTGGGCAGCACAGAGGTCACCAAGAGATAGACACACAGTCGCAGATGCCATAGAACTCACATCTTGTCTGTGAGAGACTAGGCAGACCAGGAATGGCAGCCCAAGGGGAGGCTTACAACCCTGTAGCTAGGTGGAGCAAAACAGGAAGCTTTCCCCTCAGCTGGGGCTCCTGAACCTGTACCGTGAGGAGAAGGGGGGGCAGGAAAAGCCTTTCTGAGGAGGAAACAGCGCAGACAAAGGCTTGATGACACAGAAGAATGTGGACTGTCGAGAGTGCGGGCAGGGAGTGGATGATGTGACATATGCCTGTGAGTCTAAAGCAGGATTGCTATGTTTGAGGCCAGCCTGGGCTACATAGTGAGTTCCAGTCTAACCAATGCTATAGAACAAGATCCTGTCTAAAACACACACACACACACACACACACACACACACACAACCAAACATTTATGGTAGTATTGCCTCTAATCCCAGCACTCCAGAAATGGAATCAGGAAGGTCAGGAGTTCAAGGTCATCTTTGGCTACATAGAGAGTTTGAGGCCAACCTGCACAATGCTTAAGACACTGCTTAAGGTGGTGGTGATGATGGTGATGTAAAATAAAAACAGTGGCATTCTTACATTCATACAAAGAACAAAAGTCGGATTGTGGCTGGATTCCCTGGTCCAACCATCAAGGAACATAGGTAGCTTCGACATCGGAGGGTTCTGGTGAAGGACCTGTTGTGCTCCTTGTCTGGTGCTAGGGAAGGCAGTGAAAGAATGGCTTTGGTGCCTCCTTACTCACAGAGCTTCATCTCTTTGCCTTGCCCTTCTGGAAGGTCTCAGGGCTCTGATGTCCTCCTGGGGCAGGACATCCTCTGGAAGCGCTCGCTCCTGTCCTCAGCCCTCCTGCGGGCACAGCTCGCTGGTTCTGCATTGCTGGGGCCAACAATGGCCTGACTTACTGCCTCTGCTGCACCACCTCGGTCCAATCCAGCCCCAACAGTAGCCAAGAGCACATTCCTTAATGTGGCCCCAGGGTGCATGCTGGGCCCAAAGATTGCTTCTCACAAGGGCTTGGGGCCTCCACTGCTCAGCAGGCTCTAACAGAGGCACAAAGCATCTCATAAAGAAAGCATGCGATTTGCCTCACAGTTTCAGAGGGTTAAAGTCCACGATGCTGATGTGAAGGAACAGCTGAGAGCTCACATCTTGAGCCACAATCACGGGACAGACAGGGAGGGAGAGAGATCACTGGGCATCGTGTGGGTGTTTTGAAACTATGAAGTACACCCCAGTGATACACCTCCTTCACCAAGGCCACACTTCCTAGTAATTTTCAAGCAGTTCCATCATCTGAGGATATGAGTTCCATCATATGAGTCTGTGGGGGGAGGGGAACTCCATTCAAACCACCATAGCGACTTCTGTTTTCTGGAATGATACATTTCTGTCATTTGCAGCAGGAACCAACTCTCTAAGAAGCCGCACTGGCCAGGACTCACCCTTTCGCCCCTTCAGGTTTAAATGGCAACTCTGTTTCAATTGGCTCCAGCATAAAGGGAACATAGCCTAGTCTCCATGTGGTTAGACTATGTGATTTAGGAAAGTGCTTTTAGTTTGCTTGTTTTTCTGTGCTGGAGACTTAAACTATGGCCCATGTATGTATGTGAATTAGTGTGTGAACATGTCTATGAGTATGTAAGTGTGTTTGATCACGTAAGTGTGTCTGTATGTGAGCGTGAGCATGTGAATGTGTGAGTGTGTGTGGGTTCCTAATATCACCATTTTGAAAGTCATAGAAAGAACGAGGAGGAAGTTTTATTTCTAATTGGCAGAGATACGTTGAGGAGGACTGTCCTTGGGGATGCCCATGCTGACTTCATAGCAGGCTGTGAGATGCATGGTTCTCTAGATCAGTGGCTCTCAGCCTCCTAACGCTGCGATCCCTCAATACAACAGTTCCTCGTGTTGTGGTGACCTCCAACCATAAATTATTCCATTGCTACTTCATAACTGTAATTTTGCTATCATTACGAATCGTGATGTAAATATCTGTGTTTTGTGATGGCCTTAGGCAACCCCTGTGAAAGGGTCATTCAGCTCCCAAGGGGTTGCAACCTACAGGTTGGAAAACAAGTGCTCTAGACTCACACTTTGGGAAAGATACCACTGCAGGGCTTTTTGTGTGTCCAACGTAAGTTGGTCTTAGCCCTTTAGTTTGGATTGAGTTTTCCCTAACTGCTGGAGGTTTGAGTGGTGAAATCAGACAAAAACAAATGAATAAACACATAAATTGAAAAAAAGAAGGCTAAGCAGACACACCTGGTGGGTGTGTCTGTTCCTTTGTTTTAAACTCTTGTGTGTGTACTTTTTTGTGATGCAGCGTTAGGCCTGCTGTTCCCTGCTCTTCAACCTGGCTGTCAGCAGCAGCTGGTGGGCTTACCGAGCCTGGGAGTGGGTTGTAGGATGGAGCGTCAGGTGAAAGGCATGATGTCAACGGGTGGTGAGGTCCTCCGTTGGTGAGCAGCGCCATCATAAGGATGACGACAGAGCAAGGCAAGTGCAAGTCCAGCATGGCGCTGAGAGCAGGAGGAGGCTTGGAGCTCTGCTCTTCACCTCCTCATGGGCCTCTGAACAATTCCCATTTGTGTCCTTTCTTGAGTGTGAATTGCCCCTTGCAGGCTCATGTGGTTGAACTCTGGGTCCCAGGCCAGCAGTGTTATTTGGAGGCTTGTGGACTCAGTTGGGGATGGCACCTCAATAAGCGGGTCACTGAGGAGGGCCTTGAAGCTACAGCTGTCCCCACTGTCCACCCTGCTTTCTGACCCTGGCTGGAATGTGGCCTACTTCTTCCCACAGCCACTGTCACCCTCCCCACTGTGGCGGACTGTGTTCCTTCTCAGCTGTGAGCCTAAACAAACCCTTCCTTTCTCAAGGTGCTTCCATCAGGTGTTTTATCACAGCCCCCTGAAGTTAACACGTCCCAGAGTTAAGATTACAGTGGGGTTTGGTGGGGGATGGGCCCAAGGTCTAGGACATTCCAGTACCCTTCCAGAGCCTCCTGCTGAGAAGGTGCCTGCAGACTGGGTGTCTGGCTCCCTCCTGTGTGCAGGAGGCTTAGGGACTCGGTATGCTGTTGAGAAATAAACCCACGTAAGTGGTAAGCATTATATAAGATCTACAGGTTTCTGTGTTTCCAAAACTCCCCCAAAGACACCAGCAAGCAAAGCCTGGCAGATTTTTTTTTTAAAGTCTACTAAGATCATGCGGTTCCATAAACCATGGGAAACCATCATCTCCTGTGTTGTGGGTTTCTGTTCTCTCCTTCCCACTGGGATAGCAGCTTGGAAGGTTTCTGGGGTGAAGGGCAAGGGGTTGCTCCAGGTTCTTTCAAGAACTAGTCCTAACTGACCTTTTTGCACTTAGCTTTGGCTATGAAGTCTCTTTAAAACTAAAATCAAAGTGACTAGTTTTTTTTTGTTGTTCTTTTTTTTTTTTTTAAACTCAGGAGCCCATGATTTCCCACACCCTACTATATCTGCCTGAAAGATTGTTTCTTTCCCCACCTGAGCCTTACCTACTTATGTCCAAACTCTGCCTGGATTTTAAAGCCAGACAAAGTAGCAACCTATGCCTCAGGGTCTTGCCAGAGCACCAGCAAATTTCAGCTCCTCCAGTAACTACCGTGACTTCAGAGAAATAATTTAATCTCCCTGAACCCCATTCCCTGTGGCTGCAAGGTGGAGGTCCCAGTTCCCACCTCGGGGCATAGCTAAGAGTAGATACTTTGTAGCTCATGAGCAGGTCTGTCCTCCCTCCCGCTTCCCAGGACAGCGCACAAGGCACACTTGGCGCCAATCCGGAAAGGGCTCCGTCTGCATTCTGCCTCTAATGACCATAGCCCCAGCGCTCTGACAGTCCTGCCTGCTGCCTTTCTTACCTCTTTTCCATACACCAGCCCCCTATCTTAGCATGCTCTTGGCTGACTCTCAGTGTTTATTTTCTGTCTCCAGCTAGCAAGTAGCCCCCAGGGAATTTTGACTGTTCAGTTTTCTCCTGTACCCAAGGCAGGTTGAGAACTGGTCAGGTACTCAATATTTGTAGAATGGCTGTAGGAAGGAAGACTCTCTGACTTGTTTTGAGTCCGGGGCAGCCACTGAGAGCTGTCCCTGGTGCTGTCTGGCTCCCACGCGGCTCCTCTGAGGAAGTTTGGGTCCTCACCTCCTGCTGCCAGGCTGCTGTCAGAGCCTGTGTGCCCGGTTGCCCTCAGTCCTCAGCATCTGACTCAGCCGGTCAGAGGGCAACGAGGAGCCACTCATTTGTGAACCCAGCCCCTGAGGGTCATCAGAAATAAGACTACTTCCTTGACCACCCCCTCCACCTTCCGCCAACCCCAAGCCACCTCCCCTGCCGTTTGTGCCCTACTTCCGGTCCTCTAACGATGCATTCCTCTCTGTCCTTTTTCTTGAACACTTTTTTTTGTCTGATTTTTGAGACAGGATCTTACCACATAGCCTAGGCTGACTTTGAGCTTTCGGTCTTCCTGCCAGGGTGCCCAAATGCGGGGGTTACAGATGAGTGCCGCCACACTTAGCCCTTGGACGCTTTGGACCCCAGGCTCCAGGCTGTCCTTTCCTCCTGACTCCTTGCCTGGACAACTGAGAGTCAGCTTCCAATTTGATCTCAAACAGCACTGACTCTGGAAGGCCTTCTGGGCCAGACAAGGCCCTGGCCTCCCCTCGGGCAAGAGTGGCCGAGCTTATTGTTAGCCTTCATCACTAGCTCTTCTAACTAGACAGTGAGTTCAGGAGTCGGGGTCCTGGACTGTGATGCTTGCCTCTGCATGGTTGGAACACAGTGCTTGGCAGAGAGAACGAGTTTGGCTAGTTATTATAGAGTGAATGAGGAAAAAGGAAGCCATGGGCTGAACCCAGAAAGAACCCTAGCTCTGGATCCAGCTCCTCCTCTGACAGCTGTGTGACCTGGAGTCAGTCAGCCACTCCTGGGAAGATCCATTTTTCATCTCTGAAGTACAGGTGGTGACAGGCTGCCCCGGGTTACAGCCTCGTGGTGGCTATACCTGACGCTGATTGGAAACTTAGTACTCTGGGCAAGGTGATAAATGCAGGCTACCCACACTAACGATGGCTCCCGTCATGATTTCTCCTCATTCAGCTTCTGATTTCCAAGCTTCTGCCTGGTTTCCTTTTTAGGGTAGGGTTCGGTGTTGGGAGGGGACCGAGAAGAGACAGAGTAAGCCACTTGACCAGGTCCCTCAGCCCTGATGGAGTAGGGTGTGACATATAGCTACAGTTCTAGAGTTCCACTTGTGTGGGTGTTGTGTGTGCATTTGCATGCATGTGCAAGTGCCTGTGCTCATGAGTGTGCATGCATTTAGAGGCCAATTTTATTGTTGTAGTTTTTCAATAGAGGTTTTTCTGTGTAGCCCTGGCTGTCCTGGAACTCCCTCTGTAGATCAGGCTGGCCTTGACGCTAGGGATCTGCCTGTCTCTGCCTCAAGAGTGCTGGGATTAAAGGTGTGCGTCACCACGTCCAGCTTAGGTCTTATTATCTTTGAGGCAGGGCCCCACGTACTTTAGGCTAGCCTCTCTGTGTAGTTATGGAGGTCCTTAAACTTCCGGCACTCCCGACCTCACCCGGCATGCTAGGGTTGTGGTGTGCTTCATCTTGTGCATGCCCGGCAAGGACCCTACAAACTGAACTCGATCCCCAGATCCCCAACCCCTCACCGGGAGCTCTCTGGCCAGCCAGCCTGCCTAGGAGATGCTCCTCTCAGCCTCCTGTGTGCCACCACAAGCAGCTTTTCTAATGGGTGCTGATGCTTGCTCGGCAAGCCCTCTCCTGACCGAATCTTCTCCCCGACCCTAGTCCCTTTTTGGGAGTCTGTCATGATTTGCTTTGCATTTGGTCTCATTGGGCTCATATGTTAGCACACTGTAAAGGTCTATTCAGTATAGAACTCTGAGGTCCTAGGCTAGTAGAAAGGCAGGCAGCTAGAAAGTGTTCATTGAGTTCTGTAAATGAGGCCATAATTCCCAACTCACCCATTTCCCAGTGGCTGCTCAGTGAGACCCCAACTGCTTCCCATTGGCTCTTCTTGGCAGGGCTGAAGGCAGGCTCCAGAGAGGCAGGGTGGGGGAGGGGGAGCATAATTTACTAGGAAGCAGCTGTGTGCTCACTAAAGTGCATCCCTGACCCCATTGAGAGACAAGCCAAGTGTCCCCTGGAGCCCTGGCCCCTCTTAGCTGCCTGAGTTCCTCTCAGCCCTGCTTGAGTGTTTAGTGGCCTGTATCCTGAGTAGACTGCATTGGTGAAGAGGGCCAGGATCCCTGGGAACCCCAGACTTGACTCCCCCTGGCAGCTCTGGGCCTTGGTTGACATCTTAGCCCTTTGACAGCAGCTAGGTAGCCAGGCCTGGAGTCCTGGGACATAGCCATGGCCATAGCTTGTTGTTGTTCTGTGTGTGTGTGTGTGTTGGGGGGGGGGTTGATCTACTAGGTGCTGAGTATCTTAGATGTTTCTCTTTTTGTTAGTCCAGAGTCCTATTTGTTTTACATCTATTTCCTTTTGAGTCTACAACGTTCAGAAAGGGAGGAGTCTCTGGGAGTGGAAGCAGAAGGGTGGTCCAGACCCTGGAAGGACCACAGTACTGATGCTTTAGGCTCATGGACGCACTCATCCCTTCCTCCCATGACTCTGCAAGTATTCATATGCACGTAGAAGGATTTGATTTTAGTCTTTACCTCTTTTGCTTCCTCTTCTCTGGGTCTTTCCTCTCTCACCGGCGACATGTCAGAAGGAATCAAATGGAGCTGGGTGTGGGCTGGGAAGACTGGCTGGCATCAGGAAGCAAGGGAGGAGGCTGTTTGTTGGAACCTGGTAAGGAAGACGGTGGTCACCCCTCAACAGTATCACTTTACGTCTCTTAAGAGCCATGCTTACTTAATTAGGGAATGCATACGGCTGAGTGATGCTTCTCTTTGGACGTAGGGAGGTGTTCTGTGGTGAGGTGAACTTCGTGGGTATTGATGTGTCTGTCAGAGAAAGGGCAGGGCAAGTACTGGGAAACGCATTAGGCGTGGGACCAGGAGGCAAGGGTTTAGTTCCAGTGCAAAAACCTGTTGACTGTGTGATCTTACCCTCTACAAAGCCGTTCTGTCTTATGGGTAGAAATGTTGAGCAATGGCATGGATAGAGACTTGCATGGTTGCTCTAAAGAAAGCAGTCTATAAATCTTACCTGAAGAGAGGGAGGACCGTCACCATCGCATGGCAACCACGGAGATTACAACCCTCCTTAAAACTTGTGAATTCTAATGATAATAACACCCGAAGTGAACATTCAGTGAGCCCTCACATGCGCCGGCCACTGAGCTTGGCACCCACGCCAACATTTCCTCACTCAAATGTCATTCCTGGGAAGTGCCACTATCACGTGGCTCATTTCCACACAGCAAGTTGAGGCGGAGGGAGCATGCGGCTTGCTGCCTGGATCTCTGCGGAAATCAGAAGCTCCTGACCATACACATGTGGGCTTTAATGAGCCACAGAGGAGTGGTGGGATGAGGGAGGAAATGGTGAAACTGAGACCCAGAGGCTAGCCACTGAGGGAAGGAAGAGGTGGGAACGTGGGTGACGTGTGTTGTTGAAGGTAGGGACTGTGGCACAGAGGCCCGCGGGAGTCACAATCTAAAAGAGTTGCGGGCACTTCCAAACTGGAAGCCTCCACCAAAAAAGGGCGTGCGGTAGGAACATACAGTGGCCTTTCTTCTCCCTCACCCTGTCAGCTCTTGCTGGTACTTTCTGTAGCTTGTCAGGTGGGAGCTAGCCGCAGGGGAGCCTGGGAGATGCCATCTGTAGGCTTCTCTCAGGACAGAAAAGGGCAAAGCTGGCATGGAGGTCGATGAAGAGGTGCAAATAAAAAAAAGCGCTCACTAGCCTGAAATGATGCCAACCTTGATCCAAATGCCAACCAGAGCATGGAAGATATATTGCTATGGAAAAGGCAAAAACACAGATACAGCAAAGAGCAAGGGCTACCAGAGGAAGGAAGACAGTTGTGCTGGTTTGGTTTGGTCAACTTGCCACAAACTTGAGACACATCTGAGAACGGAGATCTTCCCTGAGAAAACGCCTCCGTTAGATGGGCCTGTGGGCAAGCCTCTGGTGCATTTTCTTGATTGATGATTAATGTGGGTGGAGCCTGCTGGTTGTGGGTGGCTTGCAGTCCTGAGTTATGTAAGAACACAATGGAGCAAGCCAGTAAGCAGTGTTCCTTCACGGCTGTGGATTCAGCTCCTGCCTGCAGGTTCCTGCCCTGACTTCCCTCAGGGATCAGCCTGAGACTGGGAAATGGAAATCAACTCTTCTCGAGCTGCTTTTGGTCCTGGTTTTACAGAGATAGAAACCCTAACTAAAATGGCAGTGTAACCGACCAGGCACTAGGGTGTCCACTGCCTGTGACAGTGAGCATGAGGCGCCATGCCTGGCGGTGCCTGTCCCCGCCACAGAGCTCTCCACAGCTCCGAGTAGGAGCCCGTGGGGCCCGGATGTTGCTCAGGGGGTAGGGTGCTGGCCCAGCAAAGCCAGGCTCTGGGTTAAATCCTTAACACGGTGAAACAAAGCAAAGCAAAACCCCAAAGCAAACCTTCGTATGAATAAATTATGCAGTTTCTGTTAAAACTGTATCAGTGTTGGCTCATCAATTGTAACAAGCGTAGCAAACAATTCAAAGTTGTTGAGAATAAGGGAAACTTGGGGGGGAGGGGTAGGAGGAAAGGACTCAGAATTCTCTCTACTGTTTGTTGATTTTTCTATAAACCTAAAGATGTTCTAAATGGGAAATATTTTATTTTTTTTAAGTTAGAAATTTACATACAAAGTAATGTGGTCTAATTAGAGTGTTTTCATATCATAGGTGTATGGGGTATTGAAGGACACTACCAGTATACACATCTCAGTATCACATCGGAGCCGGGGATGGTGGTGCACACCTATAATCTGGGCACTTGGGAGGTGGAAGCAGGAGGATCCCAGCTTCAAGGCCAGCTGTAGCTACGTTATGAATTTGAGACCAGCCCGTGCCAAGTGAGACCCTTGCTTAAAAATTTAAAAATAAAAACCAAACGAAAAAGTGGAGGCAAGATGGCTCATGGGGCGAAGGCGCTTGCCACCAACCTGAGTTCAGTCCCTGGAACCCATATGGAAGAAGGAGAGAATGAGCCCTGTAGGCTGTGCTCTAACTTCCACACAGGTTCCATGGCATGAGCTCTGTGTGTGTGTGTGTGTCTCTGACTCTTGTCTCTCCTTTTTCTTTTAAAGCAAATAAATGAAAAAACAGAAACAAGCCCTAAACAAACGAACCAATAAACGAAACCCCCAATATGAAGCAAAACAAAAGACCACTGCTTGCTAGATCAGATGCTATTTTGGACACAGTCCCTTATTTTACAGACAGGGAAGGGAGGGGGTGCTGCTCTTCTGAACAGGGATCAGCAGAGCTTCCCAAGTCAGGGGAGGGGGTAGCATGGGGTATCTTCTCAATGAAGGGAGACTCTTCTCAGGAAGGCCTGCTGTTGGTGGGAGAGGAGCCAGTGGGAAGCCTTGCCTCCTGCCAGCCTGGGTGGGCTCCCGAGAGACACTGAAGTGGACAGTGAGAGCCTCCAGGAGCCCCATGCTCTCGGGTCTGTGTTTGTTTAGTTCCCAGCCTGGCAGGTTCCAACCCACTGAGCTGAAGACAGAAAGGAGTGGACTCTTGTGTCCCCTGAATGTGCTTCAGGATAGAAGACTGAGTGTGTGCATTTGGGGAGGTGGGGGAGGGGGGCTGCCATCTGCAGAGCCCAAACTGGAGCTAGAGAAGGTGCTAGGATAGTGTCAGACAGCGCAAGAAAGCAGGGACACTCTTTTGAGCCCCTTCATGCCTCCTCTCATCTGCTCCTGTGAGCCACACAACACCCATTTCACACAGGAGACGACTGAGATGGGGAGGAAGTGAGGCATCTGCCTCACAGCAGCACAGCCGAGGAGTGACAGAGCAAGGGTCTGGGATGTCTGCTGAAAGGCCAAAGGGGCTGTTGATAACTGTTTTCTTGCAGGAGCACAGTTCGCCCCAGGAACTGCTTTGCACGGCTGCCAGGGCTGAACAGACAGGCGAGTAAAGCTAGGACAATAGGAAGCTTCATAGCCTGGGAGAGAACACATTCTGGAAGTGAGCACGGGGCAGGCTGGGGTGGGCTCTGTGCTGCTGGTTAGAGCTGGAACCGACAGTCTGCATGTGGTCACCTCATTGTACACAGACTGACACAGAACCATAAGCATGTTACCTGCATAGACATGTATGAACAGGCTGAGCATCTATTGTCCAAAATGCTTGGGACAAGAACTGGTTTAGGTTTTGCAGTTTTAAATTTTTTTTTGACTATTTGCATAGAGTTAATTAATTGGGCATGTCTACTCCAAAGTCACAACTCTAAAATGCTCCAAAATGTGAAATTTTTTTTTTTGCATCCTATTGATGCTAAAAAAGATGAGATTTTGGAGTAGTTCAGAGTTGGCCTTTGAGGTGAAGGACTTACATATGTCCTTGTTCTGTCTACCAAGAGGTCCAGAAGTAGTGTGGCCGAAACCAGAGCTTCTTGGAGAATCAGCTGGCTCTGGGACTGACTTGAAGAAAATGATAACTGAAAAACTAAGGATGAACCTTTAAAAAGCTCAAAGATGGGGCCTGTCATCAGCAGGAACCATTGCAGGCTGGGACTGTGATCCTGAGAAAAGGGAAAGGTAACAAAATGGGTAGGCAAGCAGAGATAAATGCATGCGTGTGTATGTGTGTGTGTGTGCACGTGAACATGTGTGTTCATGCATTTGTATGCATATGTGGGCAGGCATGTGTATTTGTGAGTGTTGTGCATGTATTTGTATGTGTACGATCATATGTGCGCAGGTACCTGTATGTGTGTGTGCCAGAAACATCCTCTTCTCTTTCTTTCCAGTTTTGGAGACAAGGCCCTCTCACTCATCTGGAGCTAGAGCTACTGAGCAGTAAGCCTGAGGCTCTTCCTGCCTCTACTTCCCTGGCACTGGGGTCAAAGGCACATGCCACTGCACCCCACCTTCTCCCCGGGCATTGGAGATTGAACTCAGGTCCTCCTCACGCTTGTGTGGCAAACACTTTATCTGCTGAGCCACCTCCCCAATCCCAGAAAAGATCTTTTCCACAGAAGAACTGAGAACAGTAATGCAGAGTGATGAAGGAAACAGAGAGTTGCCATCAGAACATCACAGCCGTAATTACACAAGACCCTGCCTAGGATAA
Organism: Pachyuromys duprasi; assembly: GCA_028658305.1. Taxonomy (NCBI): domain Eukaryota; kingdom Metazoa; phylum Chordata; class Mammalia; order Rodentia; family Muridae; genus Pachyuromys; species Pachyuromys duprasi. The sequence goes on from CM053763.1 coordinate 89,567,729, forward strand.
AATTGGCAGAAGAAACTTTAAGGAGAAACAGGATATTCGTATAGCATCAAAGAAGCGCTCCTCAAAGCTTATTAGTCACTGTGGTGATCTAACAGGTCCATGGACTCTTTGATATTCCTCCCTCCAGGAGGTGGGGCTTAATTTCTCACTCCTTGAACTTGGTGTGTGGTTTCCACCGACCTTGGCGATTCTCTTCTCTGACCAGGGAGGGGGAAGGGAGAAGTACTTGACCGTGGAGAAGCTGGTGGACACCACCTCAACCAAACGACCATTGGTGACAGCGTCAGCCCCACACCACGGACCCAGCCATGAGACGGGAACTCTGGGACGTTTTTGTTTGTTTGTTTTTGTGTCTTTTTGTTTCTTGTTTGTTTGTTTGTTTGTTTGCACCAATCAATTAGCTTCTCCAGGTTATGAGAGAAGGTCAGACAGACCCAAGTTGAGAACCTCATACAAAAGTCTTACACAGAGCTCTTCCAGATTGTCCGGGTCTGAAGGAACTGCCAGGGAATGTGGAACAGCAAGGTAACAGCAGCTAGGTCGAAGCTGCTGGCCTAGAATAAAGCCTGCACTCAGTTGCTAACACCTTACAATGCATGTCAGATGGGAGCTGAGCCAGGACTGTGCAGGGACTATCTGATACTACTCTGCAACTCTCCCAGCAGGTGAAAAAGCCTTTCAAGATTAAAAAGTTGTTTTATTATTGTTTTTCATTTAAAAAAAAAGATTTTGTTATGCAATCTGATAGGATCACCACCTCTCCATATGAAAAGAAAGTGCTCCTGCTGGTGAGATTTTTCCACGTTCTAACACACTCACCATCAAAAGGAGAACTAGATCTCATTACCTTAAGTTGACTCCATGGTGATTTTTCTAACGATAGAGGGTAACTCAGACATTACCCCATTGCACAGATGAATAAACTGAGACACTTGCCTTAGAACCACATCTCACACTATAGACGAGTAGAATAAAGTATAGAGAGCAAAATGGCTTTGCCCCGGTTATGAAGCAAGTTGAAGGGCCAACCCAGGGCTAGAACTTGCGAGTACTGAGTCCTCATTCTTAAAACCCTTGGCTGCTGACTCAAGACATCTACAGATGAAGCTTGAACGCAGACTATTTGAGGTGAAGGCGAGCCATCCTCACCTTACCCCACCTTCTTCTCACTTTCCAGTTAAGCAATAAAGCTGAAAAGATCCTTCAACAAACAAATCCCTCCTCATTATGGAATCCACAGGCACAGGGTTCTTCAGAAACCTGAAAGGCAGGCTCCTTGGGAGGAGGGCTGTTGGGACACGCCTGTCCGCCTGTCCGGACGCCCACTCCCAGCTCTTTCTAAGAGGGCTGAATGCCTGCCTTGGAGCAGCAGAGCAGTGGACTAAGGCGGGACCAGCCAGGGAGGTGTGAGCAGCTTCCGGGAAGGCTCCTTGACCAGTATTCCCCATTCAAGGTTGACCTCGTCTGGATGTTGGGAAGGCAGCCGTAGGGTCAGGCCCAGGTGCGTGGCCACACACTACCGCCAGGCAAAGATTAAATTTGCAAACATGGGCCTGTATTTCTCTCCATATGAAAAATGAAATCCACTGTGCTTCATAAACTAAGACCCAACTAGGCCAGGGGAAGGGATTCTGCTCCTGAAACTGGGGAGCAGAAACTCTGGGTGAGCGTTTGCTGCACCAAAAGGTGCCATTGCCTTGGAGAAGGAAAATGTTCACACATGTCCTTGAAAGGCAGATGAAGACCTCACAAGGCCTCTTGTCTGAGAGACCATGGGGACTGGTCTCTCTATTTGCATTTGTGGACTATTAAGGCTTTTTGCTCAAGAATCGTGCACCTCAGGGGAAAGGAAATTGATTATCTCAGTCGTGAGTCATTCCCTCTGAGAAGCCTGGTGGGGCTCCCACCTGGATCTCCCAAGTTCTGGGTTCTCAGAAAATGCCATATTCTTCTAAAGGGCCTGTGGAGGGGAGGTCAGCACCGACAAGAGGGCACCTGTGATGTCAGAGTCCTGCATTCGTTGCTAAACAGCTCAGAAGATCAGAGCTTAGGGCTGGGGAGATGGCTCCGTGGATTAAATGCTTGCCAGACAAGCATGATGACCTGAGTTCCAATCCCTGGAACCTTCATAAAAGTAGGTATAGAAGATCACCTCTGTGAGTCCACTGAGATGAGAGAAAGCCCCAGAAACTCTCAGGCCAGCTAGCCGGCAGGGGACAGCAGTGGACAACAAAGGCCCTGTCCCAAACGATGTGGATGAGGACCAACACCCTAAGCTGTTCTCTGACCTCCACACACATACCATGACACATGCTTGTATGTTCCTATGCACACACTCCTACACTCTTAGAAATGTTTGGAAGCTACAATATTTCTCAAGGATTGATTCTAAAGGTCACTGTCAGTCATACCAGCCTGGGCTTGGTTCCTGAACCTCTTTGGAAGTTTCTGGCTGACCTTCAAAGAGCTAGGGAACCACTATGACACCTACCTAATGAGCACAGGCCTGGCAGGTGGGGGCTCAGAGGGATTGCTGTTGAGCATCCTGAATTATATTTTAAAACAATTTTTGTTTATGTATAATGGGTATTTTATTTGCGTAGGTATCTGTGGACCACATGCTTCCCTGGTACCCAAGGAGGCCAGAAATAGGTGTTGCATCCACGGAGACTGGAGTTACATTCAGTTGTAATCGCCACATGGGTGCTGGGAATTGAACTCAGGACCTCTGGAAGAACAGCCAGTGCTCTTAACCACTGAGCCATTGCCCCAGCCGCCTGGGATACCTTTATTTGCTCTTGAAGTTTTGTTTTCTGGGAAAGGGTGCTGATCAAGGGCATTTCACTTTTGCCCTTTGGATAACTAGGAATTCCTCCCTCCCTTCTCTCTTTATATGGTTGCTACAGGGAACGTCTCAATCTTGTTCTAATGTCTGCTCTCAAAACATCCGGCAGATTAGCTAGCACTTTCTATTGGGAGCAAAGCTAATCGCCTCTCTGTGCAGCAATTACCATCATTTAAATTGGCTTATTAATTGTGAAATGAATTGTTTAATGAGAATCTGATTTCCTAGAATGCCAGCTTTCTGAAGGTAGGGTCAGTGGTGTCTGCTCTGTTCACTGCTGTGTCCTTCCTACCAGGAGCTGGCTGTTTGGGTCCACATGTATACATGTGTGTGCATGTGTGTATCTGTACCAACACATGTATACATCACATACAGTATAAGTATGGTCATTATTCTTTGTCATAAATGCATGCTTTGAGGACACTTTGAGGTCATTTTCCGGATCAGCCAACAGTTAAGTACATCAAGAGAGGAAATAAGGCTTTTGGTAAAGACTCTTTTTATTTACTCACACCATCATTAGACTCATGTCAGCAGCTAGAGCTCTGGTGGAGGCTAGGTCTTCTTTGGCCAGGAGAGGAGCCATTGTTACACGTTGCCTCTGCAGGGCTGGCTGGACAGGCCTTTAGAGTGGGAGCTGGGCTCTGGTGCCAACTGAGAGCTGAACTTCTGTGACTTTAGACAAGCCCGTCCCTTCTCTAGACCTTTGTGTCAAAGCGGGTCCATTTGGCAGGACCGAGGGAAGTGGCTTCCTGGTCTTTGCTTGTTCCATAGTTCTTTGCATTACATGGGAGTCCCTTCTGGCAGTTTCCATCTCTCGAAGCCTGGGCGGCCTCTACAGGAGGCTGTGGGAATTCCACCTGCACCCTGTGGTGAAGGTTTGCACTGACTCTGAGGAAGCAGTCAGAGCCACTCTCTGAGCCTTGGAATCCCACGTATGTAGCATGGGGGCTCTGGGACCCCTTAAACCTTCATCCTGTTCTGTCCTGTGATTAGCCTTTCACAAACCGTGTTCAGCAGCTGCTTCTGTCCCGATTAAGTGTGGGGAACACTTAGTTCCATTCATACAAGGATCTTTGGGAGGTTTAATGTTTAGTGTCCTCAAGGGACACTACTGTGGACAGAAAGGTAGATTTACAGGGTGCTGACAGAGGCTGACTGGAGTCCCTCACCCACTGTGTCCCTCGCTGTGTGACCAGTCTGGAGTTTACTACCCTTTCTCGGCTGTATTTTTCTCAGTTGCATTCACCTCACCTTCCCAGGATGTGGCGGGATGGAATACAGCATTGCATGTGAGATGCTATGCACGGCGCCTGACGCATGTCGGGCATGCGCTGTTATTTTGGGGAGACAGCTGAACCCCATCACTCGCACAGCACAGGAAGTGCTCGCCCAGGTGTTTATTCTTTTGTCACCAGAAGACCTGGCAAGCGTCACCTCCACCTCTTTCCATATTCAGCTGCTCTGGCCTTGGGGGTCCTGGGCACAAAGCTGCAGGTTTACAGGCCTGTGTGTTGAACCTAGCTGAGGGCCCTGCAGGAGGTTGGGAACCTTTGGACACGGGGCCTGGCTGGCAGATGAAGGGCTAGAGGTGAGGCTGCAGGGTAATAGGCCGGCTGATCCCACCCAAGCCCTCTCTACTTCCTGGTTCATCAAAAGGCAAGTAAGCTGCTTCATGTTCCTGTTGTCATAGCCACAAGCTGCAGCGGCTGACTTGTGTTCCTCACGGGAAGGACTGTATCCCTCAAACCGTGGATCAAATTGTTCTTGCCCTCTCGCTGTTTCTTCTGGTACTGGCTGAGGATGGCATAAAAGCAACCAAAACAGAGCAGAGAGGGGCATGTGGCTCAGTGGGGACACTTGGGAAGGGGTGAGAATGGAAAAGACGTGAGAGGAGCCCAGTGAGGCCTTGGTCCAGGACAAGGCATTCCTCATCTCAGGACAACCAGACTCATGTTCCACAGTGCCCTGAGATGCTGTCTCCCATTCTGCCTTGCCAAAGCTTGTCTGGCCTGGACACGCAGGGTCAGACCAGAAGGGTAGCCGCAGTGGCATCAAGGCCGGGAGACAGCGGACATGGCCATGAGGTTTGCTTCAGCAAAGCATGACTGCCCTTGAAGGGCCTCCAGTGTGTTTATTATAATGTGTTAACCTGAGCACAGTGGTGAAGCCCAGGCCATGAATGGGCCTTTCAGCTGCTGAGGGGAGACGGGTGTCCAGAAAGTTTCCCTGAAGTATATGCCTTCCTGGCTGAGCCCTGTGGCACAGAAGGGAGTTGGTGGTTGAAGGAGGAAGAAGTCTCCAGGCAGAGGAAACAGCATGTATGAAGCAGCAGGGAAAGGAAATGTCACCTTCTTTATGGGTGAGCAACCAGTAGGATTATCAGGATCCACTGTGTCCTTCCTTCCTTCATTGGTTTATTCATTGTTGGTTCCTTCCTTCCTGTTTGCCTGCCTCTCTGCCTGCCTGTCTTCCTGCTTGCCTGCCTGGCTTCTTTTCTTTCTTCCTTCCTTCTTTCCTTCCTTCCATCTTGCTTTCCTTCCTGCCCTCCTGCTTTCCTGCCTGCCTTCCTGCCTGCCCTACCGCTTGCCTGCCCTCCTGCCTGCCTGCTTGTGTGCCTGTCTGCCTTCTTGCTTTCTTTCCTGCCTTCCTTTCTGCCTTCTTGCTTGCCTTCCTTCCTGGCTTCTTTTTTTCTTTTCTTCCCTTCCTCCCTCCCTTCTTCCTTCATTCCTTCCTCCCTCCCTCCTTCCTTCCTTTCTTCCTGCCTGCCTTCCTGCTTTCCTGCCTGCCTGCCTTCCTATAGTGCTGACGATTGTACATTGGCCTCCTGGTATGCATTCTACACTGTTACTAAGACTTTGAATCTGAGTCACAGTATAGAAGACCTAATGTCGAAGCTGGCGGGAATGATACTTGGCTTTAAGCTGAGGGCAAAGCTGGAGAAATGAAACTCCAAGCACAGAATCCCAAGAATCGTCTGGCAGGAAGCTTTTTTGTGTCCTGTGACAGGGCAGTCTGGTCTGGCCTCTTTGGTGTCTGCGATGTGGCAGTGGCGGAGGGCAGACCACAGGCCCGGTGTTGTCCACCAGGCTGAGGGGTTTGCTCTGTCATCTGCAGGCTAATGGAGACTTGGCCAGGAAAGCCAGGGATTTAGAATGGAATCCATGGCATGCTCCATTCGGACAGATCTAGCTGAGAGAAGAGGCGTCCAGAAAAAACACAGAGAGACCTTTGCCCTCCTCCTGCACTTAGGTGAAAGACAGAGTTAGCATAAGGTCCTCTGAGTGGTCCAGCTATTGTGGCTTTGCACCAGGCTTCAGGGTCCAATCTGCCATAGTGCAGGGGCTTAAGGTGTGCTGTCCTGGAAGCCAGGCTGTTAGCCACTACCAAGGCTTTGGGCAGCTACTAAAGGCAATCAAGCCTGGGCTGCAAATGGTTCCCTTGGCACCAAGAGAAAGGTAGTAGATACTCCCCAGGGGGCAGAATCTCCCAGCCTGTGGGGATGTCTCTCAGCCAGCTGCTCCCGTCATGCTCCTGAGCATGGCAGGTAAAGACTCCCACAAATCGTCCTCTGACCCCACACACACTCAACAAAAATGCAATAAAACAGCTTTATCTCATAAACGGACATACCGAAATACATGTGGACAAAGTGACGTAATGTCTGAGATACGATTCTATCTCAGGTCAGATGCAGAGGGATGAAGGGAGTTTGGTGTGATCATGCACAGACAGAGGTCCTCACTTTCCTGGCGTGAGGCGATAAATCGTGGGGCACGGGTTAGAGTCAGACTCACCATCATCACCTCCCATCTATGGATGAGTCATCTCTAAACCCCATGTGTGACATTGAGGGTGGCACCTAATGGTTCTCCATTGTCCATGATGACCACGGATGATGGTGCTCAGGCCACGCTGGCGCATGCCATCATGCTTGGGGGACAGGCATCAGTTAGCCTGTCACCCCGAGGCCTTGTTGGATGGAGCTGGGCTGTGGCTTGTCTCCTCAGGTGGGAGCAGGCCGATCAAGGCCTTAGGCTTTCCACAGCTCTGATGAGCAGGCAGCACAGTGGGCTCTGCTGGTAGAGGTGAAGGGGGCAAACGCGCACCTTCTTTGCCATCTGGGAGAAGTAGGGCTGGGTGAACATGCCCTTGGGTTGGGTGTCTTCTCAACAGCAAATGCTGCGCTCTACAGCACTGGGGGGTGGGGAGAAGGGCAGGGCTCTCTCCCAGAGAGGCTACGAGTGGGTTCACAGAGTGGCTGGTGAGGAAAGAGAAGCGGGAGCAAGCCGAGGTGAGTGGAAACAAGAGGGGAGGAGAGAACATGACTACAGAGGAATAAAAGAAAGAGGCCCCAAGGGCTTGGTGTGAGGAGAACGAGCTGGCAAAAGTGGCAAGCCCATTTCCCCCTCCTCCCTCCCTCTGAGCATTGTCTTCTCTGCCCTTCTTGGTCAGTCGAGAAGGGTGATGGGAAGAGTAACCGTAGCAGTCTGTAGATCCGTCTTTTCCCAGCAGCACCCTGGCTGCACCTAGCCTCACTCCCTAGGTCATTCTCCTTTTCAACTTTAAAAACTGTTTTAACTATGCAACGGGCTCCATTATGACCTTGTCATGCATGTAGAAAATACATTGGTCTCCCTCCTACTTCCATTAATTGTATTCTTTTTCACAACTACCCCCTCTTCTATTTTCAGGCCTGTGTATGTGTGTGCGTGCACGTGCGCATGTGCACACGCGTGTGTTTCATTAGGGATGTTAACAGGCACATGGCTTACACCACTGAAGAAAATGCCTCTCCCTACCATATCAACCGTGAACTGAGTTTAAGTCCTCAGGGAGGAGGGGCTTCTCCTGCTTGCGTGATCACATGTCCACAGGCCCTAATCTTACGCAGATCTGTGCCTGTGATCCCAGCTGCTGTGAATTCAAGTGTCACAGCCACGCCACGGATAAATGACTGAAGTGTGATGTTCAGCACGGTTCCCTCTCCTTCCCTTGGCCCTCACATTCTTTCTGCCGCTTCTATTTTTTTGAGGTGTAGAGGGGATTATATAGACGCCCCACTATGGTTGGGTACTCAACAGTCATTTATTCTCAGTCCTTTGGCTAGTTATGAGTCTCTGTTGTCACCACTGTGTGCATATACACACGCTCAGGTATTTAGTCTACATGGTGCATGCGTGCGTGCGTGTGTGTGTGTGTGTGTGTGTGTTTGTGTGCGTGTGTGTATTTGTGTGTGTGTGGCAGGGTAAATTGCTTGCTGGGGATGGGTCCTGAGGATGGCTCTCAGGGCGGTGCCCCAGGCAGAGTACAGGTACGGAGGACATGACATGTCTGCCACACAGAGCTGGCGAGGCAGAAGGGGGTCAACCCACAACAGTCACTGGTGGTGAGCTGCAGAAGGTCACCTGTCTTCCCTCGGCTTCGGAGCATCAAGAAATCTCTCAGAAGCCCTCTCGTCCATCAAATGTGAATGGGAACCAGCCTCCCTTCAACCTCCGTGGAAAACCAAACTGTGAATTGTGAAAGGGGATGGATGCAGATAACCCATAAGCCCCTCTCCCAGTCCCTCCTCCTGCCTGCCTTATTGCCCTGTGAACTCCACAGGGACCATGAACACACCCCCAGCCCTCGGCCCCTGAAGCAACTCCTAGAATGAAAAAGGACTTAAAGTCTAGAAAGATATAAGATTTCTACATTCAAAGGTAGCAAAATGGCATGGCAGACAATATGGGCCTGGACATCAGGAGGCCTGGATTCAAATCTTTGATCATTCAGCATGTGTGCATGTGTGTGTGTGTGCTTGTGTGAGTGTGTGTATGTGGGGAGGATGTGTAGTAGAAAGCCACCTGTAGCGGTCTTCTTAAAAACTCTATTTGGGGTGTTTAGGCCTCTACCTCCCTTCCACCAACCCCAACCTTAAGCAGGACAGAGAAAAGGTTAGCGGGAAGAGAGGCCCAGACCCCTTCTCTAGACTATTTAAGGTCATGGGATTCTTTTAGGGCTCTATACCAATCTCTGTCAACAGAGGACACAGCTAGCCGGCTCCTTCACGCCGCTGCGCCCTGAAGCATTTCTGTCTGTCTGCTCCAAACCGCCACGCTGTCTCTGGTCTCTGGAAACTGCTGAATACCACATGCCAACACGGAAAGCCACACAGTGTCTTTCTCAGCCTCATATTTATACTCTGAGCACGCCCCTCTCAGTGCAGCATGTGGAAGGCCGTTACCAGCTGGCAAATGCCACGCTCAACAAGTGACAACTAACAGCTGTGGACAAACTGCAGCACAACTGAAATCCTACACTTGGGATTAAAACGAAAGCATTTTTATATAACATACAAAGAGGCCAAAACTTCCGTTACAGGTGTGTGTGCGTGCGCGTGGGCATAACTGGGAATTTAAACCCTAAGCCTGTGCATCTTAGACAAGTGCTCGCCACTGGGCCCCAGCCCCTTGTTTAACCCTTTGTTTACCGCAGATGTAGCAAAGGCATGGGGCTGAAGGCCATTCATGGGATTCTTGCCCTCTTTTGGGCTGGATGGTTCCAGAGGTCCCTTCCAACACTGTCACTCTTTGCTTCAGGCACACGTCTGTCTCCTTGAGATCTGCCAGGACCAGTGGAGGAAATGGTTGCCAGGGTCTTGCTGAAGTTGAGGAGATTGGGAGGGGAGGGAGTGAGAGAGGAGTGGGGGGGGGGATCGGGGAAGGCCTGGAGGGGCGGTAGGGAAGATCTCCTGCTGGTCCCTCCAGGGAGCCAGCCTGGATGCTCAGGTCTTGTCAACTGTGAGCACAGTGTAAGCTCTGCCAACAGCAGCTGAGGAAGCAGGATTTAGTCAGCATTAAACTGTATTAAGTTGTGCTGTCTCTACAAAGAGCGTGTTTTACAATAAACATGATGCCAAAGGCATCCTGAGAGCCAGTGGCTTTGTGCCATCTAGGCCCTAGTGCAGAGAGCTGGTCTCCCTCGCGATCTCATGCACTCATGCAGGCACGCAAGCACGCACATAGGCACGCACTCGTAACAGGAAACCCAGCTTCAGCCTCTTCCGGTTTCTTCAAGCAGAACACCACCCAGGGATAAGCATTTGACCCTGGCTGGCCAATCAAGAGACTCCGGGCTACTGTGAGTGTCCCAGACACATCGTGTGACACAAACAAGGCCGAGCGCTGTCTTGGGATCTTTCCCACCGGTGGAAAATCGCGGCTGCTGAGCTGTTGGACGTCATGATCACCCCACAGACCACCGCTGTGGCAGGACAGATGGGAGTAGCTGTCAAAGATGAGAAGAGAGGCCAGGCTTGCTGCTGTCTGAGTCCCTGACCTCAGAGCTCCCAAGGCCAGCCCAGCTCCTGAGCTTCTTGATTCCTTAATAAAATACTTTGTTTACTTAAACCAATATGTGATTTTTATCACTCCAAATCAAGAGAATTCTGCATGGATTGATCCCCACTTAATTCAGAGCGGTAAAGCACCCGGCCTAGGTTTACCCAGCACATCTCCCGGGACCTGATTCTTCACTTTCTTCACTTGGTGTAGTCCCTTCAACTCAGGGTTCCATACCCTCTGCCTCAGTGTTCAGGCTCAGGCCACAGCAGCAACAGTACAAAACCCACCTACTCGTGCTTACCGAAGCCCCCCGGGGGGAGCTGTGACAAAGCTGGGGCTGAGTGTATGCACTTGGACTCAACAAGAGACAGCCTGTGCCAGTGTGGGCCGCAGCCGCCCCTCCCTGGACAGCCACCTTCTCTGCTTCAAGAAAAGGCAGTCCTCACCTTTGCGGAAGAGTTTGCAGATGGAAGCACTCATGCTGCCCAGCAAGAGGTACTGGTGTCCCCCTTCTCATAACAAATGACGAACCTAAGCCGCGGGGCAATTACAGAGGGCCGTGCATGAAGCAAGCCACACAACCCACAGGCACACAGCTGAGACATGCCCCAGCATGTAGAGATAGTATCTCATGTTGCCCAGGCTGGCCTCACGTGCCTGGGCTCTGGCTGTCCTCCTGCCTCAGCTTCCTAAATAGCTGACCCGACTGCATAGACACCTCAGTGCGGCATCTTCTTCAGGAACCACGGCCATTGGGCAGATCTGGCTTAGGGAGGGAGGGAGAGGGCACAATGGGTGTTTTGAGGTTGAAATCAGCAAGTCTGTATGCTGGTTACTTTTATCCGTGGATTAGAGTGCACTTCCCTATTGGCCACTTCAAGGAAGTCTGTGTGGCTTGCACAATCACCTAAGAAAGGGGAGACAGTGTTAGTCCTTGCTATTTGTGGGGGCTGCTTGGATGCGCGTTATTTCAGCAGAGCCTCCCCAGCACCATACCAGTTGCAGAGCAAACTTTCGTGTCCCTGGATTGTCGGAATCCTCTGGGAAGGCAAGGGTAGCCGAAGCCTGAGAGGGGGCTACGCTGTGCATGAGTGTGCAGGTGTGTTTTCACGTGTGTGTGTCTTTGTGTATGGGGAGAGCCTTGAGTGCTCCTGCGAGAATGAATTCCAGTTGAGAGGCGCTTGTCAGCATGGAGGGGAGCGTTCCGCCCGCTGCCCATGTTTGCAGTCACTCAGGCTTAGCTAAGTACACAGCAGCCAGGAGCCTAGTTTCAGCAGCTGACACCAGTAAGCAGCACAAAAATGTAGGTGCAGCGCCCCCTCCTTCCTTCCCCCTCTTCATGGGCCTGGCTCGGCCAACAAGTCCGCTCGGGCAGCATCAGGGAACAAGTGCAGGGCAGCTCTGGGGCCATGTGAGCACTCGTGCGCATGTGTGCACCACATGCACGTTTCTGGGGTGTGTGTGTTGGGAAGGTGTGGGCTGTAGCTTCTTGTCCGGCTTGGTTCTGGCTCTTTCCTCCGAGCTTTGACTGTCCAACTGTCCAATGGACAAAATGATGCCTGCCTCCCAGGCCTGCTGCTCCCTACACAGAGAGTGAGGTCCCAGAGCTGGTCTGAAGGGGCCCCGGGAGATCATTATTCTCATGCTCTCATTTCTTGGACAGGGATGATGAGACCAAGATGGGGACAGGGAAGCGCCCGGGTCACAGAGCAAGTCTGGTGCAGACTGACTGGAACTCTGGCCTCCTCCTGGCTCCTGGGAAGGGCGTGCTAAGTACAAGCCAGTCCAGGGAAGACAAGAGCAAGATGCTGTCGGAGGCGAGCTCTCACCGGCTTCCTCGACCTTCCATACAGGTGTCATTTTGAGGGCAACACACTCTGTAAACATTACTTACGAGCACAGACTCACGTGGATTCCGCCGGAGGGGTCTTACAGATTATTAGCTCAGAGAGACATACAAAGGACAGTATGATCTGGGTTTGCTGAGCGTGTTTGATTTACTTTATGATTACAAGTTCATACGGAGTTCTTGAGGATCATCTGGCCCCTTTAGTGATTGACACTGCTCGAACCCAGTTCTTCCCAAGAGATAAATTGCTGAATGGATGGAGATGTGGTGGCCAGGTTCTAGGACCACTTGTCATTTGGCTTAGTCCCAGCCAGGCAATGGCTCTCCTGTGAACTGCTAGGCTGGTCCTCTTCCGTGTGCTAGCTCTGCCCACATCTGCCCACTGCAGAGCTCAGCTCAACACCATTTCTTCTCTTGGACTTTCCCCTCGCCCTCTGAACTGTGCTTCTCACATGGGAATCCAGTCCAGATTTCTCCTAGAGACAGAAACTGAAAAGCCCTCATCCCACTCAGGACTGGGCAGCTGCGATGGAAAGGAGCGCCCAGTGGGATGGCTGGGAAGGAGAACTCGGAGTTAAGACCTGCAGGTCCTCTGCTGCCGTTCAGCCTGTAGTGGCATGCTGCTACTTGCTGAGTGGGCTAGACCCTCTACATACAAATCACATGCACCTTTTTGGCACCCACCAGGCTCTTCACACACATTAATGTGATTCCTGACACCAGCCGTGCTCCAGTGTTTGTGATGAGGTACCCAAGGCTCAGAGACCTCATCACTTGCAGCAAGGGAGCTGCTGTTGATCTCAGGGCTGATTTCCTGGTCCTTGCAAATACAGTAATGGCTCGGGGCTTCTTTCCATGTGCCGTGTTCCCAGGAGGTTAGAACCAAGCACCTTCCCCAAGCAGGGCCTCTTCCCTTGGTGTGTGGGGTGGCTTTTCCCCGGTGTGGACTCCTTGGGTCCTTGCCCACATTAGCCTTCATTCTTCACATGAGCAGGTAATAAGGGGGACAATGTGGTCTCGAGTAACCTGTCCAGTTTTTGCTGTGGCTTTTGACTGCAGAGGTGAGGAGGTGGTGCCCAGGACACAGACTCAGTTTTATCTGCTCGCCTTAGATGGGCTGGGATGCGGTAACTCACCCTCTACAGAAGCTGGGAAGGTTCACACACCTGCTGAGAAGCAGAATCACCTTGGGAGTTCTGGCCCAGGGATCCCTGTGTTCTTCTCCTGAGGAGACACAGTGGTCTCTCATAGTGTTCCGGGGAGCAATCCCAGGGCGACAAACACCATAGCCAAGCACTCTACTTCTGAGTCACAACTCTGACACACACTCTCAGTGACTGGAGGTAAAAGCTCAGGAGCCCCTGCCTGAGTGTCCGGGCTTGGGATCATTTTAGGCAACTTTACTGTACGCTAAAGCTCCAAACCACTTAAGACAGTTGTAGTACAAGATTTTGTTGTTTTGCCCTGATTCAAATAAGAGTTGAAGCGATAGAGAAAAAATATTTTTAAAATTTAAAAATTTGTATTCCCAAATTATGTCCTAGAATATATATGTGCACTTTGGGAGACATTTTCAAAATGTTCGTAGCTGCCACCGGTGCCTAGCAGCCTAAGTGTCTTGAAATGGAATGATATGGTGAATGACCGAGCGGTAGTGAATTTGTTTCTTAAAACATTATTTTTACTATTTTATTATTCATGGATGTGGGTATGTGCATATAATTGTGGTGCCTAATGAGGCCAGAAGAGAGTGTCCGATCCTCAGCGGCTGGACCTGCTGAGCGGCTGGACAGCTCTCACCTGCAGGTGTCTGATGTGGGTGCTGGGAACCAACCTCAGTTCCTCTGTAAGAGCCGAGCACACGCCTAACTGCTGAGCCACCATTTCAGATTCCAGAGATTTTCTTTTTCAGTGTGTGTGTCTGTGAGTCTATGGCACATGTGTACCTGCAGAGGCCAAACAGGATGTTGGACACCCTGGATCTGGAGCTGCTAGTGTGAGTGAGCCCCCAATCACGGGTGCGAGGGACCAATCCCAGGTCCTCTAGGGGTGCAGTGTGCACCCGTAACTGCTGAGCCATCTCTCCAGCCCTTAAAGTTGATACATTGATACAGTAGGCTTCTGGGCATCAGTGAAAATAAAACAGGCCATTGTTTGTTTGTTTTTGCAAAAGTATGAGTGAATTTTCAAACAGTGTAGTGTGAGAGAATCTGGACACTAAAAAATAAACATCCTAAGATTCCCCCCTGTAAGGAATTTCCAGCTGTTACAAATGGGAAAACTAATCAAAATGGTTGATTTGGGAGTGTTGGTTTCTGCGGTGTGGGAACGTTGTGTGGGCTGTAGGTGCAAATGTTGGTTCCTGCAATGGTGAAAACCTGTCAGGCTCTACACGTGGTTAAGTACACCTTACTATGTGGGTATTATACTTCAAGGTTCTTTTTTTAGAAAAAAACCTAACAAAGAAAAAGTAAGCAGTGGAAATCTTAGAGAACTCTAAAACATTGATGTCAACCCACAGTCACTGACCAGACAACAAAGCAATGGATCCGTTGAGGGGTACTCTGCCCCGAAACCCATGCACCTGGCCACAGGAACACACCTGGGAAGGAACAGCCTCGAGATGGAAGGTACACTAACTAGAACCGAATGACGAGAACGCCGTTTGTCCCCGGCACACAGTAAGTCTCAGATGCTTACTGAACCACATGACCTCACCACAGGCCGCATCTCTAACAGGGCAAACTCCTAGTCAGAGTGAAGTGGGGTTAGCAGGGGCTGAGAGGCAGGGAGGACAACTGGAGTCATTAGTTGTGTAAGATGAGGGAGTACTGGAGACTAAATGTTGGTCATGGTGATATTAGTGATGAATTTACCTCGTGTTCTCACCATACACACACACACATACTTGCCATGTGTGCACACACAAACACACATACCATCTACTACACATTCACGTATGTACACACACACACACACCATCTACTACACATACACGTATGTACACACACACACAGTGTTTGTGAAAGACTGGATTTGTTAATCAGCTTGACTGTGCAAGTAATTTCAAAATGTATCCATATGTCAAGGCCTAAATGTATAAAATTTTACTTGTCAATCATACTCCAATAAGACTAGAAATAGTATTTGTTGAGCACGTGGATAGCAAATTTGTCGGATGTTGCCAAAGTGATGCTTAGGGTGAAATTTCTAGTTTTATTTGTCTCGCTCTTAAGAGTGACACGAAGATGCAATCCCAGAATCTTCACACTGAGGCCAGCTTGGGCTACACAGCTAGTCCCAGGTTAGCACGGGCTATCTAAAAACGAAACAACGAGAGGAGTGAGACCAGCTAAAATTTCAGTCGTGGAAAATAACAAGAACAGACGCAGGGGGAGCAAGAGATGAAGTCAGTGGTACGAACACCAGAACAGAGCAGCCAAATCCCAGGCTGGGGCTGGGGCTCAGCTGTGGAGCTGTTGCTTAGCATGCACAAGGCCCTCGGTTCGATCCCCGGGACTGCAGCAAGCAAACAACAGCCAAACCCCTAAAACAAAACAAAGCAGCACAGATCAGCCAAACAGAACCAGTTCCCTGAGAAACAACAGCCAGATGAGCCTTAGGATACAGGAATAACGACAGACAATGCCAACAACGACAACGTCAGGTTGAAGGAGAAACCGAACCACAGTCTTGCAGATTTACAAACAGGTGACACAGTGGGGCAGTGGTGGAGGTGGGCAGGGTGCGAAAGGTCAGGGCATCCTTCAGGGAAGGGTGAGGGCATCTTGATGATCCCAGACTCACCAGCATCCCGGGTCACGGTGAGGGCCAGGATCAGCACACAGTGCGGCCATGACAAACAGGTTGGGTGGGACTTGGGAGGTCGTTAGAGACAGCCAGCCTGTCTGGACCTTTCTTCCCTGCCCTAGCTTCCTCCTCATGGGTTGTCATCTGGAGAAGGCTGGCATCAGGCCTCCGCCCATTTCAGGGATGCTTTGGAGGAGCCCGGTCCCTCTCTAAGAGCCTCAAGGGTGGCCAGGCTAGCTCAGCCTCCAGCAGGCTTACTCAGTGGGAGGTTGAGAGCACCACACCCAAGAACTGCTTCCCAGAGCTATGTGGGCCAGGGTACAGGGCCCGAGGAACCGGGTCATGGATGAGGCCCCAGGAGACGGTAGTCACCTCTACCCCCACTGGCTCACTCTGCTGTGAAACCTATTTTCCAACTATCACTGTTCCCTCCTCTAGCGGCTCTGGCCCTGTCTTCTCCTGTCCTCCCTCTTCCTTCCTCATGCTTACAGGCATGTGTGGCTAGTGTTTAATAGCTGTCCCCTCAGAGCTGTGTGCATGCACTCTGTGGATAGATTTATTATGAGTCCTGAAAGGAGTGTGTAGCCTGCTAAGCATGAAAGCTGTGAAATGCTCTTCGCTGGAACGCCACGCACCTTGGAACTTCAATGCTCTCCCCTCATAAAGCCACTGTCCAGTTCTGAGCTTCTATTAGCAACAGTGGTGTTACACACTCACCGCAGAGCATGCGCCATCAGATTGGGTAAGGGAGACCCTCTTGCCATGGTCGTTCCTGGGTGATGACCGACATGTTCATTTATATTCAGTGAGATGGAAATGGGAGCAGGACGACGTGTGACAGAGCCTCAAGCAGGCATCAGGGACCGGAATAAGGCTTTGCTTAATCGGACAATGGTTTTAAATGCTCCAAGGTCATCACCTGTAATATTTGCAGTTTTAAAAGCTATAAACATCACAAAGTTCTTTTTTCCTTAAAAGATGGTATCTTACATGTCAGGCTCATGCCTGCAATCCTTGCATATGGGAGGCCAAGAGGATTGCTCTGATTTCTGAACTAAGTACAGTGTGAAGGTATGTCTCAAATCTATGCACGCAAACACACACATGCACACAGCAGAGGAGGGGAGAGGGAGGGGGAAGGCTGGACTTGAACTCCAGGGCTCAACTGATCTTCATGCCTCAGCCTTCTGAGAAACTGATTACACCCAGCTTGAGACCTTTCACGTTAACCTGCATTATGAATATTTTCTGTTTCTTTCTGAAGTGCAGGGTCTAGACCGTAGACAAATAATGAAACAGTAAGTCAAGTCCTGGTACATGGAGCTTGTGGCCACAATGGCCGCCATATCACTGAGCACAGAGGGAAGAGACACAGTGTGCCATTCTGTAACCTTCCCTCCACGCAGAGGCGAGAGGCCTGAGTGTCAGGAGCAGAGGCCGGAACGTATTCAGACCTGCCGGTAGTGCCAGAGTTTCAAACAGTGCCTAATGAGTTGTAAATGTGGTTGTTGTTGTTATTATTGTTATTGTTGAAACAGGGTCTCATGTAGCCCAGGCTTGCCTCAAACTCACTCAGTAGCCTAGGATCACACTTTTGTTTATTAATTATTCACGTACTTATTTAGAGGAAATGTGCATGTGTGTGTGCGTGCACGCATGTGTGTGTGTGCACGCATGCGATGACACTCATGCATCCCAAGGCACATGGGAGATTACAGGTCTGTTCTCTGGACTGGGTTCTCTCCTGCCACTTGTAGGATCCAGGGATCCAGCTCAGGTTTTCAGGCCTGTGCAGACATTTCTCCTTTCACTGGACTACATTTATCTAAGCACTGAAAACATAGCATCGCCTTTCTATGCTCACAAACCCTCCTTGTTCACTTCAGCCAGTGCCTACAGCTTTCCGGGTGTCTGTGTGAGGCTAGTGGTGCTCTGCCTCTGTGTCTTGGGGCTGACACCGAGTGGAGTCCCTTGTGTAGGTGTGTGCTGAAGCTGCGTCTTGGAGTAGTCCTCTGCACTCTGGACCCAAGCATCTTATGACCTTGTTCTCTGGGCAGGGACAGATTCTCAGCCGTGATGATGGCTGTTCATCTGTTTCCCCATCATCAAAGTGCTAAGGACATAGGGGTCAGCACTCTCTCTACTCTCTTTTTCTCAGACATGTGGATGTAGGTGCTCGCATTGGCCTTATCTACAACTCATGACTTCTCATGGAATGTCCCAAAAAAGATTTTCTACATTCCCTATTTTTTTTCCTATTGATGATAGATAGTGTCTACACTGGCTAACCCAAATTCGCTGTGTGTTTCCTTTGGCACATACCGGTTTTGTTTTTTCAGGTTCACTAGTGCCGTGTCATTGCTGTCGGTGTTTTCAATTCAGAAAATGGGAAATAATTTAACTGGCATCGTTGTATTGTTGTTCTATGGTTTTGTCCCAGTGACTAGCGCTGTTGGACATTTTGCTGCCAAATTTTTCTCCTGCGTGTCCGCTTAAGCAGACACCACCAGCCCCAGGAGCCCCTGGAATGGAAGGCCCTTGAAGACTTTGGGCTGTAGCTTGAATCTGTACAGCGGCCACAGTTACTCTCTGGTGTGCATCTCCTGTCTGTCTGTTAAATATGTCATTTTGCTGGGATAGTAAGGCAACTTCTGAGTCTTTGCTTCCACTCTGAGAAGACAGAAATGATCACTCAGCTTGTTAGCTGACTGAGGACACCCACATCCACTCCCTTTCACCCCCCATTCCCATACACCCTTACTTCCACACTGACCTCCCAACACTCACTCACACACACACACACACACACACACAAGCACGCACACGCATACTCACACACACTGGGCATTACAGCCTGGCTGCTTTATTTTGTGGGTTCATTATGTGGTGTGCAGCTTCCCAGTGGCCTTATGCCGTTCAGCTCTTGGCTGAACTCTGAGTGTCCCAAGACGCTGGATCAATCATCCTAAGAAACAAAGGTGGCTACACTTGGCTTTATTAAAACCGTGCACAAACGTAGATGACAAATATCCTTAGAGCTGCATCAAACTTGGCCCCGGCGCCACGCCCTTTAGATGCACGCTAACCCCTACAGCCCTGTGGGACAGGCATGGTGGGACAGTGTTACCGGTAAGGATGTGGACATCTTTGCACCCATGGGCTTGGGACTCGTCGAGCTGCATGTGAAGTCGGCGTGATTCGGGTGTCTGTGTTTGGCTCCCTCACATGTTTGCTCATGTTCAAAATGCAGGATGTGGGGAAATCTCCCTGTGAACAATAAAGGAGCATTGAGCGGATGAGCTCACGGGGCTTTTTGTTTGGGATGGTACCTGTTTATCTAAGGGACTCTCCTCAAATCACTCAGACCGCCCTTGTAGCCAGTAGCTGGGCCACCCTGCATCTGAGACATAGGCGTTCCTCACTAGAGTTCATAAGGCCATGAGTCAGTCTATCTGCATGACTTGTTATGGGCAAATTCAAGAGGAAGGGACCATCATTGCCATTCTGATGGCACACAGAGGCCTCTGAGATTTCTGAAGACAGATAGGATCGGTTGAATGCTGTGGCGCTTGAAGAGTTCCTCGTGGGTGGCCCTCACAGACAAGGTAGCTAGTATCACATGTCAGAAAGACCAGGATGCAAACTGGCTCTGGCACCGGTGTGAGCCTGGGTAGCTCACTGAACTCCTCCATTGGCACAGTCCTCATGTGCCTAGCCATGGCGCTTGGCAGAGGCCTGTTCTATGCTGACACTAGGTCTCACTTTACTTTAGCCTCAGGAATTAACCCCTTCTTCAGGCTAATGTCACTGCCTACCCAATCCCTTCCGGTTCCTTAGCGTTGGGGGTCTTGCCTGCAGCCCTTCCTGCCCCATCAAAGGACAGAGCACAGGACTGCTGGGGCACAGGGGTGCTGGTGCTGAAGAACCTGGGAGAGTCTTCAGGTCCCTCTGATGACTGATTAGCAGTCCCCACATCCCTTGTTCTTGACACGGACAACCTAAGAATGTGACCTCCACAGAGCTCCCTGGTGGGACTTGCCCAGTTGCTCCTGAGGGGCTGAGAGGTTTGCCAAGGTAGTTCTGAGGGCCTCCTTACCTTCCCCACCCTACTCACCCACCTCCAGGTTCTTGGGAGCACTCCCCAGTAGGCCAGTCTTACAAGACTCCTGCTCACAGGTAGCTTTGAGGAAGCTGGACTCAGCATGCAGCTGTGGAGGGCACCAACCTTACTGTAAGGTGAACCGCACGTGGTCTTGCTCAGGCCCCCTGGGGACATGTCTGCTCAGGGCCAAAAGCTATCCCAATCAGCCACTCACTAGAAAGAAAGAAAGAAAGAAAGAAAGAAAGAAAGAAAGAAAGAAAGAAAGAAAGAAAGAAAGGAAGGAAGGAAGGAAGGAAGGAAGGAAGGAAGGAAGGAAGGAAGACCCAAGCTGGGTGTGGCAGTGCACAGCTGTAGTCCCAGTACTCCGGAGTTGGAGGCAGAGGATCAGAAGTTCAAGGTCATTCTCAGCTATGTAGAGAGTTTGAGGCCAGCCTGGACTACCAACCAAACATGAAATAGCTATGTCTTCAGAAGTTCTTTGAGAGAAGCATTTATGGGTCATGGAGATGGCCACCAAACCTGATGATCTGAATTCAATCCCAGGGACCCACGTGATGGAAAGGGAGACCCCACTCCTGCAAGTTGTCCTCTGGGCGTCATGGCACAGACATACCCACACACAAGCATGTCCCCCACACAAAATAAACAAGTAAGACAAGCATTAAAAAGTAATAATAACAGAACAATCACCTCTGGGTGTAAAGCTGAAACCATTTCCACACGCATGGCTTCATCTGAGTCTTGTTGCTTGTCGGTGCAGGAAGAGGTAATTAGCCCCTTCTCGGGGAAGCACAGAGACACTCCATTCCACTGTTCTGATAAAAAGGAAAACTGTCTTAAATTCACCATTATAAAAATATATTTTCATAACATTTGGGGTATACAGAAAAAAAGAACAATATGAATTTTTTTCCCTCATAGGTCCAAAGCTTGCTTTCAGTCTGCTAGCCATTTCTTTCTTTCTTTTCTTTACTTTTCTTTGTTTGTTTGGTTTGGTTTGGTTTTCAGTGTAGTAGCCCAGGTTGGCCTTGGACACACTGCCTCTGCCTCCTCAGTGCTGGGATTACACATCTTATGGGTCCGGTTTTTACTTTTCTTGATGTAGACCCTTCTATTTCATTTATATAATCCAGATAAAAAGTTATATGTTATACATATGTGTAATGTCATCAAAGGATGCTGTGGGCTGTTACATGTGACCTATGCCCACATTTCTCCATGGGGACAACTTGGGTGGCTGGCCTTTTGGGTTCAGAAGAAACTGGCATTTCCCTGGCCCAGGTAGGAAAGAGTGGGGAACAGCTCTGGCCTTGCCATCATGTCCCAGAAACAGGCACAGCCATGGGCTGCAAGCACAACAGGCTGAGTGCACCCTGGAAGAGAAAGATAGAGGGCTGGAGAGATGGCTCAGCTGTTCTTGCAGAGGATCCAGGTTCAATTCCCAGCACCCACACGGCATCTCACATCTGTCTAAAACTACATTCCATGAGATCTGAGGTCCTCTTCTAACTCCCACGGGAACCAGGCACTCATGTGGCACATAGACATAGATGCCAGCTACACAACTTGTATACATAAAATAATAAATAAAAAAGAAAACATGAAAGGAAAAATAAGGAAGGAAAAGAAGAATGGAAGGGAAGGAAAGAAGGAAAAGGAGGGAAAGAAGGGAAGGAAAGAAGGATCAGAAAGGAAAGAAAGAAGGGAGGGAGGAGAGGAAAGGAAGAGCAAGGAAGCTAGAAAAGCATCAGAGCTGCTGGAAGGCAGACTGCAAGCAGGGAAAGAAGAGCCCCTTTCCCATTGGAGGAAGTGGGTGTTTGTGATCAAGAGCATGCCAGTTTGAACCCATCAATCAGCTAGGAAAAGCAAATAGTTCAGGAGACTGCAGAGTGCTGACCCAAAGCGAGGCCAGGGCGTGGCTGTACACAGGAAATGCAGCCTGAGGACTGTCTGGGCTTCTGGAGCCAGACAGGGATAGTTCACTCCCCCGGGACTCAGGCAAGGGGCCTTTCTGGCTGGCCCTCTCAGCCTAACACCTGTCCTGCCTCAGCGCTGTGCTAAGTGCTTTGAATGTGCTTTTCATCTTGTCTCTCAAAACCCCTATAAATGATGACTGCCATCTACCCCTTGTCTTACAGAGAAAGAGTCTCAAACAAGCCAAAGGTTGTCCTCAAGCCTCTGTGAGTAGGGGATGGAACCCCTAAGCAGACTGGTTGGTCTTGGGAGCTGTGATGCCCTCCCCCAGTGGTTGTAATTCTGAAATCCACATCGCAGTGAAGGCACAGACTCTGCTCTCCCATGGCCAGTTCTGCAGTCACGGCGAAGGCCAGAGATGAGTTTTCCCTCCAGTCCCCTACTTCACCTCCCCTAAAATCCCTCTACCACCTACAACCTCTACAATCTGCCCTCCAAACCCAGCTGTGGTCCACTGTCTCCCACACACATCAGGAGTTCTTTCTAAAAGTCCTGTCATTATAGCTCTCTTCTCTTAACAATGTGGCACAACTCTTAGGGTTCCGCTCTCCCTGATGACATCATTCTCTCTGATGACATCACTTCCTGCTAAGATGCTTTCAAGAATCTTCCACACTTACACAATGAAGACCACCTTTCACACTCTGGCACCATAGGTCCCCAGGGTGTGACACAGCCAAGTGCTCTTTTCTCCCTCCTTCCCTGTCCCCCAATGCTTATGCTCCCATGTTTCTTCAAACTGAGGTGTCTTACCTTTTCTCTACCGCTCACAGCCTTTCTGACCCAGCTCTGCCTTCTCCTTGAAGCTCTCTGGTCATTTCAATTTGATGTTGTCCTTTCTTAATACTGATTGTTCTGTGCCTTGGAATGAAGTTGGTGCATTTCTTCTTCTCTTACAGAGTACTGCAGGAGAGGTGGGCAAGCTGCGGGACACACAACACTCAGAAGTTGAGGCAGGAACCGTATGCTTCTGAGGTTAGCCTGGGCAACACACAGAGTTCGAAGCCAGCCTGAGTTACTTAGAGTTCAAGGCCTGTCCCAGAACCCAAACCCAAACCAAATCAAAACAACAGAAAGAAAGAGAAGGCGGTATAATAACTTCATGCCACACACCCTGAGGAGAGTGCTTTCTCAGCGCCTATTACTGCAAGAATTAGAAGGATGCTGGCAGGAATTTTCTCATGGGTTAAAAATCCTGACCCGAGGCTTCGGATTCCAACAACTGCAGCACTTTCATGTTAGCAAGGCTCGCTGTTTCCAGTCAGTGGAGAGCAGCCAGGGACTGGCTGTGACCAGGTCGTGCTGGCTTTGCTACTGCGTGGAAGAGGCTCCCTGCTGCCCTGAATTTATGTCCATCCCTTCGGTACACTGCCATCTGGACTGGGTCACTGCAAGTGGAAGGTCAGTACACGTAGCTGCATCTGGGAGCATCTGGGAGCATCCCTGGATGCACAGGAGACCTCTCCCTCCTCACTGCTTCAGCCTCAACCACCTCCTTGATGCTGGCTAAGTTTCATTATTTTTATTTTATTTTGATTTTTAAAATCATATATTTGATGTGCATGCATGCTTGTGTGATGTGTACAGGGAGTGTGTGTGTGTGTGTTTGTGTGGAGGAGGAGAGGGGACAAGTTTGGGTGTTGATCTCAGCCTTCCACCTGGTTTGAGGCTGGGTCTCACTGTTGTTGGGTGTTACCTTTGCCAGGCTAGCTAACCCTGCAGCCTTTCCTGTCTGTGCTTCGCATATCCTGTGCAAGTGTTGGGATTGCAGATATGCAGGCTATCGCATGAGCTCTTATTCGGTCTGGGGTTTTAAACTCAGTTCTCTTTGCTTTCATACCAAGTGCTTTACACACTGAGCCTCAGTTTTATTGTGTTTAAGGATTTTTACCCCCTTGATGTTCTAGGTATGAGAGAAATGTCAGAGGGTGTCTCATAGCTTTGCTTGTCTTAGAGTAAGGCTCTGGGCTTTTTTTCAGCCCTTAAGAGCATATTCTGTTGTATTGGCTTTTGTAATAGGAAAAAAAGAGAAAGGTTTTTAATTCCAGGTCATAGTAAACGTGGGTGGGAAGCCTCCGGAGTTGTTTTCTGGCTTTATACAAGCTGGCGAGAATGAAGCCAGGGAGAAAACATCTGAGAGTGATGTGCAGCTTAAAGAATGTTTACCCAACCCAGGTAAGAATCGTTTGCCAATAAAAGGGCTCCCCCCTCAAGCCTGTCCCCAGAGCCATGCAATGTCACCCTGAAGAAGGTCAAGTGGCCTCATGCACTCGCTAATTCCCTACATTCCTGAGTAAGAGGCACAGGGGTGGTCGAGGTCACTGCTCTCACAGCAGCTGGTGGCCAGGAGATTAGGGCGAGAGACCATGGCAAAATTCAAACACTCTAGCCTTCCTTTTGGAGGCTAAGAAGGGAGTCCTGAGACCTCGTCCGTTCTGAGTGCAATCTTTAAAAAGGAGCTGTCAGGTGGATGAAAGCCTAGCGCTGTTTAAGATGGCGAGATTTACATGGCATGTTCCGATCTGCCCCAGCCTCTGGCCACCATTGCCAGGGGCTCACTTTCTGTGCTCCCACTCTCTTCCTTTGTAACATATGGGTCAGAGTCGGGGACAGCTGGTTCCTGATGCTTCCCTTACCACTCAGAGTACTCTGAGCCTAAGGAAAGTAGGGCGACCCCCATTTGACAGATTTTTACAGCTCACCAAGGAGAGGAATCCTGGAGTGTCTGAGTGACTCTGAATGCCCTAACTCCTCACACGGAAGGCCCCATAATATTGCTGACTCTGAAATGTTCATACTCCAGGCAAAAATGTGTGCTGTCGAGGGTGCACCGTGGGAAAGGTCTGGGGGTCCCTACTTTACAGCTCAGGCAAATGTGTGACCCCCTCCCCCAATAATGCTCACGTGCTCCCTGTAGCATCTTGAAAGGCTGTTTTATCCATGTAATATAAACACGGTTTCCACAACACTTAGAGCAGATGCCACAGATAGGCAGGAATGAGCCCTCAAAGGCAATAGTGCA
Source organism: Pachyuromys duprasi (assembly GCA_028658305.1). NCBI lineage: Eukaryota > Metazoa > Chordata > Mammalia > Rodentia > Muridae > Pachyuromys > Pachyuromys duprasi. The sequence goes on from CM053763.1 coordinate 89,592,659, forward strand.
GCCATCTCTCTTAGACACCGCAGGAAACAGCCAGCTGGTGGAGTCCACCCTGAAAGGCCTGAGCTGAGAAGCACCCTCATGGGACAGGGGACCCATAGTGACATCAGTGTAAAAGAGCAGCTCCCAATCACCCATTCTCCTGACAGTATTCTTTGGCCAATCAGATTGCTTGAATCCTTGTCTCTACTTGTTGGCATCCTCTGGCTCTTCAAGGCCAAGCAATGCTGGGTCTTCTCTACTCATCTATAGCATAGGCACTGCGTGCAAGGAAGAGCCAGGTATGGCAAACCTCTTGGTGGCCTCGGCCTGCCCTGACAGGCAGGGGAAATGTTCTTGTGCACCAAAAGAATGAAGTTGAGTTTGACAGAGAGTCTGACTGATGCATCCATAGTGGCGACCATGCTAGAAAGATCCTCAGTAATCATGTGTTCAAAATTGGTCGTCTTTTAGATGGAGAAACTGAGGCTGTCTTTCAAGAAACTCTACGGGCTTAGAAGAGAAAGCAGAACTGTGTGACAGGCTCTATTTAGCCCTCACTTGGGGACATATTAATCTGTAACTTTGTTACATGATTTTTATAATGAAATGTGTTTGTTTTTAAAGAACTTAATAGAATATGGTTTCTTCCTCACTATTCTCTCGCTGTTACCAACACATTCCTCACTCTAATCTCATATAGTCTTGGTTAGGATGCTTTTTAAAATTTCACACTGTCTTTAAAAAAGAAAAAAATTCTCCTTCCCAGATGTAAGCCTGAACCACCCTTCAGAATCATCTCTGTGAGGCTGTTTTTGAGAGTTCTGCTTTCCCAAGGGAAAGACAGACAAGAAAATGCAAGTCTCCTCTGTAGCAAATCCCTCTTGTCTTGTAGAGCCTCAGAAAGGCGAATCAGCTGTCGTCATTAGGTCTTTGTCGTCTGGCAAAGTGTGAAAGGGGCGAAACCGAAAGACAGACCAGAACACCTGTGACCATTATGAAAAGCAGAGTCACCTCCCAGAGCCGCGTGCTTTTTGCTCTGAATACTCAGCACCTGCCAGCTAAGGCTGGAAACCCAGCTACAGAGGACCCAAACTGGCTCGGGGGAGTTGACTGAGGAATTAGGAGGATTTTGTAATAAGCCTATCCATTCTGTCACATTCAAGCATCTTCCAAGTCCGTGCAGCCCAGCACTTCAACGTTGTGTGCCTGCCTGGAAGGAGGGAAAGCCTGCCCAGAAGGTGGAAAGGCCAGAGGCCCAGACTCCTGAACCAGGGCTTGGGCTCCAAAGCTGTCAGGAGCCAGCTGAAATGGACCAAATCTTTGCCCAAAACACATTTTGGTTCAATCCCAAAATTTGCCCAGAAATACATTTGTTGGCCTTTTGTACCATGTCTTCTATGAAGCTAAACTCTTGATTTTTGCCAGTTGTTGTAACCGCTTATTATTTGTTATTTATTTATTTTCTTGATAAGAGGAGTTGAACCCAGGGTCTCTATGCAAGCACGCTACCACTGCGCTATATCGCCAGTCCTTTCGTATGTTTTATTTTGAGACAGGGTCTCATTAAGTTTCCTAAGCTAGCTTTGAACTCACTATGTCTCCCAGGCTGGCTTTGAACTTGCAATCATCCTGCCTCAGCCTCCGCTGTAGCTGTGATTACAGGCTTGTGCATCAAGCTCAGCTCACTTTTTATTTTTTATAAGAACTCCCCATGTGAACATTAGCTATCTGAAATTTTCTTCAACGTATTTGTCATTTTGTGGTTTTTAGGATGAATGGATGCTATGTTTTGAAATGGCAAAGACTGGCTAAGCCAGGGATAAGAGCACAGGAGAGATCATATTGTCTTACAATTCTATAAAGTTAGCAAAGATTGGAGCTCACTAACCCAATGTTGAAGATTAAAAAGAAATCAACAACAACAACAAAAAACCAACAAAGTCCCCAAAGGGCTAGATCTGAACAAACTCCCGTAATGGCAAACTCAAAATGGGAATATGTAAGAGCCATGACAGCAACAGTCACCCCCACAAAAGCCTCCAAATCCCCTGCTCCCCAGGGAGAGGGAGTCAAAGGGCCAAGGTGTGTACACAGACAGCCCTTAAAAGGAATGTGGGTTTTGTGGCTTGGGATTTTCCTCCCCTCTCTAAGCAGGTTTCGCATGCCAGCAAAGGGTGTGCGTATAGGGGCGGGGTGCAAGCGGGAGCTACGGGGTTACACACCGTGCCGTTCCTAAGCCGCTTTATAAAGGAGAGCCAAGCCTGGAACCTTCCATGAGGCTGAGACGTCCCTTCTGGTCTTTTGGAAAGGGAATGGCTCAGGATGGGACATAGCCCAAGGGTGGGAACTCGGCTCCGGTTCCGGGGAAACGTGACTGGCTGAATCGGTTGTTGGGGTTCTGTGCGTGCGCTCACACTCGTAAACCACCCCCTTTGTTACCACAGGTAGATAGACGCTCTGCCTCGCAGCCTCGAAACTGAAACTTGTAAAGTTGGCAAAGGCGCGGGTGACTCCGCTCAGCACAGACGCTTCCTTCCCATGGGGTGAAGGTTCTGCCTCTGAAAGCTCCAAGCACAGGCTGCGTACTGCACGCCACTCTTAGAGACCGACGGCTCATTTCTTTGACACTCCAAGAATCTCAGGGACAGGCCTGTTGAGTGCTTTCTAGAATTTTCTGGGCACACCTGGCCACTGGACCTTTACTCAGGTAACAGCCAAGGCTTCTTAGAGACAGACCTTCCCGTGGAACTTAGTTTGAGGTAGAAAATGCATTTATTTGTACGAGAGGTGTGGCGGCTTACGTCTGTAATCCCGATACTTGGAAACTGAGGTGTGAGGAGTGTGGTGAGCTTCAATCCAGCTGAAGCCACACAGTGAGATGCGGCCGGCCTGGACTACAGAGTGAGAGCCTGTCCCGAGTCGGGGAGAGAGAATCTGTTTGTATCATATACACTTACGAGTGACAGCTGCACTCTTTTAGATCAGTAGCATATTCTTCAAGATGCATTTTTATTTTGTGTGTACAGGTGTTTTGCCTTCATGTGGGTCTGTGCAACACTGCATGTGGTACCTGCAGAGGCCAGAAGAGGGCGTTGGAGCTCCTGGAACTAGAGTTACTGACAGTTGTAACCGGACCACATGGGTGCTGGGAACCAAACCTGGGTCAGAGTAGCCCGTGCTCTTAACCCTGAGCCATCTCTCCAGGCCTGCGTTGTGTTTTAAAACACATAACACAGGTTGTGAGGTGTCTTTATTATGTAAGAAAATTGTTGTTAATATATGTTCACCGTAGTGCACTCTTGAGCGACTCGGACTTGGAATCAATAATACATCTTAATATTCTTATATCAGTATTCTTGCATATGTTATTATTAGTAACTTATAATCTATTTCCAAACGTCTCAGCATTATCATTGTTAACTTTTATGACATTGTTAAGTGAATTATCCCAAACATACATAAACAAATTTTCCATTTTGGCCACTAAAATGTTTCAAGTTGGATTTTTGTTCAGTATGAACCCTTTCAAGTTTTTAGAAAAATATGGAAAAGCAGAAAACTCTATTATTTTTTTCCCAAAACAAACTTTTAACTATTTTCATCAGTCTTTCTTTATGTGTATACAGTTTTTACATAGTTAAAATCTTACTTTGTAACTGTATGTATTTACTGAGTCAACATTTTAGCAGCAGCAGTTTACATTGGCCTTTTTTGTATCACAAGTGTCTTTATTTATTTATTCACTTTATATCCTGATTACAGTCCTTCCTCCAAGCCCCCCTCCTGTTCTCCCCCTTACACTGTTTATATGTAATGATTGTGTAAGAAAAAAAATTTAAGATTTACTTCTTTCTTATGTTATGTGTATGTATGTGTGCCTGGGTGTGTGTATACCATATACATGCAGGTGCCAAGGGGGCCAGAAGAGGGCATCAGAGGCCCTGGAACTGGAATTACCAGTGTTTGTAAAAGGGTTCTGGGAACCAAATCCGAGTCCTCTGCAAGGATCTGCTGTTCAGCAGGGAGCCCTCTCTGTAGCTCCTAAGCAAAGTAAGATAAGAGACTCCACTTCAAGGGTCCAAGCAAGCATTTGAGATCCAGGAGGAGCGGCCATGCTACTCTGGATGCACGGGCATCCGAGCCGTCTTCTATGATGACTCTAGGTGTCGATGAGATGGGAGTCCATCTTGCTCCAGCACAGACCTGTCCCACATTAAATCCCCACGAAGCTCCTCCTGCCTGGGTACAAAGATGCCTCTCTGGGAATCACTGAGAATTGAAGGGTCAAGGTTAGGAGGGATGAGGAATTTCAAGCTTCACAAAACAGAGAAACTTCAGATTTTGTCTTTTTCTCCCAGACTGGTTATATATACACCCATTGTCTGGGCTGAAGAGATGGCTTGGCAGCTAGGGGGCGTGCGGCTTTTATAAAACAGCACCTGTGTTGGCCAGCTGACAACTGCTTGCAACTCCAGCTCTTCCAGCCCGGGCACCTGCATTTGTATGCACCCCCAACAGACACAGAATTTCAAAAGCCAACTGGCATTAAGTGGTTGGCCCTGGCGAGAGCCTGTGCATGTATATGGTAGTGGGTCCCAGGGGGCTCCCTGCGTGAGCACTCCACTACAGATCCTCGCCCTCAGCCCTATGCAGCGATGTCTGTGCTCCTTTGAGGGTCACCAGCCCCTTGCCAGCTGGTGTTATTTGACATCCTAACGATGACACTTGAACTTACTGTGCCATGGTCTGAGATGGGTGCTCAGGCTTTATGGAAATGCCAGAAGTGGATGGCAAAGAACCCTGCCTCTAGGCTTTCTGACCATGTAGTGGCCATTAAATCAGAATGCAGAGCAATTGCGGCTCATACGCTGGAGATGAAAGGTGAATTAGGGGGGCCATTTTGGGGGGATAATTGGTTTTTACTGCCAAAACTACACATATGTATTGACTAGGACTTAGCAGTTGTATGTAAGTTATTATATGTAACATGAATGCGTTTCATTCACGTACTACTCAATGAAAGAATATAAACCTAAAACCAGGGGCCAGCCATGTGGTGCTGGCTCAGAAAACCTGCTAACCCACTGAAAGGTCAAAGGAGATAATGGACCCCACAAACACTGACTTTTGTCCTCCACATGCATGGCATGGCAAGTACTCACTTACCTAAACATCACCCACGCACATGCACATATGCACAAACACGCGCATACGCACATGCACAGTACTAATACACCTTAAAACCCACAAATCCACTATGCAATTCTCCAATAACAGGGGGGAAAAAACCCAAACAAAACAGAAATTAGAAGTCAGTCCTCAGCTACCTTGTGGGGAGGAAATACCGTAAGTAGAGACAGTCCAAATCGGGTATAAACACTGGAAACATTCCTGAGTAGGTGCTGGCTGTTAAAGTAGAGTTGGTGTTCATCCATGCTGGGGGATTTACTTATCTGGGCTGGCAGATTTTCCATTTATGCTCTGCTTCAGTCAAAAGCCTGTAAAGATGACATTGAGGAAACATTTTAATGACATGGGAAGACAAACTGCTGAGTTGTAGAAAGTAGGCTGATATGGATACAGATTGTATGGACAGAAGGCCTGCAGCTTCTGCTCTAAGGGAGCCTCATCTGCATATGCACACCATCTTTATGCATGATATATTCATGTGTAACATCCATATGCATAAGGTCTTCATGCATAATATCTTTAGGATAATTTATAAGTCAGTGATACAAGTGACTGATTCAGAGAGTGAGACATGGAGAATTTTCACTTGATTTTTTTTATTAGGTATGAGGTCTTAACTGTGCATCAATAAATAAACCATATTATAAAAGAATTTATTTTCTGAAAATAAAGGAATGGTGGTGTTGATATAAACTGGCATGTAAGTTTCCAGGCAACGAGATTACGGTTGAGTTTTATTTCCATTGTTTGTAAACTGCCTGTATTTCTGCTGTCTTCTATTATGATTTTTCTTTTCAGGGCTTGGGAGCCAGGGTATGTTTGTTCATTTGTTTGTTTCTCTGTGTGGCTTTGGCTGTCCTGGACTAACTTTGTAGACCAGGATGACCTCGAACTCACAGCGATCCACCCACCTCTGCCTCCCTGAGTGTTGGGATTACATGAGTGTGCCACTGCGCCGGTGAGCCAGGGTATTTTTAAAGACAGTCCCTGTATGGCTGACACATGATTCTTTTGAGAATAAGAAAAGTCATAGTTTTAAAAATCATTGTTACCAAGGTGAAATTTGCAGTGTGAAATGAGGGAATTTAAAGCTAACAGTTGAATGTGTCTCACACACTGGTTACCACTCATCAGGACACAGTCCATCCCCCAGAAGGTGACCCCATGCCCCTTTGCCATCAGCTCCCACCCAGCTTCTCAGAAAGCAGCCAGTCACCCTGGAGTTTTGGTACCTTAGCTTAATTTCTCCAGCTTTAGAAATTCCCAGAAATGGGAATTATGCGGTATGTATTCTTTTATTTATGCATCAAATTGAAAGCATATGTACATAGTTAATACCTCATGAGATGTGAAAGACTTCTTTCATCCAAAACGATGTTTTTGAGATTTATGTTTTCGTATCAAGAATTAGTCATATATATACACACACACATACACATACATGTGTGTGTGTGTGTATATATATATATATATATATATATATATATATATATTGTGTGTGCTGTGAATGGGGAATAAGGTCTCAAACTCTGCTTTCTGAACAGCAGAACGAGAGCATCTCAGCTCTGAGCAGCCTTAGGAGCCTGCGGGTTCTCTAGCAGCTCTTGGACCACGCTTCCCCTTCTGCTGGCGGCAGGTGAGAGCCACCCTGCTCGCTGCCATTGTTCTTCGAGTGACAGCCTCCCGGGCAAAGGCAGAGCTGTCAACCTGAGGGCTGTCAACTGCACACAAGAATTCCTTTCTTTGTCAGGCTGGGTGGTCTCGGTGGCTGCCGCGGCAACCTGCACAAAAGGTTTGGGAAAGCATCGTGCTCCTGCAGGAAAACACGCCGCCACCCAGGTCTCTGAGTGCACTCCTTTGTGAGATTGGGATGCACCGGTGCGCCTTTCCTTGGACAGCGACCAAATCACCAGAGCAGCCCTGGAGAGGGCGTGCAGAGGTCGGCCAGGGCCCGCCCCTTCCCGACCTCCGCACCCGGATGCTGCTTGGCATTGATTTCTACCAAGTTGGTGGTGATAGACAGCTGGAGGGTCCCTTAGAGGTACCCTGACTTCTCCATCTTGGTGTCCAAGAGGGAGGGGTTCAAGCACAAATTGTCATTGCCAAGGTCAAACAAACAGCTCCAAAATTCCTTTCAGCAGAAGAACCCAACTCCAGATGCTTTCCTCTTTGATGTGCTGTTTGTACCACTCCTAATCTGATTTTGCTAGTCGATGGCTCCCAAGTACAGCGTGAAGTGTAATTTAATTTATAACTTCCCAGACAACCAAGAGTGTGTTCACTTGGTGGGTCTTGTTTGGTTTAGTTTGGTTCCCCCTACTGGCTACCGGTGATAACAACCATGCACCTACTCCCCCGACCCTGAACACTTCTTATTTTCCTCAATCCAAAGAACACGCCTGAAGTAATTTCACGCCCATTTTATAGCTGAAGAAACTGAGGATCATGAAGAAGATATAACGTGTCTAACTGGCTGAGCTTTGTTAAGACCCAGTGGCGAATGGGATTCCATGTCCCACTACCTCCTAGTGCCTGCAGCACTTTCTCTTTGAGGGTCTGTAAATGCCTCAACTATCCTGTGCATACCAGGGAGACTGCTGCCTCCACAGTGATGTGTTCCAGCCACAAGGGCAGCCCATGTTCACTGCTCAGCGCTCAGGGCTCTGGGCTGCTGCCCAAGAAAGCCACGAGGTCCTCCAAGGACCCTTTCCTGGACCAATTTCATCTAGAGTAAAATGAGGAGGTGGTGTTCCTACCCAGGGGGATGGAGACAACATCTAGTTATATCCTCTGTTCAGGATGTAGGGGTTACCAGAAGTAACCAGAGAAAAGAATAGATGTTCCTTGCTCCCAGGAGCTCATGTCACCCCCACTAGATTCAACAGGTGTTGTGTAAGTAAGCCTCAGCGGTCAGCGAGTGAACGAGTGAGCAAATCACTGAGTGGCTCAACCGCTGGGCAGTGCAGGTCCGGGAATGGTCGGCAGGCTTATGACAGGAAGCTTGCCTCTGATGTAAAGTGTCTATTTCTGTTAACCTGCAGCAGCCCTCGGGTAGAGAAGGCTGCATCCTTGCGCCTGAGCAACACGTGTGGGATAGGTGAGCAGGGCTAAGAGGACCACAGTGGAGACGCTGGGAGGGGACCACAAGATGGAACATGTTTCCTATCTTTGGTGTCAACCATTAGAGACTGAGGGTTTCACATACAACCCTGGGTTTTTAGCTCCTCTTTAACAACGTGCAGGCCGTGGCCTCACTGGGCCTGCTCCAGCTTGTCACTGATGCCTGCCTCCCTCTTCATTGTCCCCTTAGACTGAGGATGACTGGCAGGTACCATTGCACCTTGAGCAGATGCTATTTTTCTTTTCTTTTTGAAAAACAATAGCCAGGCATGGTGGCACACAGCTGTAATCCTAGCTACTCCGGTGGGTGGGGCCAGAAGATAGCAAGTTCGGAGCCAGTCTAAGCGACTTGGCAAGAGCTTGTCTCAAAGTCACATTTTCTAAAGAGAGTGTGAGTAGGGAGGTAGTTCAGTGGAGATGCACCATCCAAACGCTCAAGGCCGTGGGGTCTGGTCCCACCACTGCAGACACAGAGCATCGACAAAACCAAAACCATTTCTTATTAGATATTTATCACAGAGAGGACTCAAGAGGCAGGAGCTGTGTGATTTAAGAAAGACAGGACATTTCATCACAAATTAAAACCAGCCGGGCGGTGGTGGCACACGCCTTAGATTCCAGAGCTCGGAGGGCAGAGGCAGGTGGATCTTTGAGCTCAAGGCCGGTCTGGTCTACAGAGTGAGTCCAGGACAGCCAGGGCTACACAGGGAAGCGCTGTCTTGGAAAACCAAAGATAAATAAATAAATAACTAGGTGGCTGGGAGACGGCAAAGCTGGCACAAGCCGATGACCTGGGTTTGATCCCTAAAACCTTTGGCGGAAAGCCAACTTCTCAAAATTGTCCCCTGACTTTCACATGTGTGCGCGCGCGCGCACACACACACACTAACAACAATATAATAATTATCATAATAATAACAAACAGAGCTGTAACAACCACATGCCATATAGCAACCCCATTGGCTATGGAGTCGATGTCTTGTGTTCTGACCATGAATAAGTATGTTGGCCATAGAGAAGTTGATTGATTTAGTCATCCCACAGCATACAGGGCCTGGTGCTGTTACCAGGCTATTCTGGAACTCCTGGTAATCCCCTACTTCAGCCTTCCAAGTGCTGGGATTACAGTGTTAGTCATCATGCCCAGGTCAAAAAAATTTTTTTAACTAAGAAATGTAAAGGGAGGGTCTGGGGATGTGGCTGTTTGTAGAGTGCTTGCTGCAAGTGCTAAAAGCCCTAGCTCTGAGTCCTAGCATCACATGAAACAGACATGGTGGTACATGTCTGTAATCCTAGCTCTTGGGAGGCTGACATAGAAGAATCTGAAAGTTGAGGCTGTCGTTGGCTATACATTAAGTCTGAGGCCAGCCTGAGATACATAAAAAGGAAAACAAATAAACAAACAAACAGAACACAGGTTTGTCTGAGGAAGCGAAGAATTTCTAAATGATTGAAAGATAAATGCCCAACTTGCCTGGGCTGTTGCTGTGAAATGTTGGAATCTGAAATGTCTCAGGCAGGTGGATGAATTCAGCACTTCATCCCCAGAGGGAGGGACAGCCAGGCAGGGCCCAGCTGGAGGAGGCAGGCCATCAGTGCCTTTGGGAGTCGGTTTGGTCACAGTGAGCCACTAATGAACTCCATCGTGCTGTTCCTGCCACCATGGGCTGCAGCTCTCGACAATGGGAGCTAAAGAAGCAATTCCACCCGCTGCATTGTTTGTACCAGGTGCATCGGCCACGGCGACCAAATTCCTACACCGGTTGCTGCCGGCTTGAGCCCAGCTCCCTGCATAAGAATCTAGTGAAATCTCTGATGTCGTCTTGTCCACGTGGATCTAACTCCCACCCTGCTGTGACTTCTATCTTTAACATCTGAGAACTGTGGCTGCTGGAGGCGGCTATAAATGTGGTCACAGCTGGGAATCTGAGGCTCACACTGCCTGTGGCTGCAAAGGCCAAGCAGAGACACGAACTGAATCTGGATGTCATGCTTTATTCCGAGAACAGATAATCCCCGAAGGCAGCAGACTAACATCTTAAAGTTTACATTTACTTGTTCATTTGTGCTTGCACATGTGAGAGTGTGTGCATGTGCCATGGCACATGTGAATTTCCTCTACATGGGTCCCAAGGATTGAATTCAGATCCTTAAGCTTGGCAGCAAGCTCCTTTACCTACTGAGTTATCTCATTGGCTCCAGATTACCCAATTTAAAATGCAAGTAAGCCAACGAACACCTGTCTTCCATCTCATCTTCATCCAGGAAGCTTTATAGGGAATGAAAGCAGGGGTGGGAACGAAGGCTGTCTGTCATTCCAGAGTTCAGTCCTGCCCCTCTGGACAGTTATGTTCCGGAGGCAATGTCTGGGACTCTCTCATTACTATCTCTCATTAGTATCTCACTACATGCTTTCTTCATTCTATGGATGTCTGAACTTGGATACTTCTTGAAACAGTGAGTTTAGTTAGTATCTGCCAGTGTCCACTATGATCTTTTCCAGGAGCATCTGGGCTGGGAGGAGGGGTGTGTGTGTGAGCTCCAAACCAGCAAACTGTTAACAGTGTGTGCACGCAGAGGTATTAACACGTATGCATTGAGACTTCTCTGCCATGTGGGGTACACATGTGCCTTTCTAAGATGGAATATGAAAGTGTCCCTACCTGTGTCTCCCGTCATGCATTCCTGGGTCTGGTAGCCACTGAAGTGAGACAAATGTCCGGATGAATGAGCCCACACCTGTGCCTTTGCCCAGGGAAATCCTTTGGAGATGTGGCACCCTAACCAGGAGTCTTCTGGATTGGCCTCTCCAGACCTTCTGGTTAAGGGTTACTTAGCTCTTTCCTCCTCACCCTGTCCACACAAATAGGTTTCTCATTCCGGGGAAGGGGGCAGTTCTCTAGACCTGCTGCAGACTCGTATGTATTCTCAACAGATGCTTTGGAAAGCACAGCAAGTCTTTAGACTGTCAGACACGGAGTCCCCACAAAGTTCCAGCGTCCATGCCTGTGTCTGTATCCAACAAATGCTCACAGCAGGGGCTTCACTGCTTTTTACCTATGGATCAATAAAATGAATGTCCACCTAATGCCAATTTAGAGGCGAAGTGTTGATACACACTGCAATGCTGACGAAGCTTTATGCTAACGTGGACTGAAACTTTACACTAAGTGAAAGATGCCAGGCACAAAAGGCCATGCGTTCTAGAATTCTGTTTACAGGGAGCATTCAGAGGAGGCAAATCTATCGAGGATGGAAGAAACTGATGCTTGCACAGGGCCAAGAAGGTCTGAGGTGGTGGTGGGAGGTGACTGCTGACGGTTGCGGGGTCTGTTTCTAGGGTAACAAGACGTCCTAGAATGGGTTGTGCTGACACCTGTACAGCCTGTTAACGTGCTGAACAAGACTGGACTGTGTGCTTTAAATGGGTAAGTTGGGGAGCACGTGAACTGTGTTTGAGCAAAGCTGGGAAGCATTACTTGCATGAGGGATGTCTGTATTTGCTCAGGGTTGTGTCCTCATTGGTTCATGGTGGCTGCGAGGACATGTCACAGTTGGTTTGGCAATGTCCACTCTAGGCCAGCCCTTCTGGTTCCTGGACAAATGATTCTGCCTCAAGCCAAAGTGCACCTCATACCATTCAGAGGTCTGGCAGTCATGGAAGGGGGATAGGGATGGTTGGAGGCTGGGCTGAAGGGCGAGGGGTAAGTTTCAAATGTGCAAAGAAGTAACAGCCAATTGAAATATCAAGAAAAAGCTTCAAGGTGTGGAGAAGAGAGAGTGTGGCAGGTGGTCATGTGACCAGACCAGATTAGACTTTGAGCTCCTGGACAGGAAGACCATGACTAATTTGTTGCTGCTTGCGGAGCCTCAGCCCAGGAGCTGGCTCAAAGGAAGTACAAAGTAAACTCATGAATTCCAACCATCAAGAGAAGGAGCAAAAAGGCTGAATTAAAGAGCTGGAAGAGAATGAGCAGGGGCCGAGCTCAGGTGCTGAGCAGGGCAGGTCTAGAACATGCAGTTTCCTTCTGTTTGGCTGAAACATTAGGTCGTCCATGGTGAGGGCAGATGGGAGCAAATCCTCCAAAGGCAGCTGGGACCAGATGTGAACCTAAAAATGTATGGTGAGAAGTCAGTTAGATGCCCAAGCAGAGGCCTGGGCAATGTGGTTGAAAGTGCTGCGGCCAGCCTTGGTACAGGATGGATGGCGAGGTGCCAGCGGGTCAGAGGCTGCTCAGGGAAGAGGACTGAATGAGGCCAGTAGCAGCGGGCCCAAGGCAGGGACAAAAACTGCAAAGGGAAATGCATCTGCTAAGTGTATTTGGTAGAGGTATAACTGTTAGAGGAAGCACTCACCAATAAATATAAGCGGTCTGTGCTTTGAAGCAGCAGCCACTGTGTTATGAAGGTAATTGAAGGGAAATCCCCAGTTAGGGGTAATAAGAGAGCAGGGTCCCAAAAGCCTAATGTGGCTGGGGTTCAAAGCTGTTAGCAGGTGAACTCTAGACCATGTTCAATGGCCTGTACTTGGCCCGTGGTAGGCAACAGTCGCTCTGGACCAGGCTTGAGATTGACAAAGGCTAAACCCTCACAGCTCAAGTCAACATCATCAAGTTCATTCCTGTTGCTGCAGCTTTGTCAAGAAAAACAACAAAAAGAGGCCAGCCTTGGTGTGTTCCAGAACCCTGAAGTTACTCTACTGTGAACAGATGCCAATGGTGGTCAAAGTGACCACATTAAGGGGTAAAGCCTTAGGAAATTAGAAAACAAACAAACAAAACCGCCCAGTCATGCATATGGAAAGGAGGTTCTGGCAGGGGCTCTGCCAGGGTTCTCGTCTCCTTCCTGAATTCCCTTCTTCAGAGCCTGTGGGCTTTCAGTGCTCCCTGTCCTTGGTGCGGCTTCCTCGCTTAGGGAGGATCTGTTGGAGATGATGGAGGTATACTGTGAGAAGGTGGATGCAGTCACGGTTTCCCCGAGACGGGGAAGAGGCAAACATGGCCCCTGGTTTGTTGTCATTGTCCCCTTTCTCATTCTGTGCTCCCACCAAGGTGACTCATGTGCTTTGCTCTGGGTAAACCCATAGCCTTTGTCACCCTGTGGGGTGTACAGATCAGGGCACGCACTCTTGCTTTCTTTGAGGAGAGAGTCTGCTTTGAGCTTGGTTGACGTGCCAGCCCACAGTTCAGACTTGGTTACATAAAACTATCACATAAGTCCCTGAGCTGAAGGAGAGGGAGTTACCTGGAAACGGAGACCAAAAAGTTGCCAAGAGTTTCAAAACATGGGGGCCCATGTAGCATCCAAGCTGCACCCTGCATCCTGCAACATCCAGTACTTTGTCAGGAGAGGATTCTGGGCACCGGACACTCCCAGAGATTATTATCCTCTAGAAATACCCCTCAGCCACCAAGAAAGAACCATGCAGAGCCTATGGTGGGCACCTGGCACTTGAGGTTTGCTGCCGGGAGAGCTTTGCACAATTCTGATGCTGATTCCCTGCTCTGGCCAGAAAATACATCCACGAAGTTGCACAAGAATCAACAGTGTCTAGAATTTTCATCACCCCAGAAGGAGCCCCATTCCTACTGAGCAGTGTCTCCTCCCAGTCACCACTTAGCTTCACACCCTGGGAACCTCTAATCTGCTTTCTTTTATGATAGGCTTGCTTATTCTGTGGGTTTCATATAAATGCATTCATACACTATGGCCTTTTTGTGAATGGCTTCTTTCTCTTAGCATAACATTTTCAAGGTTCAGTCATATCATAGCATAATACTTCATTATTCTTCACGGCTGAAGAGAAAATAGCTGATTGTATGGTAATATTATGCTTTGTTTAGCCACTCATAAATTGATGGACAATTTGCAGGGTTTGGTTATTGGGAACAATGCTGTTATGAACATGGCTCCTGGCATGTCAGTCCAAAACACAGGGCGTAACAATGTGGATTTCCTTTCCAAAGCCATCTTGCCACACAGGAGGAGTCACTGTCACATTATATTTCCCCACTGGATGAAAGGTTTTCAGAAACCGGGGGATTCTTTTGTGTATAGAATAGCCAGTCTGTTGTCATGGGGCTGCCTGGCTTTCTATGTCGTTTTGGCTTTGGCTCTCTACCCATGCCCCGAAGCTGGTGTTGGAGCTCACCCTGTGCCCTACTTTTCTCTGTTGCCTTCCTGTTTTCTCCTGCTTTTTAACTGTCACATTGCCATTCTTCATTCCCGATGCTCTTCTCCATGCTCTCTTTACTTTTGCAAACGAGGTCTCCTGTAGCCCAGGCTGCTCTGGAACATACTGTGCACTCAAGGATGACCTTAGAGTCCTGAACCTCTTGCATCCCTTGGTCCAGGTTATAAGTCAACAAATGCTCTTCCACTCCTTCCGCCACTACCCCTGGGCTGCGCAGGCGCACTGCCACGCCCACCACTCATTTCCACCACCACTCTGGCTGCGCAGGCGCATTTCTTTGCACAGGCGGTCTGGGGTAGGATCAGGATTGTGGCTAGGGGAAGCTGCTTGTGCTACGCGTGCGCTGACAAACGGAGCAGGCTGCGATGGCGGCGGCGGAGGACGAGCGGACGTCACCGGAGCCCGCGGCCGCGGAGGGGCCCACGGAGTTGCCGGCCGCCGTACGCGCTAGCGTGGAGCGGAAGCGGCAGCGGGCGCTGATGCTGCGCCAGGCCCGGCTAGCGGCGCGGCCGTACCCCGCGGCCGCGGCCACCGGAGGTGGGGCCCCTACGGGCGCGCGCAGGGCTCTGTCCCGCGGACTTGTGACCGCATCCCCGGCCATCCCGCTGCACCACGGCCACCCCCTCGGGTTCGCTGTGTGGGAACAGCCGTGCATGGCCTGCTCCTCCGTGGTTCCAGACCTTCCCTGTCGTGCCCTTTGCCTGGCGTCTCTATGGGGCAGAGCCTTCAGCTGGCAACCATTAAATAAGCCTGCGCCCAGCAAAAGAGACCCTAGCCCGGTCTTTTCCCAGGGCCTGGTAGAGTAACAACCGGCAGTGTCCCGCTCTTTGGAGTTACCCGATTGGATGCTCATGGCTATCTGGGAAAATGGAAAGGGCAGTGCTTGGTAACCCTGTTTTTACCGGGTGGCAGTTGACATCAGTAAAGAAAAGGGATTTTTTTCTCAGGTTAATCAGTCACTGAAGGGGTCTTGTGGCCCTGGGGTCATGTTGGCTACACTTGGCATCTTACGGTAGCCCCTGCCTTGCTGTTTTCTGTGTTTTTAATTTCAGTTGTGCCTTGGGCTGCTGGAATAATTCACCCAAATTATTTATACAGAAGTAATTTACTTTTTTACCCCTCTCTCACACAGTTCCATTTGTATGTATGTATGTTTTGTTTTGGCAGTATGTACTGAACAACAATAATACGTATGTTTTATGGCAGTTTGCACTTTTAGAGTTGCCATTGAATTTGACCTGCTGCTCCTGACCAGTAGAGCTGGCTTGTGACTAACTTAGATTTGGATCTTTCAAAGTCATTTGAAAGTCTTTATATACCATTCTGTAATACAAAGAGTTATTTTCATTATCTTTGTTGGTTATAGTGCAGATCTTGTAAGATCTCAATGCAGCCTCAGTTTCTCATTATCCGTGTGCAGATAGACACTGGTAGATTAAATGTCTTACAGATGTTTTTCTCCTACCTGCTGGGAATGTCCAAAGCTGTGAGAGTCTCTACAACTTCACAGAGCCTGGCAAGTAGGGACAGCACAGTTCCGTTCCACACCGGGGCTACAAGGAAACTAGAAGTAGCCTAAGATGCCTGGGTCTGGTAAAGCAGGTCTGTAACCACAGCGGTGGAGAGGCTTGAGATCACGGCCTGCCTGAGCAAATCAGAGAGGCCTTGACTGTAAAACTTAGAAATAGAGGGCTATGGGTGTTGCTCAGGGATAGAGTGCTTGCCTGGTGCGCTCAAATGCCTGGCTTTCCTCTCTGGTGTTGAAAAAGAAAAGTAGCCTAAGATTAGGCAAGGTTGGTCAGTCTTCTGGTGAGTTTTGTTGCCTTTGGAAGCAAGTGAGTTCTTTGTGTTGTTTGAATGCCCTGCCCCTCCTTTCACTCACCACCCTGGGATAGAAAGGTGTTTCCATTTGAAAGGATTTATACCTTATGAGTTTTAACTCTTTGCTACAGGCTTTGGCATTCTTTCCTTCAGTTTGTTGTTTGCTGTGACAGTGAATCTCTTCTGCTTCTGAGTCTCAATCCTCAAGGTGCTTCTTAGACACTTTGCAGGCAGGTTTACCCTGTTTGCTTACTTTTAGTTCTGATTAAAATACTCCTCGTAAAGTGATTTTTAGCAAGTGTCTGGTATAGAATCATTGAAGTAAACGTTAGTAATTGCCACTATACTTTCTGTTAGACGTGGTCCTCCAGTCTTTTAAGCCGGAGCTGTCCCCAAGAAGGCTGTTCAAGGCTCTGTCTTTGGCTGTTATCTAGAAACTGGAGCTTCAGTGTATTTCCACTATTCCTGAACTGTTGCTTCAAAGATAATACAATATACTAAATTGTATATACAACGTATATAAACTTGGTTTGTGCCAGCTGGGTGCAGTGGCCCGCATCTGTAATCCCAGTATTCCAGGAGGCAGAGGCAGATGGATCTCTGAGTTTGAGGCCAGCCTCGTCTACAAAGAGAGTCCAGGACAGCTAAGGGTACAGAGAGAAACCCTGTCTCAAAAAATAAAACAAAATAAAATTAATTGATGGGTGCCATCTACCTGTGTAGCTCTCTGGAAGTCAGGCATTTGGGGCTGGAATAAGGGGAAGGAAGCACCTGTACTTGGGACTCTTTCAGACCATTACCTGCCCAGTGTGTCTTTTTACTTTTTATTTGTATGTAAAAATCCTTTGCAATTAATTGTTGAATGTAAGTGCAGCAGAAAGCCATCGGTGGTGCTCTTGTTTAAAACTCTATTTTATTTGGGGTGTTTAGGACTCTGTCTCCCTTTCTCCAACCCCCAACCTTAAGTAGGACAAGAAAAGGTTAGTGGGGAGAGGGTCCAGACCCCCTCACTTCTCCTGGCTAGTTAGGGCAAGGGGTTCTTTTTGGGCTCTGTACCAGTCTCCGTCAACCACAGACGCAGCTAGCAGGCTCCTCCACGCTGCTGTGCCCTGAAGTGTTTCTCTCTGTCTGCTCCAAACCACCACACCGTCTCTGGTCTTTGGTCTCTCCAAACTGCTACATGCCACATGCCAACATGGAACTCCCACAGAACACCTCTGAACACTTCCCAGCCTCTTTATCTTCTCTCATATTCATACTCTCAGAGTTCTAGACCATGCCCCTCTCCAAGCAGCTTGTGAAAGGCCGTTACCAGTTGGCAAAGATCACGCCCCACACATGACAATTAATTCATGTGGACAAACTATAGCCCAACTACAATTCAACACTTGGGATTAATACAAAAGCATTTTTACATAACCAAAACTTCCATTGTTACATGTAAGTGAATTATTTTCCTAGGTTGTGCATGTTGTTGTAGAAGATTAACTGCAACCAGGGAAGTAGCTTTAGAAACTGATTTATAGCCAGCTGACCAAAGTCCCTGCCTACAGTTAGCATCGGAAGTTGTGTAGTTGGGAACTGAACCCTTGACCTATGGGCTTCAACTGCAGGTACATTGCATCAGAATGGAAGCAGGGGCCACCCAGTTGGAATTCACTGGAGAATTGTTAGGAGTGTAGGTGTCCCTCTAGTGGTGTTCAGTAGTTTTTCCTGTCTGTAATTGGCGTTAAACCTTTGATGTGCTGGGAGCTCATTGAGATTTGGGGTTTGGTATGGGTTTGGTGTGGCTGTCGGAGTGGTCTTCGAAGCTCCCATTTCCTAATACACGGTCCAGTGAGCTCCGCCAGGTGCATCCCAGGGTCCTGTGTTGTCTTTGATTTCTGTGTTTCCTGTAGTCAGTGTAGCCACTTCAGGACTCTGTTCTTTAATTGTGTGGGAGGTTCTTGTGGCTGTTTACATACATGGTCATGTCACCTGTGAGGAAATAGCATTTTACTTCTTTCTAACACCTAGGCGTTTGTCTGTTTTGTTTTCCTGCCATGCTATGTCAGCTGGGATCTTCAGGACAGTTTGAATCGGAGGTGGTGACGTTGTTATCCTTTTCCTGTTCACCCACAGGGGGATATGCAGGCTGATGACTGCATTTATCTGCTTTCTGTAGGCATGGCCAGCGTAAAGCCGGCTCCCAAAATGATCGACACCAAAGGCGGCTTTATTTTAGAAGAGGAAGAAGAGAAACACAGCATTGGAAATATTGTTCACGAACCAGGTAAAGCATAAGTTTTTCCACAAAAGAAGTATTGGCATTGATTATTTGGAGCAACATGAAGAATTCTTTGCCCATTGATCAATGAGAAGACCTGGGGAGGTGGGGAGGAACTAGAAGGAGTAGAGGGAGGGGAATTAATCTGGATATATTATATGAAAAAAGAATCTATTTTCAATAAAAGGGGAAAACACAACTATATGCATATGTGTATATATATATTTATTGGTTTACAACTATAACTTTATGCATGCTTCCTTTTCATGGTAGAACAAATATGCTTACATGTGCAATTTCTTGGACATATGCTAATACAAAGTCTAATATGAAGGACTGCAGGACAGCTTTAGGCAGATTCACAGTTTCAAACCCTTATCAGGAGGGGCTTACTTCTCCACATTATGGGAACAGTTTTTTTATTGGTCTTTTTTTTCTTTAATTTTTAAAATTTTTTTCTAAGATTCATTATTTATACAGTATACTGGCCTGCTTGTGTGCCTGCATGCCAGAAGAGGGCATCAGGTATCATATAGAAGGTTATGAACCACCATGTGGTTGCTGGGAATTGAACCCAGGACCTTTGGAAGAGCAGGCAGTGCTCTTAACCTCTGAGCCACCTCTCCAGCCCCTTGAACATCCTTTTAAGTATTTGTTGCCCATCTTAAATTTTGGAGTAGTATTTATTCAAACCTTTTGTATAATTTTAAACTATCTAATGGTGATACAAAACTTTATAAATTGTAGATACAGGTTTCTTGTTAGTTTTAGCATATAAATGGTTCACTATTCATTTCCCCCTACTTGAGGGTATATTTGCATTGGCTTGATGATGTTCTATAAAGAGAATTTAAAATAAATATTATCAGTGTCCAATTAAAATAACTTCTTTTTGCAAGGAACAAAATAGAACATTTTATATTTAATATGTACAATTTTACTTATATTTTCTGAATGTATTTGTATCCTGAGCTTGTTAACATGTAGTTTTTTTTTTTGTTTTTCCCCCAAAACAGGGTTTCTCTGTGTAGCTCCGGCTGTCCTATGACTCGTTCTTTACACCAGGCTAGCCTCAAACTCACAGAGATCCACCTACTTCTGCCTCCTGTGTGCTGGGTGTGTGCCACCATGCCTGGCTATTAACATATAGTTTCAAATGATATTCTTCTTAATGAAATTCCTAAGGGCTTTATATTTTCATGTACTTCTTTATTTGTTCATCGATTATTGCATTTATTAAATATATTTATTAACAACAAGAAGTCAAGCACCATGTGGGAATGATAACTTGGTTTGTGTATGTGTGGTGGACAGACATTCACTGTTGGATCACAGGCAGGAGGAGCCAAGGTACCGATGAACAGAATGAATGCTCAGAAGTATTTCTATGAGCTGGCCATCGCGTTACTTGGGAGGCTAAAGCAGGATGTTGGACTGAATTGAAGAGGTTAGGCTAGACTGGTAAGGTCTGGTGGCGTGCACATTTAATCCCTGCAGGTAGATCTCCAGGAGCTTGAGGCCAGCCTGGTGTAGATAGTGAGTCCCAGACCAGCCAGGGCAACAAAGTGGGACTTTGTCTCAAAGAAAGAAGAAAAAGAAAAGGACTTAGCAGACTAGCAAAACACAGCAAAGCCCTGTTTGGGTTTCATTTTGTTGTAGTGACAAATGGGAAATGAGGGAGGAAGGGCACCTTTGCGTAGAAATGCAGATTGCAGCCAACCATTGGAGGCCCTTGAAGGCAGGAACTTGAGCAGCTAGTTACAGCACGCCCAAGTGAAGAGCTGCGAGGAGCAGATGCACCCATGCTTGCCTAGCAGTCAGCCAGCCTCTCTGTGCTCCTACCAAAGGACCTGGGTTCAATTCCCAGCACCCACATGGCAGCTCACAACTGTCTGTAATGCCAATTCTAAGGGCCCTGACACCTTCACACTAATACACGTATATAAAATAAAAATTAAAAAAAAAAGACAAGAAGAAAAATTATTTTTATAGCCCCAAACGAGAAGCCAGTCCCCACTTCAAACATTGTTTTATTTAAGGCTGGAATAGAAAGAAGGCTGTGAATTTGCCACATGGGGTTAGCATATTGCTAAGTCAGTTATATGTACACCTTCTCTCAGTTGAGAATGCTTTCACAGCATGGAAAAGACAAAGGTTTGTTTGAAATCTGAAATTGTTGGAGCTGGAGAAACCCAGTGTAGCCTTTAGCTGTGGCATAAGAAGTGTGCCCAGCACCATGCGAGGCCGCCCCCTCTAGCTTGTCTAGATGCTGGGGCCTAAAGGGTAACACTCTTATGTTCATATCGGATGCCATATTTCAAGAGGGCATATAGGCACGTGTATAGTTCCAAAAGAGAGTGGCCACATGTCTTGAAATTGACATATCAGAGACATGGCTGGCTGACTTTTGAAGAATCCTTCTAGCAGCACACAAGTCCAGAAGGGTCCTCTCAGTCTAAATAGCACATACCTGGGATTTCCTTTGTGGAGCAGAATTTGAGCTAGTGAGTGACAGTTCCAGAGAGGGAAGTGTGGTCCGGTGTAATGGTGTTGTGCCTGTGAGTGTTTACCTCTGGATACTTGTAGAATGTTCTTGCATAGATCATGTGGCTTCCGAGGGCCCCTGAAGGAGCTTCCCAACCACACTGACTGCTGCCTTGGTTCAGAGCACAAAAGACTGATGGGAAGACTTGAGGGGGCGGGGAGAAGAAATGCAAGGCTGCCTCACTGCAGCTCTGTGGGGAGCAGCCCTGTGTTGTGAGGGAACACACTGGGCTCAGTGACCTTTGTTCACTGATTTTGTGGTTATGAGAACTATCTCAGCTGTTTTATTTTTCTCTGGAGAACTCCAGTGAGGAAAGTCATTTTGACCACAGCTCAGGTGGTATCAGTCCATCATGGTGGGGAAGGCATGGCAAAGGGCTTGGTCCATGGCAACGAGCGTGTGGCAGCTGCCAGCCAGGAGGCAGAGCGCTTTTCTGGAAGTGTGGCCAGGCTGCGGCCCTCAAGGCCTGCACTCAAGAGTCCTACTGCCTCCATCTAGACTCTACCTCCTGAAGGTTCTGAACCTCCCCACACAATGCGGAGGATCACGGGTTCCAATGCACGAGCCCATGCAGACATTCAAACCCTAGCAAGACTTACTGTGACTATTTTTGATTCCTGAATCTGCAAAAGCTGTGTTTTAATTTAACGAGGCATTCTGTATTGGTTGAGAGCTTGACTTGCTATCTTGATTAAAACATGCGTAGGGCATTGTTGTAGGGAAAATGATGTTTGGTTTGATGAAACAGTACCAAGTGGGAGAGTTTATTAAAGCAAAGGACAGAGCACATGAGTAGCAAGAGCTTTGGGTTCCTGTTGGTCAAGGGCCTGGGGTCTAGTTGAATCTGAAGAAACTGGGCTTACATGCAGATTTTAAAACCACGTTCTTTTGATTTTGGCTTTATTCTTGTAGACGGCTTGAGTGAGAGCTCTTGTCTTATCCTTTATACAGGAGGGACACCTGATAACCTGTGTCCGTGTCAGCTCTAGCCGAAAATGTGTTCCCAGGGTTCTAAGCTTTCATCCTTGACCACTCCTGTTCAGCAGGTGACTTACACTACCTCACAGGCTAGAAGCGCTGCCGTGTTAATAACGTTAGGGCGGCCACCCGTCAGTGCTGCGTGCGCGCGCAGGCTGGAAAGCTTGCAGCGGGAATGCTTCCATCCTTGCTGCCTGTGGAATACAGCAACTGGGGGTCATTGGTGACGGATGCTGGTGCTGAAAGTGATACTTCTGGGACCTACTATCTAGAACTTGGTGGCCTGTTAGGGCTCATGGCCACAGAGCATGTAGGTGTTCTGAATTGATGGAGGCATGCTACAGTGACGTAGGAGGCACCAGTTAATTCATAGTAATAAAGTAAGACCACAGTAATAAAAGACGGTAGCAAATCATTAAAAAAATAGAGACCTCGATAAATGGATAAAGAGAATGAGGGCTGAGTGGCAAATTGGAACAGGATGATCGCGATGGAAAATCTCATTGTGTATATTTAAGAGTTCCCCTGATGACCTAGTTTTAACCTTACAAAGCAGTTGCACCTTTCAGGGTTTTTGAATAATATAATGCAGCTATCTAATGGCACTTCTGATCAGTATCTCTTCATCCTAGTAAATATCTTCAAGAGGTCAACAACCTTCTAAACTATTTTGTTTCTCTTTTCTATAGCTATGCCCTGTTTTATGAAGAAGCATCTCTTTTAAGAGCTTGGAGATTGGGGTGGTGGGAATGTGACAGACCTTGCTTTTGACGTAGCTAAGGCAGTGCTGGCATTGTTTTTCCCACCGCGGCAGCCCTCAGAGCCGGGGCTAGGCAGTAGCAGTCATCCTGAGGCTTTCCAGTGGGCTTACGCTTGTCGGAGGACTATTAGCTAGGTCCTTAGCTAGGCATTGGTGTCTATAAGAGAAGCCAGCTTTACCTTGTTGAGGGCTAGTTCTGTGTGGGGTGCTGAGGGACGCAGGGCTCGGTGACTCTCCCTTAAGTTTATAAGCCAGGAGGTGACATGAGAAAGTGGAAGCATTTGCGCTGTTGCCAGGGCTGAATGAAAGAAAAATAATGTCCCTCTCTTAGTGAGCTCTGTTGCCTTGTTCTCTGCTGCTTTGACTGCTTTGTGTGCTAGTGACCTTTCTCCCTCCCTACGGGGCCAGACTTTGTGCTCTCAGCAGTACCCAGTTGGCAGAACAAAAGGCTACCAAGATGTCCATACTCTAACTGCCTTGGAGCCTGTATATGTTACTTTACTTAGAGGGACTTTGCAGATAGGATTAAAGTTAAAGACCTGAAATGGTGGAGATCACCATAAGCCCAGTGCAGTCAGGGCTTCCTGAGAGGCTCGTCTTGCAGAAGACACCAGCGATGGCATGTGGGAAACTTGTCCTGGTCCTGAAGGTGGGAGGTGGGGGAGGAAAATGGGCAGCCTCTAGGAGCTCAAAATGTCTCCAGGAAGGAACATAGCCATCCAGGCTACTCGAATTTGATCCCCTGGACCTCCCCAGACTGCCAGACCACAGTCGGTGAGATGACCCATGGCAGGGCAGTACTTCCTGGTTTCCTGATTTGGCTCATGAGAAATGAATCTTAACCAGGTGAGGTTGGAGGGTCTCAGCAAGACTAAGGCTGAGACAAGTTTATTCCAAGCAATCAGGTTTTTTATACCTTTATCAGAAAGAGTATATAATGGCAGTTGTTAGGATCATACAGTGGTAGTTTCCAGGATACAGTGATGTTTGCAAGCTATACAGGGCACACAAGATTAATGTCTGAAACCAATGTCAAGCTTCTCTATACTTTGTTGAGTTCTAAGAACACAGAGAATCACAAGGTGGCCTGAATGATCCACTGCCTGAGGGACTGCCTGTTTCTCAGGAACTGAAAGGCACACAGTAACCCAGGAGCCATGGACTCTAACCTGAAAAACCTATAACACAGGCTTCTCGAGGCAGCTGGACCAGGGCAGTACTGTGATTCCCTACAGACAGTGATTACAGACAGAAAGATGGTGTAAGCCGGGGACACAGGATCCTTTATGACATGGCGAAAGCGAGGCAGTGCTGTAAATGGTTGGGGTTCAGAAGAACTTGGTGAATTACCAGATCTCCTCCCCTCTTAATTACTCTTTTCTTATTTTCCTCTTAGAAAATTGTTTTTCATAAACCTAAGATTAATTAGTTTTTCTCCATAGGTATTTGTGTCAGGTATAAGATCTATGACCGTACACTAATGTGATAGAGGAAAATATGTATTTTAGTCCTACAAAAGAGTAAAGAATCCCCCTTCCTCCTGCAGGGCCCGTCATGGAGTTTGATTATACCATCTGTGAAGAATGTGGGAAAGAGTTCATGGACTCGTATCTTATGAACCACTTTGATTTGCCAACATGTGATAGCTGCAGGTGCTTAAACTACGCTTGTTTTTGTGAGACTGAAGCATTCCACTGCTGCTGAGCCGTGGCCTTGGTGCACTGAGCTGTGCAGGCTGGTGCCGAGCTTGCGCTCTGCCTGCCTCAGCCTCCCAAGTGGAGATCTCTAACTGGTCTCAGCCCCACCCTCCTCAGCTTGCACCTCTCGACTGTCTTCTCTCTAGAGAATTTTGCTCAAATCTGTTAAGATGGTTTTTAATTCCATTTCAAATATGTCTCCACCACTGCTGCAGGTCCCCAGTTGCCTCTGACCACCTCTTCCCGCCTCTCCCTTCCGGGTGTGTGTGCCACTCACCCTGCCTGGCAGCCTCTGTGCCCACGGTTCTCTGCTAAGGAGCGGTTTCCTGGCGTCCTCTGGGCTCTGCTCACCAGTGTCCTCACTAGAGGCTTCTGGTGACCCTCCTGCCAGAAAATCCCCGTCCCTTCACTGTGCTTTATGGGTCCTTGAGCATTTTCCTAGTCATTGTGTGGGAACAAAGCCTCAGTAAACAAGGCTCTATTTTATCCACTAAGTCACAGTTGTCTTCTTATCACGTTGAACAGTGCTGTCTGACATCTAGGTGAGGAACATGTGAAGGAAAAAAGATAATTTAGCCAATTCGTGGGCCGTGCATAAACTCTTTGTGGTACTTCAAGGGTCCTCTCTATCTCTGTTTTTACCTTGGCTTTTGAGCCACCAGAGCCCAGATGTGTTTAGGAGATGGGACTTTGTGTTTTTGCATTTATTTCTTGCCCATGTTTCTGAGGCAGCGTCTGTCTACCCCAGGATGGCCTTGAACTTGTAGTCTTCTCTCCTCAGCCTGTTAAATGCTGGGATGATGGCATGAGCCTTGTAACTCAATTTGTATTTTCTTTCTCATGAGTCCTTTTTTTCATTGTATCTTCTGTATTTTTATTTTAAGTTCTTTCTGGAATAAGAAAGGCTTTAAGAAGATTCTTAATTGTTTTTTTTTCATGACATATATTTTTTTATTTTTATATCAATCACAGGTTAGGTTCTTTGCATCCCCGGCATAGCCTCCTCCATCTTTCCGTCCCACTCTCCCCATCCCTCCCTATCTCCTCCCAGCCCACTCCAAGTCCACCTACAGGGGAGGATCTCCTCCCCTTCCATCCGACCCCAGTTCATCTTGTCTCCTCAGGGCTGGCTACAATGTCCTCCCCTGGGGATCTAGCCAGGCTGTTACTCCCTGGCGTTTATGGGGGAGAGTCAAAGAGCCAGCCATTGAGTTCATGTCTGAAACAGTCTCTGTTCCCCTTACTAGGGTCTTCAGTTGGATACCGAGCTACTATGGGCCACTTCTGAGCGGGGGTTCTAGGCCATATCCATACATGGTCCTTGGTTGGAGAAACTGTCCCATAGAAGACCCCTGTGCTCTGCTCAGTTTGGTCTTTGTGGAGCTCTTGTTCTCCCCAAGTCTTACTAACTTCCCCTATTTTTATTATTATTTCCCGCCCTCTGCCGAAGGGAAGATTCTTAATTGTTAATAATGACCAGAGTCTGCTTAAATTTTTGACTTTGAACATGAGAACCAAAGGCAGGGAAATGACGCCTGCATCTTTGGCTGCACAGGCCTTGTTGTTGCTGGGCTATCTGAAAACTCAGTTTAATTAAAATAGTTTATATACTGCTCTTAATCTCTTTGCAGAGATGCTGATGACAAACACAAGCTCATAACCAAAACAGAAGCCAAGCAGGAGTACCTTCTGAAAGATTGCGACTTAGAGAAAAGAGAGCCAGCGCTCAGGTTTATTGTGAAGAAGAACCCTCGTCACGCACAGTGGGGCGACATGAAGCTCTACTTGAAGTTACAGGTCTCTAGTAAGCTGGACTGTGGGATGTCTGACTCTAGGTGAACTTTTAGCACAACTAGCCCTGGTTTTGCTCACACAGTAAAGAGGATCCTTTTCTTGTTTGTATGTCCATCCCAGGCACAGGTAATGCTACTCAGCATCTTACTTTGTTTTGTTGTTTAAGACAGGGTTTCTCTGTGTAGCCTTGGCTGTCCTGGACTCACTCTGTAGACGGGGCTGGCCTGGAACTCACAGTGATCCACCTGCCCCTGCCTCCCTGAGTGCTGGGATTAGAAGCCTGCACCACCACGCCGGCTTCACTTACTTTCACTGTGGCTAATTTGGCATAAACATGTTACTGGTGGCTGATGTTGGGAGTACAATTTGCACTCTAAAAATGTTTTAAAAAGTCAGACTGCATTTTCCTGTCAGTCTCCTTTTACCAAGCAAGAAAGGCCCTTAAGGCGATTGGCATTTCAGTTACTCACAAACACCTGAAATCTAGTTGTACTGGTAAATACATCTGTAGTGCCAGAGTACCACTGTACCCTACACACATCAGAGCAGATTGTAGGGCCTGCTCTGAGCAGGTTGCCCATGTGCCGTGACGGAAACCCACTTACTGGCTACTTCAGTGCCCAGGCCAATTGTTTGGAGTCACACATACCCTCCTGTATCCACTCCAGAATGGCTTATATACAGTTTTTGTACCATTATATGATATTATGGAGAGACATTGCTTAAAAGATTTTTGTACAAGAATATACCAGAAATTTCCTCATCTATAAATAAAATTAAGCCACATTGTCAAACAAAATATATACTGAATTTCATTAAATATGTAATTATTGATTAAAAAGTTCACCATTTATCTTAGGTACCATTCAAAATAAGTAAAAATGATGCTAATGAAAGCAGCCCAGTTTCCGTATCACTTGGTGCTTTGTGCTTCATGAGAGTGCCAGTAGACATTGTTTCAGCTTATGCAACACAAGCAGGGAAACGTCAGGACAGCGACTTTCATGGCGTTTCCTACCCCTCTTGATCTCATGATTGGATTTTGCATTTTCTTTCTCACTGAGTCATCTTCATTTATGATTTTTCTGTATTTCAACTCCTTCTGGAAAATGTGGGACTTAAGGAAATTCTCCAGCTGTTAAATTCCATGGTTTTGCCCCTGATGCGACTTACTGGCTTCTGTGGGCTCAGCTCCATAGTGAGGACTTTGCACTGTGGGCACTGACTCCCAGCTAACTGACACCTTAACTTTTGTAGGTTGTCAAGCGGGCTCTTGAAGTCTGGGGTAGCCAGGAAGCACTTGAAGATGCCAAGGAAGTGCGGCAAGAAAACCGAGAAAAAATGAAGCAGAAGAAATTTGATAAAAAAGTAAAAGGTAAGTGGCCAAATTTTCTATCACTAACTTCACTATGGAGCAAAATGCATTGAGGTCCTTCTTGTTTGTAGAAGATATTGGAATGTCTTCTCCATAGGTGAGGAACATGGGTTTGAACTTTGGCCTCAACAGGCTAGTGTATGAATCTTGGCTCATACTTCAGTACTTCCTTATGTGGCCTGCAGTGTTTAAGAAAACAGTAACAACGGGATGGACATCGGAAGAGGGAGAAAACGGAACAGGACAGGAGCCTACCACAGAGGGCCTGTGAAAGACTCCACCCAACAGGGTATTGAAGCAGATGCTGAGACTCATAGCCATACTTTGAGCAGAGTGCAGGGAATCTTATGAAAGAAGAGGGAGACAGAAAGACCTGGAGAGGACAGGAGCTCCACAAGGAGAGCAACAGATCCAAAAAATCTGGGCACAGGGGTCTTTTCTAAGACTGATACTCCAACCAAGGACCATGCATGGAGATAAGCTAGAATCCCTGCACAGATGTAGCCCATGGCAGCTCAGTATCCCAGTGGGTTCTCTAGTAAGGGGAACAGGGACTGTCTCTGACATGAACTCAGTGGCTGGCTCTTTGATCACCTACCCCTGGGGGTTGGGGGGAGCAGCCTTACCAGGCCACAGAGGAAGACAATACAGCCAGTCCTGATGATACCTGATAGGCTAGGGTCAGATGAAAGGAGAGGAGGACCTCCTCTATCAGCACACTGGGGAAGGGGCAAGGGAGGAGAAGAGGGAGGATGGGATTAGGAGGAGACGAGGGAGGGGGTTACAGCTGGGACACAAAGTGAATAAATTGTAATTAATAAAATAATAAAAAAGAAAACAGTAGCATAAAATAACAAGACTCTCAATCTCATTGCTTGAAATAAAACCATTAGCTAAGCAGTCATTGGGTTTACTAGCTAGAAGGAATAGCTGATTATCAGTTAGTCTGAATATCTTTATTTAAATATGACTATGAAATACCCAGAGAGATGAGCAGCTTGTTACATATGTTGGGACAGTTGTCAGGTCTCTTACTGAATCTTCACGTTACAGTCCTTCCTCCATCTGTCTCCATGCAGCTCTCCACTCTCTGGTGGTTCTGTCTCTGCGTTCATTGCCCACATGTGCATCCATGTGTGAATGTTTCTCTAAGTTTGTTCATCCATGCACACATCTAAAGCACTGTGCTAAGCAAGGTGCTGGATTGAGTGTCAGGAAAGAAACTTGAGATACTAATAGAGTGCTGGGTACGGAGCCACGCCAGGGATGAACACAGAGCGTGGCAGGAGCACCCAGGCTGTAAAAATCCCCAAAGAAGAGTCTTCAGGAAGTAACCAGCACATGCCCTTCATTTGGTAGATATGTAGAGTCCTTTATGGTGCCCAGTGCCTCAGTAACGTGCATTCTGGATATAGTATGTGTTATATATTTACTTGATCCATTTCAATTAGTATTCTAGCCATATTAATTTTTCCTATGATTTTAAAATTTAGAAGAGGTTTTACAGGGTGAATGAGATAGCCCATGTCTTAAACACAAAGGAGAGCGGTGGTGGCACATGTCTATTATCTTAGTACTCAGGAATATGAGGCAGGAGGATTGTGAATTGGAGGCCAGCCTGGGCTATAGAGTGAGCCCTTGGCTCAATAAGCAAAAACAAAACCCCACAACAAAACCCAACCCCCAAACCCAACTAAACAATAATAGCAAAAAGGCAACAATCAGCTAACCAATCAAGCACATGAAAAACCAAAACAGAAAGCAAAAAGTAAGGCAATACCAGCATTCCTGGCTTCCTCTTGGGGCTGCCTCCCCTCCCTAAGTTTTCACTGAAAGAGCAGAGAGGTAGAAAAGTTAGAGAAGTGAAGGCCTGCTCTGTGACTCTACCGCCTGGTCTTGAGTCCCTTTAACACTTCTTTTCTGTGTGAAACCCCCTTGCACAAGTGATTTAGTTCCTGAGCAGATAGGAATTCCACCTGGAAAGCTTAGCTGAGTTTCCCTCAGCAGACTTCCACGGAAGAGCATTTCACTGTCACGGCCTGTGCCAGCCACAGCTGTGTCCCAGCATTCAGGTGATCACCCCCCTTACACCGGCTTTTTCTCCACGGTCCCTCCCTCCAACAGCAGAGCTGCTGGTACAGGATCCACCTGTCCTGTACACCTCGCCCACGCCAGGGCTGAGATTACATATGCTCCATGACTTGGTTTTGTTTTGGTGCTGGGGAATTCAAGCTCAGTTCTCATATTGGCACTCCTACGCACTGAGCTGGTGGATTCTTCTCAGTTCATGACCGTTCAAGCCATCTCTTCAGCCCAAGTCCAGGGTTTTAACCCAGCTCCTAGAAATCAACTTGGATGATACTTTGGTACAGACAATGAAATGTGGATAAAAGAATAAGTATTAACTAGGAATTTGTAATACAAAGTGATGAATGCTATCTGTAACTTTTCCTTAGACACTAATTCTGTGGTCTGGTCAAGACATCATATAATGGTATCTAAATTCTTATAATTTGACTAGTAAAAGACTGTGAGATGCACTTAATTTGTCTTTTAAAATATGATTCTATGAGATAGGCATATATTAATACAAATTTTCTGTAATTTTCAAAATATGAATGCAATTGGTGTTTACTTTTTGATCACAGTATTAGTTCAAACTACCGTACATTAGACAAAATACCATGGATTTCCTTATTCCTGAGTCCCAGTTGACAGTGAGGTTTTTTTTGAAGATTGATTTCTTTAGGTTCATTTCTTGTTTGGATGAAGCATGCTCTTTAAGGAAATGTTTGAAGTGCTTGCATGAGTGTGTACTCTCCAAGTGTCTACAGATAAGAGACTGCCTGCTGTTTTCCCCTTTGGCTTGTGGATATGAGAGTTCCGGGAGGTCTGTGTTCCCTCATTACCTTGGGGTTTTCAGGGTGCAGAGGCCCATATGGTGCCTTCTTTAATTATGGCTTCTTATTGATTCACTCTAGCACTTGGTGGATATGCTCCTGTCCTGACTAGGCCACAGAGGCTGAGTGGAGTAGACTGTAGAGTAGAAGCGGATGATTGTACGCTTTGCTCAGAGCAGAGAGGAGTCAGAGCAAGTCTAAAGGCTTTTTAGTTGGAAAGAATTGGAACATGGTTCCTCTTGATGCACAGCGAAGCTGACGTAAAGCTTTCTTCTTTATGGGAAGGTAAGCAATTACATTCACCTGCTTTTAACATGTGGTTTATGGTAGCAGTTATAGCAGACTTTGCTACAGAAAAAGTTGTGAATACCATAAAGTACACACAGTCAAGGTTCCACATCTCTGAGTCAGAGGGTAACTGGATTTCCAAGGGCGCATTGCCCAGCAGTAGACAAGAACCTGAACTGAAACTGGTCTGTGGGTTTTCTTGCTTCAAATAAGGTGGGAATATGGGTGTTTCTTCCATGTTACATGTGCAGAGTACTAGCAGTCTTCCTCCCAAAAGGCTACTGAGCTTCCTTGTGACTAGGCACGCCCCCACCCATGCCAGCGGCAGGTCAGGACATCCCATTTGAGGTCCCCTCTGAGTTTGGACACTGTGTGCTGGCATGTGGATTTGTCCGTGGCTGTTGTAGATCTTGTTGGAGGAGTACAACTCCATCCTGTTTAGTTCATGGAAGACAAACTCATGATCAAAGCTTTGTGCTGTCTTTCCTATAATCTGTTTCCCCCAGGTAACAGGGTGCCTGCCTTCCCACCAGCATGTAGAAGTTTTGGGTCTCCCTTGGCTAGCTTGTTAGTAGGTTCACCTCAGAAGCAGCAGGACTGGCTTCCTTTGACTGCAGCTTTGAAGTGGTCTCGAGTTTTCACTTCAGTAATCATTTGGAGGAACTTTCTTTGGGTAGACATTCTGTATCATTTCTCAGGCTCTCAGTAGCAAGACTGGTTTCTCATTTCCAGGAGAGGTGGTCTCTCTGGACATCAGCTGCCAACAGGAGGAGGCTGCAAGGCTAGCCGCTCCCCATTTGCCTCTCCAGTCACCCTTAGGCTCCAGCAGCACATGGGTTCCTTTCCCTTGAGGTATGCTAGACCAGCCTCAGTTTGTATATTCTAACTGTTAGATCTCAGACCCAACAGAACATAGTTGAGTGCTGCTTTCCTGAATGTTGTGAAATCCACAAACCTTTCTTTTAAAAGATTTTAGGGCCAGTGAAATTGCTCTGTGGGTAAGTGTGCTGCCGCCAGGCCTAATACTCAGTTTGGTTCCCAGAAGAGTCCACTTGGTGGAAGGAGAGAACTCCTGCTGAGTTATCCTTTGACATATACACGTGCACCAATGTGGTGTGCAAGCTTACATGAGAGTGCTCGCATGCCCGCCCACGTGTGCATGCTGACATTTAGCCATTTCTAACCTTTCATATTTGTATGCACTTTGCTAAGACATGAGTTACTTGTAAACACTGTGATTCTTACAAGTCTTTACATGTTTCTAAGAACTTTTCTCTGAAACTAAAAGCTGATCATAACTGAAACACTTAAAAAGTGATTATGCAGAGTTGGTTTAGCGGTTAAGAGCACAGGCTGCTCATCCTGAGTTCATTTCCCAGCAACCACATGGTGGCTCACAACCACCTGAAATGGAATCTGATTCCTTCTCCTGGTGTGCATGAAGATACATTTATGTACATAAAAGAACTTTTTAAAAAGTGATTATGCAAAATGTGGTGTTTCCTGTCACCTATCGTTCCTGTGTCCTCTCACTTGCGCTTGTCAGGTCCAGGAGACACTGGGGTCACACTCTGTCAATATCGTCAGGGACACTGCAGCGCACCCTTGCCCCTGGACTGCTCAGCATCTTGTTTCTGCTCCTGTAGACTCAGGCTGAATGTCTGTGGAGGAGTACTTGTCAGGAGATAAAGGGCACCACATGGCACCTCTGCCAGCTTGAGGGAGGTGGCAGGGGGACAGCCACCCTTCTCCATTGAACGTTTTAACCCAATACATAGGACACTGTGGATGTAGTACCCTTTTACTCAGTGGTTTTAGTATATGGCGATG
This sequence comes from Pachyuromys duprasi, assembly GCA_028658305.1. Lineage (NCBI taxonomy): Eukaryota > Metazoa > Chordata > Mammalia > Rodentia > Muridae > Pachyuromys > Pachyuromys duprasi. The sequence continues at coordinate 89,625,395 of CM053763.1, forward strand.
AGTCTTAGCTGAGCCAGTTTTTTGTGAACCTGTCAATAGGAGTTGTTTTAGTTTGAAATAAAGCTTTTCCTTGGGCTCTCCTCTTATTCAGACAGGATTCATGTAGCCTAGGGTGGACTTGAACTTGTATCAGCCCTCCTGCCTCTGCTTCCCAAGTGCTGGGATTATAGGTGTCCATCACTGTCTGTTTCATTTTGAAAAAGGAATGTACTGTATAGCTGGAACTTGCTGTGTAGACCAGGCTGGCTCCACTTCAGTCCTCCCTGCCTCCTCCTTCCAGGCACTGACACTGGAGGCGCGGGCTGTCACGCGGGCGTTCGTTTTGGTCTGTAAAGCACTGGCTGACGATGGTGTGAGCTCCGCCCGTCACTCTATTTGATGCTCTTGTCCCAGGTGTGGCTGGGGGAGCTTCCTTTAAGCCGGCTCCTTTGTTTACAAAGAATTTCAGACTTGCAAGAGGTTGCTGGGAGAACAGAACAGAGGACCACACATACATCCTTCTCCCCCGAGACTGAGCTGTTACCCCTGCTGCCAATTGCATTACCTGTATACTCTAAGAACACTTTTTCCTGAGCCATTAAGGGTACAGTGTATAATCTCTATTCTTATGTGAAAAGTTTCCAGAACACTGGTCTTAACCAGTGTGACATTAGCAGATTTACTACTTAGTAGATTTTAATCTAGACGACTGTGTTCTACTTCTGCTCACTGAACACTATGTTAGTGTTCTTCTCAAATGGACTTGGTATATGCTGTTTTAGGTATCAGGTCTTCATTCTAAAACTGTTGTGATCTTCAGGCTTGGCCTTTATGCTGTGGACATTGTTGAAGTTTGTTTCCTTCTTCCAAACTGGATTTGGAAGGAAAGCCTTTGACTTAGACTTCTGTGGGTTTTCTCTTAGTGTGCAGGCTCGGTACCTCAACCAGGTGATGCCTTTTCCAGAGCCCCACATCTGGAGGGACACAATGCCCATCTACTCTCAGTGGCAGTAATTACTGTGCAAATAGCCACCCTTCCCAGCCCAGTTCAGCAGCTGTCCACCTGCAGCTTCCCTGGGACCAGTGCGACTGTGATGGCTCAGGAGAACGCCTGTAAGCCCAGCACTTGGGGAGGCAGAGGCAGGCGGATCTCCGAGTTTTATGCCAGCTGGGTCTAAACAGCTTTCTGGCTGCAGCACTCCTGTGTCAGTCAGCATTATTAGTTGTGTGGACCCTGATTCTCCAGTGTTGTTTGTTCATGGGCCTTTATTTTGGAGCTCAGATTTACATTTGGACCTCAGTGGGGTAATCATAGGCTGCCATTTATGCCCTCGACAAGCTGCATATTTCTAGAGCAAAGCCTGTCCATCTGTCTTCATGTAGAAAAAGCTTGAACACATCCTGATATAGCCAGTTTTAATCCTCCAAATTTCAGGGCTCACACTGCAGGGAGGAACCTGGAAACTTGGCTGCTTAGTGTAAGGGAGTGAGGCATTTCCCATCACTCTACTTCCTGTCCTGGTAGCTCCCTACCCCTCTGCATGCCTGCTGTACTTCCTGTCCTGAGGCTTTTGACCGCTTGTTTGGAAAAGGAGAGAAGGGCAAGGAACAGCCAAACTCATTAGCAGCGGAGGCTACACATCTCTGATCTGAAAATCCAAAGCACTCGAAACTCCATGCAACAGGCTGTAGCTCAGACACTAGAAATATATGATACATCAAACTGTGTCTTTTTAACACTCAGATCACATCTCTAAATATTTCAAAGTCTAAAAACATCCACAAATCACTTTCAATAGTTTTGGACACGTGCTACTCAGCCTGTGCTTCCACGTCTAGCAGGAATGTCTACAGCTCCGGCTTTGTCTGTTATATAGCTTGATAGCGTCCACAAGAGAGGACGAAAAGTCAGTCTTCAGTGGAGACTGGAAAGCTAGGTTTTTCGTGTATGGAGGATGTTTAAGAAAGTAATTCTTCTCTCTTCTCCAAGTACATGTGATATTCAAGTCTTGCAGAGAAGGTAGTTTAGTCTGACTTGTTGTAGCCCAATTTTAAGGGTTTTTCACAGTGGGAAAGAGAATGGGAGTCATATCTTCTCAGAGCCAAGCTGGGAAGCAGAAACCCCTATGAAGGAGACACAAGCTGCCCCTTGGCAGTCAGGAGAAACACTGACTCACTCAGGTGAGGACCTTCCTGAGAGGTCAGAGTTTGGATGACTGGCCATTCTAGCAGATGGTACAGACACTGGAGATCCTAGGAGGTGGCGAGAAAGGCAGCGTGGCTTGGTGGTGAAGAGTGCTGCCCAGGGCTGGACTGATCCCTGGAGACTGCACCTCTGGCTATCAGCTGACTGACCTTGGGCAATTTGTAACTTCTGCCTTGGCTTGCCCATCTGTAAAACACTGGGCGACAGCTGTCTGCATTTACTCAAGAAAATACAAAGTATGCATCTGAAGTGCTTAGCCCAGTTCCAGCCTATCTCCCTGTCTTTTTACTCATAATGTGTTATGGCTGGAAACAGAATCAAGTAGTGCTTTGATTATTACAGCACAATGTCTCAAGGAAAAGAAGCAACCCCTGAACTGAGGTTATTGTTTGTGAGCCAACTGATGTGAAGGCTGGGAATCAATTCCAGGCCCTCAGGAAAACAGTATATGTTCATAACCACTGAGCTCTCCAGCTCCTGGCAATTTTTACTTTTTAAAAATAATATGTCGTTGGAATGGGGACGTAGCTCAGTAGATAGAGTGCTTGCCTCACATGCACAAGGCCAGGGTTTGATCCCCAGCATCACAAAAATCAGATGTGGTGCTGCATGCTTGTAATGCAGTACTCTGCTGGAGTGGAGGCCGGAGCACCGTAGTTCAGTGGCCATAAGGCTACACAAGTTGGAAACCAGCATGGGCCTACCCGAAGACTATCTCAACAAAACAAAACGAAAGCCAAACCAACTACCGTTTTATAAATCAGACAAGGTCACCGCATGAGCCGTTTTCCTAAGAAGGAAAACCTTTTGGCATACATCAGAGTTCTTGGCTTCCTGGTCTTCTTGTGAGCAAAGCTTGACTGACCGGAACTCCCAACTGGGAACCTTGGTATCTGAGCTGTTCCCATTCCTTGCTTCTTTCAGCTGACTTTCAGCATCCTGTTCTGTCAGATGCCCCAGCACACCCCATTCCATTATTTTTGTTGTTACCCTTTTAATCCACACAGGCACTTCTGATTGCTAGTTCACGCTTGAAAATGAAGTGAACAACTGCACAGACTAGCAGCTCACCAAGTGTGCATAACCAACTGTTAGAATGGAAAGAAACCATTATATAAATTCTGTGTACAAATAACGAGAGCCTCATTGGACTGACTTTGTATTAGGCTGAAAACTTTTTTTTCCCCCTTAGAATTGCGACGAGCAGTAAGAAGCAGTGTGTGGAAAAGAGAAAAAACTGCTCACCAACATGAATACGGACCAGAGGAAAACTTAGAAGATGACATGTACCGCAAGACTTGTACCTTGTGTGGCCATGAACTGACATATGAAAAAATGTGACTTTTACAAATGAATTTATACTCAAATAAATATCCTGTTTAAATGAACCACAATGCAGTCTTCATAAAAACAACACTTACATAATAATGCTTTAGAAATGACTGTGTTTGAGGTCTGGCTGAGGGCAGTGGCGGGTGAGCCCAGTGGGACAGCAAGATTCAAAATTGGCAGGTCATTTCATACACTAAAAGAAAAACTAAGGTGATATACACTTAAAAAAACACACATATATACCTGTACATACATATGCACATACAAGTAACAAGTTAGTGCTACTCCATGGGGGGCAAGGGACATAGGTAAATCCTAGGCTGGAGCAGAAGGAGGGGCTTTCAGAGTAAGGCTTATGGCGTGAACTTAGCTAGAAGCCAGCAGTCGGATGTATACTGCTGTGAAGTCCTCGGGCAGTGGCAGCAGTGAGCTGGGCTGTCACTAAAGAAACAAGTAACTAGTCACAGCGGGAGCTGTACTACAGGTACATGATTAACAGCTGTTAGAATCAACCATTATACATGAAGAAAAGATCAAGAGAAAGAGCTGGGCAGTGGTGGTGTACAACTTTAATCCCAGCTCCTGGGAGGCAGAGGCAGGTGGATCTCTGTGAGTTTGAGGCCAGCCTAATCTACAGAGCTAGTTCTAGGACAGCCTGGGCTACACAAAGAAACCTGGGCTAGGGACTGGGAATTAAGAGAAAGAAAAGAATATCTACAAATTTCTCTAGAATGTAGCTCAAGTAGAACTAGTTGCGATCAAAAAGCATTACCAATGTGCTAAACAGTGCTGCTTTGGCATGAGAACAGGAGCCATTCCTAAATAATACGTATCGTTTAAGCCCCAGCAAGGAGGCATATTCTAATGATTAGCCAAGGGGCTATGCTTCGTTTTGACAAAAACCCAAGTTGAGATAAAGTGAGCACTTTCATCCCTCAGATGCACTAGGAAGCTTGTACATTTCACTTTTTGTATCAGCTGCTGCACATTATACTTGGAGAAAGGTCAAGCTCAAAACAAGCCAACCCCAAATAACGTGGGGCCATCACAACTACTTGTTCTTTAGAAGCACTCGGCAGAGATGTTCTGTGTGTTTTTCAAGGTGGGCGTTTTATATGAAGTGTTACAACTCAGTAAAAACTGATCCTGAATGGGCAGCTAGAGTTCATCAGGCTAGAAACCTCTCTGGGGTTCAGGCTGCTGCTTAGTATTACTGTGTTGTGCAGAGAAGGCATTCCTGAGACAAACGGATTTAACTTCCTGGCTCTGGACTCGGACATGTTTCCTGGGGTTGTTAGCTGAGAAGTGAGCACACCTGTTAGATATCTGTTAGAAGGATTTAACATAGTGAATCTTGTCCCCAGTGTGTAGCAGCTCGTAGTTAACCAACACTTACTGTCAGGGCCCACACAGTGAGATCTACTTAGCTGTATGCTTCTGTTCTCTAGCTGCACTGATTAGGTTAATCCTGGTGTTCACGCATCAGGTTGGCAGGGGTAGATCACACCTTTTAGTTTTAGGTATGATGCAGTCCTCAGGGAAGCAACATACAATCTACCTTGACAAAAGCCTGTTTAGGAGCATGGGCTTGACTTCACAGCACTGACGAGGCTTGCCACCCCGTCTATGGGAGTGCCACCAGAGGAGCAGCTGCTTTCTGCTTTTTCATCTTTTCTTGTGTAACACAGAATCTTCTGTTCAGTTTTTCCAGCTGGCAGACCAGGTTAGAGCACAAGCAGCACATTAATGAACAGTTTCTAAAAACTACCATCACATAGGAGGATCAAAAGAAAGAAAAACCAAACTCCTTTAGTATGTAAAGCAAGGATAACTGAACTCCACCTTGCTGCAGGAAAGGATACAGTTACCAATGCCTTCTGTGGTTAATTCTTTGGCTGCTGGAGGCCCAGAGCCATTTCAAATTAATTACAGCACGAGCTGTGTTAAATGGGAAGAAGGAATGGTGTAGATAAATAGGCTAGTTAGCCAAGAATCTAGATTTTGTCTTTCTGAAGTACCTGCCATTTAACCTTGATCTACTGAATTTAAATGATTAAGTGATACGCCTGCTTTAAATATGCTATTTAAAAAGCCTAGGAATTCCTGTGTATTAACAAATTATATTCTATGGCCATTGAAATGTATCAGAATTGAAGACCACATATTCAAGCAATCATAATACATACTTGCTAGGATGTAACATGTACAAAAAGATAGCAAATGCAAAAAAATTACTACTAGTAATTATATAATCTTTAGTGGAGTTTTCTAAGGTTTAGTGAGAACTTTAAAAATCCTAGAAATTTGGAATGCCAGATAATTGCTTATGTATTATTTTATAAAACACTCACTTCTCTGAAGCCTCAATAGGCTCAGGGATCAATTATCTGTCTCAGGACATACAGAGACAAGCCCTAAGCCACCCTGAATTCCAAGTCCATGTCAGCTCATTCAAGACCCCTTCTACTTCAGTCTGTGAAATTACATGATCTTGGGCAAATCCTTCTTGGCGGTGCAGGGCATGACCAGATGCTTTTCAACAATGGCTGCCAAACCTGTAGTCACCTGAGAGGTAGAAAAACTGCTGCCATCTCCATTATACTTTGAGATTGCAGTTTAAGATAAACTTTCATTTGGACAAATTTGGGAATTAGTACTAATAATTTTATATACTAACAAGTAGTGTTGTAAAATGCCACCTAAGAAAAATATCTGCAAGAAAGAGCTTCAGACAGAGACTGAGTCAGTAAGAAAGAAGCTAAGGATAAATCATGAATACCAAAGTCTAGAAAACATAACTTCAGTTTATTCCAGCCATGTTACCAAGGAGCAGAGAAAAGCTAGGCTCCCAGGTGACAGCCCACTGGTTGTATCTTCTACTTTGCAAGCCTGACCTTGCGTTCCACACACCTCAAACCTGTTGTTTTGTGCCCTAAGGAAAAAGTATCAAATTCATCACAGGAAAGTTGTGCCTCACATATGTACAACTCCACGATCACCATAAGATCGTAACATCACTGTCATCAAGCAACTCTTGCCCTTCAGGGCGATGAGGGGTAATGTCATACTCCTCACTCTTCTCCTCTGTTTTCTTTAGGAGTGAAAGGCTACTACAAGAAAGCAAACATTCAAACATCAAAAATAAGACAAATTATTTCAAGATAATAAAAAGGGAAAAATGTGACTGTTAGGCCTGCAGAGCGCAGAACTGCTGGAACACAGCCAGGATGTGGGGATCTAACTCGGCAGTGAAGAGCAGATTCTCCAGGGTCACCATGTACTGCTGGATTATCTGGTGATGCTGCAGACACAGAAGAGAGGCTCGGGTCAGAAAGCCAGATGCAAGCAACCTTGCAGAACATTTCCCCCAGAGCCCACCCATGCTCACAACATTCCCTGAGAAGCCTCAGCATTATGAGACTGTGCAGGGAGGAGTGGAGGGACACACAAACTCAGTTCTTACAGACTTCACAGGAACGCCGTCCTTGATGCAAGGCACAGCAGATACACTGCTGACAGCTGCAGAGGGTGTCCCCAAAGTCAGGACACAATACATTACAGCTTTCTAAAAACCGTCCTGACTAGGGAGCCGAAGCACCAGAAGGCAAGAACCTTTTATTTGTAGCCTAAAACAGCCTCAGAAATTTCTATAGAACTAGGGCCTCTTGGTTACTTCTTGAACACACTAATAACTGCACATGTCTGGGGAGATTTGGAAGTTTAGAGAATGGAACTTTAAGAATAATTACTTCTGCATTAGTCACTTCTCTAGAACGAAGGTGGACTTGGGGAGTTAATACTGAAGGGGAAAAGTGAACTTCAGCCCCCTCCACATCAGTACACCTAACCGCTCCTGTGAACACAGGATTTTAAGTAATTTTATAAATCCCATTACTGTTAAGTTAGTTAGCTTTTTTCCACTCCCTATTTCTATGCTGGGCTCCCTGGCACAGAAAATGGCAACCCAGAGTCTGAGTGACATAACACCAATTTTCTGATGAACACGAGTGGCAGCAAATGGACATAAAGTAAAGGTCCTACAAGAGCTACATAACCTGGTGACTGAGAACAGCAGTGTTAGTTAGCATCTGCTCACAAACCTGCAGGAAGATTTGCTGCAGCCTCTCTATGCAGTTCTTATACCACGGGGTTAATATACTGGTCCCATCGGTTTCACATCGTACCAAGTGTTCAGTCAAGATCATGATGAAACGCTGGAAAAGATGGAGAGGTTGAAGAAGCATTAAAGGGAGAACCTTAATTTCCGAACAAATCCAAATCAAGATTTCTCAAAAGTCTTGTTGCTCCACCCTACTGTGGTATGAGCTCCCAGGACTTCCCCCAAACTTGTTAAAGCCCTTAGCTTCTTCTAGAAATATGTCCAGGCCTCTGTTCTAAGAAAACAGCACGTTGATACCATGCTGTTACTATACATACAAAACATTCACAGGAAAGAAAGCAGTCACCTAAGTCAGCAACCATAAGGGATAAACGGGATAAGTATTTAGATGATAAGCGCACAGCACAGACGCCCAGCGGCTTCTAAGCAGCGACACTATTCTTTTGCAAAGTTCTGTATTCTTACTATTTTGTGATTGAAAATGGCAACTTTTTAATTACAAGGCAACAGATTCTTTTTACACGTACCTGGAAGATGACAAGGAAAAGGTTCTTCTGCTCGCTCTGAGCGGACTCCACTTTCTCCTGCAGCCTTTCTATTTGCTCCTCGAGGGCCCCATCCTTCCTGTCACTGCTTCTGTCATCATCATCACTTCGCTACAAATGGCACAAGAACAAAACAACAAATCCAGCACCAAGTTTTACATGATGGCTCAGGTTGGCTTTCAATTATCATCTTCCTGCCTCTACCTCTCTTAGTGCTGGGGCTGGGGGATGTGTGGTACTAGGATGCAAACCCAGGAGCTCAGAGATGGTAGGCAAGTGATTTTATCACTGAGCTCTGTCCCAGTCCTGGGGAAGGATTTTATACTAAAGGGCTTCTATTCTTGCAGTGCTAGCTGGGGAAATTTAGTGGTATTAGTGTTGGTAGCAGCAGTGAGGTGACGCCTACCAGGTGTCACTGCCATGGGCAGCTCAGTCGTTTAACTTAAATCCTTTTCCTGCCTTCCACTCTGGTGGATATGCTGAACACCAGGAATGAAGAATACTCAATATTATAAGTCACAGGGTCCAGCCAGCTCACTAGCTCACTGCTTCCCTCTAAACACAATATTAGCAAGGAAATATTCTGTGAAGCTGGGACTTGAGATTGACTTGTCCCCTCTCCACACAGCATCTACAAATTGTCTCCCTTCCCCTCTATGCCAGACTCGGAAATACGTATGTTTTCTTGTAGGAGGTCAGCTTAGAGGTGCTAAGCTAGGGAGAAATAGCTTGTGGTTGGTGTCCATGCCACAGCACAGGACAGTTTTGTGTAACTTGGAATTGGAAAAAATAAACCACTGTGAAGGCAATGGACTGATTATGTGGCAGATTGTGTCCTAACTTCTAAGCACTCATGGATCAGCACATGACTTACTCGTTTGTGCTGCCTTGCCAGTTTCTCTTTAGCTTCTTCTAGCTCTTTTTGGATCTTCAGAACATGTTTGTTCATTTTACGAATTGTAGAGTGCAAAATTTCCCACACAAACAACCTTAAAGTAACACAGCATTTAGTTAAGGTACGCTTTACAGAGAAACTGTCTACAGTTTTCCAGACTCCATTCTTAAGGGCTGACAGGCCTTGTAACCTCTGGGAAGAATTAGGCATTCTTCCCCAGCAACACTTAACCCACCACTGCAGTGGACTAAGGGCATCGCTCTCCACTCATTAGACTCAGGCGGGCTCCCAGAGGCCAATAGCACACTCTGTACTTGTCTACCCCTTAATACAACATCAACACTAGAACTGGTTTTCTCCTTCCACCATGTGAGTTCTAAGGATCAAACCCAGGGACCTCAGATTATTACACCTGACAGCAAGCTCCCTGACCCAATGAGCCATCTTGCTGGCCCTGTAAAATACTTCTGATTAGCAGGCATGGTAGCACACACCTTTAATTCCAGCACTCAGGGAGGCCGAGGCAGGCTGGTCTCTGTGAGTTTGAGGCCAGCCTTTTGATCATATATGTCACTTCAGGACTTAGTATATTTTTAGATCAGTGTGCTCTATAATAACAGGTGCAGTGGAGATGTTAAAAGACTGTCACAGAGTTTAATTTTATTCATTTGCTTTCACTGAATGTCAACCCCTGCTATCCTGGTCCTGATCATCTACAAAGCCCCATGTAGCTTCAGAAACAGTGTTATTAGGTGATACAAGCTATTTCACACAGTTCATGCTCTCTAAGCACTGGCACACACATGGTCATATGTGTTCTAAATTCTGGTACAAACCTAGTAAAGTCACGAGACAGCTCCGATGAGAAAATCCAGTTTGCTACTGCAGCACAGTCAACAATCTGTGTGCGGATCATCTTATCAACTAGAACAGCGATCATCTACAGTGAGGAAAGAGACAGGGCCAAGTTTACTGACAAGTAGGCATGATAATGGAGACAGATGCTCAGAAAATAATGATAATGCTATGGAAATAAGACAGCAGGGCTACAAGATTTTAGCAGAAATGGAATTGCCCAGTGTAGACAAAAAAGTAATCTTTATTTCTTCTAGATAGGGTTTCACAGAGCTAAGGCTGTCCTTGAACTCCTGATTTTCCTGCCATTACCTCCCAAGTGCTACATTTAGAGGCATGTGTCACCACTCCTGATTTAACTGGTCAGTCTTTAGTTTATTCTGCCCTTTACAAGGCTCTAATACTGTAGGAAATACTATTGTAACAACAAAGATTACATGAAAAGACAACGCCTAAAAGGTGGCACTTGTTCGTTAGGAAACAACTGAAATCTCCTCCAGGTAAAACCTCCACAGCAGCTTATGGGTCTTGTTTGTAGAAATGGATAAACAAAACTATTTCCTACCAAATACTGCAACGATTTTTGTATTCAGCATTTAATATGTGTAGAAATGCTATAGCACAAAACCAATCACAGTGCCATCTGAAAGATGTCATCACAGGCTAGTGAGATGGTTCAGTGGGCAAGACACTTGATGCTAAGCCTGACAACCCAAATTCAACATGGACCCAACACGGGTGGAAGGAGAGAACTGACCTGAAGTTTGTCCTGACTTCACACAGGCCCTGTGGCACTCCCATGCACCCCCAGCCAACATAGCAATGTAATTTAAAAATTTACCAAAAAGAATGTATCAATAATTATTTCCACAATATCCAGTTTACAGATTTAAAAACCATTCCCCTGGCAGAATCAAATATAATTAATTTCTTATCTGTATATCAACATAGCCAGAACCTCACTATGTCCAACTAAAAAGTTGTTACCTGTGGATGATTCCTCCAGACTTCAAACATAACTCTCAGCACATGTAACTTCCCCTTGTCACTTTCTGCTAGAGTTTTGAAGACTTCATGAAACCTTTAGAGAAAGGTAAAAAGTACCACATACAATTACTCAGAAGGCATTTTAGTGTTTTATAGCCCCTTTAATGTTACTCAATTTAAAACACAAAATACAAAACAACCAGAGTAATCACTAGGTACATAAAGTACTGGAACTTGCCTGCAGGGAAGCCGTCACTGCTTATGAGAGCACTCTTTTTTTCTTCTGGAGTCTTACCAAATTTGCTATCTCTTTAGAGGCCAACCTCTGGGCAAGCTTTCATTTCTGCTTACTCATTTTGGAGAGATGTCTAGAGAGGCTGGACCCCTCTTCCTATTCCAAGGATAGGTTCTGTGCTAGTTACCCACCACATGAACATCTACACTGCATACGCACGTAAAGCCACGGGAGCATTTTAGCCACCACAGGCCAAATCTCATGCTATCAAATTATGTAGTAAGATCTTCATATATAACAATTTTAGACAAAAACTACTGCAGCATTGGTGTTCGGATGTGCACACTTACTTTGCAAGAGCACTGAAGGAGTGGCTGAAGGATTTAGCAGCTAAGTGCAGCAGAGTCTGGACAAAGACCTCTATCTTCAATGGGTTAAATCTGAACCCTTCATCTGAAAAATATATTTTTACAGTGAGATTGAAAAAAAAGTTTTAGTAATTCCTTGGTGCTATACACTTGGCATGCTAAGCAGATAGTGTGCTCATAAGACATGGATAAAATATCCCAGTAAAAAAAACAAACACCAAAGTCTACTGATTTCAAATACTCAAAACATACAACTAAGTAGGGACAGGCAAGTCTACACAGCAAGACCTCATCTCAATCCCTCGTTGAAAAAGCATAAGCTTAATTCTCTCTTTCATGGAACTCTTTTCCTAGTTCTTCTATATAACATAGGGTTGTTTTTATTTATGACAGGCTCTCACTGTGCACTGTTGCTGGCCTGGGACCTCAAATTTGCTTGGATTCACAGGCTTGCACCACACCTGGCTTATGACCCACTTCCTTAAAAGCATCAAACATCCCTCCTCCATATTCTTCTACAAGATGTCAAAATGCTAATTAAACCAAAACCAGCAAACCCTTTCAACCTACAACTTCTGACAAAGTCTAAACTTACTCTTGTTATGGCTGAATGGCACTCCCCAAACAACAAATGGTTGCCTCTGTAGTCATCTGTTCTACTTTTCATATAGCACACTTACTTACTTATTCTAAGTAACTTTTATGTCATTTTTGTCAATTTTTCTATTCATGCCAGGAAAATAAAACAAGGCTAAGATACTGGCTGAAATGATATGATATATACCAAGTAAATATTAGGGAACAGTACTGTAATAGCTTATAATTTGGAGAAAATATCATTCATATCCAAAATATCCAATACACTAAGCCTTCTCATTCAGGAAGCCCTCTCAAGGAGTTTCAGGGCCTTTTTAGGTAAGGGTGTAAAACATGCAGGTGCAAAGAACAGCTGACAGACTACTCTATGAGCACCCTACAGGATTTAACAGAACTCATCAGAGTTGTGTTTACGCCTTAACCTTGACCCATGAAGCTTAGCTAAAGAAGTAATTCTTTTACCGTCATCATCAACCTGGTTCGGATTTGGTACATCTTTCAGAATGCTGAAGATTTCGTCATTAGTTGCCTTACTTTTAAAAGCAACAGATAAGCAGAGTGCCACAGAATGTCCAGGAAGAGAATCTAAACACAGAACAGAGGGGAAGGCAGATCAAGATGAAAGGCTGTTCTATGAGCAGCTAATAATCAACAGACTTTTCAATTATTTCCTTTTTAAAAAGAGAATACTCTTTAACACAAGTGCAGCATTTAAACCATGTGCTACTGTAAATGAAAGCTTCATCTAGTTCAATGGCTTCTCATCAGGACCAAAAGAGGTAATTCTCACATCAATACTCATGAGCATAGCAGTCCTCAGGTCTCCTGGACATTTTAAAGCCACCAGCTTCCCAGTCACCTTTGCCAACAACCCTTTCTTCTGGGGTAAATGAGGTCCCAACAAAGTGAATGCTGCCAACATTAAGAGGCTCTTGTGCCTAAACCCTGCATGCTTACTTCTTGTTAGGATTTTGTGAGTGCTTATGGTATAGATTTTATGTTAATGTAAAAGCATTATCAAAGCAAGAGGAAATCTACTTTCAGTGTAATGCAGACAGTGGTAACAAAAAGGGCAATCTTGACATAGGCTCATTAAGACATGGTACTAAGACTTGTAATGACTGATGTCATCAAAACAGGTCACACAGGATAGTCATACATAGTCATATACCTGTCGTGAGCCTGAAAGTAGAAACAAATTCTATGAAAAGCAAACAAAAGTTAAAAAGAAAAAAAACCCTTTGTGACAAAGGAATTTACATACTAGCTGAGGAACCAAGATATTAGCTTTAGAAGTAGAAAGCATTTTTAAGAAACAGGTTTGTGAAAGGTTACAAGTAACACACTTGGGTCAGACCTGAGAAAGAAAATAGGAACTAGAGAAAAGAGGGCTTCCTTTTTTTAATTGTGGTAATGTAAGGGCACAAAGCAAGGAAGAGCAGAGATCTCAGACAGAGAACTTCTTGGCAGCAGAAAAATGTGAGATTCTTGAATAGACGACAACATTCGGTGCAATCACACAGCATGGCTGGCAAACCTGACATCTGCCTCTGTACCACTGCACACACTGACTTCAGACAGCATAATGCAGAGAGACCACAGCAATTCCAGCACCTTTGATTCATGGTGTGCTTCCAGAACCCATGGGACTGAAAGGTGAAGGTCATGCTTACAAATTAACTTCTAGAAGCAGACTGCCATGTGCTTCAGTATTTCCAGCATGAGCCGTGTGCTGGCTGCCACTTGACATAAGCTATTTTTCAGAAAGGAGGAAACCTCAAACGCTTCCATAAGATCCAACTATAAGGCATTTTCTTAAGTAGTTGTGTGGGAGGGCCCAACCCATCGTGGGTAGTGCCACACATGCCGGGTGACCACTGGGTTCTATACAAAAGCAGGCTGAGCAAGCCAGGGGGAGAGAGCTATAAGCAGCACCCCTCCATGACCCTTGCATCAGCTCCTGCCTCCAAGTTCCCATCCTGTTTAAATTCCTGTCCTGACTTCTTTCAACGATAAACAGTTATATGGAAGTATAAGCCAGATAAACCTTTTCCTCCTCAACTTGCTTTTGGTCACGGTACTTCATCACAGCAATAGCAACCCTAACTAGGACAAGATGATAACCAATTCAAGAAGTCTCCATCATAACATTGCACACTTTCAGTACATTCCAGGAAAAAAAAATTATCTTACTACTCTTTGTACTGTATTAAAAATGTCATGTACAAAGCTGGGCATGGTGGTGTACACCTGTAATCCCAGAACTCGGGAAATGGGGGGAGGCAGAGGCAGGCAGATCTCTGAGTTCGAGGCCAGCCTGGTCTACAAAGTGAGTCCAGGACAGCCAGGGCTGCACAAAGAAATTCTGTTTCAAAAAACCAAAAAATTCATGTAAAAACACTGTAAATAATATAAAATAGAAAAAGGTATGAACTAATAATAACTAATTATATAACAAGAAAATCCTTAATCTAAGGGCTGATGGGCCACCTGCCAAATAGAGAAATACAATTCTAGGAAAGTCACTCTCTCCTATAAATAACTGGCTTCAATGCATGTGTGGATCAGCACTTTTAAGAAGAGATCGGTCATTTCATTACTTACTGCTACTTTCATCTCCGTACTTGTAAATGCAGGTTGGGTTTGCAGGACACAGAGCTGAGAAGGTGGGAGGAACAATGTCTAATATATGCTGATGGTAAGACAACCTACAACACAAATAAGAGTCTCAGAAAGTCTCATGCTTTAGTCCTTGGTAATACTCAGCTTGCCCAGAAAGCCAGATCCAACATCCCAAGCTCAGCGGACAACCAAGAAACAAGTCAGGACAAAGGCGACTGGGCTGTGGAGTAAGTTAACACAGGTAAACTCAGGCCTGCTTCAAATACACTAACTTTGCTCTGAGGTGTGGGCCAGAAGACCCACAGTCTGGTGGTCAAAGACCTGAAGTGACAGTGGGTTGTGGTGAGGAGGTAAGCTGGCATGGCTAGGAGGTTGGATGTGATGCACCAAAAAAACAAATGGAAGACAAAAGTTTCTTATTGCCTGATAGAGTGTTTACATGTCACAGTATAGAGGATGGCAAGAAACAATGTTGGGTTGGATATGAAGAGAGGGATACACCATGTGTGCACATTTGCGCGTGTGCGCACACACACACAAAGATACACAGACACACACAGAGATGAAGAGACACACAGATATACAGACACTTCTGAAAGTATTTGTGAGGAGGGGATCTTCATGCATATGGGCTGTTGGAAAGGCTTAGACTAAACTACCCGTAAAAAATACACATTAAGAGCTTAGAACACAGTTCTCCAAAATATATTCTATTATTAGAAACAAAGGCTTTTAAATAGAGGACTTGAGGGGAAGAGGGCTAAGGAAACAGAAATTAAGAAAACAAAACAAAGCAAAATACAACACAAGCTTAGGAAATGAGAAAATGCTCACCAATGTTGGGAGACATTGAAAAAAAAAACTTAATGGCTTAATTCACATAAAACCCAAATGGTACAGCTGACTAATTGTAGCTCAAATCCTCATTCAAAAGTGAGGTAGAAGATGGACAAACACTGCGATTTAAGAAAGAATACAGTGGACATTCATCACAAATGCAAAGGAGAAATCCTGTCAGATAATAACCAATTCAAGCAGTCTCCTTCATGGGAAACTAAGAGACTAAATCAAGAAGAAAATGCAAACAGCTTACCTCATACATTTCTCTAGAACTTCTCTTACAAACTTTGGTTTGGGACTTTCAAGATCCTGAGTAAGACAATCTGACCTAAGGAGGAAATGTGGTTTTATTAAGGTCATACACATAATCTTTTTGAACATATAAACTTCATTTCCTGATTCATACTAGGGTTTTTCTACCTGTTATCTCACCGATATATAGCAAATAAATATGAAACAAATACTTGATACAACAGACTATTTTAAAGTGAGTTTTAGGGGTTCGAGAGATGGCTCAGCAGTTAAGAGCACTGGCTGTTCTTCCAGAGGCCCTGGTTCAATTCCCAGTACCCACAATTGTACCACCTTCTGGCACACAGGTGTACATGCAGACAGAACACTCGCACAGTTAAAAAGTCTATCGTTTTAAACATTAGGGCTCTGTGTGTATATATCCATGTGCTGGGCCATGCACAGGGGCCAGAGGATAACCTTGTGTGCTGTGCCCCTGGTGCACCCACTGGGGTTTCTCATTAGGCCTAGAACTTACCAGCTGGGCTAGGCTGGCTGGCCAGCACGCATAACAGACCTGTTCATCTCCACCCCAGAGCTGGGATTTGAGGCCTATGCCTCCATGATGCATGGCTTTTTTTTTTTTTTTTTTTAAATTTAAACAAACAGGGTCTCAGTGTGTAGTGCTAGCTGGTCTGGAATGGATTATATAGAACAGGCTAGCCTCCAACTCACAGAGATTGGCCTGCTTCTGCCTCCTGAGTGTTGGGGTTAAAGGTGTACACTACCCCGCAGGGCTCAATGTGGACTCTTTAGCATGGGCCCTGGAGATCAACCTTGGGTCTTTATGTTTGAGAAGCAAGCAATTTACAGACTGAGCAAGCTACAGTATTAATGTTTGAGTGAGGATAAATAAAACATTGCACTTACCAATCTTCCCAGCTCCAACGGAATTGAAAATTACTTAGATGATGAGAAAACCAATTAATAAACCTATGTTGGGGAGTGGGGCAGGGGAGAGGAGAAAAGGAGAGAGCAGTTTAGAGCAGTTTATCCCTGCATACGGCTGAGCTGCCTTACACGCACACCCGGCTACCTGCGGCCTCTTTAGCTGTTCTCCCAGGAAAGCCTCTAACTCACGGCCTTGCGCTCCTCTAATGTCTCAGTTCTCATAACGGTGCTTCCTTTTATCCTTGTTAGATAACTGACATGATTTACGCTTGTATTTTGTACAAGTATTTATATAATTCTCACAGCTATGAAGGAGCATACTATTTTTCTCATGTAACTTGATAAAATTGAATCAGTTAAAAAGCAAATTGTAGTTAAATGTTTACAAATAATTTACAAATGGCAGAACCAAAGTAGGCCTCTCTTGTTTTGCAGGGAACTGAGCGTGGGTCGCTGGGAGAGCTGCCTCTGAGCCTTTTCTCCAGCTTAGTCTCTTATACTTACACTGATCTTTTAAAAACTGAACTTTACTTCCTCATTCTCATTAGGCCTATAACAATGTTGTATGTATGTGTGCACAGTGCCAGAGGCCACACACGTGTCCATGCCTCTGAAGCTGGAGCTACATGTGGTTGTAGAGCCACCAGATGAGTGCTGAGAGCCAAGCGTCATGTCCTCTGGAAGAGCAGCACCTGAATCGCTGAGCCACGACAGCCTCAGGACAGCCCATATGCATGAAGGTCCCTCCTCACAAATACTTAGCTTCCAAATAGTGTTGTGAAGCTGTGATACTAAATGCTTACTGGTATTCTATTAAAACAGAGACACTGGAAGATACTTTCTTAAAGCCTTTCTCAAAAATCTGATTTCAATCATGTAAAAAATTTAAAACAATTATTAAAAAATCATTTAAAAATTTAAAAAGGTCACCAACAGAGCTAGCCATCACTGACATTTTTTAGATACAGAATTTGAGTAAGAGATATGGAAATTAGGCAACTGTTCAGTTCTTCCTCTGATCTAATTTGGGAAATGGACAGAAGAAAAAAACTGGTTGGTAAAGGCAGTCACATAGACTTTTTCCAAAAGAAATCAGTGAGCATGGAAAAGACCACGCTCTAACAATCCAAGACAAGTTTTATTTATTGATTTAAAACCTGCAGTCTTCCAGCTGCAGGTTTAAAGATATTTCTCTATACGTTCAAAACATATATGTAGAATTAGGTTTATTATTCAAAGTAAGTTTATCTTAAAGAGTTACATATGCAGTTAAGTAGGAAAAGTTAAATGCTTAACCAAGAAACAAAATCAAAGAGAAGCACGCATTGACACTACTAGGAACTGAAACAGACTAGAAGCCATGGTGTTCTAATAAGTGAGCTGCTATTACACAAAGGGTTTAGAAAACAGGGAACAATTTGGGAACCCTTAGGACAGCCTCCTGAAAACCCTTGCAGGCACTAACATGGCCCTTAGTCAGAAGAGAGCAGTGCTGCACCTGTCCACACATGTGGTGCTCATCGTGTCCAGACGCATGTACAGCATCTCAGTGGCCTGTGCAAGCTGTGAGTCACAAGATAAGGAAAACTGCCGCCCGCTTTTTTCTTTTAATTTTAATTAATTAATTTATTTTTATTTTTTTATATTAACCACAGGTTATGTACTTTGTATCCCAGCCGTAGCCCCCTCCCTCATTCCCTCCGAACCCCACCCTCCTTTCCTCATCTCCTCCCTGCCCCTTTCCAAGTCCACTGATAGGGGAGGACCTCCTCCCCTTCCATCCCCGCTCTCCTTGTGAACTCAAGATATTTCCACCCCTCTATAATTCCCCCAACTCCTTTCTCAGGCATTTGAGACCTCTTCCCAAGCATACACTGCTCTTTTGTCATTAGGATCTTTACATTTTTCTAGAATTTTACAAAATCCTATCATGTTTTGTGAATCTGTTATTTTTTCTTCAGCATGTTTCAACTTATGCTGTTCACTGCATTAAAAACAAATCCTTTTGTTGCTGAATTAAATATTACCATTGCAAGGAAACACTTTATCCATTCATGTACTATTGGACATTCAGGTTGTTTCGATGTTGGTGTGATCGTTTTAAGCACTGTGTGAAGACTACCCTTGTATTATTCAAATGCTGATTTCTGTATCCCGAGAGCTGAGTAAAGGCTTGGACTTTGGTACTGTTAAGCATCACTTGCCTCAGTACTTTGTAAACACTGTTCTCCATCACCTTCTGGTTGGTTGAATAAAGAGCTGTAGGTCCTATAGCAAAGGCAGGACTTCTAGCACATACAGGAACTCTGGGAAAGAATCAGGAGTAGGAGGATTCACCTCTGAGACACAGAGGAATGAGGAAAGGTCACCAGTTGGACAAGGATGAAGAAGCAGGTGCTGGGATGAGACTAGGAAGGATAGGTAACGGGACATAAGCCAGGCTATTACTGCTCACAACCTGTCCAGCTTAGTGCTGTAAGCTAATAATAATAAAAAATAATATAGTAAGTCTGTGTCATTATTTGGGAGCTGGAGAGGTCATAGAAAGTCCTGATAATATGGTGCCCAATGTGTGTCAATAAGCTCAGGCAGGATGAGAAGGCGGCAACTCCGAGCGAGCGAGAGGGTTGAGGTGGTGACCTGAGAGCCACCATCAGAGCACGGATGTAGAAGCAAGACTAAGATGGCAGGTAATAGGCAAGTGGCTGGGAAGTAGGCCAGGCCAGTGTTAGAACAGCAGCTCTATTTGCCCAGCTATGGTGCCTGATGCTTTTAATAAATATAAACGTCTCTGTGTCATTATTCAGAGCAAGGGCAGGCACAGAAAAAACTTTGTATTTTACACGTTTCTGATTTGGAAATGTCAGAAATACAATTTCTGTAAGTATCACGTCAGTTCTCATCAACAAAAAAACCCCAAACAAAACTTTTTCTAAAAACTGTAGTGACCACCAGCAGCAAACCATCTTTAAGGAAATAATTGGAGATGGAAGTTCAGGATGTACAAAAAGAAATGGACACCAGAGAATGATAGGTACACATACATCTAAATGAATATCATATATAGAATATCTTTTTCTTTCAAATGTCAAAAAGATAAAATAAATGTACTTGAAATTGGAGTATTTTCTGATAAATAAAGGGATGTCTGTTACATATATAGCTAAAACACATACTCGAGGAAGGACTATAAAACAGCAAGAGGAAAAAAATGTAGTAAAAACTTGCCCTTTTCATAATCTAAGAGACATACAGTAAGGAAAAATACAATGGCATGACAAATAGGGTGCAGTCAAATGCCTGCAAGACTGGAGGGAAGTGCAGTAGTTTATAAGACACAGAAGAATGTAACGATAAAGGAGGTGATAAGGAAAACTATCCTAATTTAAAGACAGATGTTAATGCTTATCATTAAAAATAAAAAAGCAGCCAGGTAGTAGTGGTGCACATCCTTAATCCCAGCACTTGGGAGACAGAGGCAGGCAGATCTCTGTAAGTTCGAAACCAGCCTGGTTTACAAAGCAAGTTCCAGGACAGCCAGAGCTACACAGAGAAATCCTGTTTCTAAAAGCCAAGAAAAATGAAAAATCAAAAAGCATCATAGAAGAGAAGACTGTAAGAAACAGAAATGATAGATGACTCCAAGGAAACAGCATCTTCCAGACACAACAGGACTGATACACACAAACTCAGAGTGAATGAGACGGGACATAGGTTCAAACCAGACAAGATCCCAGCACTGAGGAGGGGAAGTAGACACAGAATTGACCCCTAACCAAGAAACCATTTGTAACTAATACCTGCTGGGAAAGGGAAAAGCACTTTTCTCCAGTCGAGTGTCAGTGGGCATATCAACCACAAGCCAGGGTAGGCCCCATGTGCAGGAGCAGCTGGCTAACAGCAAACAAACTCTGTGTTTTTGTGCATGCGCTTTTGTTTTGATATTTTCTTTTTCTTCTCCCTGCCTGCACCCGAAATGTTCGTTTGAATTTTCTTTTTTTGCATGTGTGTTTTGAGAAAGACATTAGGTTGAATGGTAAAAAGCTCACTCACTAAGGGCACAACACATCTGAGCATACTTGTACCAAATAGTGATAAAGCAAAAGTTAAGGGACTAGATAAAGGGGAAACCTACAAGTATAATGGGAGACTAGTACCACTCCTAGTAACTCACAGAAGCAATGTGACACAGAGAGAGAGGGAGAGTGGGAGGGAGAAGAGAGAGAGCAAGCTACAGATATGGAACTATTTATTGAAATAGCACAATTATCTAATGGGCTTACTGAAGACCTGAGGTCCTGAAAAGGCAGAATATGCATTCTCTTCATAAAACTATTATTTTAAAAGGCAAAGGGCTAGCTGGACATGGTCTCAAACCTGTAATCTGAGCACTTTGGAGCTGAGGCATGGGATCATACTGACCGCGTCAGAAAACAAACGAAAGGCAGAAACAGCATTATTGGTAAAAGCAGCGGGCTCCCGGGGAGAACAAAGGCGTTGTGAGCCACAGCACCACACTCTATTTTAAGCAGGGGGAGATGTTAACTTCACAAACATGCATTTTGTCCAAAGTCTTATTCACTTAAAAACAAAGCAAATGAACCATTATTCCTAAAACCCAAAGCATAGGAACCTAACAGTGAACCTGAGAAAACCTAGCTCATGAGAAAACATAATTCAATCTTTTAAAAGTACAACCAAAAAGACATCTAAAATGGTAAAAGGATACAACTTGGGGCAGAGAGCCTGGCTGAAGTTTGCACAGTTCGATTAGTAGCGTAGTGTACATCACATCGATGTGAGGAGGCGCTGGAAGCTGAAACAGCTCTGCAAAGATCACCTGCAAAACAATGCAGTCAGACACATGCAGTTCAGTTGTATTTGCATTTCTACATTAGAAAGGCCTACACATTACAACCTAATCATAAACTCCACAGCACCTACAATGGAAAAAGAATGACCAAGACAGAGTTTCTCTGTGTAGCTCTGGCTGTCCTGGACTTGCTTGGTAGACAAGCTGGTCTTGAACTCAGAGATCTACCTGCCTCTGCCTCCTGAGTGCTGGGATTAAAGGCATGTGCCACCACACCTGGCTACCTTTTATTCTTAAAAATTATGTTTTCTGAGATCTACAACTGAACAACATAATGAACACCCCCCTTTTCTACATCAATAGCCCAGTATATAAGGCTACTGTGAGCCACACTGCTGAGACAAATGTGCAGTAAGCCATTCTTTGAAGTCTGAGTTGACTGAGGAAGGCACTACATCCAGGGGCTCAGCCAATGGAGCTTCATTCCTGTGGGTAATGAGAACTTGTAGTGGACCAGAGATAGAGACAGCTGAGTGTTCTACACTGCTACTCAGACCAGAACACAGATCTTTATGGCAGGCTATTTCCTACCCCTTCCTAAAAGTCTAAAGCCCTACCCTGCAATCTTTCCTCTTAACGCATGGTGAATTCTACACATTCTCAGATTCAAAAATCTGACTTAGAGCCATGTGTGGTAGCACATGCCTAGAGTTCCAGCAGCTCAGGAGGGTAAGGCAGGAGGGTCATGAGTCCCAGGCCAGGCTGGGTGATATGAAGATATCCAGTCTTTTGTTTTTAAGACAGGGTTTTTCTGTATAGCCTTGGCTGTCCTGGCACTCACTCTGTAGACCAGGCTGGCCTCCAACTCAGAGATCCACTTTCCTCTGCCTCCCCAGTGCTGGGATTAAAGGCGTGTGCCACTTAAAAAGAGAGAGAGAAAGTGAGGAGGCAGCTGAGGCCAGCAAAATGAACCATCAGATAAAGGCTCTGAGTCTCACCTTCCTTCCTTTACTAGCAAGGCTGAGAACCAAACTGCTGTCTATGTCCTTGCTCCTCTGTTCACTCTCAGAGCCTGGTAAGTAGCCAGCAGGTATCTTGCAGTACTCAGACACTGGGAAAACCAGCATTAGCACCACGTGGAATGCATACCTCAACTATGTGGTAGTTCAAGGGGATCTTGTTCTTCCCTGGATAGCTCACCAGCTGTGCAGCACTGTAAAAAGTGTGATTTAAGTTAGCAAAGACACACACAAAGCCCAACAGCTTCATATGCAGTGAGCTCAGCTGAAAAAAAAATCTCTGCCGAATGTTCTAGTGTTCAGTTACTTATTAACAGGGCATAAATTATCTTACACATAAAAAAGGAAAAAAGTGCTATCATCCCCGTCAGATCTACTAATACCCAGTTACTGACAGCAGATGGTCCACTCTTAAATACATTTCTCCTCAAAATCTAAGAAAACTTTCCAGTTCTATGAAAATTTATTAACACTTAGGTTTTTAAAACAGGTTAGAAAACAGAAAAATAAAAAACAAAGAAACAAAAAAACAATCGTATACTTTAATTTCCATACAACCAAACTAAAACCGATTTTAGCATATTTGGTATGTGTGTGTGAACATGTGTGTCATGCCATGTCAGAGGTCAGAGCTGAGTGTTTTCTTCAATTGCTTGTCCAACTTCTAATACAAGCCCTCTCACTAAACCTGAGTTCAGAAACTGCAGAGATGCTCTTCCAGAGGACCCAGGCTCAATTCTCAGCACTCATACGGCAGCTCACAACTACCTGTTGTGACTCAAAACTCTCTTCTGGCCTTTGAGGACATCAGACACACATTTGATGCACAGACATACATGCAGGAAAAATACCCATACACATAAAAAATATTACCAACCAACCAACCAACCACTGGGGGTTCACAGATTGGCCTGACTGGCAGGACAGCAATCCCTGGGGATACTCCTGTTTCAGAGTCTCCAGAACTGAGCTATGGGTGAGTTACAACACTTGGCTTTTTAACATGGGTGCTGGGCACCTGAACACTGGTCCTCATGCTTGCTGGGCTATTTCTACAGCCTAACACTTCTAAACATATATTTTGTTCTTATAAAATCATCAAAATGTATTCCTACCCCTTTTTAAAGTACCATGGAGGGAATCTTACCAAGTTTTCCTTTCCTTCCAGTAGGATTTTATGATGCAATGAAGATTCTCTTCTATGACAAACCTCTCTACTGAATGACTCCCTGGCATAACAGGACCCTGGAAAAAAGACCAATATACTCACACACAGAACCACAGAACAGATTTCTTTAATTTACAAATACTTAAGTATAGGACTGAACTATTGTGTTAAAGACCTACCACAGAATTACGAGTATATAATGCTCCTAAGATGTCCAGTAATGCCAGCAGGCCCATTTTACAAATCTTTTATTTTATTTTAAAAACTTACTTATCCATCCATCCATCCATCCATCTAGTGTATGCCATGGTGCATTTGCAGAGATAAGAGAACACTTTATGGGGAATGGGCTCTGTTCTTTTTATCATTCAATTCAGGCAAATTATGGTAAAACTCTGGTGTCAGTTTCATGGGCCATGCTTTTACCCACTGAAGCATCACCCAATTTCTAAATTTAATCTTTAATCTTAATTTAATATTTGTCTTAAACTTTTAAAAGACACTATCAAAATAACAAAGGAATGCATTTTGAGATAACTATTTTGGAGTATTTATACTCTGTGACAGAGGAAGTATGCAGCAACAGCAAGGAAATATAATTAACACAGGAGAAATACATTCTGAGGTTCCTTTGCTATACCTAATAATGACTAATCACAAAGACTAAATAAATGTCATCATGAACATAAACTAGATTTTCAGTTGATAAACCTGATTAGGTCATCATGTAATTATAAAGGTGCAAGTCCTCCCACCATTCAGAAAAGACTGGACTATCGAGTGGCCTCACACTGATCTGTGTCACGGTAAACTGGTCCTGACTAAGCCTTTCCCATTACTGCACTAGCTGTGTTCTGTTTCCAAGCTGACCCAGGGAGAAGAGGTTAAAAACTCAGACTGAAGAGCCGGAGTGCTACTTGGAAAGGGGACATTTGGAATCTCTTTTTTATTTCTGCTGTATTCTTTAAAAGAAAATTAAACAACAACAAAGTCAAAATCAAACCAAAGTCCTGTGCAGTAGCATTTCATTCAAAGACAAAGATGTTTTTGATTATACAAACTTTGTATTTCACTTGTGCTAAATGCACAGAATTTAAATTTTCTCCCTTGGAATGTGTTTGTTCTCTAAGTAAACTGGCACGCCCAACTCGTTATCCGACACAGGCAACCAGAAGAGTAGAGTAAGGACAAGTACCTTACAATACATAGGATGTTGCTCATTGACAAATACATACCCTGAAAAGCCCACTGTGTTGGGGTTGAGGTCAAATTGCTACATGCAACCAGGATAGAGCAAGCAACAGTTTTGGTACTTTAGCTAGCTAAACTCTCCAGAAACAAATATGCTTGCTGCCTGGTTCTAAGACATATACATACTGAGATATAAAATAATTGGTGTATGATTAAAACGTTAATTTTTATGTCAAATATTCACAACAAATCACATTCTCCTGTTAAACAGTTGCCAACAATTTGGCTTCATAGTCAAAAACAATATAAAAAGTATTTTGAAAACTAGAATGTTACATTGGGAAGTTGAAAAAAAAACTTTATTAATTGTACAATATGAATAACTTAAACTGAATTGTCTAAAAATATGGACAATTTAGAAAAGGGAGTGTTTTTTTTAATATTAACAATAGTTAACTAGGATTGGGAGTGCAGCTTGGTCAGCAGAGTGCTTGCTTAGCAAGCATGAAGGCATGGGTTCAAATCTTAGCAACAGAGAAACCTGGGCATGGTGGCGAATGTTTGTAATCACAGCAGATGCAGAGGCAGGCCAATCACAACTGCACAGCAACTATCAGGCCAGCCTGGGTTACATGGGACTCATTCTCAGAAAATGAGATACTCTAAAATGTTCAACATGGTGGTTCAGAAATACTATCTCAGAACCCGAGGGCGCATGGCAGAACTGTCACAATCAATGAGGGCAGATTGGGCTACAGACAGACCTACACTAAGCAAACACTAAAGATTAGCTAAACATGGTGCCTGGGAGATGGCTCAGTGGATAAAGTGCTTAGGATACAAGCATAAGGAACTGAGTTAAGAACCCCCAGAATCCACATTAAAAGCCAGACTAGGTGGCATGTGCCTCTATCCCCAGTGTTGTGAGTGGGCGGGCACAAGATAGGTAGATCCCATGAGTCCCGCTGGTCAGCAGTACAGCTAAGGGTAAGCTCCGGCATGCAGGCAGGTACTTGCACAAAGGTGAGAGCAATGAAGGACATCTGAAGTCAGCCTCTGGCCACCCCCAACACACAACACAACCCACCCTAACAGCTAGAGTTGAGCATTCATCATATGAAACATCGTTCCTTGTATTTTCCATGTGATAATAATTTAATCTTCCTACAGATACGTTTTATTATTATTTCTTTGGGAACTGAGGCACAGGAAGTAAATTACTCACTCATGATCCTACGTAGTATTTGCATTAAAATGTTAACCAGTTTTGCTCTCAACTTATCCTCTTGACTGGTAAATTATGTTGTCTCTTTTATTCGTGAGTAAAACAAAATTTGTTGCATAACATGGTGATATAGTTGCTGAATTAAAACATTAAATTGATTTTCATCAATCTTATGGTTAAAAAAAACCCCTAAAACTTGAAAGGTTATTTCAGAGCTGGGGAAGGTGGTACAAGCCTATAATCCCAGCACTTGGAATTTGTGAACTCAAAGGCCATCTAGAAGGGAGAGAGGGAGAAAGAGGGAGAGAAGGGGAGAGAGAAAAGGAAGGAGGAAGGGAGGGGGAGAGAAGGAGGAAGTAGGAGAGAGAAAGAGAGAACTGACCTTATTTCAAAAGAACCCTGAAAAAAATTAAGAAAAACAAAATATCTAAGACATTAAGTCAAACGAAACTAAGTCACAAGTACAATTGTAAGCCAGGCCCTCCCAGGAGCTCTCAGCCACTCACATACCTCTGGGTCATCTGTGTAGTCGAACATCCTGAAGATGACCCTGGGCGTCGGGTACACGGAGCCCTCCGTGTGGGGCGGCGGTGTGAAGGGAGGCAGGCTGTGCTGCAGCGCTTCGCAGAGGACGCTGTCGAAGGCGAGGTAGGGCCTCAGGATGTGCCTCTCCTGCCAGCGGTCTTTCTTCAGCTTCTGGATCTGGGCCCACAGGCAGTCTAAATACTAAAGACATTTTAATATTCAATATTCACATGTTGGCGAGACAGTACAGAAAATGTCTACCCCTAAAATACAGGACAAAGTAAACTAATTTGTCATTTCATATAGTAGAAAAGAGTGGCATTAAGTTTTTGTTTTCACTTAAAATTTTAAAATTACATTACTGTGCAAAGACTTGCCACAGCGTCACATGTAAGTCAGAGGACAACTTTTGAAAGGTGCTCCTCTCTGCTCTGTAGGCCTGGGGCTCTAGCTCAGGTGCCTTTACCTACTTAACATCACTCTCCGTTTTTACTTTAGCAGCTTGTTTTGGAAGCACATTTGGAGTTGTTACTTCTGCTATTTTTAAAATTGAGTATTTAGATATAAAACTCGTCAAGTCTATGAAAATTTGTATTCTAAAAGGAATGCAATTCTCAATTACAGTCTAAGATATTAAATACTCCCTCTCTGCTTAAGACTCTGAAGAAATGAATTCCTCACTGGCAGTATTTAGAAACCTAGCTAAGATGTACAAATGCACCAGTCTGAGCATTTTTTAAATTGAAGTTTTACTTGTGCGGTACATGGGCCACAGTGCACTTGCAGAGGTCAGAGGACAACTTGTAGAAATCAGTTTCCTCCTTCCACCATGTGGATTCTGGGAATTGAATTCCAGTTGTCAGGGTTGGTGGTAGCACCTTTACCCACTGAGCCATCTCACCGACTCATCTGAGCATGTTACAGAGATAAGGATCCACTCTGTGCTTATATCACAGGATGGAAATCAATTCACCTCTTCTTGTGGATGTGGTTTATCGGCAGTCCATACTTGTAACATGGGCACATGAGTCTTCTGGCGTCTTCTAAAGATAAAAATGAAAATCTACACTTAGGCTTTAGAAATATAAAAAACACTCAGTGATTTTCATGAGTAATTAAAGCAATGCAAAACATTTATCCACCAGATCAGCAGATAGCAGCATTTTTGATAATGGTATACATGTCATCAAGACACAGGCATATCTTCATCTCAAACACTGGTGGGGTTAATTGAGACAACCTTGATTCTGGAAGAACATATCTCTGGAAGACAATATGACTATATCTGTTAAAATCAATTGTTCTGAATCTTCACCCAGCAATGCCATTTCTATGAATTCATATCCCCATAAATGTACCTGCACACATATTTGCAGACATACACACAAGAATGTTCTGATACTTGTTTATATTAACACAAGCCTGCACAAGCTACATATTCGAAGAGAACTAATAAAGAGAAATTATGGCACATTTAAAAAAAGAAAAGAGAACAGAATACCAGGATACTGTTAATAAAACCAATCAGGTGGAACCACATACTTTAATTTCAAGTTAAGGTAAGAAAAAAAAGCATTTAAAGAAGTATATGTGCTGGATTATCATTTGTACAAAAGCAAGCATATATTCACACATACATATATACATACAAACATATACATGTACACAGACATGTAGAAGTCCTTAGATGTCATGTTCATTTGTACCCAACAAAGCAATTATCAATGGTATCCAAATAAGTATGACAAAAATTAATTTGTGAAAGCTGACGGAACACAGAACCATTATCATTATTATGTTGTGAGGTAATAGGCATGTTTACAAACAAGGCCCATATTTGATTATATCTAATAAGATAAAGCAAGTTTTTTATACTGGCATGGGAGAAGGGCTTGGCTTAGAATTAACATGTATGAAATAATCCTATGTGCCAGGACAGTGTTCCTATTCAGAACACATTAGTAACCACATGTCTGAACTTCTTCCATTCAACTCAGTGATCTGAGCAGGGGGTAATTTTAAGACACAGCTGACTCTTAGTGTACAAACACTACAATAGCAGATGAGCTCCTAAACCATGGTGTTCTATGTCTTTCACAACCATCTATGAAAGAAAATAGCTTAAAAAGATGCGTTACCAACTTGTTGCAGTAGCAAAGTACTGAAGTCTTGGTGAGTTAACGGCTTAATAGAGAACATTTTCAGTAACTTTATGGTTTTGTAAAAATGGAACCGAAAGGGTGTTTGTTATTGCTAACAGAGAACTTAAGACATTTGTTGTATCAGCAGGATATCTTTATGCAAACAACACAGAACACGTGAGCTGTGCCCTTACTTAAGATAGCTTTCAGTGCTGGAGAAGATGCGGTCCATTTCTGCATCCTTCTTTTCATACAACTCTTTTCCAACCCAGGGCAAAGATGACAGAAACGCATACACATACCAGTCCCGTCGCACCTGAAGAAGGTTTAAAAAGGTAAGTTAAGAAAATATATGCTAAAAAAGAAAAAAAAGAAGATATATGCTAGTTAATTCATTATTCTTTCTCTCCAGTGTTAGGGGTCAAATTCAAGGCCTTACAGGTGCTAGGCAAGCACTCTGTAACTCAGCTCTCTAGCTCCTTGCCCCATCTTTCTTTACTCATAAATGCAATACTGAGAAGGCTTTTCAACAGGGCTTAAGTCAATTATCTGGCTCATCCAGAGAATTTCTAGATATATATTTCTAATCTTATTAAAACCACTTGAATTAATACAAAGATGTCAAGAGAACCCACCAGGAAGCCAGCTGACTTGCCCTTCAGATGTTAAGCATCACAGTGTGATAATCTCTTACTGTACTTTGTTTATTGCTGCTAAAGTGTTATCAGTAGGAAACAAAACTCCAGCACATTGCTTCACTGAAAAGATTCAGCACAAAGGGTGTCTTACTTGAGGCACATCTTCTTCCTGAGTTACACCTACGAAATTCTCAAACATAGCAACCATAGATGGAGCAGCAATCACATGACAGTTCACCAGATCAGACAGAAAGCGGACCTGTGAGGGCAAACAGTATCTGCATTAAACAGACTGTACAGGTAAACTGTATTAACAGTCTTCGTAATAGGGACAAAATAAACAACCTTGTAACAGTGTACAAGACTAAAGCCCATAGCCTATATTTGGCTTATTATCTTTTTGTTTATGCAATCTGTGAGCCAAGAAATCTTTAAATTTAACACTTAAAATAATATTCACACAAAATGACACGAATTCCAATTTCAGTGTCTATAAGCATACCTGCAGTGGAAGACAGTTCATGCCCATTCAGTTACTTACTGACCATAGTTGCTTTTGTGAAACAATGTCAGGGTTAAGATGTTGTGATAAAGATCTTACATTGGATAGGAATCTGTGACTTTGTGGGTTTCCATGCTGTGCTACATTAAGCACCCAGACATTCAAATATTCTAGTTACTCCATGAGGTAGGTTGTTCTTTCTGTTTAGCTAGGAATATTTTTCGCTGAAATGTAGAAATGTAAATTTCAAGTAAAAGAGATTTACTGAGTGTGCCAGGGCTAAGTAAACAGTGTTCAAGGTACTGTTTTTGGGAACTTACAGTCTATTTGGGACAATCACAACCACCCACAAAAAGGGATCACTCCTGTACTAAAAGGTAAATTAAAATGTGCTCTTGGGACCAAGGATACCAGGAACAGGGAACAGGAGCAACAAGGAGAGAACAACTGGTTAAGGTTATAAAGGGCAAGTAAAGCCCTCAGTGGGGAGTGGGGAAGGCATTCTTGGCAGAGTGTGGCAGAGTGTCGCACAGAGCTGCCCAGGGCATACAGGGGACAAGAGAAAGCAATCCTACTGGGGCAATCATGAAAGACCAAGACTCTAATCCTACATCCCAACGAGTGTCCAGTTTCTCAAACTTGTCTTCAGTAAAAAAGAACTTGATCACATGATCTCCAGCATGTATGAATTTACTTATGGTAAACACTGGATTAGTATCAATCTATGCATTAGGTATTAGTAAGACTTAATTCTATTTCCTTCCATTCAAGACATAAAGGTTCTAAATTGCAGAAAGAATCTAAGTGGCAGATGTTTCAGGATATTTGATCCCATCGTGAACCCAAAAACTGTGAACTGTAAAATCCTGTTTCTTTGTAGTTGAGCCCTATCACACACCTTTAATCCAAGAACTTTCCATGTATTGTCAAGAGGTGATTATGGTGTGGTTCACCCAGCCCCAGCACACATTTCATCCAAGAGCTTTCTGTAAACGGGATTTAATAAAGTTAACCCTACGTCAAGAGGTGGAGCAAGAAACCAGCTGACAGGGATTGAAGAGTAGGAAGGACTGAGTTGCAGGTATTTAAGACAGCTGGAGAAGAAAGGGCTTTCAGCTCGAGCTCTGGCTCTAGCTTTGGCTTCAGCTCCTCCGCTCCCTGGCTTTTGGGGCTTTGAGCCAGCAAGCCTTTGGCCTTGGGTTTTTTTGGCCTTTTGCTCCTGGGCTGTCAGTTGAGCTAATGAGCCTTTGGGTTTTTTCCATCCAGACCTGCACTGAGAAGGAAGATCAGCTGGGTGCTTTCTCTGCCTCTCTGAGCTAGCAGGTTTTCAGCCCAGTATCTGGCTTTTGAGTCTTTACTGGTAAAACAGAGCGGCTGGGATTTTCCTTCTTTTAAACAACAGCCAGAGGTTGGGAGGAATCTGTGAAATGCTGTCTTCTGGACAGGACATGGGCGCAACACTCACAACCTTACAGCAGCTACACAAAACCTACTCAGGACCAGGCAGGTCAACATTCCTTAATGGGTGGGGATGGCACTCACGAGGCCCTCTCCCTTCTTAGGAGCTACTGGCAGTGAACAGGTTCTGGGAAGGAGGCTTTTCTTCAGTTGTGTAACCACTAGTAAGGTGCCTGTGCTGCAGTAAGTAACCTCCCACACTTGTACACAAGCAACCGTAATTAAACTCAGTGAGTCACACATGCCAAAAGACATCAAAGAGAAAGAGGGTATGGCAAGAGGAGGTGGGGAACACAAGGTAATGGGGGACCAATGTTACCACAATATCTTATATAGATACATGAAACTGTTAAAAAAAAAAAGACCAAAGTTCTAATATTTACTCCATGCAGCCCAATGAATCATTGTGTAAGAAAATTTAAGATCACTCACTACAAAAAACAGGAAGGAAGAGAAGCTTTTAACCAGCAACCAGCATGAGCAGAAACTAGTTATACAAAGACCACTCTCCTGACTGAAAGTCAGAGGCTTTTGGTGGAAAAATGTCAAGGAAGCAGCTAAGAACAAAAAAAAAAGTTACAAATTGTGCTAGAGACTATGGGAACATAGGAGATTTGAGATAGGATTGAGAGAGGTTGGACACATATAAGGAAGCAAAGAAAAGCTGAAAATTAATGTCAGATTTCTCAGTGGCTTGCCCAGTAGACAGTGATCTCTATGAGTGAGGTGGTGAGCAAAAGAAGGGTATAATTTTCAGGACTTCTGGGGACATTTCTTGGATTAAGACATAGGTTTAAAACTCAGGAGGAAGGTTGAGGTGGGAGATAGTTATAAATTTGGTTTATGCAGCTATAAGAGTGAATGAGAACTACTAAGAAGTTTAAATATAAAGTGAAGACAGAATCATTGTAATAGAAACATTTAAGGGACAAAAAATGACGACCCGATGAAAAAGAGATAAGAATCAAAGACAGGAGCAATAATGATATTATTGATAGGTCTTCAAACTAAGAAATAAGAAAATCTTGTAAGGAATCATATGCTACAAGGAAAGGACTCAAAGTAAACACAAGCACCATATTGAGTCCTCAGTGAAAATGGATTCCCACAGAAACGCCACCAGATGAGCAGGGACCAGAATTGAGGACAAGGGAGTAATTAATTGATTATAGCTTCTTTCCTCCATTTCAACAATAATTTATAATATGTATAATATATTGTTTCATATAAATATATTACACGTATGTATAATATATAAATATATATAACAGACAAACATTAATCATATAAATGCATTATGTCCACATTTATGTATATGTTCATACATATATTATGCATATTTATTTAATATATGCAAATACATATATAAGACACCCACAGCAAACTTACCAAATATACAGCTTCATTATAGTTATTTGCTTTTAGTGATTCTTTAAGTTGACGAATCATAGCTTCTACAAATTCTCCTCCAAAGTTGTAATTTCTTGCATTCAGCAGTCCAACTAATGTTGTATAAATTGTCAACTTCTCAGGTAACAGCCGTGCACTGATTTGAGAACCCGTACAAGACAACCCCAAAACAAAGGTTTTATATTAAGCTGTTGAATTGTACATGAATCTTAACATCAAATAACTTTGAAACAAAATTAACTTTTAACTGTGTTTTGAAAATGATTTCAGAAAAGGCATATGTGTCACTGCAAAGTATGCAAATATGGACTCAATATTTTTCTCTTTAGTTATTCCAAGACTTAAGGAACAGTTACTTGTGAAGTTATCACACCAAAATTAATGCAACTAATGTTAGACCAGTTTTTCTTTGAATATGTTAAATGGAAGTGAATAACAATTCCACAGAAGATGGTTTCCATGGTAATCTCAGAAGTGTTCCATAAAACAAGATTCATTAATGCAGAATCATTAAGGGGGAACAAAGCATTCAGAGTTTCTAAACTTAGCTAGCCAAATGTCATGGGACCAGAATTCCACTTGGAAAAACATTCCTGGATTGGGATTGCTTATAAAGATAATTAAAATCAGTTTTACGCAAGTTCCTATAAGAAATGCTTAAAACACGGTATGCTAATGGAATTGAGCAAATGCTGAGGCCAGCTAGATGGCATGGTGGGTTAAGGCTCTTGTCAACCTGAGCTTAATCCCAGAGCCCACATGGCAGAAGGAGAGAAGTGGTTCTTCCGAGTCGTTCTCTGACCTCCACATGTACATACACACGGAACAAATAAAAAAGGATAATAAAGACATGCCTAAAAAGAAGTCAGTGCTACTTCCAAATTAAAGAAGCCTTTAGATGTAGCTCAAAAGGTGATAATTCTATGGAGACTTCGCTTACATTGCACTCCTAAAGTACCCTGCTGAGTACAGGGGAGGATTTAGGAGCTCAAAAGATACTTGCATTGAAAGTACACCATGGTCTCTAAAGCTTTCTCCAAGTGAAAGATTTTAAAAGGACACTGCCAATAGATACCAGCCTAGCCTTACACAAACAAGCAGAGCTTCCAACAGCTTCACCAACATAATTCTGAAATAAATCCTATCAAAACAGAGGTTATCATATGGATAACTATGACAAAAGACTGTTTTCATAGTTACTTAGTCTAGATATACATTTTCCTGAATTGATTAAATTCCTTTGAAAACAAAATTTAAGTATTGATCCGGAGAGCTCAGCAGTTAAGAGCTCTTGTTCTTGCAGAGAACACTAGTTAGATTCCCAATTCCCACAAGGTAGCTTGCAACTGCCCATAACTCCAGTTACAGGGCATCTAACACCCTCTTCTGACCTCCAGAGGCACAGACAGACAGACATGTGTGTAAAACACTCATACACAAAAAAGAAATCTTTATAAAATTTTTTTAACTATGAGAAGTTAACAAGGAATCTGCTTTGTACACCTTTTTTTTAATTAAAAATGAGCTGTAAACATTTAACCACTATTTTAAAATTACTGAAATGGTAACTACACTATCAGGGACAATTATGCCCGTTAAAAGCTTCAAAAGTATCTTCAGTCCTTAAGGAAGGCTATTCATTTGATTACAAGTTTTCCAATATATTTGGATATTTGGTCCTACTGATACTACACACACACACACACACACACACACCGAGTTAAACTCTACTTTAAACATACAAATGTGCATTCCTTGGTGGGGCAAAAGAATCTCTAAATGAAGACATCTGCTTTCTCATCTGAGTTAAAAAAATTCTGAGAAATAAAACATAAAAAAACACTTCATTTTTGTCCTATTCATCCACTTAAGTTCAGCAAAGGGCAAAGATGACATTTCATGAGCACAAGTTTCAGGACAGAAGAACAACTAGTGACATTTAACATAAGCACGTCCTTGGAACATTCCCCAAAGCACACTAAGAGTAGATAATACATTATCACCTGGATCCACAAATCTTTTACATACATACACTGTACAAAGGAGCCTTAAGATCTTGCTCTTGTAGTTAGGAAGATCGGCTTCCAGAACACCAGCCAAGCCTTCGAGATTGCTCTCCAAAGAGCAGGCACTCTGCAGAGGACATCATTATTAATCATCTCTTAACACTCAAGCAATCAGTGAGTTAATTTAAAATTCCTAGATGACCATAAAAACATGAAGGCTTTCTATAAGACACTATAGTTCTGTGGGAAAGAAAATAAGAACTAATGACAATTTTGTGGAGAATTCCCTTATATCAATCAATTCCAGTAGTTACTGTTCTACAAAAAGAGTCAATGAAATCTTCAAAGTATCTAAGCTGAATGTGCATTCCAACTGGGAGGACAGCATGGGCTGAATCCTGCCCCTCTCAGCTAATCCCCCACTGTCTCAGGCATCCAAGTCTGCTTTAGGTCGTCTATAGCAGGTCTGTTCTGAGGCTTAGCTAATGAAAATTCTTAATGATCTGAATCCCTGGAGTTCCAAAACACTTTCACTTAAGGATACAGAGGTGCAGTAATAATACAAGCTTTGTCTAAAACCTACATTGCCCAGTACAACCTCAGAATTAATCAAAGCTGTCAGTCACAACCCTAACACCTGGGCTTGGTACATACCTTTTCCCCGACTTTGCATATTAAAGATTCCAAATGATCTTCAGTTTTATTTGCATCAGAAGTCTTCCTCCTTTTGTGAGGCTGTCCACCTATATTAGCAACATTAAAAAGAAAAAAGCAACATTATATGATGAATCTGTTACTGAAATGTCCCTCACCTTTTTAGCCTTTAGTCACTTTTCCCCCAGGCTGTATTTTTCAGAGTAGCTCTTAGCCAATTTAACTAGGCTGGGGATCTGGAGAATTTGTATCCCGCAGAGTCGTCTGTGTGTACATGTGTGCAGGTCCCTGTACTAGTACACTCACATTAAAGACAGAGAAGGTATTGGGTGTCCTCCATCACACTACTCAATCAAGGCAAGGTCTACGTGACCCTGGAGCTTACTTTTCTTAGCTAGGCTGGAAACCAGCAAGTCCTAGTGATCCTCCTGTCTCCACTCTCCCTTGTAGCTGGGGTTAAAGGCATGTATACCCAACTAGATGCCCAGCTTATGAGCATGCTGTGACCCATAGTTCTCAAATGATTTTTAACTGTTGAGCCACCTATCCAGTTGATTTTATGTGTATGGATGTTTTGGCTACACGTCCAGCTGTATACCACTTGGATGTCATGGAGGCCAGAAGAGGGCATAGGTGCCCTGTAACTGGAGTTACGGATATGTGTGAGACAGTGTGAGTGCTGGGAATTAAACCCAGTTTCTCAGGAAAGAATATCCAGTGCTCTTAACTGCTAAGCCATCTTTCCAACACCTCACCCCTGTCTCTGTTAGTAAGGTCACTATAACAATAATGCCAGGAGACAGAATTTCAGGTAAATTTTGTGTAAACAGTGTCCAGGGAGCTATGTCCATTTCTGTGACTACGCTGGAGCGACACCAACACCAGCAATTAAACACCTCCAGTGTCGGAATATTGCTGTTCCTGTTCTTCTGACTTACTTACTGATCCTCGGTTGTTGGTTCCTACACCTGACAGTGTCAGGAGTACTTCTTAATCTGACAATGTAACTAAACTACTATGTAAACTGGTGAATAAGGCTGCAATAACAAGTTGAATCCATGGAAGTTCTTTATTTAAATATGCCCCTAAACATTAACAGTGCTGATGCTGAGAAACTGCTCCAGAGTTCACAATGCACCAACTATGTTCATTATTATTCAGAACCAGATTTTAGGTGAAGTTCAGAGAATCTAGAGTGAAAAACTAGCCAGATGAGAGCAGCTGTTTTTCTAACCCTTACCCAACTCTTCCCTTCTTTCTGGACCATCTACTCTATTAATACTTCATCCCATCCCCAAAGCCCCTAATTATATGGTGTAACTTGTCCCAGTTTATAACCATTTCTATCTTCAAAACAACCTTCCAGGTCCTCTTGGAAAACTGCTTCAGGGAGGCAAGGCAGGCTTTCTAAAGAAAATGAGGAAATACAGGCTCAGAGTCACATCTCTGAACTGTAAATCTTTGTGTTACTGTGGCTATTCAGCCAAGGTTCATTTGGAGAAAAGGAGATGACAGAAAGTACTATAATGTTAAGAGGTTTTTCACTTTTCTCATCTGGTACTTGAGAGACTAGGAAGTATACATATTAGTGTTACAGATTACAGTCTGAACCCATGGACAGTAAGACAATTAACTCAGCAGAGCCTGGGTGAGAGCACAGAAGAGAACATTTTCACTAAGAACACTTTGAGGGGGTGGGGAGGAGACGGCTTGGTACACATGAAGATCCTAGTTCAATCCCTAGCAGCCATATCAACAATC
This sequence comes from Pachyuromys duprasi, assembly GCA_028658305.1. NCBI lineage: Eukaryota > Metazoa > Chordata > Mammalia > Rodentia > Muridae > Pachyuromys > Pachyuromys duprasi. The sequence goes on from CM053763.1 coordinate 89,662,669, forward strand.
CAGCACATGCACTTGTCTTTAAACCCAACACTGGGAAGGCAGATGGATCACTGTGAGTTCAAGGCCAGAATGGTGTACATACAGAGTTCCAGGACAGCCAGGGCAAAATACTTAGACCCTGTGCTAGCTCATTTTATGTCAACTTGACATAGGCTAGAATCATTTGAGAGATGCGAACATCAACTGAGAAAATACCTCCCTAAGATTGGGCTTTCGGCAAGCCTGCTCAGCATTTTCTTAACTAGTGATTGATGGGGAAGGGCCCAGCACCCAGCCCACTGTGGTTGGTGGCATCCCTGGGCTGGTGGTATTCGGTTTTTATAAGAAAGCAGGCTGACCAAGCCATGGGAAGAGAGCCAACAAGCAGCACTCCTCCATGGTCTCTGCATCAGCTCCTGCCTCCAAGTTCCTGTCCTGCTTGAATCCCTGCCCTAACCTCATTCAATAACAGACTGTTACCTGGAAGTGTAAACTGAAATAAACCCTTTTCTCCCCAAGTTGCTTTGGTCATGACATTTTATCACAGCAATTGTAACCCCAACTAGAATACCTTGTCTTAAAACAAACCAAAACAAACAAACAAAAAACAAACCAAAACCCAGTACACCCATGCAGGTACCCTACAACCCTAGTACCATGGGAAGTAGAGACATGAGGATTGTTGGTGCTTGCTGGCCAACCAAAATAGTGGGTTACACATTGAGCCTAATAAGGCAGAGAGAAACAGAGGAGGATACCCATGGCCTCTAGTGGCACACATACACACACTGTGTACATATACAGCATCCATACGGTTTGGGGAATGGGGTGGCTCAGGGGTAAAGGACCCGCTGAGCAACAATGAGGACTTGCCTGTCTGATTACACCTGCCTGTGACCTGAAGGTGGCAGAGAACATGGAAACAGACAGACCCCTGGATCTCCTCCATTAACTAGCTTAGTCAAATCCATGAGGTCCAGGTTGTTTTTGGTTGTTGTCACTGTTTTGTTGTTTTTTTGGTTTTTAGAGCTTTTCTCAAAAAATAAAAAGAAAGGAAAAAAAGAAAAGGAAAACCATCTGGAGTAAGAAAGAGGCAGAGAGCTACCTCAGGTTAACTTCTATGTTAACAATCACTTCAGGGGCTCTCAAGACACCCAGTACTAGCCAGGCATGGTGGTGTAGCCCTTAATCCCAGCACTCTGGGCAAGTGGAGTTTGAAGCAAGCTGGTCTATACAGCCAGTTCCATGATGGTCAAGGCTGTTCAGGGAAACCAAGTGGGGGTGGGTGGGTGGAAAACAGACAACAAAACAAAAAACCCAACCCAACAAACAAAATACATCAAATATTTTTCCCACTGCAACACAAGCCTAATGTTACAAGGATACATTGTACTATTTCCTATATACTTATTAGAATCAGATGTGTAATCTAAAGCCACAAAGTAGACAAAAAACACCATAAAAGAAAAAAGCAAAAGAAATCCAGCAAAGTAATATACTTTGACTCTACAAATTTAAAACAAAAAATTAAACTGACTAAAATCCTGTCCCTTAGCATAACAAAACTTAGAGCTCTCTTCAATTTTTTTCCTACAATGAAAGTCACAGTCTTATAAAGACCTAAGTGAAAGTATATTAAATACGCTTTCTGGACTTTTTTTTTTTGGCTTTTCGAGACAGGGTTTCTCTATGTAGTCTTGGCTGTCCTGGACTCGCTTTGTAGACCAGGGTGGCCTTGAACTCACAACAATCCACCTGCCTCTGCCTCCCCAAGTGCTGGGATCACAGGCGTGCGCCACCATGCCCGGCTCTTTCTGGACTTTTGACTAGATTCTGAACAACCTAAATTCCTTAACATTAAAACAATATACTTAACACTGATAAAACAAACAAAAAAGAGCCTAAGATTGAGTTAGATTTGGTACTTTGCATTTAGGATAGCCCTTTCTATATCTCTAAATAAACTACAAGAACTTTATTGATTAGCTACCTAATAATATCTCTGTGAATCCCCAATAGTCTAATTCAAACAAATGTTTAAGGTAAGAACCTCATCTAAACTCCCTGGTCTCATGTCTCATAACTTCTACCTCCACTTTCTTCTACTAACAATGACCTCCTTGCTGTTCTCTGAACATGACAGAAATGTTCTAACCTTAACTCACAGTTTCCTTTGGATCTCTGCTTTCTCCAAACATCCATATGCCTTGTTCCTTATATCACTGAAGCCAAAGGCCATCTGCAAGGAGGCCTTACTTGACCAGCCTCTTTCACTTTGGTTTCTATACACTTTACTTCACTTTATTCTCACAACCATATGATGACTTACGCTATACCTCATTGGGTTTTGCCTTGATAGATGGGAGGAAACCTCCATTGTTATGTGGCCTGCTACTGTACTACAAGCAGTTAGAAAATTGTTTAGCACGTCCTGATTATATTATATATTGTCCTTGGTATCCATGGGGCTCAACTCAGATACCAAAATTTGATGATGCTCAAGTCCCTTATATAAATTGGTGTTGGTATTTACCCCTAATTTGTGTATACTGTGATACTTTACATTATCTCTATACTATGTATCATACAATACCTAATATAAGTGTTATGGAAATAGTTGTGACATTGTATCATTTAAGAGATAACAAGGAAAAAGTAACTATAGCCTCAGTACTCAGGCCTTTTTCTTCAAATTATTTTGTAACCAGAATGCTGATTTCAAGGATAGAGAATGAAGAAGTAGAAGGCCAACTTCCAATATAAGAAAAGTCAGAGTAGAGCTGACAATAACCCAGAAATGCTTAGCTCTATTTAGCTTTCATTCTTTTAGAATTCCTAGCCACCTTTAAAACAGCTGTCTATATATTTTTTTAAATTGTACATACTTCACTGAAAAGCAGCACATTTTAAAATTGAGATCACTAAACTGTTAACTGATTATTAAACTCTAATAATGTGTATTTCCATATGTGTACAATTGGAGGAACTATAGACAGCCTTTCCACTACTAAATGATTTGTTATACTGCATTTTGATTAACAAATGCTTAATTCTACAACACTTTGTTCTATTTACTCTAAGGTTTCTATCGCCAGATCCAACTGGGAAAATGATTTAGTTTCTAGCTGGGGTAAAAAAGCCAAGTACAACCAAAAAGTTATGCAAATCTCCTAAAACAAACCAAAAGAAGTTTTCTATATATTTATATTCTAATTCTCCAGCTGGTTCTCTAGTGCCATTTCTCTCTCATTTTAGGGGCACCCTTGAAGCAAGAGAAAGACGGAGAAAAGCCTAAGGTGAGCAAAGAGATTGGGAAGAACAAGAGATGAAGAACAAGGACAAATTCTCTGACCCAAAGCAGATTAGTCCACCAGCTAAACATAAAGCAGAGAAACACTTTATTTCCCATGTTCTGTACATGCATAACCTAAGAAGCCCCCATGTTAAAAACAAAGCACACGGAGCAGCTATGTGGTGGAAGGCACTGACCTTCACTGGTGCCTTTGTGCACTGACAGACTGGGATATTCTCTCAGGCACTCCCTAGCAAAAACCTGGTGTTCCATTGTCAAAACTGTGTTATTCTGCTTGGTTGTCCTAACATTCCAAGAGAGAAAGCTAATCCGATTAAATGGTTTTGCTTCGGTTATGATGTTGGCATTTATCTGTGCGCATCACCTCTGAGACATTAACAGTTGACAAAATAACTATCATGAACCATTGGAGAACAGAGTATCTCATTTAACCCTCACAGAAACCACATTAAACACTCAGGTTTAAGGAAAACCCAGGACCGTAGCAAAACCACACGGTAAATAGATGTCAGCCTTGACTATACAGACTCTTCGAAGAGTAATTCAATAAAATATCAACAGCTCCAAGTTTCGCTCTTGGGTATGGCAGTAACGGTGCAAAATTGAGCCTGGCCACACAAGTGATGCAACAGAACGACCTCCTTGCCGGCGACTGGCAAAGCCGACAGAAGTACTAGTGTTCTCTGGCGAGTTTTCCTGCACTTTCCTATACAGAGAAACATGCTTGAGGCTAATCCAACGGAACAGCACGTGTCTGTTTATTAGTGACCTCTGGGGTGTTGGTAAGAGGCAAAATTCTTTCCTTGAAGCTTAAAGCAGAAAAATCAACGGGTGGCAGGTAGAGGAGTAGGAGTCAAGAGTGCAATACATCCGACCTCTGTCACAGCTTTGTTCTGTTCCCGTTTTCCCAGGGTCCTTTCCAGGTGCACCCAGGAGGGTTAAAAGGAAAACACTGGTCCACAAGATCCCTGCCATTGACTGACTCAGGGACAGCAGCAGACTCACGTGCGTTTCCAAGCCCAGCAGTGGAGGATTAAGTCTTATGGGTCGGTGGACACGGGTCCGGTTTGCCCACGGGGTACACTAGGCCCTCCTTCCCCATAACGGATGGAGTTGGGGCAGCGGGGAGGCCGTGGCTTTCCTGGAGCTACTAACCACACCCGAGCCGCGCCCGCTGCCTCCCTTCGGAGCTCCCGAACCCTCCGGAGGAGAAAGGGCTGTTCCCTGGAGACCGGAGGACCAAAGCAGTCCGGCCTCAGCGCTCACCCAGGCGCGGCGGCTAGGCCGAGAGCACTTACCATCGTTCTCGTAGCTGTGCCGCCTCCGCGACATGCTGCTTGCTATTGCGCAGCGGAGCTGAGCTGCGAGTCGCCTGCAACACCAGAACCGTCGGGCTGCCGGCCGGCCGGTGCGCGGTCAGCAGCGAGGCGCGCGGATTGGCCGGCACGCAGGCGCACTAGCTCCCGACGCCTGCCGGAAGCGCGAGCGGAGAGGTACCGGGCGGGTTCCGCCGTGGAAGGCCGGCGTCTGCAGCTCCACGCGCGGCCGCCTCCTCCCGCCTCCCACTCTGAGACTTTCCCGACGGCGAGCTAAATTGCTTCGGCCGCCACGATCCCGCCTCAGTTTTGCACGGGCCCGGCTGTATTTTTCCCGGCGGCCCCTGCGCCGACGGCTTTGGAGACTTCCGGAGCGAGGTGACGTCCCAGGGACCTTGTGCGCACGCGCGCGGCGCGGGAGGGCGTGGGCTCGAGGGTGTGGAGAAGCGCCAAGTTGGTGAAGGGAGACTCGGGAGAGGCCTCGGATCGGCGGGTACGTGTCCTCACCCTCGCCGCCCGGCCGTAGCCGCCTGGGGAGACCTGGGCGGGAAGGGTGGACAGGACATTCCCCGGCGGTAGGGAAGCCAGGGCCGGCCGGCCGAGGCTACCCACGGCCGTCCTACCTCCCAGCTCTCCCAGCTGACAGACGCCGCGGACGTCGATCGCTCTGGTTCCAGTCTTTTGTCCCTCTGCACGTGTACAGTTTTTGACGTCTTCTGCCCTGATGTCTTTGATGGGCACCAAACTGCCTTGTCCATAGTCTGGCCGAAACTTTTCCTTCAATCTTACCTGTTTCAGTAAATGGCCGTTTCAGTCGTTTACTTAATCTATAAGTTTAGGGGGGGAGGAGTCATTAGATCCTTCCTGTGTAACCGTTTATTCACAAACACTGCTTGCTGTACTTTCAGAGCAAGTCCATAATTAAATTTATTTGCTATGTTTAAAACTCCTCGTGGACTTAGAAAAAAGAAACACGTGTTTGCGCCTGCGTGTATGTCTGAACAGTGACATGTGTGCAGGAGCCCATGGAGACCGAAAGAAGGCAGCAGATCTCCTGGAACTAGAGTTTCAGACACCTGTGAGCTGCGTTGCGTGGTGAGGTGTGTGTGTGTGTACTGAGTCCTGGATCCTCTGCAAGAGCAGTAAGCACTCTTAATCACTGAGCCATCTTTCCACATCTACTATTTTTTTTAAAAAATAGTATCTTTTATCTATTCTTTTCATCTATTCATACATGTAAACAATCCATCTCTCTGGGAACTAACATTGCAAACTTCAAACTATGGCTTCTTGGGTCCTGTCCCCATCTCTGTATGAACCACTATGTTCTTCAGAGAAGTCCAGTTCACATTTTAGGAATCAATACATTGTTTCCTTTACCTGATGGTCTGTGCTCTGCAATCTACTGACTATCAGGTACTTACAGAATTAATTCCTATCACTCTTCAACGCTTACTTTACTTCATTCAACAAGTACTGTATTGTATTAATTAACATTTGTCACCTTCTGTACACAAGACAGCATTGATGATACTGAAGCTGCTTGGTGAGCAAGTGAAGCCTCTGTTCTTTGGAGCTGAAGCCCTAAATGACCCTCTTGGGAATGGCCACAGGCATTGACCTAATAGCAAAGGGAGAGTGGTACAAATTGATATCTGAGGGGCAGGGACAGATTATCTGATTATGTTGAGACTTTGAAAAAGTCCTCCAAGAAGTCACTTAAGCATCAGTAATTCAGGCAAGAAATGTTGCTGGGGTGATTGTGACTGTGGTTCAAAGTGGGTTACTGACTTGAAGAGGAAGGCAAAGCTTAGGGTCTGATATGGTGGTACAGCATTCTGAAAGTAGAGGCAAGGGGAATCTCACATTCCAGATTACTAGGAGGAGTCAAGGCCAGCCTTTGCTACATAGCAAGACCTAGTCTCAGATTAAATTAAGAAATAGGGGTTGGCAAGATGGCTCAGCAGGTAAGCGTCTGCCACACAAGCCTGACAATATGAGTTTGATCTCTGAAGCCTGTGTAAATGTAGAAGGAGAGAACTGGCAGGCATCCAGGCACAAATAGACACAGAAATAAATAAAATGTAACTAAGGAAAGAAAAGTGCTTTGGTTATAGTGTCCATTTTTGTAAGATTTGGCCACAGTAGCAATTTTGAAATTTTGACTCTGAGATTTGAGAACAAAAGAAACAAAGCCACAATAAAGCTGGTGTTGGTTGATTTCAGACGTGTACAAAGTGCTTGCCTTCCATCATCCACCCTGTGTTTTTGCTTACTAGTTCATGTTTCTTTGAAAATATATTGCCTCCAAAAGACTTTTCCTACCCCTTTCAGCTGCCTCCTTACTCTGCTTATTTTCCTTTAGAATATTAAAAAAAAAAATAAAACCTGACTTTAAAAAAATCAACTTATTGGCATACCTTCCCCACTAGATTGTAAACTCCTGAGAGGTCAGCCTTTTTCCTGATGATTTACTGCTCTATCGTGTGTAGAAGCGTGTTTTCACATAAATATGATTGAGTATACAAGTGAATGAATGGACAGCTTGGGCTACGAGGCTACCACTCATCTGCATGATTCATTAGCTTCATGTTTGTGTCAAAAAGTAACAAACACCTGAGCATTGCATTCTCTGTCCTGCTATGTCTCAGAAGATAGTTGACCGGCAGGACTGTTCCACCGAGCAAACCAGATGCCTTCTTCCACTTCACCAGACGAAGACAATGGCCTGGAGACCTGTGTTCTAAAGTTTTCTGATTTGGATTTAAAAGAGTCAAATCTGGTTAACTCCAGCAACAGTCTCAAAGCAGAGTTAGATGTCAGAACAAAGAAGAAATACTCCTTTGCAAAGAAAAAGGTAAAATTGCTGTCAGTGTCTTCATGCTCATGTATGTAAAGTTAAAGAAGTACACACAGAAGTATGTTATTGAGCCTGCCTTCCACCTTACAGTGTAGTCTATTCTAGTATCATGTAGTATTGGAACAGTTATGGTGGAGTATTTGGGGATACTAGGTCCTAGGCAGGAAGGCTGGACGTCTTTTTCCATTGCAGAGTGTCAGGAACTCAGAGCTGCAGTGTGAGGAAAAGGACAGGTAATGGAGCAGCATCTGTTGAGGCTGGCACTGAACCTGTTGCTGGTGGGGAAGGGTTTGGTAATGATGCCCCTCTTCAGGGCCATGTATTTTTGTTGTTGAAACCATTGGCTGAAACCCCCTCTTAGAAACAGGGAACTGAAAACTCACAGGCAGGAAAATAGCTGGCGGAAACGGGATGGAGTAGGAGCAGCAGCAGGAACCAGATGGGGGTCTTCCTAGAGGACAGGAAAAGAGCCTTTGGGGAATCTTGAATAGTGTAATGATATCTGATCTAGTTTTGGTTTTCTTATTGTTTTGAGACAGGGTTTCTCTGTGTAGCCCTGGCTATCCTGTAACTTGCTCTGTGGACAAGCCTTGGACTCAGATCCGTGGGTCACTATGCCTGACTTGGTCTAGATTTAAAAGGCATTTTGTATGGAAAACAAATGGTGATAAATATGGAAAGAGGGAGTTTAAGGAGCTATTATTGTTACCCAGGGAAGAATGACGGCTTGGATCAGCAGAGTGGTAACCAAGGAAGGTGATGAGAAATGATTAGATTCTGGGTGTATTTGGATGTAGAGTTGGTGGATTGGATATAGGATATGGAAGAAAAGACTTTAAAATGTTCTGGAGGTTTTGGTTTTTGTTTTATTTTGTTTTTTGAGGCAGAGTCTCACTGTAGCCCTGGCTGGCCTGGAACTCACTCTATAGACCAGGCTGGCCTTAAAGTCACAGTGAACCATTTGCCTTTGCTCCATGTTCTTCCTCATTAGTCTTGTAGAAATTCCTAATGCATTAATTGTGGTGGTCAAGGCGACAGTAGAAAATAGCCTCACACCTGCAGTGAATAGAGCACATTAGGGGTTTGAATTTAGGACATGAGAGATTATTAACATACAGGTTGCAAGGACCCAGGCTGATGTCACCTCTGCAGGACTCGGCACATTTCCAGAGTTCCAACTTAGTAAAGCTAAAGAGGAAGAGAGCACAGAGGTACACACATGGGCAGCTTTTACGGAGCAGAAGAGGAATTGTAATGTGTCAGTTCCATTGGAAAACAGTTGTACAGCTCTAATTGCAAAGGCTAGGAAATACAGTGTTCCAGGAAGAAAGGATTTTGCTGGATGGAGAGTAGGAGGTTGTTAATGAGAACAGTCTTGTCAGTTTCCTGAAGGGTTCTTACCTCATTTGAGCTATAATTGCCTTATAAATGTATGCTTTAAAGGATGGCATCTTTTCAGTTGGATAAGATTTTGGTGACTTAACAAAAGAAGAGAGTTCCAGACACTAAGCAGAGCATAAGCAAAGCTGGGAGGCAGAGTTGTTCAAGTTACATTAAGAAACAGTGAATAGACTGGTTCATTTGCACTAAGATTGTAAAAGAAATCATGAGTGATGAGGCTGGAAGCAGATGGGAACTCAGGAGTTCATTGCACTGTGACTCCTGTGGTAGAGGGGGACATAACTCCACGAATGCTGTCCAACAGGGTGTGTTCAAGCCGGGCGCAGTGGCACGCGCCTGTAGTCCCAGCACTCTTGGAGTCAGGGACATGAGGATCTCTGTGAGTTCAAGGCTAGCCTGGTCTACAAAGCAAGTCCAGGATGGCCAAAGCTACACAGAGAATCCCTGTTTTGAAAAACAAAAAAAAAAAACAAACCAGTCAAAACAAAAAAACTATTTATGTAAAAAACTATTGATTTACTTTTTCCAAGTAGAAATTTGGTACCTACAGGCTGAATAACATCTCACATTTGTTTTTCAAAAGTAACTAGCAGAGCCAATATTTACAACTAAGTGAAAAAGTGGAAATAAAAGATTTTATATCTAGAAAGTAGAAAGATAGCATTTCATGGAAATGTCACAGACTAACATCAGGGGAGACCTCTGCAATGAATTCTTAAGTGTTTAAAAGTGATTTGATTGAACAGTTCTCAACCTCTGGGTCATGACCCCTTTGGGGTAAAATATCATCTACCCTGCCTATCAAATATTTACATTATAATTCATAACAGAAGCAAAGTTACAGTTATAAAGTAGCAATGAAATAATTTTATGGTTGAGGGTCACCACAACATGAACTGTTTTAAAGGGTCACAGCAGGAGGAAAGTTGAAAACCACTATAATAGAAAAAAACAGAGTAGTATCCCATTTCAGGGAACAGCGTGGACAAACACAGGAAAGTATAAGGAGCAAGGTGTCCAGGTCTGTCCATGTCTCTGACAGACATGTGCAGAAGAAGGCCATAGATGTTGAAGCTGGGGTGTGGAAGGCCAGGGTATGAGCCTTACCTTACCACTCCCGTGTCAGTGTATGGGTTGCTAGAAGCAACACAAGGCCATGCTTTTGCTCTTGGAATTCTTTATAGACTGGCAGGATGCCAAGCTAGAAACCCCAACCCCCATAAAAGGTGATATAAGAGACTGTAGTGAAACTTCTGTCACTCCTAAACCTAAGGCTGTTAAACAGTGATGGTATTTGGAATCTTAATTGCAGGCCTTTGCCCTTTTTGTCAAAACCAAAGAACTTCCAGCACCTTCTTATGAATTTAAGGAAAAATGGTGGCGATGTTGTCAGCAGCTGTTTGCAGACCAGACCAGCATCCACAGACACGTGGCAACCCAGCATGCAGAAGATGTTTACCAGCAGACGGCCTGTGTTCTAAAGCAGCTAACTGCAGCAGCAGGTGCCTCACAGAGGCATGCATCCACAGACGAAGGGAGGCCTCCCAAAGACTGTCTCACTCCTCGTCAGGAAGTGTCCGCTTGGCTCCCTGATATAAGCCACTGTAGCCTGGATGAGCTGAGGTAAGTTTTTCACTCTGTATTTTGTTTGCTTTTAAAATATAACCACAATGAGATACTACAGTTAATCCACTAAAATGGGCAAAATGAGAAATACCAACCTTGGCTAATACAGGTGACTGGTGGAGCAGTGACACCAGTCATTGTTGGTGACAGTGGAAATGGTCCCACCACTCTAGAAAAGAGGTTTGGCAGATTTCTTTTAAAATTCAGACATCTTCCCAGGGATCCACCCCTGGGTTTATAACCAACAGAAGTAAAAACATATGCCCACAAAAGCCTAAACACAAATGTTTGTGGCAGTTTTATTTGTAAAAAAAATATTGGAAACAATCCATTATCTTATATGCTAACCAAAAATAAACCAGTTATATTTTAAAATGATAGGGGCTGGAGGAAATGGTCTGTTGGGGAAAGTGCTTGTCATGTAAACGTGAGGACCTAAGTTTGAATCCCCGCGGCCCATATAAAGCTGGGCATATCAGTGCATGGGTAATCCCAGTGCTCCTGCAGCCAAATGGGAGATAGGGGCAAGATTCCTCGGAAGCTCAAAGGACAGAGGTGTTGGGTACACGGCAATGAAGAGCAAGAGACCCTGTCTCAAACAAGGTGAAAGGTGAGGACTGACACAGATTGTCCTCTGACTCCCACATACAAATTGTGCTTGCATTCCTACACAAACACATTCATACCTTATAGGTACATCACACACACACACACACACACAGAGATTTAAAAAAATAATTTAAAAAGACAAACTGGAAACAACTGTAAACAGCCATAGCAGGAAATGAAAGGGTGGGTGCAGTCACGTCAGTCCTGCTGGGCAGCGTGGCGCACGCCTTTAGTCCCAGCATTTAGGAGGCAGAGACTGGTGAATATCTGAGGTCAAGGCCAGCCTGGGCTATAGAGGGAGTTCCAGGACAGCCAGGGCTACACAGAAAAACAACAAACAACAAGGAACACTTGCAGTAAGAGCCAAGGACAGCTGATAGCCCAGGGCTGTGTGAGAATAATTGTCAAATCTTTATGTTAAGAGAATAAATGTTCCACAGAAGAGTGTGTCCTTTGTGGTTGCATGACTGGAGGGTAAAGCCCATCTGTAATGATAGAAAGCATCCTCCTGAGGGTTTGAATGGGAACATATGCTTGAATTTCATTTGTAAATTATATTTGATTTAAAATGTCTAAGTAGAGTAGTTAAGAATCAAGCAGACATGTTTGGTCCAGGTACTGATGAATTCAGAAATATGCATCCAGATAGACAAATCATTCATCAGAATTATTGGAAAAGGGCTTGGAGAGATGGTCCAGTGGTTAAGAACACTGGCTGCTCTTCCAGAGGGTGCAGGTTTGATTCCCAGCACCCACATGGTAGCTCACAACTGTCTGTAATTCCATGGGATAAGATGCCCTCTTCTGGCTTTCATGGGCACTGCATGCATGTGGTACACAAACATACATCCAGGCAAAATACCCACACACATAAAAATAGTAAATGCATAAATTGTTTTTTTAAATGTTATACAATATTCCATATACTGAATTTTCAGAATCCAACCTTTTCCTTTGCTTTAAATTTTTTAAGTAGTTTCAAACTATATTACACTCTTCTCTGCTTTCTTAAAGTACTGATCTTCTCGGTGGTTTAGTGCTACTGTGTGAGCATGCTTACATAGAAATGTTTGTCTTATGTGGCCAATAATAGCATGTCTCATAGGTATGTGTATTATATGAAAAAATTGAAGTAAAATATTTTTTATGGTGAGACAGTCAAACCAGATGCTGCCTTGTGACTGAGGATAAACCACCGTGGGCTCAAATTTCCAGCTTGCCTATAAAGTGGAATTAATAATATCTGTCTCTTGGGTGTGAATGGTAAGTGAGGACAGTAAAGCAGATTTGCTTTTTGTAAAGCAGCAAGTCTGGCACTGATACTGTCCTATGTTGAGAAAATATGAAAGAGAAGTGCTCCTGTGTTAGACGAATAAGAACAAAGGCGAGAGTTTTTCCATCTTTATGGTCTTCCAGCTCTGCCTGGATGCACTGGGAACTGGCCTTCTTGAGGCTCAGGTGCTCTTGCTCTCTGACTTCCCTTTTGTAGTGGCCGGAGCGACAAGGAAGGAGAGGTGCTTCTGTATTACTGTTACTGTGACTTGGAGGACCCCCGCTGGGTCTGTGCCTGGCAAACAGCTCTGTGTCATCACCTTCATCTTACAGGCAAGGTAAGCCCTGCTCCACATGTGCCCTGCAGAGCCTCAGGAGCTATGCTCTTTACACAAGTCTTCACTTGGTAAGCTGTTAGAAGGAAGGGAAGTCCTGCTTGGCACTCTAGTAAAGTATTGAATAGCTGTTGATACATTATATCGTAGATCAGGAGTTGGTCAACCTATATCTAAAGGGTCAAATATTTCAGGCTTTATTAAAAACATTACTCAGCACTGTTGTAGATTGAAAGCATCCATGTGTGGTACATGAATATGGCTGGGTTCTGATACATTGTATGCTGAAGCAGGGGCAGTTTGCTGATGGCTGAGATAGGAAGATGTTCTGAACTCAAAAGCTTCTTGTACATTTTACATGGAGGTTTGATTCCAAGTTGCACCTTGGTTTTCATAGGATCAGGTCGCTCCCAAGCTCAAGTACTGACATTTTTACCTCTTCCCTTCTATGAGGACCATCCTGCTTTGCATGCCCCATGTGCTCTCAGAGCTCTATTCTAGTGCTGTTTCCCCAGAAGTGCAATGTGAAGTGTCCTCACCACTCTCTGCCTTTGCTGCAGCTTAAAGAATGAAGTATGGTCTGAAACTAGAGCCTATCTCTCTCATAGCATACAGGCACCTCATGAGGCAGGAGCTTTGTCTTGATGTATTCTCAGTGCTGGTGCAAGGTTGATCATATAGAAGGCTGTAAATGTATGGCTTTTCAGTGCCTGCCCTTGCTCTGAACAATGACATGGAGGCCTGTTATATTTATTAAAAGCTTCCGACACTATAGCTTGGGCAGATACTCAGCTGTTCTACCACTGGCCTGGCCTACTTCCTGTCATGTAGCCGGTTACCTGTCATTTTCTTCTTGCTCTTGCACCTGCTTCTTCATTCGTGTTCTGATGGCAACTTTCCTCTCTATAGTCCCCACCTGGGACACCTTCTCTGGGCCTGGATGTTCTGTCTTCTCTCCTGCCCAGCTATTGGCTAGTCCGCTCTTTATTTAACCAATCAGAAGGTGATGGAGAGCAATATTTACAGCATACCAAGACAGGGGATGCTTCATAAAAATAACAGTGCCAAAGTCTGGCTTGTAATCAGATCTGGACCAGCATAGAAATCAGCATTTGAATAAATACAAGGATAATCTTTACCCAGTGCACAAAAATACCACTCCAACAGCAGGCACTCTCTAAGGATTGGAGACTGCTGAATAAAGAAAAGACTACATGTTCCTCAGGTATCCACAAGTGTTGTATAAAGGTAAGAGGAAGCATATCCCCATATTCTCATCTCTGCATGAGAGAATGGCATTTATTTTTGTAAAATGCCCTTTGTAGTTTATTTTCCAGCTATATGCACATTAAATAATTTTCAAAATTTAAGCCAAAAGGAAGTAAAGTAGGGACCTTTTGAGTTTTTCCATGCCACAGTTACTAATAACTGATTGGTCAGTGCCATTTTCTACACTTATGTTGTCTGACAAGTATTGGTATAACTCATCCTGTTCACTTCATCACCACACCTTTTCCTGCAATATCTCTTGATTCCATTCCAACTCTACTACCCAAGCTGCCACTCTGCTCTGGCTTCCCTAGACTAGCCTCTAGTCTCCAATTCTTACCCTCCATTTAGTCTGCTCTCTATGCAGCAGCCAGAATGATCTCATTAGAACAGCTCCAGCAGCTGCAGGTGGGTGAAGCCCACCCCCTTGACACAGCCTAGGCTGCTGCAGAACCTGGGCCCTTGCCGTCCTCACTCTTCACACTCCAGTTGTGTCTTTCAGTTTCTTGGGACCCACCAAGTCTTGTTTTGTATGCCCATTTTTTTTTCAAGGCAAATTCTCATCAATGCTCACGCCCACACTCTTTTTTTTCTAGTCTAATTTTACGGAAGCTTGATGTTAATGACTCTCAGAGACCTTTCCTGACCTCTCATCTAAATTCATGTTCCTCAGTAGACCCTTCAGGAGCTTCTGTGATACTTTCATAGCACATGTTTATTTGTTCTCTTAGCATCTTGATCTCCTTTAGTCTGTGCGGAGGACAGAGTGAGAGTATGGGCTTTTTTCAACAACTATATCCGTAATTCCTAGCAAACAGTTTTGAAAAAAGTATTTGTGCTCTGCATAGATAGATAGATAGATAGATAGATAGATAGATAGATAGATAGATAGATAGATAGATAGATAGATAGATAGATAGATAGATAGATAGATAGATTGTCACCATCCCAATTCAGTGAAATCTCACACACAAAATGTACATAATTATGAAATCAAACTTATTTTGGTTTAAAGCTAGGTATGATAGTACACACTTGTAATCTCAACACTTAGGAGGCTGAGGCCGGAGGATTGCTGCAATTCCAAGAGCAGGCTAGGCTACACACAGAGAGAAAAAAAGGGTCTCTTGGTCAAGGAGGCATTTTTTTTTTTTTAACTCTTGGCCCAGCCTGTGGCTCGCTAGCAGTAAGCAACCCTATCCACTAGGTGGCAGCATCTTCCTAGTTCTCAGATCCAAATTTCTAGACTTCAAGGACTTGGCCATTTTCATGAGATACTTTAGTACTGGGATTTGACATGTTGGTTTTTAGGGAAGGAAAAGGAGAACCTGAATGCTCCTTCCTGTACATCATATGAGCTCAGGAAATTTGAGAGTGAGCTATAGAGATAGCTTAAGAGTTAGGAGCTCTGTCTCAGCAGGTGTCCCAGTGCTAACTGTTGCTTGTCTCAGTTTCCTACTTATAAGGCTTTTCAACAAAGAGCATCTTTGAAGGACATGTTAAGAATCTAGATATTGCTAGTGTAATGAGTGAGTTTAGAGATGATCCTATAGGGAGTGGATATGTTGGCATTAATTTGGCTGCTGAGGTCAAAATAAAATGGGAAGAATTTGCCTGTCTACTCAGAAATAGTCACATAAAAATGTACATTCACTGTTGCCCTAGTCAGAAACCTGCTTTCAGACAGGTTTCCTGGTCTTGCTGGTCCCAGGCTCTTTTTCTTTGTAGTCTGTTAGTTGATGATAAGGGGTGGTATCCTATAGAAGAGATGGCCTGTGCGCTCTCTGCTTCTCTGCCTCACACCCAGAGAAGGCTCTCCTGGACTTCAGCCCCTATTTTATTTTATTTTTTTTATTTTGTTTTGTTTTATTTTATTTTTAATTTTATTGATTTTCCAAGACAGGATTTCTCCGTGTGACCCTGGCTGTCCTGGAACTCACTCTGTAGGCCAGGCTGGCCTTGAACTCAGAGATTGGCCTTCTTCTGCCTTACAAATGCTGGGATTAAAGTCTTGCACCATCTTCATCCCCAATTGCACCAACTCCACACACACACTTGCTGCAGTCAGTGGTAATTGGGATACTGCTACTACTGGTCAGTTAGCATTGGCTTGTAGGATGACCTAAAGAGTTGGAGCAAATGAGACAACAACTCAGTTGTCTTCTCTGGGCACTGAAAATGAACAGCCACATACAGCTTTCAAATTTGGCTCCATTCATATGTGCGTAGCAGTAACCGTTCAGGGCCTTGAATTGACTCACTTCTCTTCAGAAACTGTATGCTTCCTCAACTGGCATTTTCTAGCCACCTTACTCTGGAGGTAGCTCCTTATAAAGCTGCTCTATCTTTAAACTCACTTATAGGATTTTACACTACTAGGACAACCAACTGTACAAGCCAGGCACACCCTAGCCCAGGCTCTCGTGACCCACTACCAGTGAAGCGTGTCATAGACTGTTCAGATTAGAGAAGCTAGAGAGTCTCAGAGGAGGGCACACATGCATTTGCACATGAGCCCCCACCGTGTGGCAGGCATTGATACAGACATGGGGTGCTTCAGTGAGCAAACTACAGCTTGACTTCCAGTGCATGGGTTTGGGGTGGTGGCTTCCCCTCAGCTTCCACGTAGAGGTGACACATGTATCCCACTGTCAGGACTCAGGTAAAATCTTCTCGGGCCTTTTTTTTTTTTAATTTACTTTTGGAATTTTGTACCTATGTAAGCTTCTTGGGCTGTCTGTGAGGAAATGGTGGAGCCCATCTTCTTCCCTAAGCCTCTGGAAGCTTCTAGGACATGTTAAGAATCTACATATTGCTAGTGTAATGAGTGAGTTTAGAGATGATCGTGTAGGGAGTGGATATGTTGGCATTAATGTACAGCCTGGGTTTAGAATCATATCAGAATTCTTTTTGGCTACTGGACCATTGGGGCTCTGGAGCAAAAGCTTTCCAGAGCTTGTTTGGCATATATGGGCTGAACTCCTCAGCTGAGCAGTGGGCCATGCTGTTTCAGAGGGACACCTGTGCCCTATCTTGTAACACTGTGGTGGCCAGAGCAGGGCCTCTGCTTTTCCTGTTACGTTCATGACATGAAAGGGACCTTTAGTTTATCCTGGGAAGACAACCAAACTAAGACAGCAATCCATTCCTCATTGTGTTATGTCTCAGATTCGGATTGCTACTGAAGGAATCAATGGGACTGTTGGAGGAAGCAAAGTAGCCACCAGACTCTACATAGAAGTCATGCTTTCTTGCCCGTTGTTTAAGGGTTACCTGTGTGAGGATGATTTTAAGGTAAGAGAATAGAAAATGAATTAAAGCTAGAGCAGTCTGCTTCTGTGGGTCACTGAAGAGCGACACGGAGCCAGACAAATCCTTTTCCTTTTGAGCTCCAAGCCAGTGCAGTAAAACAAGCGCACTCGTCACTGTGTCCAAAGTGGGCACGTCACTTGTCATGTCGGTACCCTTTGTAGGGCCGAGGTCTCCTTCCTATAGGGGTGTTGTACTTAAACAGGCTGGTATATAAAACCTGGATGTTGTAACTGGAGAGACTGTTTTACAGGTCTCTGTTGTGGACTATCGTTTTAGTAAACCTGAAGTTGAAGTTACGGTTTTTTCAGCTGAGGTGCTCTGTCTAAGTACTTTATGCTTTGTCACAGTAGGTGGTCAGCTGGTGGGGACGCCTCACTAATGCTCATGCTGGCCACAGCAAAACACTAGCGGTCATTGCTTCAGAGCAGAAGCTGGTGTGTGATCACATGAGGAAATGCACAGAGCCTTATATGCACAATGTTGGTGCATATGGAGGAGGCACAGTAAACATTAGCATGTTGAATTATCTGGAATATTCTGGACCATAACTTTATCTCCATTGAAAGCTCCTTTTCCCCTTCCAATTTGAGGTTTAAAATTTTAGCAATCACACTATAAAACAGCATAGATCCTGTATTTGCACTTGTCTTTACCTGGCAGTGGGACAAGTAAACTCTGTCTTGTTTCTCCTTGGCCAGAGCAGCAAAGGAGGTGCTCACTGCTTTCCGGACTTGCGAGTCGGTGTCTTTGAAGAGATCGTGCCTATGGGGATCAGCCCCGGTCAGGTCTCCTACAAGAACCCTGGTAAGCTTATGTTTATAGAGTCGTGCTTTCTGTCATAGGGATAAATAAGAAAGATAGATACTGATTAGCAAGAACTGTAGTGACTCTTCTCTTTGAAATAGCCACAGGGAGGCTAACTCTTTGTCCATCAAGCACTTAGCCTGGCTTCCGTGGTGCTTATGGTAATTAAAGGTTCATGTTTAGACCCATAGTACATTTTTCTTGGTGATGTTTTGGCAAGTTGTTTCCTCTTTCTAGAGAGAGCAATTTGAAAGCACTGTGGTTACTACTTGCAAATAGTTGGTCAGCAGAAAGAGCGTATGGGCTTTTGCCACAGTAAGCAAATAGCTTTCAAAACCACAGCAGTGTTCTAGAACATTCGTTCCCTGCGGTTACTATAGATGACTGAAAGACATTTGTTTGGTGGGGATTTTTGGTTTTGTTTACTTTTTCAAACATCAACTAGACTACAGAGAATAATAGAGTGAACGTCCATATGCTTACTACACAGCCTCAGCTACTCATTCATGGCAGATGTCCTCTGCACCCATCCCTTTCTCTCATCCTAGATGATTTTTAAAAGAACCTCTGGGTCATGTTATTTCACTCATAAAGACTTTAGTAGACACCTCTGAATGAGTGAGAGTAACAGCTACATTTAACTGTTACCATGTCTGAAACATTTTAGCAATAATTACTTAATAAATATCTTGTCAGTGAATTCCCAGTTGTGTGATGATTTCTTAAGTTTCTATTAAGAATAAATAAGAGGATCTAGGAAGATAGGTAAAGCACTTGTCACTCAAGTGTGGGGACCTGCGTTCCATTCTGCAGAGCCCATGTAAAGCTGGACACAGCAGCACACACCTGCAGTATCAGTCCTGCTGTGAGATGGGGAGCAGAGACAGGAGGCTGTAGAGGCTCACAGGCCCGCTAGCAAACCGGAGTCCCTTGCAAACAAGATGCAAGGTGAGCACTGGTACCTGAGCCTGTCTTCTGACCTCCACACAAATAAAAGGAAACAGATTTAAATGAGATTCCTTTAACAAGAAAAACATATTTCCAGTGCTCTCCTCTGCTGCAGATTGGCTTTTAAGGACTGTGATTTGCTTATAGAGTTTCTCAGAATCTGGATAGTGTCTGTTGACTGTGTCTCCTGCACTTTCACCTCTACCTGCAGCACTGGATTCAAACTATTTCATTTAGGATTCCTTCAAGCCTTTCCCCTCCAAGTCCCCAACCCTAGGTAGGAGAGAAGAGTAGTGGAGAGGGGGGGTGCAGACCCCTTTGCTTCTCCCAGCTGTTTAGGGTTGATGGGTTCTTTTAGGGCTATAACAATCTCTGCCAACAGCAAATGCAGCCCGCAGTGTCCTCCAAGTGTCTGCGCCATGAAGCATCTCTCTCCGGCTGTCTGTTCCAAACCATCATACTGTCCATCTCTGGTCTCCAAACTGCTACACGCCACCAACACACGTGCCATACTTTTTCTTTCTGGCCTATCATATTTATATCCTCAGATCCCTAGACCACGCCCCTTTCCATACCCGCTGCCAAAGGCCATGACATGCATAAGACAGTTATCAGCTGTGGACAAACTAAAACCCAACTAAAATCTCACACTTGGGATTAAAATAAAAACACATTTATACAACATAACTGACTTTTTAAAGAAACCAAAACTTCCTTTACATCTCCCCTCACTACAGATTAGGGTTTCAAAAGTTACATTTATTCATTTATTTGTACGTAGTTCTGTGTGTTGGGGACTTGCAGACTGCAGTAAGCATGTGGAAGTCAGAGGATAACTCCTGAGGCTTGGTTCTCTCCTTCTACCATGGGGTTCTAGGGATCAAACTCAGATCATGAGGCTTGAGTCATCTTGATGACTGCCAGTTAGTTTGAAGTCACTCAATCATTTTTCAGTCTTGGCACGGTGCTAATTACACCTCTGTAGGGTAGTCCTCTGTTCACTTACCCCTAGATTGCTTTTTAGATTAAGAGTTGTACTGAAGTTGTACTGTAAGATGTCTGGGGATATTTCTGCTCTGAGTCGAGAGGCAAAGGCTCTTCAGGCTAGAATCCTTCAGTCCTCTTGCACTTTAATATTCATCTCCGTCTCTTCTTTCCAGTCTCTCTCTTTTTTCTCTCACCTTCTCTTTCATGCTTGTTTGTTTGTCACCTCCACCTTTGCTCTTACGCGTGCCCACAAATTTCGATACATCTTCTTACCCTTGTACCAACCACACATACGCTCCAACTCATGCTCTCAGCTACCTTGGCGTAATCCAAGGTCTTAGCCTTGAATTTGTGCTCAGCTTTCTTACTTGACAGTTTGAAGGCTGCAGTGACTACTGGGCATATTGAAGCTCTTTTGTGCAGATTGACAGTAGGGTACTGTCCAGTTCCTGACTCACTTGACCACATAGCACACAGTAGACTGGCACTCCAAATAAATCCCCACGTATCTGGTATAAGAAAAGTCCCTGATTTCTGAACTGCTGGAACTCTGTAGACTCAGCTTTGAGTAAGGAAAGGACAATGCCTGGATGCTGAGCTATCTTATCCTGATCCTCAGTGCTGTCATTTCTGACTCTTGTAATTGTGAAACCGGGGCGACATGAAAAGGAGCAAGCCAGCACTCCAGTCAGGCTAGCACAACTGTGATTAGCTTTTCATTTTGTTTTAATATAATTGTTTGGCTTCGTTTTAGGAATCCATTTATCTCCTGGAGATTTTCATAAAGAAATAGAAAAGCTTTTATCACAGGCAAATCAGGAACAAGGTGATACTATCCTACTGGACTGCAGAAACTTCTATGAAAGCAAAATAGTAAGTAAGAGCCAGAACTGAGTGACACAAAATGGTGGGCGGGCCTCACACAGCAGCACAGTGTACTTCCCATGTGGAACCTTTAGCTACATCAGTCTCCCTCATGTACTGGCAGCACAGGGAAAACCTAAGTCCTGAACTCAGGTCTGTTGAGACATCTTGGCACATGTAAGCATTTTGTTTCCCATGAACCTACCCTTGCATGTGCCAGTGTGAAAGTGCCACTGTAGCATTGACCATTCCCCCAAGGGGTCTGCAAGAATGGAACCCACAACCCCAGTTCTTGAGGTTAAAGGGTGAGAGTATGGGATTCAAGCCTCTGGTAGCAAATGTTCTTTGCCAAGGTGGGAGTTGTTACCTGGAAAGAACTGGGCTCCCAGCAGGTACATTTTCTAATCATTTCCTTCTGTCCCTATGTTGTAGGGACGATTCCAAGGCTGCTTAGCACCAGACATCAGGAAATTCAGTTACTTCCCTAGCTACGTTGACAAAAACCTTGACATTTTCAGGCAGAAGAGGGTGCTGATGTACTGCACTGGGGGGATCCGCTGTGAGCGGGGTTCTGCATATCTCAAAGCCAAGGTGAGCTGCTGCGGGCCCAGCACACAGGTGAAGACCATGCCACCACCAACAGCCTGTTTGGAGCTTCCTACCCCTCACTCCTACCCCTTCACCCCTGCTCACCCCTAGCTGGCTGAGGGATTTATTCTCCCTGGTACAGCTCCACCATGGGGTTGTCAGTCTAAAACCTGAGCTTCTTAAGTTCCCAGCACTTAGCAGTCTTGAAGACTCGTCAACTACAAAAGAACAAGCTTAGCTGAGAGGCTCTCTTCCCTAATCCTGTGCGTGATCCTGAGAAGAGCAAATTCAGTAACTTTACATGTCTCAACAGATGCCTTCCTATATTTAGGGGGTAGCAAAAATAGTTAGGCTTCCTGGGGTTTAGAGGGTGAAGGGCCTGACAACTGTCATCACCCAGCCTCTGGTAGGCAAGGTCTGGCCAGGTGGTTGCTTGACCCTTTGGTCAGCATTTTCCACACCCTGCAGGGGCCTTTGGGAGCCATTGGCTGATGGGCACAGACTGTGAATACTCCACTGGGACACTCATGACTGTGGAACTACATCTAAACCTGTTTCTTTCGACATCTTGATCTTTTTTTTCTATACCCAGGGAGTGTGTAAAGAAGTGTTTCAGCTCAAGGGTGGCATCCACAAGTACCTGGAAGAGTTTCCTGATGGGTTTTACAAAGGGAAGCTGTTCGTTTTTGATGAGCGGTTTGCCCTGGCCTACAACAGTTCTGTGGTATCAGGTAGGTCAGTCCAGGTCCAGAGTCCACATCATTGTAGGTCAGAGCCATTCACCAGTCTAAGCCCTGCCCGGGGAAGGCTGGCCAGGACACCTGAACATGACATGGAAGAGTGAAGGTCACTGGGCTACCATTTTGTTTCCCAGCAGCTGGAGATGCAGGAATGAAGCAGACATCAGATGGTGCTGGCCATGCTATGTACTGGGCGGGCAAGACCTTTAAAATGGACATAACCGCACCTGCCTTTAAATCAGGGACTTAGCCTGGAGTTAGTAAGAATTCGGGGGTTTTGAGAATTTGAGTGAGAAGATAGTTAAATCTTCACTTTCAGTAAGTTATGACAAAAACGAAGCATATCCATCAATCATGAATGCAGACAGTGGACCAATTGTGCCAGATGTACCGGACCATTTTCTCTAGTAGAATTCCCAGTCCTGCCATATCCACTGCTGCTGTTGTAAGTAGCTCCGCAGAACATCATGCTCACCACAGTTTCATAGTCCCCCACTAACTCTTGTATTTAATGTGTTCTCAAATGACAAAGCTCTTGTTTTATCACACATTCTGAAAGATATTTTGCTACTTTGTATTTCTATACAGTTGGCTTCTTTTGAAACACTAAGCATTTGATTTTCTTCATTTAAAATTGTTTTTCATAGGCAAGGTCCATAGTCATTATCAGGCTACGAATATCCATGGCAAAAGGGTAAGCAATAGGTGGCTTGTGGACATTTGAGGGCTTTTTTGGAGGTCTGAACAGGAACACACAGCAGCTGCTTGTAATGTTGCTCTTATTTCCTCAGATGAGAGCTGCACCCAAGCTGTACAACTACATGGCTTGGCCTAGCCCAGAGCGTTTCTTTCTGTTCTAGCTATCCCTTGACCTCGGCCTGGAAGCTTCTAGCCTCCATACAATCTAATCTTCTGCAAACCCAAACCTTGAGGCTTCAGCTTCCAGCCTCTGTCTGCTAACCTAAGCCTAGAATGTTTCAACCTCCCTGCTAAATAAATTCACCCTCTCTAGCTCTTTCTGAACACTTGCTGGCTGGTTCAACTCAGTTGTTCTGGCCCAAGCTCCTCTCCAAACTGACTGATTCAAGCTGGCTTCTCTCTCGGTTTCTGACTGAATTGCTTCGCTTGGCCTCAAATTAACTCTGGCAGTCTGTTCTGATCTTCTGGCTCTCATTCTCTCTGCCACCTGCCTCTGTGAAACTGTCCCCGTGAAACTGCCACACTCCTCCCACCGCTCCCCCTGCGCTGCTCTTAAGAAGCCTCTCTTTCTTGTGCCGTTCTCACTGAGAGTTGGGCGTATCCTATCTCTGACTCATTCTTTGAAATCTTTCTCTAATTTGTCCCTTTGCCTTCCCCTCAATTAGACATCACTTTCATTATTTGGGATTAATGGTGTGTACTAAAGGCATGTCTGTATTCCAGCCAGATCATACTATAATCCAGAGCGTGCCTGCATATCAGCTGGACCGCACAGACCTAGCAGGTATTGAGATATGATCCCTTACCAGAGCAGCCATGTTACTGGATTAAAAGTCCTCTACAGCTGCTAGTATACCCTTGACCAAAGACTGATCCTCTTTTGTATGGGGAAAGCCATCCTCTTTACTTGAGCTGCAGACACACATGGAGCCATGAGGGAGGAAAGGGACACCTGCTTAGACAGCTTGATCAGCTGAATCAACCCTGGCAATCAGTGTGTGTCATATGCCTCAGACAGATTGCCCTCACACCCCAGAGGGCACATTGGAAGGTGAGAACGGAAGAGGCAGGGCCGTGAGGGTGGCTGGTGCAGCCAGCTGCTAGTTTGCCTGCCTACACTGAAGGGTCTTACTGGGTGTAAACAGTGAGAGAGAGAGAGTCCCCAAAAGATGAATTGCTTTGGACACTACAGTTGAGTAGTATCTGAATGAAAAATCAGAGGTAGACAACCTTAATGGCTGCTACAGTTTTTAGAACCTTATGAATATAGACCTCTTAGTAAGATTTGTTCATCTTCTCTCCTTCCTTTCTGGTCGTTGTAAAAACTTACATTTACTGATCTACTTAAGTGCTCATGTACATTCCAAAATGCACATGTGGAGGACAGAGGACAACCTACAGAAGTTGGTTCGTTCCTTCCACCGTGAAGATCCTGGGGATTGGACTCAGGCCATCATTCTTGGCAGCAAGTGCCTTTACCCACTGAGCCATCTTTCCTACCTACCTTTCTGTTCTTTTATTCATGATGGTTTACAATTTGTCTTATTTAAAACCTCTGATCTGTTTTGTAGCAAGGTGTGGTATACGTTATAAGTAGAAAACAAGTTAGAGATTTTATAGTGTACTAACCTGCAGGGCGCCAGTGCCTGCGTGTGACTGTGACTCTGAGAACAGTCTCAAAGGGAGCAGAGCTGAGCAGGGGCCCGGTGTTTCAAAGGTAACCAGAAGCTGGCCGAGAAACACAGGCTGAGACGGAAGATAATGGGCAGTATAGGAGCTGGGTGGTCAGGTGCCCCGGCAGCGGCCTTTGGTGGTGGCCTGGGGGGAATTGTGCATTCTGTAAGTTGGATGTAATATGGGGTCATCTGCATTCAGGGATCTTGTCCCCCTCAGTGGGAGATTATCTCAGGGAGAGACCAGGCAACAACAGATAATGAGCTGGTTTCAGAAGTGCTCAAGAGAAAGAGATATACCTGTTTTCTGGATGGAAAAAGAATAATGGATTGGTAATGACGAATCAGAACATAATTCCCAGGAGCGGCCTCACCACACCATACCACCCTTACCCCACTAAAGGGCCTTTTTCTTCCTTAGAAGACAGGAATAGTGTTTTCTTTTAATGTTACTGTTTTTCAATTTTTGAGACAGGGTCTTACTGTATGTAGCCCAGGCTAGCCTTGAACTTGCAATCTTCCTGTCTTATCCTTCCAAGTGTTACAGTTGGTTCCACCCTGCTTAACTTGGAAACCTTCCCTTGGACCAAAAGCGTATACTAGATTCTAGTGAATTAGGGTTATTTTAGGAATTAGATAAGTACATGCCTCTGTGTGTGTGCGTGTGTGTACATATATATGTACACGTGCACACACAAGGGAGAAAATAATAAAACTTTTTCTTCCCTAGAATGTTCATACTGTGGAGCCCCATGGGACCAGTATAAACTCTGTTCTACTCCCCAATGCCGCCAGCTTGTTTTGACCTGTTCTGCCTGTCAAGGACAAGGATTCACAGCCTGTTGTGTCACGTGCCAAGACAAAGTGGGCAAGCAGGCTTCAGGCCCCACCCGGGACAGTTTCAAAGAAGAATGTGAGTGTACAGCCCGGAGGCCACGCATCCCACAGGAGCAGCGTGCATGACTTCCTGTGAGCCTGGAGCCAGGGCCTGGTGCTGGGGAGGCTGAGCAGCATCTTCCAAGCATTCCCTGAGCTTCACAATGTAGGCTTAAGTGGCCCTGTGCAGATTGTCATGGTTGTAGAAACAAATTAGGAACATCCATGTTGGTCACTGCCACCATAGTAGATGGCCACAGGCAAAGGCGACAGGGAGTCCAGTGCCTGCTACCAATTGACCCATTTGATTCAGAAGACACTAGAGCCTGGAAAGAAAGTGAGCCATGGGGCATCCCAAAGCTGTTGAGAGGTAGAGCCTTGAGTGCGGTGGCTGCATCATGTGTCCTCTGCTGTCCAGCAGGTAGTCGTCATTGCTCTTGTCCACAAACTTTTAACCTGGCAGAAGTATGGACCCTTACAAGTATGGCCCTGGGTATGGACTCTTGAACCAGGCCAGCTGCCATCTTCCCCCCCTGCTCCAGCCTCTTCCCTAACTACCTGAAGAGGTCTGTGATCTGTGACACTGACCACCTTCTGCGTTGAAGTGTTTACTCAGTCAGCCCACCCTGTTTTCCAACATGTGATCATGGCACATGTTGGCCAGAGACTGTGTGGCCCTCAGAGTCTAGCTACACTCTGTCCCTACAGAAAATGCCGGCTCCTAGTCAGACTGACCGCTCATCTCGCAGAGGAGTTCTCACAGGTGTCCACATTTTTATCGACTTGATTTCTTGAAACATGCCTTCCCCCCAACCCTCAGCAGCCCTGCGTTAGCCAGCATTCCCTCCCTTAGCTTCTGAGTATCTTTAGGGATCCAGATGAAAAGCAGGCTCTATGTCAGCACATGGGATGCAAAACTTTTCTTAGTGAGGTCATTCATCATGGTAGCTATCCAGCCTTCTAGCTTTGGGCACATGTCCCTATCACACGCTTCTTAAGAAGCACACAGAGCCACACATACACCAATGGCTTTAATATTATTTTGCAGTTTCCAGTGATGCAGAATGCAGCTGCAGTTGTGTTTCAAGGAGAAGCTGGGTGGGGATGGCCGTCCCTGCAGCTTGGTGCCACTTCTGGGCTATGTGCATCCGCAGTAGACACTCTGAGTGGTGAGGCCCTGATGTCACCTCTACTACCCTGTGCTGTCCACAGCGTTACAGTTTAGTGTGCTCTCTTAAGTCAGAAGCCCCCTGGGCTATGCTTAACAGCGTTTGAGCCGTGTCATTATTGTAATATTGGCTGATCCCCACGGAAAAACTCTCCAAAGCAACAAACAAAAATACTAGTTTAGCTGGCACTGTGGTCTATTAAAAGGCACAAGAACAGTTGTTTTAATATTTTGCTGGCTCCCATGGTGTTAAAAAAGGGATCCAACAGGAATGCCAAGATTAGGTTTCCGAGTAATCACTTGTGTCATTTGGCCAGGATTTCCTAATTCTTTACTGTTGGGATGTTGTGCACTGCTGTCCTTCAGAGCCTTCATTTGTAGTCAAGAGCTCTGTGTGATTATTTATCTCCTAAGTGACCTGGCAGGCACTTGGTGTCTGTAAGCTGGGCTATGCTAAGTACCGCAGCCATGGTGTTCTGGAATTCACCCAGTGGTGTTGACCTCACATAAGCCATTCGCCCACTGTGGTATAGGAAGATATTTCATGTGGCTCTAAGTTTTCCTCCATCATGAAGTTGGCCTTCAAAAAAGAAAACATGACTTCTGAGCACAATGAGTCCACCCAGAGCACTCAGGGGTACGTCTGCTGCCGGGGTGGTGGGTTTAAGACTTGAAATTTCACCATTGCCTTTTCCTTTTTCTCTTACCTGGCAGAAGGAATCCTGTATCTTTCTGACTCTTAGAAGAGTCTGTGGCTTGTCTTTCATTATCGAGGGAGGAGGGGAGGGAGAAGGTGTTCATCTTGGGATCAATTTGGCAGCTTTAATCTTGAGGTTAAAGTTTCAGGTGGGGTTGAAAATCATGATTAGCTGTTCTTTTCACTGAGTTGCTATAGTCAAATCTGTAATAAAGTGTTTCACAGTGCTTCCAAACTAGGTGGGAAGAGTGCTGTGTGTTGATGCGCTCCTTTGTAAATGCACCTAAACACCAAAGCATGGCCACCAAGGGGGCTGTCACCGCCATGCTGTCTGCAGCAAGACCTGCCAGTTTGAGGGCTTCACGTTTAAATAATTACCAGGCTGAACTCTGTGACTAAAAATCTTCACATTAACCATATTTTATAAAAGGTCCGACTACAGTCACTAGTTAACCTAAACCTTAGTGCACAAAGAACTGAACCACAAGAGTTCCACGCCAGCATTTGCCTCCTGGTCTCCACTGGGGAACACAGATTATTGGTAGAACATGTCCAGTTCACAGGCGTGGGCTCCCCTTTGCACACTAGACACCACTGCGGCACTTGGGAATAATAGGCCCCGTCAGGTCTGCAAGCCTCCTCTTCCTCACTGCAAAGGAATGGGAGAGAGGTGTGAGCCAGCTGTCCCTGCCAGTCCACTCAGCCAGAGTCCGCTCTTTACTGACAGTGACAAGGCTGTAGTTTGTTCCTGCTCAGTAATGATAGTCTGTGGTAGGGTGGACACAGCCTCCCCCATCTCTCTCTGTCTCTCACACGCACGCACGCGCACACACACACACACACACACACACTTTTGCCTTTGCCAACAGGAGCTCCACAGCTGAAGAATGGATCTGAGCAAAGTTAGCTTTAGCCAGTCTTAAGATTGGGGTTGTAGTCTGCTGAATATGTTCCCTTTGCTCCTGGGAGTGCGTGGCCTGCCTCCTGCCTATGTCAGTAACTGAAAATTGCCTGCAGTTGCCATGCCCCCTCATGTTTTAACAGTGACGTTTCCCCAGGAGCAAGACAACTCATGCTCAAAAGCTGTCCATATGACAGTTAAACCTATAGAGAGGGAAGTATGAGCCAGGAGGTTGCAGACAGGAGGTACGAGCTTTGCGGATGGCTAGGGCCAAAGTGACCCCTTTGCTGTAATGAGAGGGAACAGTAATAGCAGACAAGGACTACAAAGCCGTATTCACTGCAAGAACACAGGTCAAGGAAGGCTGTAGAGCAGCTTACAATAAGGGGCCTGCTGCTGATGTGGCAGAGGCAGGTGACCATTTGCTACCTCTTTAGTCAGTCTAAGATGGCTTCCAGTTTCCAAGCTGGGGTGGATGTGCAGTCAGCAGCTCAGAGCCCATGAGCTGTAGCTCCACAGTCAGCCTGTACACGACTCACATGGAACACATGTGTGGGTGTGGCTGAAAGCCAGGGGTGGGGGGGTCCCAGGCTCACAGGTGCTCAGTGGCCCCATGCACTTCCCTTATCCCAGGTCAGAAGGAGGAATGCAGACCGGGGTAGGTAGGCTATCTGAAAGGAAGATATTGTCTTCCTGAAGGTGACTGACTAAAAGTGTCACAGTTTGGGAATCTGTACAGGAACAGAAACCAAAATCCAAAGAACAGAAGCAGTTTGTCCAAATGTGCAGTTTCTACAAATGAGCCCATCACCTCACATGAGCTGTGCAAGCATGCCTGTGGGCACTTCTTACCTATTCATACCTACAGTATGTAGTCACCCACTACCTGTACTCAGTGGATGTAGAACCAAGATTTGAACAGAAGCCACTCTAAAGGCTCTGGACTCTCTGTGTTATCATTCCCATTTCCCTGAAGAGGTTATGGTAGCAAAGATACGTTTGCCTAAAGCCAGAGAGCTAGTAATAAATGGTGTGGTAGCACACTCCTGTAATCCTAGCACTTGGGAGGTGGAAGCAAGAGCATCAAGAGTTCAGTGTTAGTCTCTGTAACATAGCAAGTTCAAGACCAGCCTCAACTACACAAAACGCTTCCCAAACAAACAGAATAACAAAGCTAGAACCAGAGGGATCCAAGACTTGGAACTCATCTTGAGCCTCAGCCTAGTGTCTCTCTCAGTTTGGCCACATGTCTGTGTCTCAACCTCACATGATCAGCTTTCCCCCTTAAAGAACGCATGGCCCTTTCTGCAGAGTTAGGACTGCAACCTCAGTCACTGGCCTTTGATGGAAAGTGCTGAAGGAGACCAGTTAGGGGGAGGTTGGGGCTGGGAGGGAGGAAACTCCCGTCACCCTTTCTCATTGTATATATGAGGCTAGATCTGAGTGCATGACCCCTAAGAACTGGCTTTCATCGAAAGGGATGCCCATTTATTCAGGTGTTATGTCTTCCCATTTTGATGAAGGACCAAGGAAAGTCACCTACCATAAAACCTCCAGCAAGTGACATGGAATAGAAGCCAGGTCTCTAACTCAACATACGTGTTACTTTCTTTAGAAAAAAAAATTCCGTTGCTCACCATGGCAACTGCCACAGGCTCCCTTGCTTATTAGCAGAGCCGGAGGGGATCTCCAGGCATCAGGCTCCACCTCCCTCCATTGCCTGAGCTCCCTCCACTACTGATGGCCAGATGAATCTTCCTATAATGTCTTAGGCAGCCTCCACTCATTTACGTAAGTGGGTGTTTTCCTGGTGCTCCGTGCTGTGCACAGGAATCAAGGATAAAGACAAAGTACGTGAGAGGCCAAAATGGAGCAACAGCAACCTTGACAAAGGATTCCAGATGTCCTGGCAGACCCCTGAGATGTAAGAGGCATGTGGATCGGCCTACTCTTCCTCGGATGGGCAGGAAGTAGGTCAGCTAGGTTGTAAAGGGAGAAAGGATGAAGAATGGTACAACAGGAAAACCTTAACTGTAGATCAGCATGTTGGTGGGTCATTTCTGGGGCCACTCGGACTTCCTGGAATGGATGATTAGCCCAGCAAGAAGGTGGCTTGTCAGGATGTCTTGAGGAGCCCTCTCTGGATGTTGCAAAATATAGGGCTCTGGAAAGAGACTTCTGTTCTGCCAGTGGTGACTTCCCACCACAGGCCCGGATTTTTACTAAAAAGTGGGGATAATCATAGGAGTTGGTGGCCAGTGAGATGGCTTAAGTTAGTATATAGGGGATGTTCAGAACAGAGCCTGGTGTGAAACAGTGTGTACCATGTTTCTGTCAAGGGATGTGGAAACCACACGGAGAACCTGAGCTTGAGCAAGGGGAGCTGGCAAGGCATCCAAGCAGTGAGTGGAGGAGCCAGCTCTGGGAAGAGTGCTCCCATCTGAAGGAGCTGGGAGTCAAGGAAAGCCGGAGGGGAACATGGCAGGTTGGGAGTGGCAGAGGTGACTGGCTGACAGGAGTCGGGGCAGCATCCAGGTGGTACCTAGATGTGTACAAGGGATAGCTATAGGGAAAGTGGTCCTTGCCCTTAATGGTTTCAGGATAAGAAGAAACTGGTCTGGGATCCAGCAGGTCCACAGTTACGCATTATTATTACCCCAAAGATACAAAATCAGTGTATCACAGAGGTGTCTGCCGCACTGCTCACAGCTGCCAAGATAGGGAATCAACTGTCAACAAGTGAACAGGTAAACAAAACATGGGATCTATGCGTGACACTGTCTGACCTTAAAGAACACCACAACTCTGCCATCTGCCACAGCATGAGAATATCATGCGAGGTGAAACAGATACAGAAAAAAACGATCCTCTGCATCTTCACATACACATGGAATCTGAAGAAATCCAGCAGCAGAAGCAACCAGCAGAATAGTGGATGAAGAGGCTGAATGGTGGGAGGGAGAAACAAGGGGGGGGGCGGTGTCAAAGGTCAAAATTCCAGGAGGAACCACGCGGGTTTTTGACTCCTTTGAGACCTTCACACAATATGGTCAGTAGTTACTAAGTGCGTTGAACATTTCAAAGTTGAAAGTACACCTCAACTGATTTTATCACAGAAAAAAACATCAAGGTGACAGATGTGCTAACTTGATATAATTATTCTACTTTTAAGTCTTGAACTAAAACATGTACCTCATAAATATATACACTTACAACTTGTTAATTTATTGTTAAAAGCTGACGTGCTGGTTAGAAAGGCATTGAGAATATGGTAAAGGATATTCTGCTTGTAAATGTTCTCTGCACAACCCCTCCACTACTACCTAACTTGAAGGCTGTGGTTGGGATTTTGTTAGGAGTGTGCTGGTGGCAGGTTCAGAGGACCTGAGAGCCACCGTTAGCCTGGCCTGGGCTATAAATAGCACGGGGACAGGGGTCACCGAGACTCTGTGGCAGGGAGACATGGGTAGGAGGTGACAGCTCGGCTCTGTCCCTTAACCATACCCTGGTGTTACCTATACACCCACAGAACAGTTTGCTAAGAGTGCTGCGCTCTGGATGGGAAAGAACAAAAGATGCAGCCAGGTAGGCCATCTGCAGGCACTGGCTGGATTCTCCAAGGCATGGCCCACATGCAGGCCTTCAGAGGCCCCAGCCCCCAGGCCGCTGGCCGGCCCCCGGGCAAGCAGGAAGGTCATGGGAGAGGCCTTCTCTCTTCCCGTGTGTGCTCTAGCACAGCGCTGCTGACAACCACAGTACCAAGGAGATGAGCGGACATCCAGCAGGGGGCAAGGGAGCCCGCCTGCTTTTCCACAGCGGCGGGAGGGAGCAGGAGAGAGCCAGGAGGCTGGAAGGACAGCAGGCATTTTTCTTTTGCAGGAAGAAACCAATTGTATTAGAATCCAAAGTGGTTCTCATAATGAAAATTAACACATGGGTACATATTTGCTTTTCAAACTGGAAGTCATACGTCACTGCCTTGCACCGTGAATGTGGTCCGTGTCACCGAGATGATGCTCCTGTGAGAAATCAAGGGAGCAGCCATACACAGTGCCCTGGAGTACCCAGAGGCCACTGTCATCATTTCATCTTGGCATCCCCGTTCAACAAACTGCATGGTCCCTACTCCCCACCTGCCTTCACGGAGGTTTATTTGGCTTACATGTCTCAAGTCCCAATCACTGAGGGAAGCCAAAGCAGGAACTCAAGCTAACAACCTGTAGGCAGGAACGAAAGCAGAGGCAATGGAGGAACACTGCTTACTGGCTTGCTCCCGTGGCTTGCAACCCAGGACCACCTGCCCAGGGTGGTATGGCCTTCAGTAAGCTAGGTGACAGTGACAGCCCCTCTCAAATATCATTAACAAGAAAATGCTCCACAGCCTTGCCTGTAGGCCAACCTGATGGAGGCAATTCCATGGTTGACATTCCCTCTTGCCAGCCAACTTTAGCTTGTGTCAAGTTGACATTAGAACTAAAAAGACAGCCATCCTGAAAGCCAGTGTCCTCTTCCCATCCATCCCCCGCCCTCCCTCCTAGCGCTCCTACAGGGTCACCTCCTGACCTTCTCTGTCAGCCTATCTCTACCTTTCAAGGCTGGCAAAGACCCTCCTCACCAGGATGGCCTCGCTCAACTGGCTCCTGTTCTCATAAATCACTTCCTCATGTTGTCTGGACAGAGCTTGCAGGCATTCTTGAGTTTTTAAGCATGCCTTTGAGTCTTTTCCCCTAAAAGGTGGCAAGGCTTCTTACACCCAAGAACTAGCCTTTCTGTTATTCCAGGTCACCCAGCACAGCCTGGTCACACAGCAAGGTTTCTCAGAAAAGTGACTAACAATGGCTGTGGCCTGAGCCCTGGTCCCCAGTCACCCCAGGCTTTAGTCTCAAGGAGGGAAATAGAGAGCAAGCCTGCAATCGCATCAGCTCTAGCTTTGAAACTACCGCAGTAGCCTTCAGGAGTTCTTGTGATGGGAGTCGGGACTGTGGCCTGGAGTCTGAGTCTCAGAACTTGCCTGTTTCATCCAGAAAGATTCTGGTATATCCCTGCAGTGCCCCTGACTGCTCATTTGAGAACTCTTATCTTCCAAAGAAGGAACTTGTGTGTGTGTGTGTGTGTGATTCCAGGAAAGACAAGCCAGGTTAGCTGTGAGATGGTGGGTATGAGGATCATGTCAAACGTTTAAGCTACAACTTGGGGAAATCTCAGGGTATTTAAGTGTTGGTTCATCCCCAGATCCCAACTGAGCCTGCCGTACTCTGATGGCCTCATCCAGTGATGCAGTCGAACCATGATTTCTGTGCTGTGGTAAGAAGTTTGCATCTTAGTTACTTAGGTTTGACCTTTTTTGTTTCAAATAATGGCACCTTGAAAAATCCACGACAAAGGTTTGTTTTTCTAGACTCAAAGATCTAGGTAATTGGCCTGTGAAGTGAGTGATGAACAAACAGCCCTCGGGCTATACTGTGCTTAAGAGCAGAAGCTGTTATCCCCAGCACCCTGACCTTAGCACTCTGGCAAATGGCTCCTGAAACTAAAACGCTTGATTGGAAGTCCCAGTTCCAGGTGGGAGTCTGGGAGTGCCTGCCTTTCATGTGTGCAGACTCAACCTGACAGCCTTGGGTCATCATCTGTGCCCATGCTTTAGAGCTAGGCTCTTTTCATTTTGCAGAAGGTTGGAAGCTAGGGAGAACCCTGTGTAGAGCTGGTGAGGATTTGATGAAAACCTTGGCTTCATGACCCTCAGGGTAAATGTCACGGTCATTCAAGTTTGCAATCGAGCTGCGTGCCTTGGCCTTCCTTCTGACTCTCCTACAGACTTGTGAACATTCTGCGTATGGGAGCGAGTGGATGGCTGACACCGCCTTTCATTCGTTGACTAGCACGTGCATTTGGTGTTGCTCATCATCAAGTAAGACTATTTTCTCTTTTTATGTTTAGAAAAAGAGATCAGAGGATACCTTCAGCGGGGACTGGGGAAATGTAACCTGCTTTTATATTTCATTTATTATTTATGTGTGTGCATGTGGAGGTCAAAGGACAACTTTGTAGGTGCTAGGGACTGGACTCAGTTCACCAAAGCTTGTTCAGTGAGCACATTTACTGAGCCATCCTGCTGCCCTGCATTTACTTTTCTATGAACCGCATATTTCTAACTTTTCCTTGGGAGCCACGTAGTGTCTCCTGGGCTATGGCTTTTGATGATGGGTGAAATTGATGAGTGATGATTTGGTGATGGATGAGAGCTTTTCGATTTTGAGCAGAAAATCAGCTTGACCTAGAGAAGGGTCTTCTGAAAAGGAGCAGACCCGGGATAAGCCTGTGGTTTCCCAAATTTCATTTCCTCTAGTGACATGCTGAAGTGAGGTCTTGGGCCAAGCCTATGCTGAGCTGTGCTGGGGGAGGAAAGACATTCATCCTTGGTCCTGAAGGCAGGCAGGTTACAGACATGGGGAAGACATGCATAAACATGGAACAAGATGTGATACCCCTGAAAGTCAAGAGTTTGACCCCATAAACCTCTCCTGGAGTTGGGGGGTTATTTGTAGGATTTTCCCTGATATATCCTGCAAAGTGCTGGGAAGGAAGGGAAGATAAGCAGGCAGAAAGCAGGCACGCACTCACCAAGGTCATTGTTGTTCATCATGGCATTGGAGGCCCGCAGCCGGGGCCCTTGCTGGGTAAAGTGGTAGCCAAATTTGAGTAGCGTTGTATTTTTCTCCAACATGTTCACAATCTCCATTTCCACTTTGTTGCCCAAGGGCTGGCTCTTTGGTTTTTGGAAAAGAAAAAAATAAAATGGCAGTAATTACACATGTGCTTTATGAAAGCGACCTCTCCACACAGAAGCCCTGAGTGCTGTGTGGGCAGTGTTATGTGCTATATAGAGAAGTGAAACTATATAGAGAAGCTGACATAGAAACCGACTGTTACACAGCATGCTTAAAGATGAAAAGTGTTCCCCAGGATCAGGAAAACGCCGCCATGTCTGCTTTTAGTAGCAGTGGTCTAGAGGTCCTGGCCAAGAAAATTCAGCAAGAAAATAGAGACATCTACACTAAAAAGGAGGGCATATATTAAGATCATATAATATTGGACCTAATGAACACACGCGTGTGCACACACACTCACACACATACACGCTGGCACTGACTAGTTCAGCACTCTTATAGAAGATAAGAGCAATAAACAAAATCCATCTGTATCTCTACACAGTAGGAATAAGCACCTAAAGCAGTCCCTTTATAATAATGTCAAAAAAAACAAAATATATAGGCTGATGTTGACAGGAAGAATACAGTGAAAACTACAAGGCAGCATTGAATGCCATCAAAGAAAATCCATGATGTGTAACAGCCCATGTCCACAGGCCAGAAACCTATTACTGCCAGTGAGGTGATGCCACCATACTGATCAGTGACATCAATGGGATCCTTGTCAAAAGGTCAACTCCCACCCCCTGCCCCAAGGAATGGACGAAGTGATCTAGAAGTCACACTTCAACGCAAGTGATCTTAGAATAGTCAAAGCAATGTTAGAGGACTCAAAGTCTCTGATTCCAAAGCGACTCCAAAGCTGTGGTGGTTAGGACTCTGTGGTGCTGCTCTGAGGCCATCACGATGCTGGCTGAAGCAGAAGAGGGTCCAGACACAAACGTGCACACCTATTCAGACTGCTTCACGAAGGGGCTCTGAGAAAGCTCAATGAAGCCATGTGATGACACAAGCAAAAAAAAAAATGAATTTAGACCTTTGACTCGACATACATAAATACTAATTCAAATGGTTCAAACTGGGCTGAGAAGGTGGCTCAGTGGAAGAGAGTGCTTGCTGTACAGACCCAAGGGGCCACGCACAGATCCCAGCACCCATGAAAACAGCCAGCCACGCCCATGTGTGCCTGTCACTCCAGTACTGGGTGGTGTGTGGGGACAAGACGATCACTCCTGCCCCAAGGGAACAGAGCAGAGGGCAATAGAGGAGGACACCCAAAGGCCTCCTCTGCCTATGGATCAAAGACCTAACGATAACTAACACTATAAAACAAAACACAGGTGCAAATGTTTGTGACCTTAGCAATGGTTTATTTACTTTTTTGAAATGACACCTATAGCACAAGGAACAGAAGACTAAAAATAAATAAATTGGATTTCACCAACATGTAAATTGTTTATGCTTATAGAACACTATCAAGAAAGTGTCCTTCCACACTCATGCAAACAACTCTAACTAAGCCCAGTGGGTCATACAATGAAAAGAGACATGAAGGTAGAAGGGTGTCATGTTGAAAAAAAAAAGATTCTAGTGGGCGACACAGGTGGATAAGCAGAGAGAAGTAAAAACAACTAAAATTCAGCATAAATGTATACAAGGCTGTCAAGTGATTTTAAAATGGGGGGTGTGGTAAAAAATGCAGCCCAGGAAGACGCCTTCACATGCGAAGTCTTTGCTGTACACCCATGAATAATGAATCCAGATCCCAAGCACCAATGTAAAGGCTGCACACAGCAGGGAGCGTGCTCAGAACCCCAGTGCTAAGGGAGGTGCAGAAACCAGCAGATCCTGAAAGTTCACAGGTCAGCCACTCTAGCCAAAGAGATGTCGCCAGATTCAATGGGAAACCCTGACTCAAGAGATTACAGAGCAATAGAGAGACAGCTGATACTGACTTCTGGGGCCACATATACATTGCATGGGCAGATGCACTTTCATATACACGTGCACACACATCACACACACATGAGGGAGTGAAGATAACATGGGATTGAAAAAGTTGTAAATCTATAGTATTGCTGGTAAGGACTAGTATCCAGAATATATGAAGAAGATGCAAATAAACAAATTAGAAGTGGACAAAGTATTTGAACAGAAATTCCTTAGAGAAGATGAACAAGTGCCTGGAGAGGCTCAGTGGTTAAGATCACTGGCTGCTCTTCCAGAGGACCTGGCTCAGTCCCAGCACCCACATGCTCACTCACGACTGTCTGGAACTCCAGTCCTAGGGGGTCCAATGCCCTCTGGCCTACATGGGTACCACGTATGCGTTGTATATGTATATAGACATTGAGAGTTCATGAGCAAAGGGACTGCCCAGTGAGGGAGGTGACCCCTTGTCTCTGGAAGCATCTAAGTAAAAAGCAGCTTTCCAAAGGCTTCCTCAGCATCATTAGCAGGGAGAGCGTAGAGCGCCATGACCTCTAAAACTTCATGGGGCTGCGGACTATGACCCTAAGAATAGCTTGCTTGGGTGGCATAAAAACATCAGGAGAGTGACCTCAGACCTTCACAGTGGGAGAAAGGCAGTAAGAAGCCCCAAGGGAGAGGGCTGGGCTGGGTTGCCAGGACTGTGCTGGCAGAGTTTGGGCAGCCAAGAACTCTGGCCTCCTTTCAGATATACCGGAGGATTAAATAAATCACTTGTGGATAAATATAATCTTGTCTTAAACATTCAAATGACTGGAGGGAGAAAAGCGAAGAGTCTTTCTCCATACCACTTCCCCCCTTTCCCATAGTCTGCCCCACCCCTGACACACACCCTGGCCAATGGCTATGCTTTTGGGCATAAGACACAGGGCGGAAATAGACAAGGCTGGGTTGTTTTGCTGCTCTTTTCCCCTTAAATTGATTCATATATTTATTTTCCACAACCTCTTGTTCTGTTCACTATGAGGTAAGGGTCTTTCCAAGATAGTAGGATTGAAGCACAGCTTTGCTTTTTAACTGCTTCCTGGGATACCCCTGAGATGCTGCGGCGTACTCGGCTAACTGTGTCCACGCCTTGGGCCACAAGTGACTGTACAGTGGACTTTAGCGGGGAAGAGAGACTATTCTACCGTCAGCTTATAGTTGTTGGGTTGAGAGAGGGGCACACTTTGAATTGGCATTGTGGCATGCACAGTGGGCACACCCTTGGATGTCATGAACGTGCTCACGTCCTCACACACTCACAGTGACTGAGGTTTTTGTCCTGATGAGAATATGACAAATACCTCTGGTGTTGGGATCTACGATGTGGAATTGGCTGAGACCCTGGACATTGCGCCGTTCACTTTCTCATTTGACAGAAAGTCACTTTATTGTGACCTAGATGATATGTACAACTAGGGCATTTGAAAATACACCATTGTGCCAGGTGTGGTGGCTCACATCTTTAATCCCAACACGCGGGAGGCAGAAGTGAGCCAATCTCTGTGAGTTAGAGGCCAGCATGCCCTACATAGTGAATTTCAGGACAGCTAGAACGAGACAGTGAGACCCTGTCTCAAAAACCAAAAGAAGAAAGAAAGAAGAAAGGAAGGAAAGAAGGAAGGAAGAAAATAAAAGAAAGAAAGAAGAAAGAAGGAAGGAAGGAAAGAAAGAAAAGACAGATCATCAGGAAGGTGTCCTGGAGTATCTTGGCCAACACTGGAGTCATCATGCCACCTTTCACTGGCATAAATGACCCTCTCTTTGTAAGCTGCCAAGTCTTCTGCTCCACGGGCACACCTCTGGGGAGGAAGCTTACCACCCAAGAGACACCTGCTTTGTCCTGGGCTAGCTCTGCAGGTTAGAAAGGGCTTTCTCACCGAAGTGCTACAAGGCAAGATAATACAGAGGACGCTTATGACAGTGACTTAAAGTAGTCTGCAGAGAGAAGTGGGGAGGGTTAACCAACATTAACTATATTTTGAAACAAAAATCACATGATAATGCTTGTCCCAGATGCCATAGTTGTCAAATAAAGAAGTCCAGTGCCAGGCCGAAGTACCTACCCTTGAGCTTTCTGTCCAGAGGTGTCTCAGAGATGTCCCCAAAACAATATAGGGTATTGGTATTAGGTTTTGCAAGCAGTTTAACTGGCCTGACCTTAGGGACCTTTAGAGTCCTGACAGCATCCTATGTCAGTACCTGCGTCCTATGACATCATCTGGCCCAGGTACTTCAAGTATAACAGGTAGTCTGCCTCTCTCTCTCTCTCTCTCTCTCTCTCTCTCTCTCTCTCTCTCTCTCTCTCTCTCTCTCTCTCTCTCTCTCTCTCTCCCCTCTCTTTCTCCTCTCTTGCACTCTCTGCCTTGCTTTCTTTCCTGGGGGACCCCCCACCATCTCTCTCTCTTCCCATCTCCATCCAACAAACTCTTTCATATCACATCTGTTGTATGGGCGTGGCATCATTTTTAAGTACTAACATTGGTGCGTTGGGCCGGGAAGGGCTCTCCTGGTAATGTCCGGTCTGGTCATGCCAGCACCCCTTACACTGAACCACACTGCCCGAAACAGATTTGTCTTCTGTCCCACCCGTCGCTAACTGCTGCTCAACCACACATGCCTGGAACCTGCACTTTGATTTGCTCTGCCTTTCACCTGTTTCTACCTGCCAGCGCATCTGTCTCTCTTCCTGCAGCTGCTCAGAAGGGCTCGGCCCACAACAGATCTTTTCCTTGATGGCACCCTCATCTGCTCAGGCTGTGCCTGCCTGCACAACGTCTGCTCCCGACATGGGCCGGAGCGGACTTCACAATGATCTATCCAATGATCTATCACCTCACCATTCTACCTATGCTTAGCTAAGGACAAGGCAGGATTTTAGGACACTGGGCTACTCTCCCCACTGCCTGTGCTTTGCCGTGCATGTTGCAAGAACAGACTAGGATTCTGCTTTGCCGCCTCTGCCCACTCGTCAAAGCCAGCTAAACCATGCTGCCTGCTTCAGCCGCCATTAAGGTCTGTTTCTTACTTCTGATCCTAGACTGTGCTCTTCTGCATGGAGCTGCTCGCTCATGGCCGCCTGTGCTCCCCCACCTCTACCCAAAAGGGAGAGCTCTACTCTCTCTCCACACCCCCTTCTGAAGCGGGTCTGCAGGGGCCACAAACAAGCCAGCGCTCCCTCCCTCCCTTCTTTCTTTTTCTGCAGTTGAATAGTAATAATAATAAAAACTTTAAGATTAAACTGTAAACCTTAAGGTGACCACATGGTATCAAACAACAATTTTAAAACTTCTAAATCACAATTATCTCTGTTTATTTTATCTCCTTTCAGACTAACTAGGCAACATGCCTCATTTTAAATGGATATGAATTTTTACAATATGCTATTTATATGATCCAACCACGGCTCAAAATAATTTTTATATGATGCTAAAATTTCAAGGTTATAAAGGTCTATTCAGATTAACAAGCTAACTTAAAATGTATGTCTAACTGTCTATGTCTTTATCAGTTCCTAAATTAATGAATTAATGGATAAATGCTATTTCTCTTGGCATGAGCTACCTGTGATCTCGGTTCACCACTAAGCTTTCTGGCCAAGAGATTTGGTATAATAAATTCTAATGTGATTTTTTTATTTTACATTTTTTAAAGTTTTATTAATTATACTTTATTCACTTTGTATCCCCCCCATAAACCCCTCTCTCCTCCCTTCCCAATCCCACTTTCCCTCCCCCTTCTCCACATATGCCCCTCCCCAAGTCCACTGATAGGGGAGGTCTTCCTTTCCTTCCTTCTGATCTTAGTCTATCAGCTCTCATCAGGAGTGGTTGCATTGTCTTCCTTTGTGACCTGGTAAGGCTGCTCCCCCATCAGGGGGAGGTGATCAAAGAGCAGGACAATCAGTTCATGTCAGAGGCAGTCCCTGTTCCCATTACTATGGAACCCACTTGGACACTGAACTGCATGGGCTACATCCGTGCAGGGGTTCTAGGTTTTCTCCATGCATGGTACTTGGTTGGAGTATGAGTCTCAGGAAAGACCCCTGTGCTCAGATTTTTTGGTTCTGTTGCTCTCCTTGTGGAGCTCCTGTCCTCTCCCTATCTTACTATTTCCCACTTCTTTTGTAAGATTCCATGCACTCTGCCCAACAGTTGGCCATAAATCTCAGCATCTGCTTTGATAGTCTGCAGGGCAGAGCCTTTCAGGGGCCCTCTGTGACAGGCTCCTAGCTTGTTTCCTGTTTTCTTCTTCTGATGTCAATCTGCTTTGCCTTTCTGGCTGGGGATTGATTTTAAAGTTGATTTATATTGTTCTAGTATGCTGTTGGTTTTAAAACTCGTAACTCAGGGGTTACTATGTAGAAGTTTTTGCCTAGGTATCTTTAAACTAAATAATTCCAATAATACTCTAAACTGAGACCTATTAATTTTAGAGACATTCATTTGTTTACAACATTAAAGCTTGGTCATTATGCTATATCTTCACTCTCAAAAAGGTTAAAATATGTTTGGTCTTGTTTTCTGAATATGGTAATATTAATCTATAATATAGCCTTATGCTTTCTAAACTAAATCAACTGTTATACTCTCTTTACTATGTTTGTTTTTTTAAGACTCCAACTTCACAGGGGTAGAACCTAAAGTCCTAATATTTAATGGCTAACAAATGCAAGTTAATAGTCATCTATAAGATGATCAAGTCCTCTAACAGGTTCAAAATATATTTATAGCCCTACCGATGCAGACATGGTCTCACTGCCATCTTAACTAAATGGTTGAGGATGATCCCTGAAGCTCCCATACAGGAGTTAGTAAATGTGATTTTTAAAGTCTAAGAGGAGCCTTCCGGGCAGACTCAGCTTTAGCACAAAACTATGCCGTATCCCTTAGGGATCTAGCCTAAGTCAACTCTGCCAGGTAATGGTTTCAAATGCAGCCAGAAAGGACACCAGTCCCCAGCTGCTTCAACAAGCCATGCCATGCCTCTGGAAGTCAGAAGGCTTCCATGCAGGCTTGTCCTCTGTGCCCAGCCATGGAGGCTCAACCAGCACAAGAGCTACAGGCACTTGCAGCTTCGAATTCCTTAGCCTGGTGGAGGGCAAATGGCTCCTATATTTAGCAGCTTCCACCACACTCCCCAAGCCCAGGTCTGCAGGTCTGTTTTAAACTCATACTTGGGTCCCTTGGCTATATTGCCAACCTCTGTCATGGGAAGCTTCAGAGGCTTTCTCAGTCCTCTTCATATGCAAAAGACCAGACTTTAAACCTCAGTCCTAGAGCTGATACTGTCAGGTCTAGATACAGTCTACCTTGTTACCAGACTCAGAAAACAGGCCTCAGATGTAACTTTTTCCTATTCTTTTAGCTAAAAGAACTTCCTTTACAGCCATTGCTCATAGTGGTCTTACCTATATCCATGGTAAATAACTGGATACAAGGTCTAAGGTGACTTGAGAAAATGTTTGAGGGTCTAAAAAAGTGTTTTAAGGTTGATAGATGCAAGTTACAAAGGTTGGAAGGTCTAAAGTGATTTAAGCTATCCTAAATAGGTAAAATTGCTTCATATTTCCTCCTGTTGCTATGCGATTGTTGTATTAACTGTCCAGAGCTCTGACATTTATCATTAGAGCTCTGATTTATTAATCTCACTCTGATAAAAACATTCCACTATACAATCCACTGTCATGAATCTAAGCTCAAGATTTTAAATCACGTTTGGTCTTTTAAGTATTGACTTAAAAGTTATTTTTCATTA
The DNA here is from genome assembly GCA_028658305.1 of Pachyuromys duprasi. Lineage (NCBI taxonomy): Eukaryota > Metazoa > Chordata > Mammalia > Rodentia > Muridae > Pachyuromys > Pachyuromys duprasi. Next base: position 89,705,344 of record CM053763.1, read on the forward strand.
TGCTAGATTTATATACATCCAGTCTTCTGGATAGAGAGAAGCAGCCTCTCTTTCATGATGTGTAATCATACTAAAGGTGAAGATCAAGTGAGCTTTTGCCCCTTCAACTTCATGGAAGGCTTCTGCCTTTCCAGAGATCACCTTAAAAAAGTGTTTATGCTGTTAACACAAAGATGTATGTCTAGTCCCTTTTTCTACAATGTATATTTCACTACAGATAACAATGGTGATGCTATCATGTCTAATGCTACTTCCTTTGTAAAACTTAAAAGGGATTCTTATAAGCTGCAGGAAATCCACCTGAATCCACCTCTCAGGTCAAATGGAATCCAGATAAGTACTGCCAATCAACAGCCTAAGTTTCCCACCTATTGCTTATCTCAGAGGTTGGGATTCCTCCCCCTTTCCATGGTTTTGGGACTCCTCTTTTCTGGCTACCCAGTTGCTACATTCCTGCACCTAACACTAGCTAACTGGTGAGTCTTCACTCCTGGTTGGCACAAACACTGCCTACCACTCTTGCCAACCTACATCCAAATCCCTTCTCTTAGGACCTTCTTCTCCCTTGGGTGATATTTTCTCTATCAGTACAGTTTTGCTCCTTCCCCCTCTCGAATGTCTATGAAATCCTAGCTAGGTAACCATGTCTACTATGGGCAACTGTGCCCTTGGTCTCTGGCCAATGCTGATGAGCTGTTGGAACAGATTGTACCATACTAATCTACTGAGTCAAACCTTGCTCTTGGGACGCCTTGACAGGTCACTGACTCCTACCTGCCCAAAGAGAATAGTTCATTCGCCTATCCCTCCAGATTCTCCTCTGGGATGCCTTCTGGAGAATTTCAGATTTCTACATCTGGTGCTTACATTAAGGGCTTCTGAGTTAACACACCTTTGCAACCAAACTTGGCCTCAATTTCTCTTAGATGCCAGACCCCAAATAAAACCTTTTTAATTACTTCCAGAAATCAGGTAAACAGAGGCTCCCAATGTTCTAGTTTTTCTCTCTCTCTATCTTTGCTTTAAACCTTCCCTCTCTGCTTGCTCTCCCAAGAGTTTCAAATGTACACCTAAAAGAAATTTTCTCCCTAACCTACTTAACTTTGTCTTCTCCATATATATATATATGTGTGTGTGTTTCAGTATATATATATATATATATATATATATATATATATATATATATATATATATATATATGTTTCAGTACCTTTCAGAGCCAGGTGTTTCCTACATCCACAACAGCACCAACCCAACGATACACAGATGTTCCAGTCTAACCTCACAGACTGTGTCAAGCTGGATCTGTACTTTTCCAGCCACAGATATTCTCACAGACTCTGGACAGCTTCAAAACAGCCTGCTCTTTCTGAACTTGGCCAACATTTCAGCCTTGGCCTCCCTATCACTGTTCCAATGTCAGCAGGAAGCCACTAAAGATTTCTTCACTTATTATCCACTTATTATCAACAAAAGGCTAAAATGGTATGTTTTGGGCCCAGGACCAGCTCCAGGTTCTCCCAGCATTCCTCAGTCCCTATCTGCTGCCGGGGATGGCTGGCAAACCCCATCTCCTACCCTGAACTCTCCAGAGCAGGGGCTTCTCCTCCTCCTCCTCACCATGTCATCTGGACATTTTGGGGCATAGTGACCAAGAAATGCTTCCAATGAACCTACATTTATATACTTCAATTTGCCTCACATGAGAGGCAGGCCAACGTCCTCGTTCCTGCCATGCCACCCCTCCATAACGCCTCAATTTTTTCAAATTAAACAAAAATGGAGGAATGCTATGTTGTGCAGGCAATTCAACTGGCCTGCCCTTGGGGGCCTTTAGGGTTCTAACAGCATCCTATGTCAGTACCTGCATCCTATGACATCACCTGAGCTAGGAACTTCAGGTATAACTGGTAGTCTACCACTCCCACTCTCTCTCGCTCTCTCCCCCTCTCCATCTCTATCCAACAATTCATATGTCTATTGTATACCTGTGGCATCATTTTAAAATACTAACAGCTATTGCTATGTGGGCTACTGAAGGGCAGGGGGTCTTCAACAGTTTTATGCAGCTGTGAATCCTATATGCTATGATAATGACTATTCTGGCAAGGGAGGGTCATGGATGCAATACAGGCACAAATGTTGTAGGTAACTAATGGCTCTCTAATCTGATTTAAGGCCCACTTCACAGGAGGAAATGCATTCCTTGTGCTGTAAGTCTGGCCAAAAACCCAAGGTTGGTGAGCTCCCAGAACCCAGAGACGAGCCCACTACTATTACTCTTCCAAATGAACATGGTATTAAACCACCCTCTAAGCTTGTCCCTTTCCACCCATATGTTAGCACGGCTTTCACACCTCATCCAGAGAAGTTTCTTTGTGTGATAGATGGTGGCTAATGCGGAAACTCAGAACCAGTCAAAGCACAGGAACAAGTGTCAGTGGAGTGCTCTCCACAAATGGACTTCTATACTCATGCCCCAAGGCTCAAGGACTATCATGGAAGAGGGAGCTGAAAGATTGTAAGAGACAGAGGCCAGGGAGGGCTGGAGCAAAACAGTGTGTCCTGGACATGGCAGGACCCCTGTACCTAAGAGCTCACAGCAGCCGAGGTTGCCTGCACAAGACCAGCACAAGATCAAGCCAGTCAGTGTTCTAGCATGAAGGAGGAGGAACCTAAAGGCTCCCATCCCTAGCTGAGGAGCTATTGACAGTTGATGTCTAGGGAAGAGAGAGTCTTCTTTAAGGGTGTTGTTCCTGGTAGGTAGAGCACACTACAGTGAGTGGCCCTATATCCAAGAATGTAGGGCAGCACAAACTGGAGTCTGTAGGCTATATATACACATACGTGTGTGTGTGTGTATGTATATATATGTATGTGTATATATATATATATGTATATATTTTGAGACAGGGTCCCACTAGTTTATGTTTTATTAAAAAACAGAGTGGGCAGGGAGGTAGAGCATGAATCTGGGAGGAGTTAGGGGGTAATATGCTCAAAATATTTTATATAAAACCACCAAAGAATTATTAAAAATGGGCCTGAACATTTTTTTTAGTATGTCTCCCTCAAAAGGTAGAGCCCAGTATGACTTCTCCTGGGTGTGTGTTGTGCCTACCGACTCACTTGTAAAAGGAACTGTCAGAATAGACTGGTCACATTCCAAGGCTGGGCCATCAAAGACAGTTGGAAGCATCTTCTTTGCTTTGAATTTCATGTTCTGGGGGGAAGTTAGCCAGCTCAGCTGCCCTGCATTCCTATCTCTTGGAAGTTAAGCAAATTTGTTGAGTGTTGGTTTATCTGAGAGCTCTAAGGCCAAGCTCTGGGGTCATTTGTTATGTAGCTATAGATAACAGATGTACTCCCAGACAGTGTTAACTTAGAGAAAAACCAGACACAAAGAAATTAACTTGGAAAAAAACAACATGAATGCATAATCCATTTCCTATGGCTTCTGTCCAAAATATCAAGCAGTCTGCCTGTCACATCATGGAGGGGAAAGTGGAAACTGTAATCAATATGCCCAGATGGTAAACACATCCTCATTGGGAGGGGTCGTGTTTCCAGGTCTTGCCTGTTCTGAGGAGCTCTGAAGGACTGGGGAGGGACTAGCGGACACATGGCTGCTGGGAGGCAAGGGGGAGAATCAGGAAAGCAGAGCAGAGCTGGGGGCTGCTATGACTTGGGATGGAGACTTCAGGCGCCCTGTGTTTGAAGCCTACTTCATGGGCCAGATAGGGTTTTTTTCTCTCCAGCATGTAGCCAGGATGTTGACATTCCAACCCGGCTCTGTCTTGGACAATGGCCTAAGAAGAAAGCAAGCACCACTCCCTCTCCAGTGCTTAGTTTCCCCACCTGTAAAAGAAAGCTGGTGAGATCCTCTTGGGGCTTTCCGAGCCAGCTCAGGGCCACCAAGGCTGCTCTCCACCCTTGCTGGGTGCTGAGCAGCTTTGGGCAGAAGCAGAACATTGCCTAGAGATAAGGGGAAGCACTGAGTAAACAAACCGCCTCAGAACCCATGTCACCCTGAGTAGAATGCCCCAAGTCCCTTGCTTTGGCCGTAAAAGGAGAAAGAAGGAGAGTCTCTCAACACAGGTTACAATTCCAAAGACTGAGGCAAACACTCTGGCCTTCAACACTCCGTGACAAACCACAAAGGGGGAATAAATCAATGCCACTTGTCACCTCTTCTTGGTCATTCTCTCTTACCCAGGCCACCATGAGAAGACACTGTTTGTCCAGGCCTCCTGAGACACATTTTAACATAGGCATGGCCCTTCCCTGAGGCTTGAGACAGCGAAGCCTCCAACCTGAAGCCATCTTCATCCACTTAGCCTGTCCCCACCAGGCCCTATTCCAGGTTAGGTTGGAATACCACCCAAGGGCTGGAAGTCTTGGTTGTACTTTCTGCTGGCCTCCTATCCTTAGCTTTCTCTTCACTCCTGACCCTTCCAGTCCAGCCAGAGGCCATCTTGCCAGAGCAAAGCCTACAGGCTTATCTCCAAGGCTCTTTGCCTCTTAATCCCTACAGGCTTCTTCTAAACCCCAAAGTCTTGCCTTGATGGGCTCCAAGCTCTCTCTCTATTTTCTTTTCCTCTGGGTGTCCCAACTTCTTTTTTCCCTTTGGAGACACTTCCCACTCTCTGGGTTTATTCCAATGCTGTCTTCTCCCTGATGTCCTCCCTGGCCTGTTTCTGACTATGGTAGCTCCCTTCACTGGACCTTACCGGCCCCTGCCCCCAGCCCTCTGTGGCTTACAGGAGCACCTGCTACAAAGATCATTTCTATACCTCTCTCTCCTTCTACCTAGCATGGCTTTCTACAAAGCTCAATGAGAGCATCATTTTCAGGGGCCATCATTGCCAGGGGGACAGAATGGAAGAGAAAGGCCAGGCGAGGCTCACAAAACCATAGTCACTTCAAGAACCCACAGGGACTGTGTACGGGCTTTAGAGTCATACAGACTTGAATTAGGATCTTTCCCGGTCACTTACTGTGGGACCTTAGGCACTTTGCATAGCACATGTGGCAGCTACAGTCACTGACAGGGTGAGCACCAAATGGATCAGGGACACAAAGCAACCATGGTGTTCCCTGTCAGCACTCACCCTCTGGGGAATGTGTGAGATTCCCAGACAGCCTGCACAGGGATTCTAAAAGTTACCGGTGATGTCAGGTCTGTAATTTCCTTAGCAGGAGAGTTGTTAATTTTCCTTATTTACCAGAGGGAAAACCGAGGCTGAGGCAGTGAATAGTTTTACACTTGGGTGTTTGGCCAGGGCGACAGCAAGTCAGCACAAGCTCTCTCTTGGGTCCTGGGGCATAGGTGGTACGTAGCTGAACAGGGAAGGTGGGCAGCCTGATGTGAGCTACCACTCCGGTGACCAAGTCCAGTGTTCCAGACAGCTCTGGCTAATGGTCTGCCCTGGGAGTCAGGTTTCAGCTGATACTGCAGAGGCCCTGACTCCTTCCTGGCCAGGACAGAAGTCACATGACTAGCCCAGCTAGGGGTGGTGGCCGATGCAGGCTGTGGTCTATCTGCTCTGCCTTTTGCACCTGCAGAGGGTCAGAGTCAGCAATGGCCAAGGGACAAGGCAGAGATGGGCAGGGTCAATGTGGCATCGAGGCTGTCGGCATGTGAGAGGTGCCCAGTCCAAAGCAGCAGCAGGCTCACACAACAGGAGGATTGCTGGCTTCAGCAGCCTCTTTACATAAACGAGCACTGTGCTCTCCGCAGCATACAGCCTGCAGAGTTTCTCTCTGCAACCCCTTCCCCCAGTGCAGTGAACAGGATGCGTTACCATCCAGGACAAGTTTGCTTACCAAGGATCCCTGAGGCCCAGGTTCTGGGCTGGGCACTAGAATAAGGAGATAACCAGGATACAACACCACCTCCTGAGGGCCTCATGGGAAGCTGAAGGGCAGGGGGACCATAGAGGGAGCACTTAGGGGAACACCTAGCTCGCTCTGTGCAGAAAGGCTTGGAGGAGTTATGGAGGCTAAGAGGAGAAGGCAGAGGTGTAATGGCCCTCAGCAAAACAAACAGGAGAGATCAAAGAAGGGAGGGAGAGAGGGAGGGAGGGAGGGCTTATATGGAGTGTCTGTCACTTCCCATAGTGGCGGGGCTATTCTACTTGCCAGGGCTATTCAAGGTCCGCCAGGTGCACAGCTGAGGTGCAGCCAGGCAGAGATGAGCACATTGCCCCTTGTGCTGGTCCGGGATACTCTAGCATGCTCTGAGAGGTATGAAGTCACCTGGAGCAAGAGGAGGTTATGGGCAGGGTGAATATAGGCTGTTCCAGGAGTCTATGACATGGGAGCAGAGGCAGGAGCAGGAGCAAGCTGGGAAGTTTCCAAAAGCCATTACTAGGACGAGGAAGCCCAAATCCCCGAGTCCTCCGGAGGCTGCTGGTGCTCAGTTCTGACCGGGCTGGGGTCACCAGCCCATGGCTGTTGTGATTAAACTGTTGTACAGCTTAGATTTATGTCCTGAGCACTCACAGTCTGTTTGCCACATTTCACAATAAGAAAATTACTTATGTTCCTGCTTGGGCACAGTAATTTCACAGCACTTCCTTCCCACCTTCTTTCCTTGCATACATATACAACCATTCAGTTCCACATCTATAAAGAAAACAGTGACTTAGTCTAGGAAGCAATGTGCAGTCGTGGATAGAGTGGACTTGGCCTCCTAAGTGTCAAGTCATCCTCTGCTAGCCCCTTTCAGCAGAGACTGACCACACCCTGCATCCTACAGGGTGTGATGTGAAGGTCAGAGGTGTAGGGCACACAGTGGCACTGAGCCTTCCACCCCCACAATAAAAAAACAGCCGCCTAACAAACATCTAAACTACTGTTACGCACAATTCGACAACCAAGACCAAAAGAGTTGCCCCAGAAGAAACGACTAAACCATGGAACTCAGAGAAGCAGAGAGACAGGCTAAAGATGGAGTGGGGGAGACCTAGAAGCCACATCAGGTGGGGAGACTGAGGGGAAAGGGGGGTGTTCCTGGTCTCTCAACAGAAGGGCTCAGAAGGAAGTTCATTGGTTCTGGGTCTAAGAAGGGACAAAGGAGTGAGGGCCCCGCCACTACGCACACATAAAGAAGTTGGCAGAGCACATGTCTGGGAAGAAGAAAGGTGGTGTGGTGGGTCATCTCTCACCTGGTTATCAATTTTCAGTTCCACCAGAGAAGTGTTGTGCGGGAGAGCTTCCACCAGGCGCAGGATCCCAGCTCCAGAGATGAAGTTGGATTCCACGTTCAGTGTCTTCAGCACCTTGTTCACCTTCAGCATTTCAGCAAGAGCCTTGGCCACAGGAGAAAAGGGGGACCTGCAAGTTACTTTGGGCAAGGTCTGAACAGATCCACAAATGCCAAGGGGTGGGGCCGGACAGTCTCTGGTCCTGCCTTTCTAAGCTCTCCGTTTTCCTGCAACCTGCCTTGGCTCCCAAACTCCCCCGCTGGAGAGTGCTCATCAACACTCAGAGCTGGGCCCGCTCCTCCTCCCCTGTGCAGGCTGGACCCTCTGGGTTTACTGCATATGCTCAGTGCCATCCCACCCCTTAGCCGTTCGGTTTCATTTGACCACTCGGAATGTGCGGTCTCACTTGGCCAAGTGTCGTGCATCCTTCAAGGCCTTTTCTCAATGCCTCTGGCTCCAGGAGCTTTGCAGACATCTCCAGCTACCCATGGCCTGCTCACAGAACTTACCTGCCTCTCCATGGAACCTCCAGTCCTCAAAGTTCTACTTGTTGTTGTTGTGTGCGTGTGTATGCATGTACGTGCAAGCATTGTGTGCATGTTCATGCATGTGCAAGCATGTGTGTGCATTCATATTCATGTGTGTGCATGCACGTGTGGAGGTCAGAAGACAACGTCAGTGTCATCTTCATAAATGCCATCTACGTCCCTTGGGACAGTCTCTTCCATTGGCCTGGAGCTCACCAGTCAGTCTAGGTTGGCTAGCCAGAGCGCCTCGGAGGCTGACCTATGCCCACCCCTCTCTCCAGCACTGGGACTGCAAGTGAGGCACCATGCCCAGCTTTTGACATGGTGCTTGCTAGCTGGCTCAGGTTCCCATGTTGGTAAGGCAAACGATTCACGGAGTAAGCTTTCTCCACAGTGTTCCCAAGCCCCTCCCATGTTTTTTTTATTGGTAATCCATCACTACACTATCCTGTAGGTTAAAAATGTACCTTAGTATCTGTTTTCACCACACAGTTCCCAGCACATCAAACAATGATCACTGGGGTCCCTGGGGAGTCTCTGTCTCCCCTTGTGTATGCTCGGCTTGTCTCTACGGCCCTGTTGAAATGTCACCATGGTCTTCCTCTGAAGCTCAGAGAGCATAGGGCCAGCCTGCAGAGTAGGGCTCAGATGGCCCTCAGCACGTTTGAGAGGGACCTAGTCAGGGGTGTACATGACAATCGGAGCCTCTGAAGGAAATGAGGTAATTAGCAGCTGGTGGAAACGATGTGTCATGGGGAAAGAAGATAGCAGCTGAGAGGCCCAGGACACTGTGATCAGTGTGCCAGGGTGTCAGGAGCAATGCCAGGAATGACTGCCCTGTCACTCCCTCAGCTCGCTGGACCCCACCAGAGCCCGGCTCCCAGGAAGCCTTCATGCTGAAACCATCTCTCCTTCTTCGGCTCCTTCGCTTGAGCATGCCCAGAGGTGGTGTGTCAGCTTGTCTATGACCAGCGGCTGTCCCCTGGTCTGTGTGGAGCCCTCTCTGAGCCTCACCAGCAACACCCCCTCCCAGGAAAAGCCTGGCCTGAACTAACCACCAACCCAGTTTGATAATCAAAGGGCAGCTATACCAGGCCAAGGGCTGCACATGCTGATAACTAACTGGACAGACAGGCCCAGGATTCTTGTCATGCTATGTGTCAGATCCTGTGTTGTGTCACCATAGAGGGACGGGGCAGGAGATAGGTGGGCAGGCAGGCAGTTGGGGGCAGGGGACTTTCCTGACTCTGGCTCCTGGTCTAGAAAGAGACCAGAAACATTTCAGTACTTGGTAATAAGTATGCAGGTATGAAGGGCCTGCGACCAGCTGTCAGCCTGGCATGGAGTCCATGCCCCCAAACCATCCGTGGCATGGAGCTGAGGGCCAGCATGCTGAGCCTGGTTTCTGATCCACGAACAAGTAGTACATGAGGTTTTGCCAGCTATGTCACTATACAGACAGCCTCAGGATCCACTGAGGTCAGACAGCGGTCATTGATCTGGAAGTTCCCACACTGGCGGTCTGTGAGCTGCCTCTGACCCCCATCATGAGCTCATTCAACTGTTTCAAAAACACTGGAGGGAACAGCCTCACCTATTTTAAAGCTGAGAGGAGAACTGATTGCTACTCTATTCTCTCCTTGGAAAGCAAATTCCCAGTTTCCCATGCTCCCACTGTAGAGCAGTGCACTGTGCTGTACCTTCCACTCTTCAAGGCCAGACAGATGGGCACCATCATGCATGTGGGGTAGGAGGCTGGTTACAGGCAGATTCCGAGAGTCTAACTCAGTATTACGCATAGACTGTTAAGAACGTTTTACTGGATATTTAAAAAAAATTAATGGTTACTTTATAATAAGTATATTTTAGTTCGAGTAAACATGGCTTCATTTGTTTGTTTTTGAGACAGAGCCTCATGGTAACCCAGGCTGGCCTCAAACTTCTGATCCTCCTGCCTCAGCCTCCCAAGTGCTGCTGTTAAAAGCGTGCACTTGGCCATACTGGCTGACGGGCAGTATTTTCAGAGATCCCAGTAAAAGTAAACTTGGTTGATGGGACTCATTAATGAAGACAGTGGTCTGAGAGGTGGGGAAACTGAGCCCCCAAGAAGAGGCTACTAAGTCCAAGCTTTGCCTGAGTATGAAGTTCTGAGTGGAGAAGGACCAACTGCAGGGGCCAGGGTAGCTTTGCTCCACGCCGAGTCTGCTTTTCTCTTCTTATGTGACTTTGGACAAGACCAGTGGCCCAACCTCCCTAGAGACCCGCCCTTCTAAGAGCAGGGTGGTTGCAAAGATTAGCTGGGGTGAAGACAGGGCACTGTTCAAGGTCTGTCCCGACTGTCTGTAGCCCCTCTTGGCTCCTAGCTGAGTCCCCTCCCACACAGTGGGACCAGGCCCACAACCCCAGTGACTACATAGCAGAGCAGAGAGGTCAGAACGTACAAATGCCACGGGGTCATTGCTACGGGTCCCCACGATGCTGAACTTCTTCACGTAGGAGTTCTCTTTCAGGGCTTCCGCATATGCCTTAAGGGTGGGTATGGGGATGTTCTGCAGAAAGAAAGGCAGAAGAGTGAACAAAAGCCCTGCATGGGCCAGGGGCAGGAGGCTGCATGGGAGAGGGAACAGTAGCTTTCTCCCAAACGCAGCCTGGCTCCCTGCTGAGTCCCAGCAAGTGGGCCTCCTGCCAGAGGGTGAGTTCCTCAGTACATGGATTGATAAAATCACCCCTGAAAATTGATACAGGGCCCACGATCTTCCATGCAAGGGGTGGGGGCTGGAGAGGAGGCAGCACTCAAGGCCCGAAGTTGGAGGAGTATTGTACAGAAGGCTCAGGACTGGGAGAAGAGCAGGGCTGGACCCTGGCTTCCACCCAGTGACTGGCAGTGTGTCTGACTTGCTGTGTGAATTGGGGGACTCTCTCCCCATCTTTGGGTCTGTTCTGAAAGACAGAATGGGGATATATACTGAATTCTCTGTGAGATATCTGTCCCAAAGGGTCTCAACACTGGCTGCAGGTCTGTGGGTCCTGGTGGGGCAGGCAGTTTGTCATGCTGCCGGCCCCAGACCATCACACACAGAACCTCAGGTGGAAACCCGGTCTGCATCCAACCATCTCTTAGCACAGAAGGGAAACTGAGGCCAGGAGGTGTTCAAGCCCTTAGCTGCTGCAGGATATTTGATCTTATTGTGATTTGGGGGAAATCGTGAAACCCTGGTTTCTTTGGTGTGGTTGAGCCCTATCACACACCTTTATTCCAAGAACTTTCTGTTTCTTGTAAACAGGTGATTATGGTGTGGTTCACCCAGCCTTAGCACACACCTTTAAATCCAAGAGCCCTCTGTATAGCGGATCTACTCAAATTAACCCTAGGTCAAGAGGTGGAGCTGAGGAAGATTAAAGTGTAGGAAGGACTCTGAGTTGAGGGTATTTAAGACAGCTGGAGAGAAAGGGCTTTTAGCTCAAGCTCTGGCTCTAGCTTAGTCTTCAGCTCCTCCGCTCCCTGGGACTTTGAGCTAGTGAGCCTTTGGCCTTGGGTTTGTTGTTTGTTTGTTTGTTTTGTCTTTTGCTCCTGAGCTGTCAGCTGAGCTAGTGCGCCTTTTTGTTTTTTTGGTTTTTTTGTTTTTTTCCCATCCAGATCTGAGCTGAAAAGCTGTCTCTGAGCTAGCAGGTTTTCAGCCCAGCATCTGGCTCCTTAGTCTTTGTTGGTAAATTAGAAAGGCTGGGATTTTCTTTCATTTAAACAACACTTGGCTGAGGCCTCCTATTGAGGCCTCACCACTTGCACCTGTCTTGCCGTATTCCCTGCCTGGGACATACAAGTCTGAATTGTGTTAGCATCTCTCACAAGGCAGACAACTGAGAGAGAGAGAGAGAGAGCGAGAGCGAGAGCGAGAGAGAGAACAAGCCCGGCTATGCTTTTCCAGGGCTCTCATTTCAAAGTGTCACCTAAGCCCCCGTGGGAACAGAACCAGGAGCCAGGTAGAGGAGAAAAGGGGTACAGGTTTCCAAATCTGATTGTGCCTGGGACTGGCAGCCACAGAGAGGAAAGCTGAGAAGAAGGGAGAGTGGAGGAAAGGCCCTGGCTTCTTGTCTTACCCCCACCCTCTCACAGCTAATCCCAGGGCCTCCCAGCAGGTGGGCACACAGCTGTGCCTGGGTCCTCGGTCCTCATGTACCCTGCCCCGGTGGCCACAGAACTACACAGCACGCAGCTTGGGTATTTGGGGGGGGTGGGGGCACTTGCACCAACATCTCCCTTCCCTGACTGTACGATGAGTTCGAATATGAGCATCATCCAGAGGGAACAGTGACGTCTCAGGGGTAGAGCCCGCCTGGGATTTGTGACCCTATGAGTCTTGTAGGCACAGGGCTTTGCCAGCCTTGAAGTCCTGTGATGCAGTGTGGCTCTGACTCACAGTTTGATCACAGAGAATCTCTGTGTTTTTGAACAACATGGCAGGTGTCCAGATCAAGGCTGGATGAGCCGGTAGTGGACTTCCGAGGCTGGAACTGTCATCTGGAAGTGACCAGGACTGGAGGGTTTGCTTGTTGACACTGGCCACCCCTTAAGTGCCACCGTTCCTTTATTCCCGATCTGGACATATCCAGGTCCAAATAGGTATTTGGACTTAATGATCTATGTTGCTTGAACTGCTGGTATCAGTATGCCAAGACATATCCCCCGGACGATTGAAAACCCTTAACCCCAATACACAGGAAGTGAAATGGCAGGACTTTACCCGGATGTTGTTGAGATTAACCTCTTCGAGTTCCGGGTCATTGTTCTTTATCCTCTCCAGCGTTTCCTCTACATCTGTTGAATTTGGTTCTTCGTCGGGCACAGGCTTGTACTGTGTGGGTTTAATCACACCTACAGCAATGGATAAAAAAGAGCTGGTTCACAGAAATATAGCGGTCACTTTCTCCCGAAGTAAGGAGCTCCTTGCGGGGAAGCGTTAAATTCGGGGGAATAAAAGAGACAGCACACTATAGGGAGTACAGGGACTGTGATGCCTTGGAAGAAGCAGGGAGGCATCCAAGAGGTTCGGGCTGTCCCTGGATGCTCCAGTTGAGTTCTTACAAGACCTGGTGAATTACCTACCCCTATACCCCACCCCACCCCCGGCTGTGAAGTGTTTGTCCAGCGCAGATGGTATTGCCACCATGCTCATCTCTCAGTGGGCTCCCAGGAGGGTAGGAAGAGGCCTGGGCTGGAAAGAAATGCAGTTCTCTTCCAAGAGGAAGTTTACTTATTCTTTTGGCATCTTCGCTTCCCTTAGGTCCCAAAAAGTCAGCTTGGAACAAAGCAGTTGAATAATTGAGACAATGTGACATGGGCCCAGAAAAGGCCAGAGGGTCTCACTTCCAGAAGCCATGTTTAAAAAGTGAAAGAAATCTCGACGCAGCAGCCTGTGCCTGTAGCTCCGGCACTGGGGAGGTGGCGTCAGCGGGATCCCAGGAGCTCACTGGCCAGCCAACCTAGCCAAATCAGTGACTTCCAGGTTCGCAGAGAGACTGCTCAAAAACAAGGTGGGAAGCAACTAAGGAATATGCCAACCTCTGGCTTCCACAAATACGCACACGCGCTCACACCAACAGCAAGCGAAACTGAATCTCACGCCATGGCACCAAAAACCGCCCCCTCTAGGAAGATCAAGACAGTAAATATAAGGAGCAAATCTCTAAAACGTGACCCTGAGACGAAGAAGGCTCTGTAAATGAGGCACAAAGCCCCAGCAGAGTCAAAGGACAGGACAGAGCTATTTGCCTGCAGCGAATGTGCGGCGAGTCAGAGCATCAGGTCACACCAAGATGCAGGAGGAGGCGTCTCTCTTCCAAGGTGCCCTCTGTGCGAGCCGGTCTCAGGGCCCAGCAAGGCAGGGGGATGGCAGCCAAGCAGGGCTGCATACTCACTGTTGAGTCCCTCCTTGTTCACGATGGAGCTGCTGCCCAAGGCCTGGTAGTACTGCTGGTTGCTCATGAGTGTGTGCATGCCCAGGATAGCTGTGGGGACAAAGGGAGTCCATGACTGCTCCTGCAGACAGAGAGGCCTCCTGGGGGACCCTGCCTTCCACAGGGAGGAGCTTTGCTCGAAGAGATGGTAAGATACACACACACACACAAAAATGTTACACTGGGTTACTCTCGTCCTAGCTTTCATTCGAGTGATTCTCAGACACCCAGCCTCCCCAGACTTCCCTTTGGCTCTGCCCACAGATTTCCAGATCTCCTTGAGGTCCGACGAACACACCCCACCCAACACAACCCAGCAGAATGAGTCTTTCCAGCAACCATCTTCTTCCAAGGAGTGCACTTCCGTTTTCTACCCTATCCCTCGGGCTCATTTGACTTCCCCAGGTCCCTCAGGTTGTCCAGTTTCCCTTGCCACCTCTGCCCTGGCTGGAGATCTATTATTTCCTGGCTGCCATCAACTTACAGCAGTCCCAGTATAATCTTCTAACTTTATGAGGGCATTGATAGTGACACACATTCACTTTGATTTACATCTTGAGGTTTTCTAGACTAGAGGCATGTGATAAGACACTCAAGATTCTAGATGGGGTCAGTGAACCTCAGCTCAGCCAACCCACCATCACCAGAAGAAAAAAACAACATGGCGGCACCCTCAGCCTGCTCTGTTGCTGTGTTCAGCCAGGCATTAAATACATCTTGATTTATGGCATTTTCAACATACGGTGGGCTCATGGGCCTCTGCCCCATCGTTAGTGGAGAATCGTCCACATTAACAGCTGGAATTGCTGGCCTGATTTTGGTTTCTTTCTACTTTCTACTTCCCAACATTCAGCACCGAAACAATCAGAAAGATCTTTCTGGAAATGCCAACACAATGTCACCAATACACGCTACTCTTTCGCCCATTCACTTCTTTGGCACTTACTAAGTGCCTTCATTGTGTGCCAGGTCTGAGGGGCTCTACAACCTAATGGGAGTGAGCAGAGCTGAGCAACAAGGGCCAGCACTGTGAAAACCCTGAGCTCAGGAGGAAAGTATTGGAAAGATACAGTTTCGTGCATCCTAGGAAACATAAGCGAAGGCCCCAGGAAGGAAACGATGGCCAGTCATTGGTCAAGTCAAGAGAAGGCTGAAAGAATGTTCTAGACGTGTGGACGGTGGACGGTATCATACAGGAGCAGACTAGTTAGGAGTTAGAGACAGGGAAGAGGAATAGGGTTGGATTGGATAAGTGGTGGGCACAACAAGGGTGGCAACTCCCCCTCTCCCTGAGTAGTGCATTTGCTGGTCTACGAAAGAGCTTTGGGTCCATGATAATCTCTTAGCATAAATACGTCCTGTTCAATATTTGAGATAAATTATTGAAAAGTTGTTGGCCTTTTTCCAGGTCTGGAAATTGAGCCCAGGAGGATCCTGGGTACTATGCTTGGCAAGTGCTCTACCACTGAGATATATTCCCAACCCCCTTTCTACTTTTTACTTTGAGATAGAATCTCACTACATTGCCCAGGCTGGCCTTCAGTTCATTCTGTAGCCAAGGCTGACTTTGAACTTCGCTGTTCCTGTCTCAGCCTCCTAAATAGTTGACATTACAAGCCTGCAGTACTAAGTTCCACTAAAAAGTTATTTGCTGTTTATTTAAATTCAGCTGGATAGTTTATATTTTATTCAGCCATCCTACCTCCTATTACTTCAAGGCTTGGTACAACTCTTCCTCCTCCAGGAAGGCTTCTTAGATTCCTCCCCCTCTCAGTACTTGGTACCCTTTCTATGCCACAGTGTACCTCAGGACAAAGGTGGTGCAGGAACACCTGTGTGCTTTCTCTGCTGGGCTCTGGGCTTCCAGAGGTCAGGGAGTAATATGACTACTCTTCCATCTCTTCTAGAATATAGTGGGCGTCTGGTAAATATTTGGTGATTTTCTTTTTTAATTTCCAAGCCATTTCAGTAACTATGCTTTCTAGGTAGAGAGAGAGAAACATGACAGATCTTAAAGTAGACTCAGGAGATCAAGTTTTGGTCCTCACCATGCCCTCAGCGTCTCCATGTGGAAGTTGCTCCTCTATCTGGGCATCAGCCTCCTGTGCCCAGCCAGGGGTGATGTAAGACCCCTAATCACAGCTAGTATGCAGACCGTGGAGGTGGGGACTGTAAAACAGTGTCGGTGTCCTAGACCAAAGGGTGCAATTTCTTTGGATTACTTTTTCTTCTTTCTTTCTAATAGGGTCTTGGTATGTAGCCTTGAACTCATGATCCTCCTGCCTCAACCTCTCAAGCGTTGGGATTACAGGAGTGCACAACTATGGTTCCCTGAGGTGATTTTGGTGTCCCAGTGGGAGCTGAGAACCACCGGAAGAGACGATCTCTAAATCTCTTCTGTTTCTCTCCCCTAGGAATCTTCTCAGCTAAAATTAGCCTTGCAGGCTCATCAGCTCCTCGCTGAGGAGGGCTGGGAGAGTGAGACAGCTGCTGCGTCTCTAGCTCTCGAGGTTTTAATTTAGGCTGTGTCCCCGTGGGCTGAGGGAGCGGAGGCTGAGTCAGCAGCAGGTGAGTCACCTCACATTGAGTCGGTCTTCTAGCGAGGTGCTCCCGCACCCCCACACACAGCAGAGTCCTCAGGTTTGCCAAGGCTGGAATCAGGAAATCCACTACTTTTTCTGATGCCTGTTTCATCTCAGAGCACACAGAAAGGTGAGGAAATAAGTAAATGAAAGTGGAGAACATATTTGATGCTTGAATTCAAGCGTCCTGTGATGGGTTAGACAGGGGCAAAGAGGTGTGTGAGGGGACCAAAGAGCATTGAGCCTTGGCTTGTTAGTTCCTTTTTTTTTGATGACCTTGTAGAGGTCATTTCCTCTTTGGGAACCATTGTTTTTGCATCCACAAAATAGTGTGTGGAACCCTCACCTTCCCATGGGAGTAGGAGTCACTCTGCAATTCTCACAGTTTTAGCCAGTTCAGTGTTGTAGAATAAGCATCCCTCGTGGTGCTGCCAAACTCCCCTACTCACAATTAACAGGGACATGGTGTGCCATGTGACTCAGCAGAGATGTTCCTAGCATGTAAGGCGGTGCTGTGTCTCTTTGGCCGCTAAGAGTTCTAACAGCCCCTCATGGGGAGAACCTGAGGACCAACAGCATATTCAGAGAGATGGTTGTTATGCCCTGATAGCAGGCTGAAGAAGGAAGGGCACCATTTGGCAGCTCAGAGGAAGTTAGGGTTCCTGGAAGGAAGGGAAGATAGAGTCGGGGTAGGGGGGGGAGAGGAGGGAAGGAAGAAGTGAGAGTGTGGCTTGAACTAAATGGCCATTACCAGCCCAGGGCCCAAAAGGCCCTAGGCACACATTTGTGTCTCTCTTTGCCTTGCTTTTCTATGCGTGTGTCACCAGGAGTGAGTGATGCATTGAAAACCCCTACCCTGACATCTCGTGTTGCTTCCTTCTTTGTAGATTTAGGCTGATTTTAGCGCCAGGGATCTTTCTCTCTCTCTCTTTTTTTTTTCCTTTCCTTTCCTTTTTTAAGTCTAGATCTTCCTCAAAACTCAAAAAGGACTATTTTTGAACTCTAAAAAAGAACATTGAGTTCTGTTTCCTCTCGCTGCCTTGGCAGGGCTCCTTCCATTTGTAAGTCCGCTCAGGATGCAACGTGATCTCAGGACACATCCCAGCTTCTCCAGCTGCCACAGGCTTCAGTGGTCCCGGGTGGAGGGCTGAGAGGTGTGTTCTCACATCCTAGGTACAAGTACAGAAGCTGGCTCTGGCCCAGGACCTGGGAGCTGGTGAAATGTTCCGAGACGAACCACATCCCTTGACAGTCTCAGAATGAGAGGATGATGGGTGCTTAAAGACATGGAAGTCACCAACAGCCAGGGGACAGCCTAGCCAGGGCTGGCCAATTGCCCTTGGGGGTGGGTGGTCCCTCTACAGGGTGGGGCTTCCTACCCCGCTTCTTTTCTTATTCCTGCCCTATTGCAAGGGTTTCTGAAACCCAGCTAGAACCAAATCCCTGAGTGAGTATAGGAGGCACTGAAAATGTCAAGTGTTTGAGGGGACTCCCAGTGGCCACAAGCCAAGACCTCTGCATTGCCAGGGTCCCATGAGTTCTACTTGGCATCCCATGTGGGGCATGTTTAAGATCCAAACCTACATGCTTCTGGACTGTCCTCCTCTGCACCTCTTGGGCCCCCATGGGGAGATAATGGATCTCATTCATCCCAGCAAAAGATGGGTGTTCCATGATGCACATCAACACGAGTTAGTGCATAGATTGTCAACAGTGTGTCGCGTCTGGGTCAGTGCATTACATATTCCTGACATTTCCAGGTATGGAAGCTGCTACATAAGCACCTCCGTGGTGTGAACAGAAGTTCCCACTGTGCCTGACGGTCCTTCTCCCCTAACGTAATTTCTCCAGATCACCTCCACTTGCCTGACTTTGGCTCAGCTTCCATGTCTTTATTTGCCTCGACCCCACCACTTAATCCAAGTGCCCCTCTGGCATTCCCCAGTGTGAAACTCTTCTTGGCCACATCTCATTTGCCTGTGTAATGCTGCCTCCATGAGAGCAGACAGGTGTTTCCTTAGGCTGCTTTTCACCAGCACCAGGTCCATAGCCTGGCACTCGGTGGGTAGGAAAGTCCTGGGTAACAGGTACCATGTGTGAGGGACCTAGCGAAGACTTGGTTTATGAAAACATCCCAGCAGGGGGAGAGCATGGAGACCAGAGGAAGCCTGCACACCCCTCATCTCCCTCACTAGGATTTTCTTCCTTTAATGAGTCACCCATTCTGGAGAGTTCAACTAACTCCTCTTGGGCCAAGTTGCCACTTTCTGGTGGGCCAGCCACACCAGCACCTCTGGCCATCCAGAACAGCTTGTGTCCAACTGCCTGGTTCTGCTCTTTACCCAAGGCCACAAAGCCCAGCATCACCACAGCAACTTGATCCTGACCCAGCACTAGGCACAGCTGGTGTCTTAGTATAAAATAGGGACAATAATAGAATTTAGTCCATAGGATTTGTCATGGTCAATAACTACAGTGCTGTCTGGAGATCTGCTTACCCAGTACCCGAAACATGCTTGTCACTTAGTAAATGTTCTATGCCTCCTTCCTCAAAGGCACCACCACCTTGTAATGGTTGAAGTCAAATTACAGACACTGAAGGACAGTCAGTTAACATTGGGGTGCACACACAGCTGCCTCCTGCTCCTTCCTGGACATCACAAGGGCTTGGGATCTTGGGCAGATTCTAACTGTCTGCCAACAACAACAAGGGAAATGTTTTCAAGAGCAGACCCAGACGCTCAGAGCTAAGGGCTGCTCTGCCGTGGCTCATGCGGTGGCAGGAGCCTGCACTGACAGCAGTCATTTAATAATCCTTGTGTGCCCTAATGAGGACAATGATGTCATGCGGGGCTCAGAGGAGCAGGCCCCAGATAAAAACAGCTCCTGGGGAGTAAATAGAGACAGGCAGGGCAAAGTATCCATTCCAGAAGTCAAGGGACATGTGGGGAATGATGGGTGGCTGAAATATATGGGCACCCTGAAGGATCTGGTATGGTTCCATGGGCACCTTATTTAAGCCACTGAGCCTTGTGAAGCAAAGGCTCTGGAGTTGCATGTCTGGCTTCCTGTTGGGATCAGCTGGCCCCTCAGTGCTGTTCAAAATGGCAACTATTTTCTGGGCCCTGACACCTTTCTCTTTCACCACAGTTTCCTTCTGTTGAGGAACGGGCTGTCTGGACTGAGATGCTGCCTGCCTGCCACACCAGGCATCTCTCCTAGGGTCCCTGCCACCACCGACGGTCACCACCAGTACACAGTTTAAATCACTGCTCCATAGCCCTGCTTACAGAGGAAAGCCACCTGCAGCCCCCTCCTGCCTCAATGCCACCAGCACAGCTTCCTGAGGGGCTGGCAAACTGGATGAAGCTGGGGCAGATGCAGGCCTGCCTGGCCTTGGCCTCAGCTCCACCGTCTCTGGCTCTCACAGTCAGCCTTCCTGTCTTTGCTCAGTACTTTGTTCCTCTGCCCACCCGTGAGTGGCCGATGGGCCCCATGCTAGGCTTGCCCCACACCATTCTCAAACCCAGTCTTCACCTGCTACGTGCTCCTCCTGAAGCCTGGCACCTCTGACCATGTCCAAATGGAACCCTCCTGCAGAACGTGAGACTATCATTCGTGGCTGCTTCCGTCTGGGTGGCCCATGGATAGCTCAGATGACATGGGCCCCAAACCGAACTCAGCACTTCCCCCTCTGCTCTCCTCCTTCAGTGAAGACACAGAACTCACTTGATCTCTTCTTGCCCTTCTCCCTGCACCGCACTCACTGTCAGCTCCTCCCCTATGCCACGGGCCTGCTGTATTCACCCACACACCGAGCTAGGGTACAGTGGAGACAGGGCAGGTGGGGCGCCAGGTACAGCCTACAGTGGACCTCAGAGAGATGGGGCACAGGGTGCATAGGGCAGGGACTCAACAGTGGTGAGGAGAGATGGCCGCAGAGGCTTTGCAGTAGCAGACTACCCTCGGAGTTCCTTTGTGAAGATAGTAAGGGAGCACCCCTGAGGATGGGGAGGATGGGACAAACAAGAGATGTGAGGGAGATACTCTCGAAGCACAGCAGTCTTTGCTCCAAGCCCTTTATGAGGCAGCCTGGGGGGAATTTGATGAGAATGGCTAGGACAGGACCTTGGCCTTCCCTGGCCTATATTTCCATTCTGGTCTCTTGGCAATAACAGGAAGTTCTATAGCTTTATTTTCTTCATCTTGATTTTCGATACTCCACCTTTTATCTTATTATTGTATTCCTTGTTAGGAATAGAGTGGGCACTCACACTGAAATGAAGCAAACAAGGCTCTCTGCATGGAAGGCCCTCAGGGGGGCAGGCAGAAGCTGGAGGACATCTCTCACCTGCGATGTCACACAGTTCTGCATCCGAGGCGTTTGCCAAGGCCTCCTCCAGCTCTGGCTCCAGCGTGACGCTCTCCAGCACCGGGTCCATCGGTTTCTGCTTGGGAACCCAGATCTTTCCTGCAAACACACAGGGTGCCCATCAGGCTGTGAGAGCCCTCCGTGAAAGGTTCTGCTCTGAGAGAAAAACCTGTAAGCGTTCTTTAACAAACTAGATAAAACACATGCAGATTGTTCAAGGATAAAAGCGAGCAGAACGCACCCTAGCTTCACGTGACCTCCTATTCTTAAACTGTCACGAAAATAAGGGGTGAGGGGGGAATGAGGCAGCTATGAGGGTGGCCACTGCCTGTCTGCCAGTAGAGACTGTTGAAGAAGTCAAGGGAATTCCAGAAGTTATTGCAAAAGATAAGGAGGGGCCAGAGCCTCAGCTCAGTCGTTGAGTGTCTACTGTCCTTGCAGAGGACCCAAGCTCATTCTTAGCACCCACATCCCAGCAATTCCAAACTGCCTGTGATTCCAGGGCAGGAGACCCAGCACCCTCCTTTGGTTCCCACTAACACCTGCATTCACACTCACATTCCTACCTACAAACAAATAATTCAAAAATTCAAAAAAAAATCTTTAAAAAAATATGAAGATCAATAAGATCACGAAGATCAATAAGAAGGGAAATGTCCTGGAGAGATTTTGTGTGAAAAATCAGGTTTGAAAAGCATCATGAACAATTTCATTTCATTTCTGAGAAACTGCACGAGGTTTCCACGTGTCCCTCTCCAAGCTTGAATACTGGGAACCTAAGTCCCCAAATTCATATGTTAAGGATGTGTGAAGGTGGGGCTTTGGGGGAGGTAACTGGGATTAATTGAAGTCATAAGGTTGGCCTCCTAGAATGACATTGGTGACTTCCTAAGGAAAAGAAAAGCCTGAGCTTCCACGCTTGCTGTCTCACTGAGGCAGGCCCTGTGCTAACCACATTAACACGTAGCAAGGACCATCACCCTCCATGCCCACCTGCTGCCAGCTTTTAGAATTTATTTTCTTTGTAAATTAAGTGGTCTGTGGTATTCAGTTCAAGTAGTTTAAAGTTATGCATTTGTGTGCTGTTCTGGGGAAGGGCAATCAGATAGGGAGTAAGAAGTAAGGACACTAGCCCCCACCTCCCACCCCTGAGGTCGAGAACAAGACTAGGATCCCAGCTCTGTTGCTGCCACTCAACATTGCATTAGAAGCTCTAGTTAGAGTGAACGGGCACAGATGATAAATATGTGGAATTCAAACAGAAGATGTTTCTGTTTACAGACAACATATTCTTATATGGAGAAAAAGTCTAAACTTCTACATTCCAAAAGAAAAAAAAAACTTAAACAAACAAAACCCCACTCCACCCCCACCTCCAAAAAAGAATTAGAACTAATAAGTTCAGCAACATTTGAGGCATAGGCCAAAATTGGTGGTGTTTCTGTATACCAGCAATAGGAGGAATATGTGAAGGCAATTATGAAAGCAGTTCACAACAATAACCAAATAATAAAACATTTGGGAATAAAGTTTTAATACATATACACCAAAATGCAATGCATTGATAAAAGAAATCAAAGAAATATCCCAGGACTCTTTTGGGATCCCAGAACTCTTCTTCATAGATACAGAAAAGCAAAGACACGCAAAGAACCAAAGTAATGGCCAAAATAGCAAAATGAGGAGCCTCATGCTCACAGGCTTCAAAGCACAACTCCAAAGGTAATGATGTACTTGTATAAGGGTGGACACAACAAACAGCAGAATTGAGAGTCCAGGGATGAAGGCAAATACATATGCCACGTTACTGTCAACAACACAGCATTTCTATTCGACAAGTGCTGGGCCACTAGCCATTCACCTCATACCATATGCAAACATAAAACCCAGTGGGTCAATGACCTGACTGTCACAGCTAAGACTAAGGCATCATAAAGCAAACTAGAGCACAGTTAGAATTAGCATTGGAATCTTGTGGTAGACCCAAGGACAAGAGATCATCTTGGACTCCATCCAAAATCACTTTTTATGTCTCAAAGAATATGATCAAGAAAGTGCAAAGACAATTTTTGGAGTGGGTAAAATGTTCATAAATCATATAGCTGATAAAAGCCTCGTATCAAACAGTGTTGGTTATACGGTTCAGCTGGTAAGAGCCCTTATCACCCAGCTAAAACATGAGTTTAATCCATGGAACTCACACAATGAGAAGAACCAACTGCTGCCCTCCGACTCACACATGTATGCACATTGTGATATATGCACACATACACACACAGGTACAAGTACATAAAAGTTAAGACTGCAGAAGTAACTTTTACAACTCATCAACAAAAAGCCACACGGCCTAATTTTAAATAGGCAAAACCAACCACAACAAATCATGCAAAGATGTCTAACTGGTCACCATTTATGGCCCTGAAAATGCTGGGGTAGAGGGAATGGGACAAATCAATGTTGGCAAAGACGTGGAAAGTTGGACCCGATGTATTGCTTCTGGAAAAAAAAAAGGTACAGTTGTTACAAAAGTTTGGAGTTCCTCCAAGATTAAAGAGTTATCACGAGGCTCATCAACTCTACCCTCGAGTCTACATGCCAAAGAACTGAAACAGGTGTTTAGACACATACTTGAGTAGAGCCTGGTGGTGCAAGTGTATAATCTGAGCTCCTCGGAAGGCCAGCGCAAGAGGAGTGCAAGGTCAAGGCTTGCCTAGGCTACAGAACAAGTGAGTCCAAAGACAGCCCGAATAACCTCTGATCTAGGTGTGGGAAGGGAGACTGGAAGAGAAGGGGATGCGGCTCAATGGTTGAGCACTTGCCTAGCATATGAAAGGTTTGGTCCCTTCCCCTGAGCCAGGAAAAACTTCGAATACTTGTACAGGAAAGTTCACTGCACTTCTACAGAAATACTTAGTTCTAATAGACCAAAGATGAAAACGACCAAAATGTCTGTGGAGGAAGGGCTCAACAAACCACCGAACATGGCTGACTCTGAAAACATGTTAAGTGAAAGAAGCCAGGCAGACAATCACACATGTACACACACATACAAAACAAAATACATACTGTTCGGTTTCACTTGTAGGTGATAAGCCAGTCCACAGAAACAGACTGGGAAACGAGTAGAGAATATATGGAGAAATGTCTAGAAAGACCTATGCTGATATGGGATCAATGCTTATTTTCCATGGAAGAAATACATATACATGTGTGTCTCTGTGTGTGTGTGTCTGTATAAGTATGTATGTTTGTATGTAGTATGTATGTATGTATATCAAATGTCACTTACCTCTGCAAGCAAAGCACACAACAAAAATCATGTAGGGGAGAATGTATGAGGAACTCTGTGGTGATGTCAGATTCTAGGCAAAGGGAGAAACATACAAGAAAAAGAAAATGCCTGGGATCTGGGGCTGTAGTTCAGCTGTGAACATGACTGATGAAATGTATAAATGAACATTCAGTAAATATTTAAGACCTGTGTTTCATTACCCCTTGCTACAGGCCCTTCCCCTAAGGACAGTGACTCCATGATTTTTATCAGTGGCGTGATCTTCTTTCTCTCCCTCACTGGAATGTGAACAGAATGGCTGACACTCCAGCAGCTAGATGGGCCAGGAGGACACAGGTGTACTACAGGGGTGACAGAATGAAGAGCTTGAGAGACCTTGATTCCTGGCACTGGGCAGATGGCTGATCAGCCTTCAATTAGGTTTCTACCTTGGGAGAAGAGATGAAGAAAGAATGTTACCACTGCCAGAAAAAGAGAGACTTTAGTGAAAGCAGAGTTAGGACAGAGGGAGTTGGGCTATGTACCTTCATGCTCATTTTACGAAATGGTCCTTGCTTAGGCTTCATGTTCTAATGCCATTAGCAATAGGTTTGAATGAAAAATGACCAACGTGCCCTAGTTAAAAGGAATTTGGGGGAGTCTTTTTCCTAAGACTATCCCCCACTGATTGAGTATACCCATAAATGATGCTTTGGGGGCAGGGATCATTTCCTGCTCAAGTGGGAAGGACATAAGACAGGCCCGGGTACATTTGACCCAACACAGGGCAGGACACACATATGGCCTATGCCTCAGGAGGGACATGCTCATGGCAGCCATGTTGATTGGTACCTCGTTTCTCCCCTGTGTAGGGAACCAGGTCTTCTCGGTCCTTAAATTCCTTCGCTTGCTTTTCCAAGTGGTCCAAAAGCTCCTCTCTTTTAAAGGGGCCTGTGGGCGCCTTGGTGGTCTGATCCTTCTGCCTCAGGCCTGCAGGGAGCAGTGCATTCTAAGATACGGGTGATGGGTGAGAGAGAGAGAGGAGGAGAGAGAAAGAGAGAAAGAGAGATGCAGTCAGCAGCTATAGGTATGCAGTTCTCCAGAAACACAACACAGACCAGCAGGGACCTCAGAACTAGAAAGTCTCACCAAGTCCTTTCCGTTTCTATGTGAGGAACCAAAAAGCTGGAGGAGGGCCGGGCTTGTCCCAGGACACATGGCACTTAAGGGGAAGAGAGATGCTGTGGGACTCAGTTCCCTGGTATTCCTACTAGTAACATTTTTAAACACATGGGGTTAACCAACAAGGCAGCCAACACAGGGTGAGCATAGAGAGATTCATGTAATTCGGTATTTGAATGCAAAACTCTATTTGCTTCAGTGTGGTAAATAAGAGAGAGAAGCTGAAGGGAGCTTGGTAGGTCTTGGATGGAAGATGGCTTGCAGAGACAGAACCCCCAACAAGCCTGAGAAAGGCTCAACAGAGCTACAAAGCTGGCAAAGCGCACTAAGCCCACAGCCTATGTGGCCTAACAGGCCTTCCGGGCTCTGGTGGGCCTGTTGTCATGAGAAGTGACTGTTAAATATTTTGAATATCACCTTTGGAGATGGGTCTCTCAAGAATGATAGCATTAACCCAATTGCTGTGTTCTCTCTTCAGACATGGCAAGCTCATTACCAAAGTATATTCCTAATCAGGGGGATTTCCACCACTTAAATAGGTTTCACCTCATGTCAGCCCCTAGCACTTCGAAAATCAAAGACAATGAGAGCCTCAAGGATGCGGTAGAGACCAGGATGATAAGGTCTTCCCTTCAAGGGGAAACTGAAGCCCAGAGCACAGAAAGACTGCCCAAGGAGCTTTGGGGCTAGATTGCAAACAAACCCAGGGAATTCCCTCCGAGGTAGGGGAGAGGCGACCTTTGCTTCTAGTCTTCATACATTCTGCGCCCCCTTGCATTCAGAGAGCTAGATGGGGATGCTTCAGGGGCAGGTGTGCAATCTTTGCTGCACCCCACTAAGCTGGTATCACTCCTATCTCAAATATGTTACTCACAGCACTCTCTGAATTCTTTTCTGAAGACCCCTCAAGGAAAGGATGAGAGACACATCGGACTAGTGTGCCCACAGGGCTGAGGCTTGGAAGAGACACCACTGGCTAATAGCTATGGGCTCTTTAGGAAGTTCTTTCCCACTGTCTAACACCTGCCTGTCCAATAACAGCAGGGTGTGCGCCCACGTTAGGTCACAAGCATCTGTAAATTATAAGGCTGGGGGATAAAGAGCCCAAAGGTGGGGCTGGCAGATGTGCAAGAGGACCTACACCAGAGGCCAGCGGAGATACTGACAATGGGGTTATGTTCTAAGAAGAGGACCAGCATGCATAAGACCAGACATGGACTGATTTGGGGTCAAGGACAGGGATACAAAGGATGCCACAAGAGTCCCCGCTCTCCTGCAGCGGCGGTTTGTAGACAGGGTTCACTGTGATGAGCAGGGCAGATGATGCTCCCAAGTGGGCCTGATTCTGCAGGCAGGTATGGGTCACATGGTGCTTCCTAAGGCTGGATGTGGGGGTCTGCGCCTTCTATCCCATGGCAGGGGCTTCTTGTGGCGGAGGGCCTGCCATGGCTCTCTGTGGCTATCCACAGCAGGTGACCCATGGTATCCACAGTGCGTGACCCACCTGCTTCGTGACATGGACGCACTTCACAGTTGAGGTCACATCAGGCCTAAGGCCTGACACGGACTAAGGGTGGTACAGCTGAATGGCATTAACCAAGCCCTACTGACCCTCCACCCAACCACGATGTGCTATGGTTTCTAAGGCAACTGAACGTAAATAATGATGATGGTGACTGTTATACGTGTTTGGGGGAAGTTAAAATTAGGTAATGTGAAAGAATGCCCAACACTGATATAGTAAATGTCCCCAAATGATAGCTTCCCACTCTTGTTCTATCATCAGATAAGATGCACTTTAGCAGGAGGCCAGTCATTCAAAATTCGGGTAAAAGAAAATAAGTTATTCAAATACGTTTTAGGAACCAAGAAACCCAGACACACAGGTATGATTCAGCCCCCTCAATATTGCAATTACAGATGCGTTCCATCTGTAATTGGTACCATAAAGGATTTTATGGTACTATAAAAAGGTATGATACTATACCTTTTATGGTCTCAGGGTACCATAAAGGATTTTAATGGCAGGAAGGGGCTGGGGTTTAGTATCACGAAGAGAGAAACCCATGAGGTTAGAAAAGGGTTTCAAACTCTCATCACCTTCAGATCTTGCTGCCAGAGGACCCTAGGTCAGCCAGGGAAGTTTCTCCACCTTGGTATCACGGTATATTAATCTGGACAACAGAGGCACAGAAACTGTCCTAGTGCTCTGGCAGTAGTCGCTCTGGCTGCTACCCCGGTAGAGGGCAGCTGTACTGTGACACAAAAACCCATCTGCAAACACTGCTGAGTGTTCTCAGGGGAAACACTGTCCCTGGCTGAGAACCACCGCATTAAACCAAGGACGTATAAAATGGGCAGAAATCTTTCTGCGTTTAATGTTTTTTAATGTGTGTAAGGATATAACTATATAACATTTTAAACCATGGCTTCATTAACTTCAATATGTAATGAAAGAAGTTGAATTCTAAAAACCAAAATTTCAAAACGTATTTTCTAGTGATTCTTAGCTCATCAGCTTTTAAAAGTGCATTGTGACCACGTCAGCCTTATTAGGGCTCAAAGCTAATTTTCTTTCCATTAAAGGTTACATTGACAAACTATCACAGAATCTTCAGTTAAAATCAAAGAGACTCACATCTTTTTAAAACTCTTAGTATTTATCACTTTATCTTCTTTTCAAAAACAGCATATGACCTCACAGTGTACATAAATATTAACTCAAAGCAGATCAAAGACCTAAATGTAAAAGCTGAAACTATAAAATCCTGAGAAGAAAGTGTAGGCATAAATCTTTTGACTCTGGATTAGGCAATGGTTTCCTAGATATGACACAAAACAGCGAGCAACAGAAGAAAAAAATAAATGTACTGGATGGACTTCACCAAAATTAAAAACATTCGCGTGTTAAAGGAGACTGGCAAAGAGGCAGATTGGAAGAAAGGCTTGTGAGTCACATATCTGATAAGAGCAATATCCAGAATGCACGAACTTCTCTTGGGATTCAATAATAGAGGGCAAAAAACCCCAAACCAAAACAGAACAGAAAACCAAACAATTTAAAGAATGGTCAAAGAAGCTGAATAGATTTTTTTTTTCAGAGAGCATACAAAATTCCTGATGAGGGGGCTGAGGAGATGGCTCGGTCAG
>CM053763.1:89734090-89769968 GCA_028658305.1 Pachyuromys duprasi
GGGGCTGGGGCTAGGCTCTCTAGGAGCCTGCACGTGCTCTGAATCAGGGGCCTCAGTGTGGTGTGGTCTCCCCCAGAGCCAAGGCCCACAGGTCCAGGATGCAAGCTTGGGGCCCTGGAGTGGTGGCACTCAGTGTCACTCTCAGCAACCCATTAGCAACAGTTTTGCTTCCGTTCCCTTGACCTTCTGCTCTGCTTGCCCAGAAGCCTCGGTTCTGAAGGACACAGGAGGGACAATGACTCCACTGAGCGGGAGGTTAACACAGCCCCCCGGGCCTCTGGCGATCCTCATGCTTCGGAGATGAAGAAGGGGAGAATGAAGCTGACTGCCAGCTACTTTGCAATGGGGGTTACAGAAGATGGGGATAATTCCCAGGGTAGCTCCCGGGGCTGCTGCGGTGAAGGCTGGTGGAAAAACCCCAACAACTGAATCTGAGAAGAACTGTTAACAGCACAGAGCATTCAGGCGGGAAGCTCAGCGTCACCCTATCAGGTCAAGAGCCACAGCCTGTGGGGGTGCTGGCCGAAGGGAGAGGCAGGGCAGAATGGGCGACAGGAGAAGGTGGCTACAAAGACTGGCTATCCACATCTGTCTGGCTAGAGAACGCAGGGATACGCTGTCATGCGTCTCTCCCCCTGCTTCTTGAGCGTGCGTGTGGACAACAGAGGTCATTGTCCACCCCGGTCTTACCATGCAGCGTGAGCTGCACTAGCATTTGATGGTACCTATTTAAGCGCTCATTTTCCACCGAAGTCTCTGAGTCAGCATCGGTGGGGATCTCACCTTCCCTCCTGGAGATGAGGGAGGGATTTTTCTGTCATGCCCAGCATCACATTGGGCACAGTTATGACATGCTGTTGTCTTTGTTTGCTAATGGTTGCCCGTGGTTTGAAGAGGATGCGTACAAGTGCCAAGTTGACAGAGACAGACTGTGATGGGTAATTCTAGGAGTCGGTTTGCCTGAGCCACGGGGTGCCAGGCGTTTGGTCAGATATTATTCTAGTCGTATCTGGGAGGGTGTTTCTGAGGGAGACGAGCATTTGCATCTGTAGACTGAGTCAGGCAGATGGCCTCTGTGACGTGGGAGGGTCCGTCCCATCTGTCACAGGCCAAAATAGAACAGAAAAGCTGAGCCTTCCCTGAGGAGGGGAACTGACTCCCACCTGACTCCCTGGACTAGACCCCTGGTTTCTGTTACTTGTTTGTTTCTTTGTTTGTTTTTGTTGCTTCCTTCCTGTTTTTGGACTAAACGCATGAGCTGGGCCTAGGTGTTGAGCCTACAAACATTTAAACCAGATTGGCATCACCAGCCCTCCTGGCTTCCAGCTTGCCAATTGCAGATCTGGGGGCTGTCAGTCTCTAGAACCACATGAGCCAATTGCTTATAAACCTCTCTCTCAGTGGGATATACATTTACTCTCTCTCTAACACACACATCTTATTGGTCCTGTTTTTCTGGAGAATCATGAGTAATACAACATTTTAAAAATAGCCCTGCCAAGGCCACATCATTCCAACGCACTGTCTTATAAGGAGAAAGACATTGGTGGCTTCGGGAAGCACCCACCTGCCCCTCCCCTGTGCGGTCATCACACTGCCCCTCCACCAAGTGCAGGGCATGCCCCCACCCAAGACCATTGTTCTCCTTTCCCGCCACTTACATCGGGGTCTAGCTCATCCAGCTCATTCTCCAGCGTCCTGAGCTCCTCCTCTGTAAGGGCCCCCAGGATCTCATCTTCATCTAGGTCTCGGTATTTCTCCAGCTCTCGTCTGTAGGACATTGTGGAAGGACACCTCCTTGTCTTCCGAACTCCTGTGCTGACTGGTGACCTGCCAGGAAGAGGAAGACCGTTAGACCCTTGTCAGGTTTTCTCTCTAGCAACGGGTGAGATGTGTTCCATAGTGGCTAATTTCAGCTAGTTCTCCCTCCACAGTGGCAAGTCCCGAGGCACATGATTTAATGATGTGTGTGATTTAATGATGTGTGTGATATGTATGACTGTGTCTGTGTGCGTGAGTGTGGGTGTGAAGTGAAGGTCAGAGGATGAGCTCGGCTGTCAGTCCTCACCTCCTGCCACCTTGGGAACACTAGGCTAACTGGCCTGCAAGCCTCCAGGGTCTCTCCTGCCTCTGCCTTGCATCTCACCACACAAACCCTGAGATTTCAGGTGTGCTCTCACTACAAGGACTCAAACTCAGGTCCTCAAGCTTGCATGCTGGCGCTCCACCCGCTGAGCCTTCTCCTCAGTCCAGTCTAACAAGTGTTAGTTGGTTGCAGTGACCATTGCCAGTAACTGGAAGTAAATTGTACCTGACAATTTTACTCTTAGGTAGTTCAAATATTTTCTGGACAATCTTCCCAATGTCCCAGCAGGAACCATGAGTTCCAGCAACTGTCAAGCTTGCCATTCGAAGGGGGAGCGAACATCTGCTGCATACAGGCACCTCCCTACCACATCCCAGTCAATCCTGTCAGGAAGCACAGGAACCCGACAGTGACGGTTTTGACAGCAAACGCAGAGGCATGGATTCTCCCATTTAACCTGTGCATGAGTTATTCAGAGTTATCCTTCTTTCTCAGATGAGGACATCCAAACTTGAATTGAGGTCTTCGGGGGACCCAGCGTCTGTGTGGTAGAAGTCTTTTCACAGAATCCCAGGTTATCATGGTTGAGAAAACCATGGACCGGACCCCTCATTATATTCTCTGGGGAGCTGCTTCAAAAGAAGGGGCTCATCCAGGGCAGCAGTCTGTGCCTGCCACTTCCAGGCTGCTTTCTCCTGCTGGGTGCTACCCAACACCCTCACGCGACCTTTCACACACGTGAACTCATTCTAGCTGGGGCTTGTGAGTGAGGTCATTTTACCAAAGAAGAAATTGAAGGATGGCCCTGAGCTTGACTCAGGATCCCTGATCCTTGTGGTGTCCCTCCACTGCATGGCACAACCTCTGCCTAGCCCAAGAGGGACAGCAAGTCCATGAGCCCTTCTGTCCTTTAGCCTGCCATAATAACATGACACAGCCGGCCTCTCTGCCGCCTCCCTGAAAAGTTCTGGCAACTTCTCACCAACCTGACCTCATCGTAGGCCCGGTCCTGGGTCCATACCTCTTTGAGCAGCCTGTTCCCCATGAGTACCTTGTGTCTTATTCCCTGAGTCCAGCAGGAAGCTTCCCACTAAACCTGCCCAGTTCTGCTTTTCTTCTTATCTCCAGTGTCTCCAAGGAGGCTCTGGATTCTTGGAAAATATGAGCTATTTCAGAGCAGCTTTGAAGAGATCAAAGCTGTGAGACCGTCTCCCTGTCCCAGGCCTCCCGACTACCTGAGCCTCTCCACCCTCCATCCTTCCAGAAGCTCGATGAGGAAGCAGCTGAGGAATGCCTTAAGTGTGGCAGAGTGGAATCTAGTCCTGTGCATATGACTATATGCCTTACTGCCTTAGGCTTCCTTCGTGGACATTCTAACACCCAGCACCCAGTCACCCAGGAGCACACTACAGGTTAAAATGAGCCCTCACTTGGAAGTGGTCCTTACAGGGTTGCTGAGCTGTAACTAGGTTTAGACAAGGTCATCCTGGAATTGGATGGGCTGCTGTTCCTACAGAAAGGGCACAGTGTCCACACAAGCATAGTGACACACACTGATGCATCAGAGAGTAGGAAGAGCCTTTTGCAGGGTAAGGCTTGCCAGCAAACCTCAGAAGCCAGGGAGACACCCTGGGTCTATTTTTCCATTTAGCTCTAAGAAGAAACAAAGCAGCTGGGCATGGTGGTGCATGCTTTTAATCCAAGCACTGGGGGGACAGAGGCAGGTGGATCGCTGTGAGTTCAAGACCAGCCTGGTCTACAGAAGAACTAAAGGAGCTGACCCATCGATTTTGGCTTCCAGACCAGACATGTATCCATTTAAGCTGTTCAGCTTCCTGGTTTGGAGCACACTGTTCTAGTACCCCGGGGAACTGGCATGATTGCCACCAACTCTTCACCGCAGTGGTCCAGACCCCCATGCAAGCAAGCAAACACACAAACAAGAACACATCCACGGCTCATCTTTGCATTTTCTACAGCAGAGAAAAATGAAAACTGAGAGAGGACAATCGATCCATTTAAAACCCGCGGTTTTCAAATTGAGGACAACTAGAATGATTTCAAACAAACTGGAGTCAGAGTCCACTGACCACCAAAAAGAGCATCCACTGTGGAGAGCAAGGGGCACAACTCGTTAATGTAAATCTGCATTCATGGGCACATCCTCGGCGAAGGCACTGTGACAGCCACCTCAGCGAGAAGGATGAGTTTCCCAAGCACAGAACCCCGGTGCTGCCCTGTTCTCCAAGAAAGCTTTGGCTTGGGCTGACGTCCTGCCTTGACCAGATCTCAAGCATGCAATGTTCAGACCGTGGGTGTCCACCCCTATTAATTTCCTTTTGCTTTCAGGTGGCCTTCCATAGATGCAGCTGCCTAATGGTCTCACACACTAGCCTGACTTGGTCTGTCCTAAGTGAAGCCAGGAAACACAGGGATCCATGGTCTCCATTACAGGGCCCAGAGGGACTCAAATAACGGCTGCCAGAATGAGCTCTCAAAGATGGCTGGCATCTCTGAGATGGGCATCAAAGCGACAGTCTGGTGTCTGCTGTGCTATAGATGTGGTTGGCTTCCCCAGAGGTCCTTGTGTTGGGACCTGGTCTCCAGCGAAGCAGCACTGAAATACTGGGGGCTGAAAGAGGTAGGAACACACCCAGGAGTATATGGGCAACACAAGTTGGACTCAATGGGTTATTTTTTTTAATGCCATGAATTTGGGGGCAGGTGGGAAGGTGGGAGAAGATCCAAGAGGAGTAGAGAGATGAATATGATCAAAATACATTAGTTGGAAGTAGTTAGGTCTTTGCAGGTGTTGCCCTTTGGAGGGACCAATTCTTGTCTTATGGAATGATTTATTTATTACCTGAAGGAACTGTTATAAAAAGAAAAAGGTTGGCCCCCTCTCTTAGAGTTCCTATTACTGTGATGAAACATCATGACTAAAAGCAACTCCGGGAGGAAAGGTTTATTTTGTCTTATAACTCTCAGGTCACACTTCATCACTGAGGGAAGCCAGGGCAGGGGCCTGGAGGCAGGAAGGAAGCCGAGGCCGTGGAAGAGTGCCGCTCGCTGGATCATTCCCCATGCTTTCTCGTCCTGTTTTTTACACCACCCAAGCCCCTGGGTGGCTCTGCCCATAGTGGGCTGGGCCCTCCCATATCATCAATCATCAATCAAGAAAACAGGCTTGCCCACAGGCTGACCTGATGGAGGTATTTCTCAGTTGAGGTCCTTCTTCCCAGATGACTCTGATTTGTGTCAAGTTGACAAAAGAAACACCCAGGATCCCCTCCCCTTGCTTTCTGGGTCATGTTCTTGCAATGTAATTTCTACTTGTGGCGCACCGTCCCTCCATGTTGCCGTGGGCATGTGATGATGCAGTCAGGATGGCTCTCTCTGCAGGGGACCAGATGGGGCCATCTGACCTTGGATTTTCACCTCCAAAACTGTGAGCTAAAGGATGCTCTTTACTTTTAAAAGTACCCAGCCTTGGGTATTTTGTCTTAGCAATAAAAAGTGGCCATAAGATAGTCCTCAAAGGTTTTAGATTGTACCAGGGCCACAAAGACTAGACTACAGGACTTAAAAGTTACACAGTTAGCTACTCAAGAGATGTCTCCAGGAACAGTGTGCCACAGAATCCCCCAATTCCTTTGTCATAGCAGTATGTCTCTAAGACACTTCTCCACAAATTGGAATCTCATGAAACAAATTTTGGAAAGCACTGTCTTAGAGTCACTTCCAGGACATCCTGAGGGCCATCACACAAGAAGACATGCCACAGGGATGGAGAATGTCAGGACACAGCTCAAGGGTCCCAGAGTACACCGAGAGCTAGCAGCTTCCCATGCTTGCGAGTTTTTGCTGCTGGACTCATTTTCCAGATGGTGTGCAGGAAGACTTCAGGGAAAAATCACACACAGATGGACTACAGAATAGACTAGCCAGAACCTGAGAACCAGGAAGGGAGGCATCCACGTGAAAGGCAGGTTGGGCAGAGGTTGTTGGGGAAGAAGCCAGATAAGAGCAGGAGGGGTCAACTCTGGGACCTGTTGCAGGAGATATATGGGGCCTGGCAACAGGCCACCCTCACGATGTGACTTGAAGAGCGGGCATCTTCAAATCCCCTGATAAGGTCTCTTGTTGCATCCAGGGGAGTTATACTATGCATCCACTCTGAGCCACTGCTGAGTTCAAAATCTCTATTTCATAGGCTTTTAGAGCCCTTTTGAATGTCAAACACCTTGTGAATATTACAGAGGGATGAGGCATTAACTTTAAATAAGCCGAGAAGAATCGAGATCTTCCAAGGTAAACCTTGAGGCCGCCAGCTTCAAGCCACACTCATCTGGTTTCTACAAAGGAGGATTCTCATAGGATGGTTTCTACTAAGAAGGGTTCTCCTCCCAGTGTGGGGCCTGAGGACACTGGAGGTGGAGAGGAGGTAGAAAATGGGGAACATGAACTGTGTGTTAACAGACTCCCACTCAGTCTTAAGACAAGGTTTAGGAGAGATTGCGTTTCTGTTAATGCAAGGCCCATTTCCTAGCCGAAGAGGTGTTGGGAATGGAGATTCCCAGTTGGAAAGCTAATTTTAATGTTAATTGCTAGGATGACTATCATTAAATTCTTGAGGCCCCTGTTTACTCAACTACAATGACAGAATTAGACCACATAGGTGGCTTTGAAACTGTGCCCAGAAGAGAGCCTGAGAAAGTATCTCCAGATGCCTGGAGGGGACCAAAGGCTGACCTTTCTTGATATGTTTGTTTAGGGTCATTGAAGAACTCCCTGAAGTAAAAGATCAAATACAAAGCTGGGACTCACTGGAATATATATGTATATATATATATATATATATGTATATATGTGTGTATGTGTATATACATACACATATATATGTATATATACTCTGACTATATCATACACATATACAGTCCAGTATTATATCTATCTGTCTGTCTATTTATCTATTTATCTATCTATCTATCTATCTATCTATCTATCTATCTATCTATCTATCTATCTATCTATCTATCTATCTGATATAGTCAGAGTGCCAGGACTCATCCCATAGGATGTTGTAGAACTGAGTACTTTCAGGCAGATGAGGGTTCAGTCTGAGGCTCGGGCAGTCCACCCGGGCTCACACGGTGCCAGGTACTATAATGTAACTGCTGACACTGCCAGAGTCCCACTTCTTTCCTACTCCCCCCCCCCACGCCATCACACCATAAGGCTGCTTCGAGGAGCCCTGTGTTTATTTGTCTGTGTCCTCACAGCTAAGCCCTGTACCTAGTGCGGAGGCAGCACCAAAGGGACAAAGACAGCACACCTGGGCTCTGATCTAGCATCCCTGAAAACTCGGCCAAATGCCCTGTCTTCTCACAGCCTTATCCATCTTTACATGCAAATCCTTGATGACAAGAGCGTGAAATCCTGGAGGGGAGGGTTGGGCAGGGTGTGACCCTGCCGTGGTGTAGCTCCCAGCATGGTCCTCCTGAAGCCGAACAGCTCTGCTGTCTTACCTGCCTTATATAAACTGGGTCCTGACTTAAGCATCAATATGAAGAAGAAAAGAGGAGGTAAGGAAATTTGGAAACACCCTCACATGCTCAAGCCTTTACAGTCTAGCGTGGAGATTACAGAGCTGGCTAGCCACCCTGGTTCTCTATAGTCCAAACATTGAGCAGCTGCTAAACAGAAAATAGAATTTACAAG
This sequence comes from Pachyuromys duprasi, assembly GCA_028658305.1. Taxonomy (NCBI): domain Eukaryota; kingdom Metazoa; phylum Chordata; class Mammalia; order Rodentia; family Muridae; genus Pachyuromys; species Pachyuromys duprasi. The sequence continues at coordinate 89,741,898 of CM053763.1, forward strand.
CTGTGGCAGGAAATGCAACTCTGCAGGTTGCCCATAAAAAAGTAACCAGTCAAAGCTAAGGCTGTCCACCAGGAAAGCCACAGAAAGCGAAAGCTTCAGAAGGCTTGCTTGCCCCTGTCATGACAGAGGGCTGGCCTTTCTGGCGTGGGATCCTCCAGTGTCTGCTGTGCAGGGACTCCAGGGGACAAGGCACTACATGGCACCATCTTGATTTATGAGAGCATTACACCAAGTTCCAGAAGGGCTGAGCCGGGGAGTATCTTGAAGATAAATCGACACGCCAGCTTCTCTTGGTCTTTGCCATGCCAGCCTCTCTTTTGGGAGATGCTGTAGAATTCTATGCCATGGTCCTTCATGATGAAATCCTGCATCCCAGACTATGTGGTCTGTTTTCTCTTCTTGGATCTCTCTCTTTCTTTAGCTTCAGAGATACAAGAGCATCTGCAGCGTCCCTTGCGCCTCCCGAGAGAGCTGCCTCCCCAGCGCCCTTCTTCAGGGAGAACCTGAAGCATCGATGATGTTTGTATCATGTGATACTTCCCCCACTCCCAGCTGAGTTGGGGACTGGGTGGTCAATGGCCAACGGTGTGGCATAGGATGGAGGAGGAGAAAGCGGAGACCTCGGAGGGGCGGAAACTTTGTGGTGACTGTCAGCTGCCGGAGGTCAGACACGAGGGGACGGCCCAGCCATATGTTCCTGCTACTCTAGCTCCGTCAGCCCCAGTGGGTGACAGCCTTTCTCTTTTTATTGTTGTATTTCCTTATCACATTGTGGTAAAATGCACATCCTGTGAAGTTTTCAGGCTTTTGAATGATGGAACGTGGGGCTCCGCGCATGCCAGCTATACCCTCCCCGCAATGAGCCACATCCCAGCCCTTCACCATTTTGAAGTGTCCAGTTCTGCAGTACAATTCACTAATTCTCACATAGCCATCACCACCATCCACCTCTGGAACTCTGTCATTAATCTCAGCCGAAACTTGGCCCTCTTTCCCCGTTGCCCTGTTCCTGTCAGTCTGTGACCGTTCTCGGCGGCCCTGTCTAGCCTGTGAGTTTGGCTGCATTTTGTAGCTCACAAGGGTGGAACCGGACACTATTGTCTCCATGTGACTGGAACCCTGTGTCTTCAACCATTCATTTATCTGTCCTACTTTCTCTTCTCAGGGTCCTTTAGTATCTGTGTTACCCAACAGCTTGGCCCGTCCCTCTGCCTCAGCTCTTCTTCCTCAGGCCACATCCAAATGGCCTATGAAAACCATTTCTTCTGCAGCCAGTGAGCCTCCAATTACCCCTAAGTTCCCCATTGGGACAGAACAAAATCCGCATTTAGGGTTTAATGCTGTCAAGACATGCTGTCCCCGGCACCTTCCCAGCTCTTAATTCCATGTCAAGACTTCTTCCTCGAGCTGAACTGACCTCCCTACTCCTGACATTTCAGTCCTAGGTCATCTCTCATTTCTGCAGCCTGGAACGTCCCTTTCTGCCCAGTCCCCCAGGTCTTAGGAAGGGCTCAGTGCACAGTGCACAACGCACAGTTCCTCTAAGCATGCTCCAGGTCCTTTAATCCTTTCTCCCCCCCCCCCCACTGCATGAACCCCCACACAACCCAGGAAGGGTGGTTATGTAATTCATGCTCCCCCATGACCACCAGAAGACACTGCATCCCAGACAGGGCCAGAGAGGAGAGCAGCTGCATTTGATGGCTCATCTCAGTGCGTAGCCACATCCTGGCTCAGAGGAAGACACAGCGGCTGCAGGTAGGTTTTCAGGGAGGGACACAGCCCCCATGGGAGCACAGTGCACAAACGAGTCCCCTCTCAGGTCACCTGCTAGTGAAGTCAACCAGCACTCAGCCGGGTGTGGAAGGGGGGACAAGGTGACAGATGTCTTCGGGGGCTGAACGTTCTCATGTTTGGGGGCGAGTTCAAGGTCATAGAATGGGAAGAGGCTTGTGACAACAGCCACTTCTCCACTGCTCAGAGGTCTCTGTGGCATCTAAGAAACAACCACTTTTAGGCAAGAATTTCCTGTCCCTCGGGTATTGTCACTTGTCACTTGATCCAGAGGGAAAAGGGGAGGAAGTAGGAAGTGGGAAAAGTTTCAGAGTAATCAACGCCCAAATCCCTGGCCTTCCCACATTTCCCAGCAGCACTCTTGTGTAGGAGCTGAATTCTATTCCAGGTACCCCACTGGGGGCACATAGCCATACACAACACACACACACACACACACACACACACACACACACACACAGAGGGGAAGTTGGTGTGCGGAAGAGAGAGAATTAAAAATAAATCCCCCTTTTAAAGGTAGGAAAAACTACAATTAAAGGTACTGATGTCTTTCATTTTCTCTCTTGATCTGTCCTGGTGTCTCTGTGTAATGTTTGACAAGGCTGCTGGCTTCTAAGGCCCTTCTCCTAGCACACACATAGGATGGGCACACTGTGTTCTGGTGGAGTGGGGCAGGAAGTCAATCCTTTTGAGCACTGTAATAACACAATCCATGCTATACCCTCATCTGTGTTCCCACTGTCTTGACCCACAGGTTTCCATGCAATGGGGCATCCCTATGGGTACCTTACTACTTGGCTGGGGGCTAACTGTGCTGAAGTAATTTTTTCCTTCAGCACACCCAGCTGAATGTACAGGGGTGGGTGGGTGGGCAAAAGGTCCAGGTGGTATCAGGGTATGAATGAGAGGGCCTGGGGATGCAATGCAGGGACAGGACAGTTGGATTCCAAGAATCTCACCCAGGAATTGGAGAGGAAGAAGGAGGGTCCATGTGAGCTGAGGTGCCAATTGAATGTAAAAAGACAAGTTTAGTGGGTGAAAGAGATGGTCTATCTAGTAACATGCCTACCATGCAAGGACCTGAGTTTGACGTCCAATATTTATATAAAAAGCCAGGCATGGTAGTCCTAGGTTGGGAAACATGGAGACAGGTGGGTCCCTGGGCTGTAGATCTGACAGCCAGCTTAATACAATGTTTCCGTGTTCCAGTGAGAGATCCTTTCTCAAAATCAAGGTGGAGGGCTCCTAAGAAACAACTCTGAAGTTGACTTCTGGTCTCTACACACACACACATCCAACAATATGGTAAATATTTATTTAAAAAGCTCACTGGCCGTGCAGAGGACCTCCCCTCTCAACTGAGTCTTCTCTGACTGAGTCCAGAGAAGGTGGGCTGGTGTCCTGTTAGGAAAGAAGTGTTTGTAGCCATGACTGGGGGAGGCTCAGCTATCAGAGTCTTGTCTGCTGGCTCTGTGCTTTTCTTTTCTTGGGCTGCACTCCTTCTGCTTGTCATGTGGGAAAGCACCTTCTAAAGAAGCAGGAGCACTAAACACAGGGTTCTTCTGTCACTTTCTGCAGCTGCCTGCGAATCCCAACCCAGAGCACAGGGAGCTTCAAGGATCCATGCAGCCAAGGCTGCTGGATGGTTTAAATCAGAAAGGACACACACACACACACGCACGCACGCACCCGCACGCATGCACACACGCACACACGCACTACCTCACTTTACACCTCTCAGGACCATCACAGTGTCAGTCACCACACAAATCCTCGTTAGCAGGGCTCCCAAGCAGCCCTCTGACCTTGTCTTTGCCCAGCTTCCCTGGTTCTGACCACCTTGGCTCTGGTTCTGTGTGCCTTTTCAGGAGGGTTCCAGTAGACAACCCTTATAACACAAACAGGAGAAGCCGGCACAGTTTGGGGAGAATGACTGTCCCATTTACACAAAGTCAAGCCTCAAGTCTCCCAGGGATCTATACTAAGCCTTGAACTTTTAAGTCCTATGGGGGTTGGGGTGGGGGAGACAGAGAGAGTAACAGAAAGACAGAGACAGAGAATGCAGAGAGAGGGGGGAGAGAGAAAATACACAGAGAATATTGCAGGCAGGCGGGCTAGCTGGGAACGTGACTTAGTTGGTCATGTGCCTGTCATGCACAAAGCCTTGGTTTTAGCCCCAGAACTCATAAACGCAGGGTACTGTCACACTCACACTTGGAATACCAGCACTCAGGATGATCAGAAGTTCTAAGTCATCCTCAGATACATCGAAAGTTCAAGGCCAGCCTGGGCTACACAAGAGCCTGTGGGAGGGGAGCCTGTCGAATTTGATGGCAGCAAAGTCATAGAGGAATGAAAATGAACACGAGGAGACGTATGAAAATGAACACGAGGAGACGTATGAAAATGAACACGAGGAGACGTTCCCCAGGCCCTTCCTGTCTCCACCTGGCCTCGCGAGGGGCATTCACAGAAAGCAGAGCTTTATGAAGCATGCTTTATGTATCTTTTGAAAATATAAAAATTATCACAAATGAGCAACGAGAAGAGGCAAATAGAGAGGAATATATCTACTGAGCCTTGAACACAAGGCTCACCTGCCTAACAAAGAGTTCTTGTGGAAACAAACAACAAAAATAGAACAGCCCAGAAAAAAAAATGTGGGACTAGGGAAGGGATAGGCAATTCATATGAAGAGGGATGGTTCATCAAGGTCTGGATAGACCGCGAAATCCCACACTGGCCAGCGCTCACCTACAGAGGGCCGGGAAAGCCCAAGAACCACTCATGCATACAACCTGAGGGGAGGTGCCCTCACAGGACAGGGAGAGGGTTGGGGGCTGAGGGGTGATGACCCTGTGAGGCCTCTTCCACAAAGCACACACATTCCATTTCCAGGCACTGACTCGTGGAATTTTACAGACTGTCTTGTAATCTATCTCAGCCACAATCCTGCATACTCCACGAGAGCTCACCAACAGGACTCTGGGTAAATAAATTGTACTGAAACACAATGGAAAACTGACATCTCAGTGAGTCTGTTATTGCTTCATATGGTAGCTTCTCACAGAAACGATGATGATGGTGGTGATGATGCTTGTGATTAGTGTGTGTGTGTTGTGTGTGTGTGTATATACGCACACACATCAATTCCTGAGAAGCCAGGAGAGGGGAGGGGATCCCCTGGAACTGGAGTCACAGTGGTTGTGAAATGCCCGATGTCTGTGCTGGGAACCAAACGTGAGTACTTTGGAAGAACAGCAAGCACTCGCACCTGCCATCCTTCCGGCCGCTCTTGGCTTTATTTTGAGATAGGGCTCTGAACTCATACTGTAGCCCAGGACGGCCCTGAACTTGTAATTCTCCTGCCTCAGCTTCTCAGTAGCTGAGATAACAGGCCTGTGCCAGGTACAGGCTGTTTTTCTTTCTTTCATTCTCTTGGGGTTGAGGAAGAAGCTCGGGCCCTGGAGAGCGCCGGGCAAGCACTTGACCAGCGACAGCCCACCTGACAGCTGTCCTCGGCACACAGCAGCGCCCTGTTACGCCAAGTTCCCTGTGTGACTTATTTCCCACAGTCTTGCTAAAGCTGAGGCAGGTGCCTTTACCTCCACTTTATAGACTTGGGTGCAGAAAAGTGAAGTCGCCTGACCCTGTCAGCTTTTAAGGGCTGCCACGACAAATGACCGATTCTGACACAGTTCAGAAGGGCAGGCAAGCTACAGCAAGGTATCAGCGACGTTGGTTCCTTCTAGGAGAATCTGGGGTGGTCAGAGTGGAGGCTGCCCTGACTCTCCCTCCACTTCTAGTGACTGTGGACAACCCCTGGTGTGCCTAGAATTGTCACAGCTTCCAGCCACCTTGCCACATGGCTCCTTCTAAGGCCACCAGCCACTGGCCATAGGAGCACTCTATCTGGTATGACCTCACTTTAACTAACCGCATCTGCAAAGATCCTTTTTCCGAGTAAGGTCCTATTCTGGGGTTCCAGGAGGCAGAGCCGGGGTGGGTACATGAGCTTAGTATGCGAAGCAAGGTCCCAGAGCCGGACTCAGACCCAACAAGCTCAGGCTGTGCTTACCATCCCTGTTCCCCGCTTCTTCCCAAAGCATGAGAGCTCATGCTTGTCTAGCATGGACCATGACCCAGGTACTGTCCTTAGCATTTTACACATAACTGATTTCCTTGTTCCTTTTCTTTTTCCCATAACAGTGTTTCGCTGTGTTGTTTTGGCTGTCCCAGAACCTGCTTTGTAGACCAGGCTGGCCTCAAACTCCAAGATCCTCCTGCCTCTGCCTCCCGAGTGCTGGGATCAAAGACTTGCACCTCCGCCACTCTGAGGCACATGACCGATTCAATTCTGACAACAACCTACTTTATAGATGAGGATATCAAGGCATAGAGGGGGTGACGATCACCTGAGATTACATAGTCTGTGATTGTTAGTCTTGAGGTAGGAAGCCAAAGAGTTGGTTCCAGAGTCCAAGTTCTTAGCCTCTGTGTTAAGCTTCCTAAACTCCTGGTAATGTGTGGCTTTTATGAGCCGCTCATTTGGTGTGTTGCATGATGACGTGCTGAGAACCAGGGCTCATGGACCTTTTTGTCTCTAGAAAGACCCATGCCCTTACTTGTGTCAGATGTGAAGAAGCTGATCTCACCTCAGCCGCCAGCACTGACCCGGAGCTGAGCTGAGTGTCAAGAAACCGTTGCCATCTCCAGCCAGGACCCTCGCATGACACACTCTTCCGTGTTTGGCTTTCCGAACTGCTCGAAGAGGTATGTGAACTGCCATATGGATGAATATATTCATTTTTCTACAGCAGGGATCCAGAGCACTGACCAGACTCTCAAAGAGTATCATAACCTCAATCTGCCAGGTCTCTGCTATCTTTAAGAATGTCTGTCTTTGGTTTCCTGTCCATCTAGTCTTATTTTGAGTGTCTCAGATACTTTTAAGTAAGCGAGCAGAACACTCGATGTGGAAAGCTCACATACAAACGCACACAACACTGCCCTCCGGAGCTCTGTGCTCTGCCTGGGTGCATGGAGGAAGTTAGCTTTCACCTCTTCCTCTCTATCACTTCTCAACCTGCACACCCGTGGGTGTCTGATGTCTCCTCAGCTGTCTCAGGTTCCCACCCCAGCACTGACCAAAAGCTTACAGATACCAAACTTGTACGCAGTGTGCTGACCAGAAAGAGGCCTTGACTGTGAGCCAGGGTGCAAAAGCCTTCATCTGTAGATTTTAGAAAGCATTGTCTTACAGACCGCAGCAGGAGAAAGTGCATGTAGGTGTGGATGGGATGCAGGTCAGCGTCAAGCGATGCTATAGCAGGCATTAGAGGCAATTATGTTTACTACTTGATGGCACAAACCAGCGTATTAGAAGCAAGGTACTCATTGGAAATTCCCACTGAGGAGCCCTGTTTTGTACCTAGGGAGCTAGAATCTGCATATTTACAGAAGGATTCCACATGGTTGAGATGCCCAGTAAAGACAGAGAAGCAGTGACATAGAATAGGAAGACCCTTGCTCCTCAAGTTTTATAACCCTGGGCGGCACCTCAGTATTCTGGAATATGCACCCCAATTCCTGCTGTGGTCTAATCATACAAAAAAAACCCCAAAAAGACAGGTATGGCATCAGCTGTTTCTCCTGCACAGGATTGTTGTGAGTTTCAAATGACATGGTGGATTGTCACATCAGCTGTTCAGTGTGATGGGGTGATGGGCTGGGGACGTGACAGGAAGCAGACCGAGGCTGGTCCCTGGCTCCCCGGGGCTGTCGGCCTGGTGGACAGAAAAACATGTAAATGGCAGTCGGTGTACACTCTATGTCGTTGTGATGGCTTAGTCATTCACTCATCCATTCATCTGTCCACCGTTAACCAGAACCTGTACCGCAGCAGCCACTGAGCAGTGATCTAGATACTGAGGATGCTACACACCTACAGGAGCTGCCAACGCCGCCCTCCAACAGCTTCCTGTCTGCCCAGACAGAGAAGGCAGCAGATGGGCCCAGTCTGAGCACACTATGCTAGCGCTCTGGGGGTGAGAGGGGAGTGCAGTTAAGAAACTGCGGAGCTGGACTTTAAAGGATGGCTGCAAGTTCCGGGGCTGTGGAGGGGGAGAGCAGAGTCCCAGGCGGCAGGAGCATGAGGCAAGGGCAGGGGGACACTTCTGACCACTGGGAAGCTTCATGGAATTGGGGGCAGGCCTAGCGGGGATTTCAAAGTACTCTGGGACCAGATCCTGTTGTGAGGCTAAGACATCTCTGTTCTTTAATAGGAAATGGGGAGTCCCCCAAAAGAGCACTGAAAAGGCCACAGCTGTGCTTTGGGAAGCTCTTTGATGGTAGCGTGGTCCCTTTTTAAGAGGCTCCAACAATCGCCTGCGGTAGAGATACATAAGTCCTTGACTGGAGTGCTGCATGTAGACCTAAGAACGGGTAGGAGCTGTAGAGGAAGGGAGAACTGGCCTGGCCGGGTGACTGTGAAGGGAAGGGAGGCTCTGGCTTGGTGCGCAGTGGCCAAGGTGAGAACAGAAGAGGAGGATTAACGGGGGGGGGGGGGGCAAAGCTCGGTCCGCTAAGGCTGTAACACCTTTGGAAGCCATTCCTGGCCTTGTCCAGCATGCAGGAGCCTGGGGCGAAGAGAATTGTCCAGATTAGACACAAGAACTTGTTGGGTAGGTACTGAGATGTGAGAGGGGGTTAGGATAAGAGGTGCTAGGATTAGAGGTAGCAGCACTGAGAGGCCAGGCAGAAGATGAGTGTCCATGAAGAAGGCAGAGTGAGGCAAGAGGTGCCTGTGCTTCACGGGGGGAGGGGGGGAAATGTCCGGTGGTCGCTGCCACCATCCACTGCAGACATCTCTAGGAACAGTCCTGCAGCACTACTGTAATATCCGAGTGGAGACAGCAGCCGGGGCTAGGGAGCCTGAGAGTATAGAAAGACAGACCTGGGGGTAGGACCGCTCTCCTCCCCACCATCCCACCTTTGCAGGCACTGGAATCTTGAGCTTATCTCAAGCTTATCTCCATGAAAGGGCATGAGCAAAATGCTTGAGTTTGTTTGGCTTTTATCAGACGAGGGACCCAGCACCTCAGCCCAGAAGACTCCAGACCATGGGCAAGGGTGATTTCAATGAGCTCATTCTTTCATTATCACTGAGAGCATCCAAGTGTCTGTTGCCATCATAATAAAACAGAGGATGTTACAAAACAAATGGAAAGAGAAATGGCCCTCAGCTCTGGGTGACTGAACTCCTGCTAATCCCAAGAAGCAGGCCCCTGGCTTTAAACTAATAATGACTCCTAGCAGCCAAATAATTGATCTAGCCGGTGTTTTGGCTTTAAGGGGAAGTGAATTGGCCTCTTTAGAAATGTTGGCAGCCTGGGCTGGTCCATTAGGTAAGACCAAAAAATCAAAACACTGTCTGGAAGAAGCCATATGACTGGGCTCAGCATCAGTCATCAATAGATGACATCATCTCAGAAATTAGCAAGCCAAGGTCATGAGGCCCCCAGAGGAGGGTCAACTCACCCTTCATGGCTCCCTGCCACCCTCCTTTACAGATACTGAAGTCAGCCAGGGGACATAGGGGCCCAGACCCGGGCCTGCTTAATTTTACCCATTTTTTTTTTTCTCAGCAAAATCCTGAGGGTTGGAAGCCATATGCAGAGCTGGTGATGTGTGGCAAATTCTCAAGGAAAGACCTCAATCCTGCATGGGCACGCCCTTCGGATTCTTTTACCCCTGTGGTCTCCCCAGGATTTACCTCTTACCACACTCACCATCTCATCTCCCTTCTGCATGAGCTCCTAACACCTTCCATCACCTCACTTTTCTCCTCTGAGCTGAGGGGGCAGGCAGCGTGGGAGAGCTGTTTCTACTTAAGCTCCTGCCTCTGCCTCCCTAACCACAGCCTCACAAGGTACCAGGAAGGTTTAAAATAAGCTCAGGGCTTGTCCATCAACCCCTACTACGTGCTGAATGAAGAGGCTACTCCTGTTAGCCCTGTGGCACACAGGGGGAAACCGAGGAGAGATCAACTGTGTCATCAGCGGGTCATATTTCTGAATGCCCGGCCATGCTGCAACCAAGTCCCCAATGCCCGTTCTTAATTCCAATGGCTTCTCTCCTCTCGCCAACCACTCTGTCCCTGTGCAGTAACTGTCCTTGCCCATCTCTCCACTTGATTCTTGCAAAGCCACCTCCCACCCGACTCCACACCTCAGCACAGGGTAGGTGCCCCTCTCCTCTCTGCACTTCCTTTTTCTGATGCTGGAGGGCTTCCCAGAGGTGCCCTCTGCACTCCACTACAGACCATCTTGTCCACCGAGGTCACTTCTCAAGGTCACACTAGATGGTAACAGAGCTGGGACTGGAGCCACGCCCTGAACTCCAGGCCATTCCCCTTTATTACTTAGAGCTGACACCACCTAGTCCCTGTTGGTTCCTCCCCTCCCCCCCCTGCAGTGAAGCTGCCACAAAGAGCCCTGCCCCATAGGAGGGAGAAGGTGTGAGACTCTGATAAGGTGGGCTGGGACTATTTTTGGAGGACTCTAGTTTCCCACTTAGGATGCAAGGCACCCAAGGGCCAATGGCTGTCTGAACCGTGGACTGTGAGACTAGCTCATTAGAGATAAGATGCCAGAGTGACAGGTTCCTTGTCTTCACCCTGCCTGTTTGTTGTGAGGTCTGAAGCTGGTGGGAACCTTCCTACTGGGCTTGCTTCCCCCTCCACTCCTTTATCTGTGAAACATGGAGACAGTTTTAGAGAAAACTGAGGAATCTGCAGGATCTATTACTAGAATCTTCACACTATTACTCCAGCTTGGGAAAGTCCCAGACATTGGCAGATCATAAAAGAGCGACTCAGAGTCCCCAGACCCGCCAGGGAAGGGCCAGTGAAAGGGAAGGCAGGGGACTGCATGTGGTACGCATGACCTTGAGCAAGGGGCTCTGCCGCCCTTCACAGGCAACCACGGGACGGGAGGGGACTGGATGTAGGGAGGAAGATCAGCGCTATCAGGTACCCCACTAAGAACGAACCCAGGATCCGGGCCTTGGTCCGGCTCTGCTGGGGACAGGAGTTCTTCAGGAGTCTCACTGTGGAAGGTGAGCACCAGCTGAGGGAGGCTAAGGAGAGAGTGGGGACTTGCTGTTAAGGTGCCACCTTCAGGGAACTGAATCCCTTCCTCAGCCTGTTCAGTTCATTTGGTCACTTGTTTTGCCAAAGTGCTGCTAGCTCTATTCAGCCTAGAGACGTCCTGAAGTACTCCAGACACACTTCCCAGGTTATTCCGAGGGCCCTGTGGGTCCTAGGCCAGGACCCAAGTTCCGAGAACCGCCTGCGTCTGACTCCGGCAGCTGTGTCCCCAGCATCGCTAGCCCGAAACTGGAGAACAGGTGTGGGCAGTTCAGAGCACGCCCCGCCGCTCTCACGGTCTCGGGCGCCATCCCCTCCAGGGACTCTAACTTCACTCTACAAACGGGAAACCGAGGTCCAGAGAAGAAAGGGGGATTACCTGGGCCACCACTGAGCTGGGGACAGCCAGTGGCCTCCTGCCTCCGGGCTCTCCCCTGTCCCACCTGGACGCGCAGCGCCATGAGGTGCCATAAACCTCGCTAGCTCCAGCAGTTTGGCAAACTTTTCCCCCGCACGGGCCAGATCGGCACGCAGCAGTGGGGCCCCGAGCGCGGACCCGCTTCCTTCCCAGACTCCCAGGCGGGCTCGTGCCCAGCTCCCACTGTGTGGACGCCCGCGGGGCCAACCCTGGCGGCCCCCAAGGTCCCTGGGCGGCCAGGTCTAGAGCCTCGGGCCCCCTGGCGAGGACCGCGCGCGTCAGGCTGCGGGGACACGAGCTCCAGGGACGTGGTCTCCAGGCTGGGGAACCGAACCCCGGGACCCCCTAGCTCCGAAGGCCACCCGAGGCGGCGGCTATTTATAGAGGGAACCATGCTCAGTCCCTTCTCGGCGGCGGCGACAGCTGAATTTTTTGCCCAGATATGGCTGCGCCCCGGCGCGGCGGCGGACGACCCCGCGAGGCCGAGGGGGCTCCACGGCTGGCGGGCGCGGGGTCTTACCGGAATGCTGGGCGGCAGGAGCGCGCGCGGCGGCAGCGAGCGGAACGCGGGGCTGGGCGACCTGGGTCCCTGGCGGCAGCGGGTGGGAGCCGGGGGCGGGCCCTGCTCGGCTGTCACCGCGCCCCGCCCAACCCCAACGCCCTCCCTGCCCTCCAGCTCCGCCAGGGCCGCTGGGTGCTGCGCGGTCCCGGGCGGGGGAAGAGGCTCTCGCCGGGAGGATCGCGGGCCACCCAGGCCTCCCAGCCAGGTGAATTTGTCGTTCCGAAGGTTTCAGGCTACGTTGGAGGTCCCTGGACAAAGATGGGCAGATCTTTCTTCTCGCGGGGTCTGGAGCGTCCCAGAGAAGTCAGCCCAGCTCCACCTTGCTTCCTTTGAAGAGCCGATCTGTCCTCCCCACAGGCAGGCTGGCCAGGACTGGCACGCGCCCAGGCCTTAATGACCATCATCAGTGGATGCGAAATTCCAACGCAGAATCGAACGCCTTCTTCACACACAGCGTTGAGAATGGAGCGTCCGATCGCCCCTCAAAATAACCGGAACGATTCCGGTTTCTTAAAAGCCTAATGTGTTCTCCAGGGCAAACCACTTAAACTCAAACTGAAACCCTAAATGCTTCAATAAACAAATTGTTCACAACAACCAATCCAAGCCAATGGAAACGTCTCCACTGGATTGTGAGGGAAGCCCTACTTTCTGCTGTAGATGCTAAGGAGACACGCTGGAAAGTACTGAGAAGTATTTCCCCGATGCATTTCTGTGTTATAAAGCCCTTGCACTATTAAGGATTCTCTTTTCAAGGGTTAAGTAGCGTGTATTTTTACAAAACAGGGACTTGCCATTTTCAATGACTTATTTTTCAGCATTTTTGTTGTGGATTTAAACACTTTCAGGGCACACCTTAGTGTGTAGATCCCTGATTTTTTTTTTTTATAGTTAAGAACACTTAGTGCACGCCATGAGTCTGTCCCCACTCCTCCTGCTTTCTGAACGGACCCTTCTAGGAGTCATGCCCTGTCAGGTTGGTGTCCCTTGCTCACCGCCGAGGTTAATTTGTGATGCACTGTTCTTTCTTACTGTTGTTTCTAGGCTTCACAGCGAATGAATTTACCATGTGGACATAGTAAAGTATTTCCATATGAAGACATTTTAAAAGTCTACTTTATTACTGGTGGAAATTCGGGATATTGTTGTGTGGCTGAGATCATTCTTTCTTAGTGTCCTCTACAGGTCCCCACATGGCTGCAGGAAGTGCAGGGTCAGTGCCCAAGCTCAGGTCTAGGAGAGATGAGCACTGGGCTCAATGCTGCTTGCAAGAGGTTCCCATCGCCACTAGGGTTTAACAAGAATTGCTACATTATAGCTAAACTGGTAGTAATTCCATCCGTTGAGCTTCTGATCTGCCTTGCCCCAAGTCCATGTGTGCTCACATCTTTGTTTATCGGTCAGCTGGATTTTCTTTTTTGTGTGAAATGTTCGTTCAAATTTCTTGCCCATTTTTACTGAACATAGTCAATATGTTGACCTATATATCAACACTGTATGGTTACATGTCATATACCACATATATAACATACAAGTGCATATTCCACTACGCCCTTCACCCTCTTCCAATCTTTTGAGGACAGCTGTCCTCGGCTCCTAGGTGCTCTGCCAGGTCTGTGTGTGGCACCTTCCTCCCTTAGCATCTCACACTCAGGGTCGCTAGTCCACCTGGAAATGACTTTGGACTTCAATACAGGGGTGAAATTCACCCGTGTGTCAGGCTACTTCATATCACATTAATTTTACCCTTACATCAACAAACATAACTGCTTTAAGAATGGAAATGTCCCTGAAGTTAATTAAATAGAAAAGACTTCCTTCGGTTGCATGCAATTCAAGGATTTGTACCCTTTCTGTTGCCGGAAAAAAATCACTATAAAAATATTAACATGGCTTAATTCACTTAAACATTTTTGTTCTGGAAAAATTTTATTTCATCATAAATAATTACTTTAATCACTGGCATAAGTATTCATAAATCTTGCTATTTTGTAAGAATTTTATTTCACAATAAACATTTGTTTAGCATAAGTATTCATGACTTTTAAATATATTCTTTTAAAACTAGAATAATTTTTACACGATGAAGACGAAAATCTTTTTAAAACCTGGTCTTTTTCTATTATTGTTTTTCCCTAGATTTTTCTCAAATAAAAACAAATTGAGAAAGTTTGTCTCCCCTGAAGTCCACTCACTCTGATTTCCAACAGCCCATGAGCATCTTCCCGGCAGTCTATCAGCTCAAACGCAGTATGCTCTAGTCAGACGTTCATTGTGCTCTCAGACTGGGTAAGGGGCACAGTCCTTGGCTTGACTGCTTGCTCCCAAGCCTGCTGTATCTATGCTGTCTATGCTAATATTCTAATTGAGAACTTCAAGATGTCTTCAATGTGTTTACTCCAGGGCTCTCCACCTCATCCTAACCACAGCTGAAGCTTACAACTCATCCATTTGCCTGTCTGTCCACCAGTAAGCCAGCACATGCTAACTGTTCCCACTGTCCTTCTGTCTATGTGAACGACACAGGGAGTGATAATACAACAGTTACAAGAGCTAAAATGGTGCATGCTCTTCCTGATTCCATAATGCGCTGATGTTACAAGGTTAGCCAGGAATCAGCGAAGATTGGAGTGTGTACATATGTACACGTGTTATCAGGCAGTACGACAATTCAAAGCTCATCTATTCTCGAGAAGTGGCTAAGTGTCCATGGTGTGCCACTGGGTAAGCAGAGATGGCTAGGATTTGTCCCAAGGGACAGTCATACTTAAGATGACTGAGACAGACAACCAGCTAGCTGTCTACTCAGGGTGCATTGAGACTAGGCATCAGGAGAGACATGCTCAAGCTACACTGGAGAGCTAGGCCTGGTAGAATACCAGTACCTTGGAAGCAGGAAGAATTCAAGTTTGAACCCAGCCTGGACTACACAGCAAGTCTTTCTTTTTTGAGACAAAAACAACAACAAACAAAACCAAGGTACAGTGGAGTAGAAGGGGCATCAGGGAAAGTTTCATGGTTATCCAGGGAGGTCAGGAAGGGCATGGACAAGAAAAATGATAGGGGCAGAATGACTCACAGGCTGAGAAAATGGAACAAGTGCGGTTTAGAAGGGAAAAATTCTTGTTTGAAATGTTAGTCGGATGGAGGTAAGTGGGGTCCAGGCTCCAGATGAAGGGCAGTGTGGATGGACAAAGGTGTAGAGGGAGGGTTGGGGTGGGAGACTATAGAAAACCTGGGTCTTGAATCTGGACTCTGGACAATGAGAAACCACATAGATTTGGGGTCAGAGCTGGCAAGATGGTTAAGCAGATAAAGGCACTTTTTGACAAACTGATGATGTGAGTTCAATTCCTGAACCTGATGATAGGATAAAAAACCAACTCCCCAAAGTTCTCCTCTGACTTCATGTTTGCTGTGGAATGCTGTGCTCGGCTCCTCCGTTAGCAGTTCTGGGAACAAATCTTCTGCTTTTGGGGTAATTTTCTTTGGGATCCAGTATGACACCAGAGTGAACCAAAGTTAGATCACTACATTCTCCATTTATTGGAGATGGCCCCAACACTGTAACACAGACATCAGTGGAAATGAACACTTTCAACTTAGGATCAGAACGCCCAGAAATAAGACAGTCAACTGCACTGCTTAGTGCATCAACTTGGCATAATCATCGTCATCTGGGAAGGAGCCTCAGATGAGGAAATGTCTCCATCACAATGGCTTGTAGGCAAATCTATTGGGTATTTTCTTGACTAATGATTGATATGGGAGGGCAGGGACACCCGTGGGTATGTGGTCCTGGGTTGCATAAGAAAGAAAACCAAGTCATAGGGAAAAACCCAGGAAGCATCATTTCTCTATGGCCTCTGTTTCAGTTCACGCTCCAAGGGTTTCTGCTCGAGTTCCTGCCTTGGCTTCTCCTCTTGATGGGCTATAACTCTGTAAGCCAAATAAACCCTTCCTACCTGTGTTCTTGTTTGTTTGTTTGTTTTGTTTTTTGTCATGGCGTTTATCATAGCAATCAATACAAAGCAACTAAGACATCAGGTTTTACATTGCTAAACATTTTATTCTAATATTATATTAATAATTCAAGTGCAATTTTCTTTGAAAAGTCAACCATGTTAAACAAAACTTGTTAAATATCTTTCATCAAACAAAGCATATTCTTTTCAATCCTCCACAACAGTCAGAGCCATGTAGTAAAAATAAGATGTTTTAAGAGCCTACTACACATTTTGTTATTATTGCTTAGAGAACAATCTGTATTAGCTGTTAAGGTCTCAAGCAGTGATTAATTAACTTTTGAAAGCTCTACTAGATACTGTGACATAAAGTCATGAATCCAAGTGTCAGTGTCTGGCAGCGACGTATCTACTAGATAGACCACTACTTTCCGGTCCCAGGGGTTAGTGTGTTCAATAACTGTCTGGACCAATGCCACCAAGGGTTTCTTCTCCACATGATTTCGAAACACCATCGAAGCCTCCTCCGACCACTGGCTGCACTTTACTCCTAGGAGAAAGACAGGGAGTAAGGGGGGCAGTGAGTGGTCACTCTTGCCTTTCTTTGAGCCACTGGTAGGGAGAACTATTTAGTCCGTTATGAAGTACTTTAAGTATTCCAGGTTAGACCTGCCTATGCCAGGAAAGAGCTGCTCAACATTCTTTGTCTTATAGCTTTTCTATCCTGAATGGAGTCACTTCTGTAAGCTTTTACTTGCAGAAACGAGTTTCCTTTGAGACATCCATGCAGTTTATAAAGGGAGATTGTGATGTCCTCTCCCATTTCCTACACCTACATTGCAAATTGTTAAAATTGAGATAGCCAGAGGGAAAAACATCAGGACCAACACTAACGGTTTCCCCATCACAGTGGGTTGAAGGTGAGTTAACAGAAAAGACTGCTGTATAATCTGTGTACACCATCAGTTTTTACAGCAAAGTCACAGAAAAGAGCACAATGTTTCATTTGAGCCCATGGAACAAAGGGATGCTCAGGTCTTACACAGGCTTCCTCTTGCCTACAGCCATTCCACTCCCCTTAAGAGGGACTCCTGAAAGGCAGTGAAATTCCAGAGGCACAGGCTCACCCAAGACTCATGGTGGTACCTGGTTATGGGACTACAGACACCCCCAGTCCTAAACACCCCACACTACACCACTGAGGACCTGTTCAGAAATGCCTTTTACTGAGTGAATCATGCTCACCTCCACCAAAACAAGTGATACTAAAGGCCAAGCCCACAATTTGAAGAGAGTGAACAACCATCAGAATCAGTCAGATATGGCAGGAATGCTGGAGTGACCAGACTAGGAATTTAAAATAAGTATGAGCGACAACTGAGCGTTTCATTGGAAGAGACCAGCTATGTATGTAGGAACAAGGGGATGGTGGGGGTACCATGCAGTGGGAAAATGTTTGCTTGGCATGTGTAGGGCTCAGGGTCTATCCTTGGCACCAAAAGGGAGAAAACTCATGACTTAGAACATGTAAATTTTAAGAAAAGAAGAAGAAAAATAAAAAATGCTGGGAACAACAACAGAAAGAAAAAAAAAGTCTTCACTAAGCTCATTGGTAGGGTAGAAAGAGCCAAGAAAAGTTTCTGATCTCAAGAATGTGCGAACAGAAGCTTCTCATACTGAAGCAAAGAGAAGGCTGGAGGGAAGACCCAGAACAGAACAGATAGGAAAGGGAAGTAAGTATAGTGGGAACAAGGAGAAGGGGGGCGGCAGACAGAGGCAGCGCGTGAGCAGTGATGACTGACCTCAGTCAGAGTGACTTCAAGCACACAGCACTGAAAACACATCTCTGCACATCACAGCAACTTGAGAACATCTAAAACAGGCGAAAGCTGTGCAAGAAGCCTGAGGGAAAGCACCTCAGCACAGAAGGACAGAGAGCAGACTTACACCTGACCCCAGAAGCCATGTGGACAAAGAAAATGAAGTGCTGTGAGTGAACATGCAACTCGCCAGCTGGAACATCACACCCTCTCAAGCAGCCCCCCAAAGTGCAGGAGCTGGCCAGAGAACTGTCCCCCCCCACACACACACACAAGGTGCTGGGCACAATCCAAAGAGGAAGAAAAGAAAATTAAGGGGAGAAGGAGAAACAGAACCCTGGACAAACAAAAATCGGTTGAGTCTGCTCTCAGTAGGCTGCCTTGAATATGAGGAAAGTCCTTCAGAGGGGAAGAAAGAAACTTGGGTCTAAGTAAAGAAAAAGCATCAGAGAGCGAGTGATAAAGGTAAAGTCATATTCTCTTGTTTGTTTTCGAGACTTCACTGTGTCTCACTCTGCAGCCCAAGCTGGCGTCCGACTCTGCTCTGCCTCAGCCTCCCTATGTGTCTGACTACTCTTCTCATTTGTAACTCATCTAGTGTTAGATAATATTACGTTCAAATTACTAGCAGCAATCATTTGATTATGCAAACTAGAACGCAAAAGTAAAGCCAATGACTAAAGTACAGTCATTCTATAAGGGGAAGTAACTATTTTGCTATACAATTACCTTGTTTTAAAAGTTTGTAAGTTATTGGCACTAACTGTGAAGGAGAATAACACTACTTACAATTAGCCTTAAAGGCTGGGGAGATGGTTGGTAAAGAAGCTACTGCACATGCACAAGAACCTGAGCCTGCACTCTCAGCACTGTGGGGGTGGGGGTGGGGGGAGTAGGTGTGCGGGAGCACTCTCCTAACTCCAGCACTGGGGAGGGAGGCACAGGGATGGATCCCTGGAGCTTGCTGGCTAGCCAGCCCAGCAGAAGCACTCAGTTCCAGCTTCAGTGAGAGTTCACCATGAAGAAATAAGGTGGACAGTGATTGAGGAAGACACTTGACATTATCCTCTGGTCACCATACAATCCACAGACATGTGCACATGTATTTGCATGTGTGTACATGCACACACACACATACACACATGCTCACAACACAGAGTGGACTTGCAGCTGGCATGTGGCATATACCTGTAATCCTAACACCTGGGAGACGGAGGCAAGAGAGTCAAAGAGGTCAAGGTCATCCTTTGCTACACAGTGAGTTCAAGGGACAGCCTGGGCTACACCTACACACACACACACACACACACACACACACACACACACACACACACACACACAGACACTCTCCACACTTGAATTAGCTGTAAATATATGTGGCAAGCCCTAAGGTAACCCTAACAGGGTTTCCCCCTTCTTGTGCATGCATGTTTGCATGTGTGGAGGTTCATGTGTGTACAGGTGCACAAACATGCACGTAGAGGCTGAAGATGACATAAGTTGTCCCTGCCATTCTCGGTCTCATTTACTGAGGCAGAGTCTCTCACTGAACCTAGAGCTCTCCAATTCGATTAGTCCAGCTACCCAGGAATTCCCTGCCTGTCCCTAAGTCTTGGGACCACAGGTGGGCCACCATGCCTACCTGGCTTTTCCATGAGTTCTAGGAACTGAACTCCAGTCCTCAGGCTTACATGGCAAATGCTTTATCCATTGAGCCATCTTCCCAGACTAGAAACAGTTTTAAGTAAAGGAAATATGATTTGTATGTTAAGGCAAGAACAAGGGCACCTACAAAACGCTTAACTAAAACAGAATCCAGCTAGGCATGGTGGTATACACTTGCAAACCCAGCACTGGGGATTTAAAGACAGGAATATCAGCAGTTCAAGGCCAGCCTGGGCTACACAATGACTTTGAGGCCTGCATGGGTTATGGGACACCTTGCCTCAAAACACACAAGACACACAAACAGACGGAAGAGAGTGGAAGATGAAACTATGAATGATGAACAAAGATAACACATAGAAACTGTAGAGGCTATTAACCTAACTGTTGACAATGGCTGTACGTGTGCACGTGGAGGTCGGCGGACACAATGCTGGTCTGGCGCGTGTTTTTTTGAGACAAGGTTTCTCACTAGCTGGAGAGTTGATGAGTATGCTGGGTTAACTGCCAGAAAACCTCAGGATCTGACGGTCTCAGCCTTAGTGGAGAGGTTGCAAGCATGAAACCAGCATGTTCAGAAGTCTGTTTGTTTGTTTGTTTTAACATGTGCTGGCAGGGCAAACACTTTACCAACTAAATTACCCTCCAGCCCTTAATAATCACTTTAAACATCATCAGTCTAAACATACAAATTAAAGGACAGATTATCAGAGTGGATAAAAAAAGCAAGGCCCAGTTATACACATGTAACAAAAATTTACTCAAAAAGATCCACATAAAACAGGAACTGGGATGGAGAAAGTTAAGCCATCATGACAACAATCATCCAGGGACACTAATTTGAGAGAACAGACTTCAGTTTGAGGACAATTATCACAGATAGGGATGCATGATGCGACAGCAAAAAGCTCCTTTTCTAAGAATCAATGGTCCTTAACGTGGACACACCCACCATCATGCTGAGGCACTCCAGGCTAACTGGCTAGCGCAGCAGGAACAAACAGGTGTCTTATTTGCCGAGATGTAACAACCCGTCACATAGACAGCCTAGCCTGGGGAGCTGGCTCAGCGGGCACATTGCTGCCTATGCAGGTACAAGTATTTGAGTTCAATCACCAGCGCATGGTGACACAAGGTGATTCTAGTGCTAAGAGGCAGAAACAGGAGGATCATTCTAAGCCCACTAGCCAGTCAGTGAGCTTCACATCAGTGAAAAGACCAGATACCAAGTCCAGAGCAAAGCAGGAGGCGGCCTGACATTGAGCTCTGTTCTCCACATGAGCAGGAACAGGTATGGGAACCAGTACCCGCTCTACCTGTAGACACACCATACACACACGTACCACATATGCCACACACATGCACCCACACACGTTACATACATGACACACTCTCCCCACATACACGTACATTTCCCTCCCTGCCATGCACACCACATGCGCACCCCCCCCCAACCCACAGAGTGGGAATATAGCTTCAGCAGGATGTTCTGAACTCAAAACTATAACTGGATGTGACATCTACAGGCCCCGTCACTCACTAGCAGCAGATTAAAATTCTTCTCAAGCTTTCATGGAATCATATTCTGGGGCATAAAACACACCTGAATAAATTCAAAGCAACAGAAATCACAGTGTCTGCTCAAACCACAATGGAGTTACACTGGACACTAACAGAAAGCTAGCAGAAATCCCACACCATCAAGAAGGGGCAACTGACACACACAGGCCCAGAGACCCTGGAGGGGTTTTACAGTATTTTGAGCTAACGAGAATGAAAACACAGCACAGCAGAAAGTGTGGTGTGTACCAAGAACAGTGCTTAGGGAGAAATTTACAGCATCATGGGTGAGACCATGAAAAGCTCTTGTGGTGGGGTGCTGCTGCTGAAGGACCTGCCGGACAGCTAGGCACTCATCCCTCAGAGAATCCTCTTGACAGTGAGATGACACACTTGACAAAATGTGCTATTAGCTAAAACTGGCGTTCAAAGCAGAACTGAAGAAAAAGTAAACATTAAATCTGAAGAAACCACCTAAAAACCCAGACCATGCTATATACAACGCACCTCTTTTGCTTTATGTTCAACTATATAAGCTGCTTTGAATCCTAGCAGAAAGGCACAGAGAGAATGGCCAGTATTTCAAAATTAGATACTGCCCACTTCCAACTAGGGGTTGGACAACCAGCAAGGAATTCACACATGCCCTTGTCTGCACCACTTTCCCTGACTGTTCCATGTTGTTTGGGGTATGCAAGGCCAAGGCCTCAGGCATCAGCAAAGGGGTCAAGTGGCACAGGGCAGCTGCAAGGCCATATATCCCAGCATGGCAAGACACAAAGAGTCCAGGGAAGCGTAGGTGTCCTGCTGGCTTCCAAGCCCTCTGCTCAAACTGAGGTGGCCCAGCAGCTGCAAACAGGGGAGTCACAGCTGAACTGCCTCTCAAAACAGCAAAGGGAGACCTCATTAGATTAAACTACAAAGAAGTGTCACTGTGGAGCTACTACCTCAGCATGTCAAATGTCAATATATTTTGAAGCTACACATTTATAAGCTGTGTTGGGAGGCAAACAGGAAACTCACTTGCCCTTATGTTTTGTGACTATGTAATGGCCCACCATGTACATGCATAATTTAAGCAGTAAATAATTTTGGAATGAAAAATCATTAAAGTTCTGCTTGTTGGTTATTTAGGTGAAAGTTTCATTGCTTTCTGCTTGTTTTTTTTATTACCATTTAACAACAGGGAAATACTGAATGAATGGAATACTTTTCACCCATCAAAAATAAATAGCATTGGCTAGAGGTGTAGCTCAGCTGTAAACCCGTGCTTAGCATTTATACGAATGGGATGCTTGGTTCACCCTACAGCTCTGAGGAAAAGGTGACAACTAGCCCATCTAGGACATTTATGTCCCCCAAACTAGGAAACTGTGAAGGAGGAAAACCAAGTTGCAATACTGTGTCTATCCCAGGATCACAGCTTTAGAAACATGACATGCCGCCAGAGTCAGAAAGCAGAGGGGAAAATATACGATCATGAAAATGAACATCATGGACAGGGTGTGGTTAGCATTAAGAAGCTGAAACAACGTGAAGTAGGCTAACTGGTGATCCTGCACTTGTTAAGAATATAGCACAAAGGAGAGCTTAAATCCCACTGTAGCTGACACACACTGCAGAAATTACCTGCAAGTTGAGCGGTGACTGCCTGAAATGGCAGCTTTCGGAACACATCCACTAGGGGCTGCACTTTCCTTATGTTGACCAGCTCATGCTTGCCGTAGTCCAGCTCATACACAGACACCAGCCCATTGGTCAGGATTCCTTTCAAAAGCACCCTGTACCACCTAGAAGCACATTGGATTTAAAAGAGAAAACAACCAAAGTCAACACTCATTCCGAAGGAAAGCAAGCATTATATGATACACACAAAAATAAGTCATGGGTGTCTGCAAGCAACTGTGGCTGCTTTCTCAGAGGTTGCCACCGCCTGTTATGCCGTGTCACTGGCTCCTCTGATGCGGTTGCTCATTTGGGAGCTTTACAGGCCTCCCGGGGCCAGCGAAAGGCAGTTACAGCTGCACTGCCAACCCTCTGTAGGCTGAAACAGAGGTCACGGGGGTGGTCAGGGCCAGGCAATGGGTCCCTCACCCTAAGGAGGCACATGGTGGCCACATTTGGTCCATGGTCCATGTCTGCAAGATGGAAAGAGAGACGCAGGGGAAGCCAGTGTTGCTTGAGGCAGGAACAGAGTAAAGCTGAGAAGACATGATAGCATGAAGGGCAAATGATCCAGTAAGACTGAGTAAGAGATGACACAGGGCTTAGAAGACTTGCTGGCAGTTTGGAGAGAGTTGTCCTCCCTTGGAGCCCCTCCCTTTCTCAGTTCTCTCTTCTCAACAAATCTATGTTTTCTCTGTTTAAAACTGCAGAAAAAAATCTGTGCTAGAGGGATGCCTCAGAGGTTAAGAGCACCAGCAGCTCTCCCAGAAGACCCAGGTTCAATTTCTAGCACCCAAATGGCAGCTCCAGGGAACAGACACACAAGCAGGTAAAACACACACACACTTACATTTTTAAACATTAAAAAAAATCTAAAGAAAACCAAAAATTGATGATTTGAGTTATTCCATGTGAAAAGTGGTAAAAACCAAACCCCACAAAATCCAGCCTGCCCCTAAAATAACCTGAAAAAAGTAGAAAGGCATGGGGAGGCGCTCTAGTCTGGCTCAAAAGCACCTGATATTCACATGTCAGCATTGTAAAAATGATAAAACAGACTTCAAGGTGAACCTAATTATGGTCTCAACCATAGAAGAGGGCAGTTCCTTAGAACTCAAAGCAAAGCATCTATAGATGTCTTAGCAACTGAATGGTCTGTTGGACTGGCCCTCTGGTGGCAGGACCAAGCATTTTCTGCAACAAGTTAGAAGCCCCAGGGCCAACCCAGGGTAAAACAACAATGAGGGCAGTTTTAATCCCTGTATGTGATGGAGGGCATCTAAGGGAATACATAAACATTAGGGCAGACTTAAGATGCAGGAAGCAAGAATGCATAGACCTTACAGACAACTGGAACGTAGAAAGAATTTACAGCAAGCACACCTGAGTGAGAATCATCCTGGCCCATAGTCCTGCGGTGTCACTCTGGCCTGAGACTCAGTTATATGTCACGTATAACATTTTATTTTTTGGTTAAAAGTGTCTTGTTCGATACTTGGCATTACAACAGGGATTTAGCAAGTGCCAGCCGCCATCTGAAGATAGACTAAGGGGAAACTGCAGACCAGACTGGAGGGACTTTTCCTGGGTTAACATTCTAGGCTGTTCATTTGTGTAAGAGACAAAAGGGGTGTGATAAATACATTTGTTCTCTGCTCACAGCACTATCTTTAAGCTGCAGGGGAATCCACTGAGTACGGAGCAGTAAGAACAGCACAGAAAGTGGGTTGTTCTTACTGCTGACCTGAACTACTGAGCCAGGCGCTCACACAGAGCCTCACACTGAACTAGACATCGGATCCAGCGCAAACATGACCCAGAGTGTTAAAACCACACGTACTGGGCCTGTCCATGAGGCTTAGATGCAGGGACTGGATGAGAAAGGAGAATTGGAGCTTTTCATGGGTTTCCAGGTGTTTCTCAGTAAGAGATTTGGAGACCATGATAATTTCTAAATGTGTCAAATTCCTGTGTATTAGCTTGGCATAGCTGGGAATAAAGTTCAGCAGTCGTGAGTCTTAAGACAGTGTACTTCACACTGCTTAACTCCTGAACCTTAAAAATTCATTAATATATCATTATCTATACAATATCTATTATCCATCAACAATTGGCTGGTTAGAGCCCACAGTCCTAGAGTAAAGCTGCTCCAACAGGCATGCTAAAGGGCAGCAGTGGGGGGTGTGTGTGTGTGAAGGGCAAATCCTTTCCTCCAGATAGGCTTTCCCAACACCAACCATCATTCAACTGCCCTCCAATGACAGCTGCCCTGGAAAGACTTATTTTAATTTTTTCATATTAAGTACAGTTTATTCACTTTGTATTTCAGCTGTAGCCCCCTCCCCTGTCCCAGCCCAATTCCACCCTCCCTCTTCTCCTATGCCCCTCCCCCAGCCCAATGATAGGAGAGGTCTTCCTCCCCTTCCATCTGACCCTAGTCTATCAGGTCTCATCAGGACTGGCTTCCTTGTCTTCCTCTATGGACTGGTAAGGCTGTACCCCCTCTCAGGTGAAGGTGATCAAAAGAGCCAGCCACTGAATTCATGTCAGAGATGGTCCTTGTTCTTATTACTGGGGAACCCTCTTGGGCACTGAGCTGCCATGGGCTACATCTGTGCAGGGGTTCTAGGTTATCTCCATGCATGGTCCTTGTTTGGAGTATCGGTCTCAGAAAAGACCCCTGGGCCCAGATTTTTGTTTCTGTTGCTCTCCTTGTGGAGCTCCTGTCCCCTACAGGTCTTTCTATCTCCCCCTTCTTTCATAAGATTCCCTGTACTCTACCCAAAGTTAAAAGACTTCTTTTTAAGACAGATTTCTATAAACTGAGTCACACTCACTTATGCTGGAGTTGTAAATAGCAAAATGACATGATAAAAATGACTTTTACAGATGAAAAGCTTATGACACAGGCTCATGCTTTTTAAAAAGAGGACTATTATTTTTCACATTTTCAAATTGTTTTTCCTCCCATAAAGATGACATTTCCTACATGCCTATGTTGACTATCTTAGAAAGAAAATCTTACTTTGTGTAAAATAATTAGCAGTTTGACCTTTTAAACTGTGTCTGGAGTCGGGGGGAGAATGCTTGTGTTCATCGTTAAGAGCGGAGAGGGGAGCACACGCTGGGCAGACTCCGTGCACCTGATGGTTGGGGAGGGGGGAGGTGAGGACCCACACAGGCCTGCATGAGGTGCAGTGACACAACAATGCTTGTCATCCCCTAAAAAGCTGCTGCACCTGCCAAGAAGCCACTGTCAGCGTCTGTGAGAATCTGTGCATCTCTCAACTAATAACTTTCCAAAGACTCTTACTGAACAACCGGAGGTGAAACAGTGGTTGATTATTTGTAATAATGGCTATAATTATTTATAATACTTAAAGATCTGGGGAACCTACCTCACTAAAGAAAAGGCTAATTACGCTTTCCGAACCAGACAGATAATCACTCAGCCACAGCTGTTTCTGAGAAGTTTTTAGCACAGATAAGAGTTTTGAAAAGCAAGTACAACTTTATAACAGCATAGCAATGATACAAATACAGAGAACACTGGAAAGATTACAGGGGAGGCTTAGCGCATGCCAGGGAAGCTGCTTTTAGTTTCTTCTATTTTTCCTCCAAGTTTCCCACAACTAACATTTAATTTAAAAATTAAGCCATTAAATAAAAGGACGAATTATTTTCTGAATAAAAGCTTTTTTCCTAATAGAAAAATAGGGCAAACACTTAAAACTTCATTTTGTGTATAAAACTAACTTTTAACACGTTACTACTTTAAACATCACGAATTTTGCACAATTTATCAAGTCCATTTTTCACTCAAAATTCTCATTTGTTTGTGCCATGTCTCACTGGAGAGACTCAGGACCCTCATGACCATTCTATACTTTGTTAGAAGAACAAGGCTCTGCCCAGGACCTACTTATTCTCCACTTTGGCAGCATACACTTGGTCTCTCTCCACCGCTATGTGGCGTTCCTCAGACACACTGTAGTACAGGATCATCTCCTCCATCAGCACCTCCAGCTTATGTATTTCCTGCCAAGGCTGGATGACAAAGTGGCCTGGGTGACAGGCCACGGGTACATACACATCCATGTGTTCCCCTGACTTTGACAAGTGGACTGGAGGGGGCAGTTCCTCCAAGGAGAAGGAGCTGGTGTGGTCCAGCACAGACTTTCTGATGGCCTCTGGGTGGCTCTTTCTGAGGCCCTCCCCAGGGCTGCCAGGAGCAGGTGAGCTGCCGTTCCTGCTGCCAGGTGAGCTGACTGCAGTGGGCACGGCACTCAGAAACACATCCTTCTGATGCTTCCACAGGTCCGCATTTGTGATCTGCCGGTTAATGCTGCGGTGAGGATCGGGGAAGTTCTTAGGAGTAAATAAGTACACGTATGCAACTCCTTTGCTTTCATCCACTTTTGTAACCTTTGAAAAAAATGCAAAAAGCTAATTTAGAAAATCCATGTTAACACTAAATTCTGATAAGCAGAATTTATGATACTAAAATATCAGAGCAGAGTAATGCAAAACTTTATTTATGGCAAGATGAATTATCTTTCACAGCCTAACAGTCACTGTACCAAAACATCTATAAAACAGCTGCAAATCTTACAGAAATAAAAACTGAAAAAATACCCTGTACTGTGTGGCCACTCAGGATGCCAAGATGGCAGTTACCTGGGATGGTTGGTCCTAATTCTTGTTTGGTCCTAGTGTGCATCTCCTTCCACGGTTACACAGAGAAGCCGGGGTACAAGAAGAGAACAACTCAACCAAATAAGAGCTTCTGACTTCCCACCCTATACATATGGCAATACCATGCAGTGGTCATTATAACTGCACCAATGCATATCTGAAGGGATGGGCAACTTAGTGATTCTCATCAGCTCTTCCAGTTTGTCTTAACAACAACAACAACAACAAAAATGAGACTCTTCAGGCTGCATCTATCTGTCATCTATCAAAGAGGACACAAAACAGAAGAGAGGGACACGGTCTAAGAGAAGGATAAAAACCAGTAAGATGGCCCATCTAGGACAGTTTACTTTGAAAACTGTGCTCCCTTCAGTGAGGTGCACCACTTAAATCCATCCTTTATGTCTACTGAAGTACTGACTATGATTCACCTTGATATTTATGATACAGAGTACCATTAAAAATAACCACTAAATATGATCAATACTTGTTTGAATGATCAAATGGGATGGACATTGAGTGGAGGAGAAAACAAGCAACAGGACAGGAGAATGCAAAGGAGGACCTCTGGGGGGGGGTCAATGTAGCGATGTATCAGAGCAGATATTAAGACTCGCGATCAAGACTTTGGCAGAGGGCGAGAAGTAATGATAGATCTGGGGGAGGTTGTTGAAACTTGGGGAGAACAAGAGCTCCACAAAGACCAAACTGAGCAGGGCACAGGGGTCTTGTATGAGACGGTTTCTACAATCAAGGACCATGTGTGGATATGGCCTGGA
>CM053763.1:89770468-89814493 GCA_028658305.1 Pachyuromys duprasi
GGGGAGTGACAGACCCCCCCCCCCCAGGGGAGGGCATTGCAGCCAGCCCTAAGGAGACAGGATGAGCTGGGTTTGGATGGAAGGGGAGGAGGTCCTCCCCTGTTGGTGGACTTGGAGGGGGCGGGGAGGAGGGAGATGAGGGAGGGAGTGGGAGGGAGGGAGTGGGAGGGTGGGAGGGTATGAGGGAGGAGGCTATGCCTGGGATGCAAAGTACCTAACCTGTGATTGAGATAAAAATAAATAAATTAATTAAAAAAATAACCACTAAAAAATACTTTTAAAGCCAATATTGATGAAATGTGTCTGTAAGAGAGCCTAAGGCAGAGAGATTACTTCAAGCTCTAGGCCAGCCAGGGCTATAAAGCCAGGCATTGTATCTCAAGAGGAAAAATATGTAGTGTTTTTATTGTGTACCCAACACTTTGGCTTTAGGAGTAAGTAAGAAAACAACATGTGCTATCATGTGATAATGAAGACCACAAAACAACAATCAAACAAGCAAATGCATGAGCACCAGTGCGGAACATGCAATGTGCACAGCAGCAGCCTGGACAGCACACGCATGCATGGGCAGTAATGTCAGGGCTGGTCTCCACAGGCACACAGGGACAGGGAATCAGGGCTAGAGGAAGGGACTTGGATCTTGGGAAGACACTACTCAAGGGATTTCAGCTTCATGTTTAAATTAGTAACACTATCTGCATGGTTTTAAGAGGTAAGAGGGGTATCTAATGTTCTTCACCCTAGAAATATGAGCAATAAGCTAAGAAGCTTCAGAAAAAAATGGGCAAACCCCAGGGTTAGCAGTAGGTGATTTATTTATAATGTACTCTACCTTAGGAAAAAATGTATTGTCTTAAAAATACTTATGCAGATACATGATCACAATATTGGAATCAATCAGCAAGACTGAAGAGAACTAAGTATCTCTGCTACTTTATTAATAACAGAGAAATGGGGGGTTGTAAGTAATACAGGAGCTGGAGAATAACTCTTTAAATAGAAACGATCAATGAAATATGTTATGGCTACATGTATAATTCATCTCTTGGAAGTGAAAATTTGTCCATTTACAACAAATGAGTAAGGTAAAATTCACCCATGCAAACCCTGAGCTGCAGTTCTTTTCAGATGTCCCAGTACCAGTAAGATAACTAACCTTAATGCTACAGTCCGAGCAATTCAAAACAGAATCTCTTAACCAAAGAACAGCATCTGGTGTCCACATGCCAATGGACTGTGGAAGATCAGCCAAACAGCACTTTATAGCCTGGAAAAAAAATCACACACACACACAATACAATATGGTGTAGAACAAATACACTGTCTTAAAATAGTGTATAACATCTGTGTCCCTAAAGCCGGGTGCCGTGGCAGATAACAGCAGTCAGAGCCCCCGGTCTGAGTGCCTGCTCTCTGCTGTCTATTTATGTCACTACCTTTCTAATCCTCCCAGGGGCCAGGGGGTTTATACCAGACACTTGTGTCACCCCATAATCCTCTGGTTCAACATATGCTGTGCACCACTTTAGAGATGATCACAGCTCCAGAGAGCAGCCTGTGGCAGGTCACAGAGCTGAACAGATGGGACACCTGGAACAACCTGTCTTTGCTGCAAGTCTTGAAGGAAGCTTGTCTACTTCATTCAGCATCTCCCGAGAAACCCGAGGATGCCAGGCACTTGTGCTCACCTCCTGAAGGAGGCAGAGAGGAGAACTGGAGAAGACAAAAACCCTTAAATCCACAGGTACCCAATGCCTCAACCCTGCCCCCACCCCAATGCTCTTGTACTCTGAGGTGCTGCAGAATGTCACAGGAAGGACAGTGGCTTGAGGGATTTCTTCAGCCACTTCTGAGCCTTGAGCTGAGGAAGGGAGTCTTGTGATGGCCACTCCAGATTCTTTCTGTGCTCTCTTAAGTTCCCATCATGCCTACCCTTCTCCTAGGCTCTGGAAAACGTGCATGTGATGACCAGGCTATTCAGAGTAGAGAGAACACTATGCAGGGCAAGAGGGCAGGCAGCCCAATGGGCTGGCATACAGTAAGTACAGGCTCTGCTGGCAGGAAAGGCCACAGACTGATCAGCAGCTCTGCCACCAAAAGAGAGCTCTTAATATAATCAGATTTTCTAAATGATTAAAAGAAATGCTAAAAATAAGTTCTTTAGTGAGAGAAAAAATATTTTTTAAATCTTGGCAATCTATTCATTTGTTTAAATGTCTTAAAGCCAGGAGCTGAAACATACAAGCTTTATGGGTTTGCTTCTGTGACTTAGACCTTTTGGGGATGCTAACTAGAGGCTGGAAAGCTGGCCTTTAAGGGACCTACAATAAGTAGTCACCACACTTAACAAATAAGGAATTTAGAAAAAAAATGTGTTTAATGTCTGTTACATACAACACTGAAGCATAAAGGGACTATCATTTAACTTTCAGAGAGGCAGTAGTAGGCCTGAAGCTTCTCTCTCCAGCCAGGGAACCTTGTCAGTATGACACAGGCCCTAGGTGGACATGGCCATGAGGAGGCATGGAGGCCAGAGCTGTGTCATGTAACTGTAGCACTTACAGGACCATGGACTTCCAGTATTATGGCTGCATATCAACAGGGTAAAAGACATCATGAAAACAAGCTTGCATAGGAGCTCAATTCTTTTCTATGTCAGAAAAGAGCAACGGAAATTTGATGTAAATGCTAAAAGTCACGTTAGTCATAGAAAAACATGCTTTATGCCCTGGTCCTAATCATGAGACGTGTCTTCTGGAAAGCAGTCAAGGGGCAGTATGCAATCCACTGTTTGTTGTTTTCTGAGACCAGGTTTCATGGACTAACCTTGGCTTGATGAGTTCAAGCTAACCTTAAACATCACTACATAGCCAAGGATGACCATGAACTCTTGGTCCTTTTGCCTCTACCTCCCTAGTGCTGGGATTAGATAAGTGTGCCACCATGCCTGGTGCAAATGAATATTTAATAGAACATAATAATTAACCATATACTTATGAAATATATCCTGTAAAACAAATCTTCTATTTCCTTTCAAGGTAGTAAGTGCGTCTTAACAATACCAACAGGTTTATAGTGATTCACAGCTATCACCTGAATGCTCCCTAGGGACAGGCTATGGTCAATGTTATCACTCCCATTACTTATATGGGAGAAAGTCTTACAGGAAAATGAGTACATATAAGCACATTTCCAAAAGAATTGTGAGCCAAATAAACCACAATCCCTGGAAATAAGCACTTGCATAAAACATCCTGCAGGTGTGTGGAAGCTGGCTGGTTAGTGCCAGCGCTGTGATTAGTGCAGCGGAGCCTCTACTTGGGTAACAGCCTAACTGTTACCTAAATGACTCATGTGCTGGAAAACAAGTGTTTGCTAAACCATTTTCTGGAGCTGGGTGCGGTGGTGCACACCTGTGATCCCAGCACTCAGGGAGGCACAGGCAGGAGAATCTCTGTGAGTTTGAGGACAGCATGATCTATAAAGTGAGGCCAGGACAGCCAAGGCTACACAGGGAAACAATGTCTCGAAAAAAAAATTAAAAAAAAAAGTTTTCTGTAAATGTGACTGACTTCTTGTGTAAGTCAGCCAAATTTACTTCTAAAAACAAGGAAACAGCTATACTTGGACACTCTCCAATCTTCTTACAAACTGAGACGCTGCTCCTGATCAGGACTGGCACTGACAATCAACAGGCAGGAAGCTCTTCCGAGGCCCCAGGACTAGGCAGGTCATACCTGAGGGGGTATGGCAAGCATTTCCTGCAGGAACCGAGGTGGGATTTCTCTGAGCTCTGATACTTTCACAGATGTCGAATTGCCAGAGTCCAGGAACTGAACATCGAGTGCCCGGCTGCTGTGAACATTCGTGATCTGCAATGAGAGGAGCAATGGCTGCCCCACCGTCAGTGGAGGACAAACACTGACCACCACATCCCACACAGTGCTGGAGGCTCAGGAAAACACCCCAACTACCCATTTCTTCTGTTTAAAGGCACTATTCAACTATTAGACTACAACACGGAGTTTTCTTCTGGGTCACCCAACAGTGAGAAAACAAGTTACTATGCAGCAAGCCCTGTAAGGACAGCAGTGTCTACTATTTCTCTAACACTCAAAATCCTGCTAATTAGACAATGCTGTTCTTAAAATACTAAATTGTGAAGGAAAATTCTTATATCCTAATAAAAACATTAATAATTCAAGATGAAAATTTATTTGTAGAGGGAAATGTTTTGAAATCATAACATATTTCACAGTTTTACTATAAAACCCAATTATTTCTGCCAACTGAAAAAAAACTGAAGCTCAAAGATTCAGAGAGAATAAAATAAAGTCCAAATGAATGTTTAGCAATGGAAAAACTATACAAAGCCCAGTATAGCTGTCAAGAGCAAAGATATCACTTAAACAATTTTATAGTAATAAAATAATACTTATATGTAGCTTAAGTATTTGTAATTCATCAAGAAGCACTTTTGTCCAAAATATACAGCAGAAATTTAAATATGAAGACACTCAAATTGGGGAGAATTTACAAAATGACATTATTCTTTAGTGTCATAAAAATGAAGCCAACTAGCATCATTTTGGAGGATTTAGAGAAGACAGGACAGGTACCCAATGGGACATCCAGACTGGATCCCAGAGCAGAAAAGAACATGATGGGGGTAATCTGAGAAACAACAGAACAGAAAATCCTGCACATTGGCTACTTGTACTAATACTGATTTCCTGGCTTTGTAATTAAAGACTGCTTACACAAATGTTAACAGGGTAAGTGGGTCTCTTTTGGAGAGTCTTGAGTTATGTTTCAAATTAAAAGCAGATCTGTACATTTAAATATTTTCAACTAATCAACACAGCTTTAGGAGCTGAAAAATACCACGCTGAGCATGTGACACACTCTGAGAACACAGTCACATCAAAGGCAGTAACCACTCCAGAACTGCTGCTTTCATTTGGATAGGGATGGCTGAGTCTGACTAAAAGTAAGTATAGTTAATCTGCTGAAGCATTTCAGAAAGCAATCAAATAATGTTTCTTATCTGCTAGGGTTGGTTCCCTTATGGTTCTTAGGGGTACTGCACACAGAAGGCTCACAGCGGCAACACAGACCTACGGACACCCATTGGGAGAGTGAGCGATGGTGCTGGGCTGCAGTCAGCTGTTACACAGCAGAGAGCCGGGTCACTGCAGCAACAGAGCTGAGTCTCACAACGCCTGAAAAGCATGCTTCAGAAGACATTGACACCAATTTACATAAAACTTTAAAGCTTTTCACTGAATCATTCACGTGTGTGTATGTGTACATATGCACAACAGTGCACAAACACATGTTCTCTGCCTTTTA
Source organism: Pachyuromys duprasi (assembly GCA_028658305.1). Classification (NCBI taxonomy): domain Eukaryota; kingdom Metazoa; phylum Chordata; class Mammalia; order Rodentia; family Muridae; genus Pachyuromys; species Pachyuromys duprasi. The sequence goes on from CM053763.1 coordinate 89,775,824, forward strand.
ACATTTAACCTGACTGTTCAGTACTCTTCAGTATCCTGCATTATTATGACAAATGAATCTTCATCAAGTTAGCCTCTATGGTGGTGTCCTATTTATGCAAACTCACCTAGGAAAAGAAATTTTACATACATACATACATGCATGCATACATATACATACATATATACAAAAATGCATACATGTAGAAGCCAGAGGTCAATGGGAATATTCTTCAGTCACTCTCTATCTCATTTTCCCCTACCTGATTTTTTAAATAGACTCTTTCAATGAACCCAAAGCTCACTAATTCAAAATCATCAACTGAGCCGGGCTCTCAGGGTTTCTCTGCCTCCCCAGAGCTGTGACTGCAGCACCTGCTGCCATGCCTGGTTCTTTCTGTGGGTGCCAGGGACTCAGACGCAGGTCCTCTGCTTATGCACAAGCACTTTACTCCCTAGTCTTATTTTTTAACTATAGTTCTAGTATATATATATATATATTCTATTATATATGATACATACAAAGTTATGTGTACAGTCATAGATATACTAAAGAAATTTAGCTGCTGATTTCCTTAGAAGCAGAGGCAGGAAGAGCTCAAACCATCTTGAGACCATCTTGGGTGTCAGAAGCTGGCAACAAGTCCAAGCACGCTTACTATACTTTTGAGAAATCCATTTGTATATGTGAAGTAGTTAACAATAATCTTTACAAGTCAAGGGGCAGATTTTACCTCTACTCGTAACCATTTTCCTTTGCAGTGGAAGAGGCAGATCTTCCCACAGAAGGGTAATGAGATGAAGTACTCAGAGGTCATGTGCTGTGAAAAAAAAAGCAAAAAACAGTTCTTACTCTCAGCAAACATAGACAGTGTGGAGGCGTGGACCGTTCACCCACACAGTCAGCCTTCCCTTCCTCCCCTGGAACAGCTGCAGCACACACTTACCACAGTGCTTCTGCTGTCATGCTCACTAGTACCAGTTTCTTCACTCAGTGGGCACACATGGCTCACAGACTGGCACCACTAGCATGTCTATAGTGTCAGCAGGGTCAGTGGGTTCAGTGGGCTCTGGCTCTACCAGTTCCACAAAAAAAAAGAGCTGCTGGATCTGACCAGACCAGAGAGTAGATGGATGAAGCCAGAAGGCTGGGCCAGCAATGAAGGCCTCTTCTCTGCACATTTTAACATTTCATTTCACTTTATTGTTTCTTTTTAATTCCAAACTAAGAAGTGTTATCAACACAGACATAAGTGTCAGTAATATGCTCTAATGAACGGGAGGGTTCTTCTTTGCCTTCTTCTGCCCCAGCTCGCACTGAGGGCCTGTCTGGGACTTGATGTTCTCTATGGACAAGAACTCTCCTTGAGTCGCACAGCACTAGGAAATGTCAAGCACTCTTTAGCATCCTGGATTATTAGGACAAGCAAATCCTCACCAAGTTAGCTTCTCTGGGGACTCCTATTTAACTATATTCACCCAGCAAAAGAAACTTTACATACATTACACACACACACACACACCTGCAACAAAAAGGAATAAAGCTACATATTTGAGGTCTCCACTCTAGACAATACGAGTAAGAATTAAAGTGATTCAACACATATTTTAGACTACAGATACTGCATATGAAAGGAAGGAATGTAGAAGTAAGGAATGTAGAAGACTAACAAGGCAATTGTCTCTATCACGGGACAGGGGAATAGCCAAGCAGCCAAAATACTATAAGGCTGAACAGAGTAGCTTGAGGTGCTAGATATCCTTTGTGGGTAAAAGGGAAGGGGAAGGTTTCCTTCAGGGGTGAGAAGTCAGGGCTGAAGCAGCAAGAATTTGGTTACCTAGAAACCGTAACATATCCTGGATTATAATTATGTCATACCAGAGGTAAGGAAATCATATTAGTGACTTAAAACCTCTCCATGTCCTGATTGATGGTGAAAGGAAGGACAGAAGGAAGGAAAGCAGGAGGGAAGAAGCTCACACAACTGAACTGTGGACCACATTTATGGGCTGTCTTTCCTCAGAAGAGAGCTAGAGGGTGATGACTGACAGGTTGGCTCCCATGGACATGTACTTAGGATGCATCAGTCGCCTGCTGTAAGTAACCAATGATTCCAATGCTGAACATTTCCTACATGCCTAGCACTGTCCCAGGAAGTACCTGAGACTATCTTTGTGATATTTCATTGAGACAAATTCCTGCTTCTTCATTTTATAAGGCAGAAGTGGGAGTTCTTCCCCAAAGCTCTGAAATCTGGAGTTTCCACGCACCATTTTGAAAAATCAACCTCTGACTGTTGAACAAGTATTCACCCTACTATATTCTGAGCTCCCTGTTTGCAGTCTGAGGCTAGTCTCAAGAGCGTGCTCCACCATACCTTGCAGTGGAAGTAGTCCTCTGTCTTATGCAGAAGGTCATTGAGTTTGTTCAGACCTTTGCACGGCACCTGGCAGTAGAGTGTTCCATCAGAGCAAATGTTAGTCACCTTGACATTTGTGTACATGGCATCCACCTGGAACAAGCAGAGGACACATGGAGACAACGCGTCCTCTTATCTCTTCAAGCAGTTGCCTGAACAGCCCATCACAGTCACACATCACTGCCAGCTTGACAACTCTGATAATCACAAGTCTCTACATGCATGACTGAGGGTGTTTCTAGAAAGGTTTAATAGAATGAATACCTAGCCTCAATATGGGTGACATCAGCCCCTGGGTGGAGACCTGACTGAGTAAGAGGAGAAAGTGAGCAGAGCCCCAACAGGCCCTCATTTTTGTCTGCTTCCTGGCTACAGAACAGCTTCCCTGCCATGGTGGACCGTATTGCCTCCACGCATGAGCCTATGTAAGCCCTGTTCCCCTCAAGTAGCTTCTATCAGGGATTTGGTCACAGTAACAACAAAGTGAACTAATGTAACATTTTAAAATTCTTGAAGTTAAAGGACATCTGGGCAGAAGAAAATCCACAACTTAAATGACACCAGTGTCATGAGGAGAGAAGAGCATTTTCTATGTAGTCCATCACCTGGAAGGCTAAATGTGTTCTCTTCTAAATGTGTTTATTTTCTCTCCAAGAATAAGTATTCTAAAACAGACCAGGTTTTATTGTTTGTTTTTTTTAATCTCAAAAAATCAATTCTACTATCATCCTGCTTGTTCTGTTAGATTTCTACTGGTGTGATAAACACCATGGACAAAGCACTTGGGGAGGACAAGGATTGCAGCTGTAATCACCTTACAAAATTACAGCCCATCACTGAGAGAAGTCAGGAAAGGAACTAAAAGTAGAAGTTGAAGCAGAAGGCATAAAGGAGTGCTGCTTCTAGGCTTGCTCTCCATGGCTTCTAGGCTTGCTCTCCACGGCTCGCTCAGCTCACTTTCCCATATGCACCAGGAACACACGCTCATAGCGAGCTGGGCCCTGCTACAACATTAAGCAAGAAAATACCCTATAGACTAATCTGAAGGGGGTATTTTCTCAGTTGAGGTTCCCTCTTCCCAAATAACTCTTACACCAAAACATAGAACTAGTCTGCACAATGTGCTACATTAATTTTTTTTAATTCACAGTATCTTTATTAGCAGATTATATTATAGTATACATTAGTGCCTATATTAATTCTACCAGGAGTGTCCTACAGCTGATAAACAAGTTCGGCAAATTAGCAGGATACAAAATTGCAAAGTACTTAGCTTTGGGCTAACAATTAAGAAAGGATCTAATCACTGGAAGAGCTATATGCCAGTCTGTGGTGTGACACAAATCTGAGTGCAGAGTATGATGATGGCGGTGATAAGCTTTTAAATTTTTTTTATTGATTCCTGTGAGTTTCACACCATGTACCCCAGGCCCACTCACCTCCCCGTCTCTTCAATATCAGCCCTCTGCCCTTGCAACCTCTGCCACCAAAACAAACAGACAGCATAGAAAACATCTCTTTTTTTGTGGAAGCTGTAGTGTGTCAAAATGTATTCTACATTAGATCCTTTGGCTACACAACTTTACTTGCAAATGTCCATTGCAATGAGTCATTGGCCTGGCCCTAGTCCTCTGGCCTCTGCTACACCATCAATACCGGAACCTCACTGGCACTCCTCTGGATTATACTGTTGTTGCTCTGTGTTATGAAGATTTTGTGGCTTTGGATCTGCAGGATTGGCCCTTTCACATGCTTCAGAAGTTCCAAGATGAGGTGGATTTTGGGATGGGACAACTCAGAGTTCTGGATCTGGACCTGGGTGGTAGCTGAGCTGATGAGCCTGCCGGTTCTCCCACACCCTCACCACCAGGGTGGGTTTTCCAGCTCTGCCCCAGTTAGCTGACAGGTGGAGTCCTGCTCTCGTGCCCTCAGGGCCATCGCACCCATACCCACTGCGCTCCCCAGTCAGGGTTCCAGGCCTCACTCTAATGCTGCAGCAGGTGAGGAGCTGGCCCAGCTCTCCATTCTCACACCCTGGGAGGGGGTCTGGCTCATCTGTGCCTGCACTGTCAGGGTAAACTCTACTGTGTTGCCCAGGTGAAGTGCAGGGCTCTCTCTCTCTGAGTGCTGCAGCTGGTGAGGGGCAGGGATAGTTCTCCTGCTCTTATGATCTGACTGCCACAGCTGGCAAAAAGGGAGGGAGGGGGAAGGCATCAGACCCATGCCCACACCGCCTCATGGCAGAGGAGTGGCCAAACCAGCGCTCCTGTGACCTTGCCACCAGGGCCGTTTGTACTGTGCTGCCCAGACAAGGCACAGGGCTGCTCCCGAGTGCTGCAGCTGGCCAGCTCTCTTGCCTGCTACTGGTGGCGAGTGGCAAGGGTGGGTGCTATATTAACTTTAACGTTATTCAAAAACTAAAATCCCAACATAAAGATTCTAATCTTAGCCATTTTGGGAGGCAAATCACAATATTTTCTAAAAGAAATTTATAGTTCTATTTGTTAGAAACTTCTTTCTCTAAATGCTTTTATCGTCTTTAAAATGATAAGTCTACCCACCCTATTCTTTTGATCGAATATTCTATAATTTATTAGTTTGCTCCTCGGAGCACTTATGTTCTGAAGATTTTTAAAAAATGGTCAGGCTAACAATAAATATTTTCATGGATGGAATTTTTCCTCATGTTTTTAATCTTTATATGAAAATTTCATATAAAAATTTCACTGTAGAAACTGGACAATAAAGAAATTTAATTCCTGAGAAATAATTACTGGTACTATCTTGTCATTTCCCATTTGTTTTCTTTCCTTGCTTTTCAATAGTAAGATGGTGAAGTTTCCCTTCTATGTCCCTGCCTTGTTTTCCAATCAGGTGTTAGCAATTATTTGCCTAAAATCTATAACTTTTTTGTATCATTTTCTTCTTATCAAACTTTACTGACGTTTTTTCCCTTTTTTTGTGCATGTATGTATTCATGTAATGTCCAGAGGTTGATGCCTGGTATTTTCCTCAACCACTTTACATCTTATCTTTTATGACAAGGGCTCTTGCTGCATGGAAGACACTGATTTGCCCAGATTACTTGTCCAATGATTGCTAGGCATCACCCTGTCTTTGTTCACTGTAGTTTGGTTTTTGCTTTGTTTTGTAAACTGTGGGTGCTACAATGGAACTCAGGTCCTCCTGCTTGTATGGTGAGCATTTTACCTGCTGATCCATGTCCCCAGCCCCTCATTTACTTTTGTAAAAGGCATGTAGGTCCTTGTACTCTCAGATAAGCACTAGGAAAACCAGGAGTGTTAAGTACATAAGGATGTCTCTTCAAAGAGAGAAATGTATTACCTGTTTTCTGCTCAGAAGGCTGGGAATGGAGGCAGTAATAGCCTGGTGACCTCTGGATGGCCAGGCCACACTGGCTCCCCTGACCTCTATCTGGAGCCTGTTTATCTCTATCTATGGGGCTGTCCTCTCCAAACCCTCATCAGGACCACTGTACTTTGAGCCTGCTTCTTTAGTTAATCTATAGAACCTATCTTTATGGAAGATGTCACTTATACTTCCTAAGAGTTTCAATATAATCATGTCTTAAGCTTTATTGTGCACCTGAGATTGAAACTTTTTCCAAATTGTGCTGTGATTAAATATGTCTAAAACCACATAACCCAGTGTCAAAAATTTGAAGTTTGAACCAACATCAGCGACTGAGTTATGCTGAACCAAATTTTCTTCTTTCCTCCCTGGATACACTAATGGCTGCAGTTTTGCACAGACCACACCCCCTCCCACATACATACTTTGACACTGAGTATCGACCATAATGGTACCTGGAGATGAACTTCTAGAGATTTGTCACATATTGCCTTCAGGCAGGTGGCATTGATGTTGATATCGTCTTCTCCTGAGGTGTCATACAGAACCACCAAGGGGATATCTGACTTGTCCAGTATCTCCACAGCAAAGATCTTTCCACATGTTAATGATTCCACCACTTTCACGAGGTCAGGATCATCATTCAGAATCTCCAACCCTGGAGAAAAGCACTGCTTTCATTTCTACTCAGTCACAGAAGCACCATGAATGATTAACTTCATTGTCTATTTTGACCACTTGTTAAATGGTCAAAAATGGTAGACCACCGAATTACAACACCTTTAAAGAAAGTTTTATTTCATTATCTTCTCTACCTTACACAGCTGTAGATAAAAGGCACGATGTGACCACCTCTTTAAGAGACATGTTAGAGGGTTGGAGAGATGGCTCACAAATAAAACTATACAAGACACATTAGAGGGGGCCCTCTTAACATAAGGAGACAGAAGACCAACCAGAGTTTTACCACAGGAGCAGCCTTTGAGACATATGCAAATCCATATGTGAAACAAGAGACTAACATAAACAAGATGCTGTTCTTGCAAATAATGTATATGTAGTATCTTTCCTATGCCTGGTTTTCTTTTTTCAATTAAACTTGTACAACTCTTTTTCTTATAAAATTAATATGTAGAACTGAAAATTCAAACACTCTTTCCCCTCCACCTTTTCCTCCTTTCATCCCTGACCCTGAGGGTCCCACAGAACTGCTCATTTATCAGAGGAAACCGATGCTTCAATGGACACAGGTGCCAGGTGCACTGCTATCACTCGCTCCAGTTCTCTGACAACTGGAACTCAATGTGCCACATACACGGCAACTCTAAGTTCACCTACTAAAGTAAACTCATTAAAATGAGAACACGTTTCCTCTAGCAGAACTTCAGTGCCTCTATTTTTCTATTCAAACATGAGCTATAAGGCAGACTCCTGCTCTATCCATTCTCAAGACTCTTAGTGCTGGAATTCTTCTCACACCGTTTACTTCAGCATCCAGACTCCTGTCCTGCACTCATGATACATCCCTTTTAAAAACAGCTACACAAAATTTTGATAGGCTCTTTAAGAGCTTGTTAGGCTTATCTCAGAGTCAGATCCTTCAGAGACGTAAGGACTCATGCTTGCTTGTGGGGACATTGACTCCCCTCTCCCCCTTTATTGTTTTGAGAAAGTGTCTCACTTTGTAAGCACACATTATCCTGGAACTGACTTTGTAGCCCAGGCTGCCCTCCAATTTGTGGTTTTAGACTCTGAAATGCTGACATCACAGGTATGAGTTGCCACGCTCAGCTTAAGGAGCATTTCTCCAGAGGGCTCATTTTTATGAGCCCCTGCCAGGGGCCCTGAGTTAGGTTCCTAGTACTCAGGGTGGGAGGCTCACAACTGCCTGTAACTCTAACCACAGAGTATCTAATGCCTCTTGCCTCCATGGCACCTGTGCCATGGAGCATACACGCCTATTTTCATTAATCCCACTGTGCCTTCCATAATGTATCCCTACTGTCATCCACACATGCAGCCACACATCCACACATATGTTTCTGTAATGAGGAAAGGTGCAAGAACCGGCACAAACCACAATGCAACTTGTTTGGGTGCACAAAAGTTTCTTAGCAGGGTGTATCTTCACAATCCATCTCCATAGGAAGGGCTGAGGGTACTAACACTTGAAGCAACAGGTCTGAGACTGAGTGAGTCCTATGATATAAGGTCATATGGGCTTTTAGTAACACAAAATATAACCTCTATCAAATGGTTAGGTGAAGTTTTTATAATAAAATATAATGAACTATATTCTATATAATATATATAAAACCATAAAACACTGTCACATTTTCATCATTACTACATCTTCTACAGAACACTTTACATGTGAATTCATCCATGAACCTTTCAAGAAAAACATATCATGAGCTGGGTGTGCTGGCCCACACCTATAATGCCAGCACTGAAAAGGTGAGGTAGGAGTAGTTTAATTTCAAAACCAGTATGGGCTACATAGTTAAGACCTTACCAAAAAAAGGAAGGAAGAAAGAAAGAAGGAAAGAAGGAAGAAAGGAAGGAAAATGGAAGGGCAGAAGAGAAGAAATTGTAACACACTTGAGACACCAAGACAATAAGAGCATTTCTGAGCTGAAAGGCTGAAAAGAAGAGTGGTAGTAAGGGTTTTCCAAGAAATCCCCATTACCTGCTAGCTTGCACTTTGTAGCTTGGAAGGACAGAAAGCAGAACCGTGGGTTCAGTCTGTATGCTTTACTTTTCTCAACATTTTCACAAAAGCCATAGTCAACATAGCATACCTAAGGAGTAAATCAAAGACAATCATGTCTACACTCAAAAGTCTTTATCCTTATTTAAAATTTTTAATTCATTTAATTGGTTCCATTTTTTTCCATAATCAGCAAGTGGAAACTCAGCTATCTGCCCAAAGCCAAAGGAAAGGCTCCCTAAAGCACCACAGAGGATGAAAAAAAAATAGGCTAGGCCTCAAGGTCACATGTCCAGGCCCTTGTCTGCTCCCTCACCCCTTAGTCAACAGGAAGAACAAGGCCAAGGCAGAGCAGACTCTTGTGGCCTCACCAAGGCCACCAATGCTGCTCTCTCCATCATCATCCAATGCGGTGTCACCAGTCTTTCCTGCTATAAGCCCTCCCAACATAAGGGTAGTGGCTGTTTCCAGAGAGGCATTACTCCTGTGACACTGGCCAAATGCTAGAATCCCAAAGCATGACAGCCTGCTCTCAGGAACTGTGCTACTAGCAGCTGAGATGCTTCTCTGTCAGGGATAACAATGATGTCAGATTGGACAACACAGAATTCTACTTTACAAAAAGAAGAAACTAGTTTTTTTTCTTCCCGTTCACAAAGCTAGATTGCATCTTTATACAGCTGAGCAGAAGCCCTAGCTCTGAACAGAGCTGCACTGTATAGCTCTTCTCACTGTGATAGTCTGCCACCTGGACATACTGGAATCAACTGGGAAGTTTCTCAGTGAGTCTAGATCAGGGTAGATGCTACTCCCTGTTTTAATGTCTTGGGAGGACCTAGGCTCAAAGCAGGCAGCACCATGTCCTGGCTTTGGCCCTGGACTGTATAAAGGCAGAGGAACCTAACTGAACACCAAGCATATCTGCACTCATTTCTCTCTGCACCTGCTGCAGATGGGACAGGCTCCTGTTAGCTGCCTTAACTCTTCTGCAGTGAAGGACTGCATCCTGAATAAGCCCTTTTCCGAGTTGCCCCTTTTCAGAATACTTTATTACACCTATAGAAATGAGACTTGAACACATACCATTAGCACAGATATGACTTTTGCAGCACATGGAGAATTCTATTGTAAAGACCTAAAGACCACAAAGTCTCCCCACCTCTCTATTTCTTAAGACAAGGTCTCAATATGTAGCTCTGCCTTGCCTGGAACTCATTATGTAGGCCAGGTTGGATATCTGCCTGCCTCTGCCTCTCAATCTATAAAAGATTTTTTTCCTCAGTAACTACAAACATTAAGAAATTAGAAATGTCGTATGTTTAGACTAACAATCTGAGAGCGTTAAAAACCAACTATCCATCCTTAATGAAGGCACATGACAGTTATTAAAAATAATATACAAAGCAAACAACAAAATGCAGGCAGAGAGCTGGGCAGAAAATACCAGTCAACAGAGGCTGTCTCTTTTGAAGAAAACCAGGCACAAGCTGAAGCAGGAAATGAAGACAAACTCCCCCATAGCAGAGTCTGGGGAAGGAAGAGCTGCACCGAGCCCTCCGGCTCCCCTGACTATGTGGTGAGCATGCTGGCTGCTGTGGCAAAGGCTCCCTCCTAGAGACAATATTGGCCTCCACTGCCTGGACCCAGGTTGCTGGATCAGCTATTGGCTACTTCAGTATATGAGTCCATATTTCCTACCCTTGATTTCTTCCCCTTTCAGAAGCTTCAAGACTCAGGAAGTTTTCAATTTTCTTAACAGCAACTTTACAACTGCAACTTGGATGTTTATATGACAACCACAATCTACAATCTACATGTCCCTGGATGGGGACCCACCTCACCCTCTGTTCTTTGCTCTAGGAGAGCAGAGCAAATATTTTAGGTGGGATAGCCACGAGCAAATAGACACCCAGTGCTTCCATTTCTGGCTCTCTGACACCATCAAGTGGTCACATATCTTAGTGTCACCTGAGTGCCTGCACACTCCTAGCTGCCAGGGATAGCAGGAGAGAGAGCAAGGAAGGGACTAGAACAGCTTCAAGCAGGCTTTCCCCAAGGAAACAGCCTCAGCAGGGAGTTGCTGCTCTTCCTCTCGATGCCTTGGCTTGCGCTGGGCTGCTTCCAGTGTCACTCTCGGTCTTCCTGGGTCCTGCCCACTTACAGGCTCCAGGACTTCTGGCCCCAGCCCATCCTGGTGACTGGCCTCTGCCCCTTTGCTTCACATCCTCAAAGAGGAGCCCAAGAGGCAGGACTCTCACCCACAGGCCCAGTTTCCTTGAGAGCTGTGCCCTTTTAGCCTTGAAGCTCTAGACAGGGAGCAGAGTTGCTGAGCCATGATGGATTGTTGGCTTGGTGGCCACCTGTGTATGTTACTTCTTCCTTTCTTGATGGAAGTAAGCATGCTGTGACAGCCTTGTGTCTGGTGTCTTGCAAGTGGATGAGCTGCTATTTTTTGGCATGAGCTCATCATGGGAGTATAAAGCAATGGGGCAGAGGCCTTTAACCAGTGATGTGACCAGAAGTGTTGGAGCTGCTGATAGGGCAGGACCAGGACCAATGAGGACTGAGGGTGAGCCCAGCTCAGGCTAAGACGGTGAGGAAGAATGGCAGCTCTGTGCTGAGGCTGCTTCCTCAGAGGCAGCTTGCTCGACACTTCTTACAGAGCTGCTCAGTGCTGGAAGTGGGGAAACCCCCTCTGATAAGATCTGAGCTCTGTCCCTCTCATAGGACTTTTTGTTTTGTTTTGTTTTTTGGCTCTGTTACTTCAGGAAGTTGAGACATCATGACTTCCACTGACATAAAAGCTGACAGGAATAGTCTTTCACATGAACTACCTTGGAGTTTCTGTTGAAAATCACACTGGATTTCAAAGAACAAGAAGCAACAATTAGACCTGAAGACAGGTAACGTGTCTACCTCATGCTAGACAAAACTGAGCTTGCCTTTATCTTGTTCTCATCCGTGGAGATGATCTGTGCTCGTAACCAGGCGTCCTCCTCTGCATTGACGGCCAGCAGCTGCCCCACGCGCACATTCTGGACTGGTGTGATTTTGGGGTTCTTACTGTAATACTCTTTCATCTCATCTTCCATCAGCTCCTGAGCAGCTGAGTAGTCTTTGCCTACATACCTGGAGAGATGAGAGGAACATTAGCTCAGGGAAGTGAACCACAGGGTGTCACAGCAGCTCACCCAGCAGAGGGAAGTAACTGTGCTCAGGGAACATTCTCGGCGCGGGAAGACAGGACTGTGGAGACCACTGCCCAGCGAGGCACTGTCTGACAGCACTGAGGACAGCAGGGTGCAAAAGGAGGCACTGAAGGTCCTAGGGAGGAGCAGGCTGCAAGAGACCCTGGGGATGGAAGAGGGAAGGTACACAGTCACTCCACAGGAGGCCAGATGAGCCCCTCTGAATTTGAATAAGGCTGATGAGATCTGTATGGACACTCCAAATAGAATCTAGCAGATGTTTTCACCCTGGCCGCACCTCAGAATCCTTAAGCTTTGAAAAGCAGGAAAACTACCAAGAACAAAGTGGGTCTGGGGACGTATTCAGCAGAATAGTTCCCTAGTCTATGCCAGGCCCTGGCTTTCCCTCCAGCCCTGCGAGATAAACACAGCAATGAAGTCCCCCCAAACTTATTTAACAAATTTGAGCAGATTATAACAAAATGTTGCACTAATGCTCTTGAGGTGACATGAGAAGTACTGTTCTCAAACATACCCCAGACTTTTGTAAACACTTCTACTGTAGATGTGCAGTCCTTTGAGCTGGTGTGTTTTCAAAACACACTTCTTTCTTATTGCCATGAGTAGGCTGTCTTCTTGCCTTCCTTAAGGGCCTCATTCCAGGATGCTAGATATGGAAAACCAAGTCTGGTTCATAAAATGAGAACATTTCAGCTACATGATGAAGCTTTCAGTTGGAAGAGCTCCCAAATCACCTGGCCAAGGAGGTGAGGAGGCAGACAAACCCTGTTTCTTATATTGCTCCAGTTTTTACCCAGGGCCTCAGCTGATTTGAGGAAACTCTAAGAAACTGCTCCACATAGTCTTGGTAACTATCAGAAGGCAGAAGATAGCCCAGCCAAGGTATCAGTTACTAGAGAGAAGGGGGGAAACCTAGAAAATGAAGTTTTACAGAAAATGCACAGAATGTATTTGCTGAGAGCAGCAAGTGTCCAGGAGAGGCTGGCATTAGTCCTCTGCTGGGCTCCAGCCTCATGGGAGGCTTGGACTGAGGTGGCTATGGATCTGCTCAGTATAAACTTCTGGCAGAGAGAAAGGTGGGGAGAAGCACCTGGGAGCTTCAGGTGCCTCTGCTCTTAACAACAGACAGAAGAGCAGAATGGTTACACTCACAGCTGAGGCAAGGGATGGTACCACAACTGGGTGAGAGTGGGCAGCAGCTAGTATAGGTTTATATACTGTCTCCACATTATCTGAGCAAAGGGACAGAAAATTTGTAAAGATCAACTTCAGCCTGCCACTGGTACAAAGCTTCGCCTGCATCTAAAACCCCACATAAATCAGCCCCTCTAAAGATCCTTCTTGGTGGCAGAACCAGGAGACTAGCCAGGTGTCACTGTCACGTCAGCCTCTGCCTGTTCTAGAACTGCAGCTTTCCTGCTGTCAAGCTCTTCCTTCTGGAAGGACTGGATTTGGGCATTCTTTGCACTTTTCTAGTTTATCTATGGATCCTGGGCAGCTCAAACCAGAGGGTCACTTGGGATGAAGAGGCCTGGCTTGCTGTTTGTAGGCTGGAAAGAAATGTAATGTTTGTGATATAGTTGCCATGATGCTTATGACGTAATTTGTTCCAAGTTCGTATTATCATTCTACCTCAGAACTATCAGCCATCTTTTCTCCTAAGAAGCCTGTGGGCATTTAACAAATAGTGGTACATTACTGTACTTCACTATGACCCCTAAGGACACATTCTACCTTCACTCAATAGCGTCCATGAACAGAATGGTCTTGATGACAACCCTGCACTAGCATCTTAACAACTAGAAATGCCAACTTGCCTGATAACCACATCATTTGTGTTGCTCAGCTCAACCACCAACACAGATGGGGAGGCCTCAGTAGGAATCACCAGAGGTGGCACAGTTATGTCCTCCACAAAACCATCAGCATTTTCAGCCATGTTTTTTTCTATCTGCAAATACTCTTGTTCAATCATCGACTTGATGTCAAAATCTCCTTGTGCCTGCCCTTCATCCTTTAAGATCTTATCAGCGGGTGATGGGAGTTTTGCATAGAGAATTGCCTTTTGGGTATTTCCAGAAATATAGTTTATGGTGCACACGTCAGAGAGTGAGGCAAGATTTTTTAAGGCACCCTCAGGGAACCTGACTTTGTACGTGTCCTCGAATGCTCTGGGGAGCGCACTGGCCCAGAGGCCACTCGAGTACTTCGCCAGCAGCTCTGCCACTTTCTCCTTGACAGCTGGCATCACTGTTGGGCCCCCTTTCGATGGCACCTCCTGCTTCGGAGCAGGTGGTGGAGTTGGAAGCTCCTTCTCAGGGTCCTGGTCACTTCTCAGGGGCTGCTCTCTCTTGGCTGGATAAAGAAGTAAATCTTGACCACCACCACAAGGTTTTTCCACCTGAAAATTTTTAAGAGAACAAATGATATTTCAGCAGCTAAGAGAAACCCAAAAACACAATAATGTATTTTATATTTGAGAGAAGCATTGTTTTCAATTTTCATGATGCAAAAAAGTACACATGTTCTTCTTCTTAACTACAAAGATGCATTACCTGACAAATGCCATGAGCCATGGTTCAGATCATCAGGGAAAGAAAAGGTATTTATTTCATTCAGACTCAAACCAAGGAATCATGAGGCTTCTGCCCTGTCAATGTTTCCCTGCTAAATGCAGAGCAAAGCTTACAAAACACACTGGAGACAGGGTGAGATGAAGCTGTGTCAGGAATATGCCCCAGTGAGGAACACTAGGAATAGTTAAGCACAGCGGGAATGCTTCCTTCCATCTTACAACATCCTGAGAAACTCCACGGCTTTCATGTGGGGATCTTGAGAAAAGATGCCCCAGAGGTAAGGCAGCTTGAGCAAGCACCACAGCAGACAGGAAACTGAAAAATGCAATCCTGATGAGCTAGTGGAAAATACCCAGCATGAGATGCCATCCAGTCTGGCTTTATATGCCTGACAGGCACACCATGAGGAATGGATGACACTGGTGTCCTCCAACTCTAAGCCCTTCTACTGACAGATCAGGGGTTGGCAACTGCCAGCCTTCTGCCCAGGGTAGCTCCGACTCATGAGCTAAGCCTAACTTTCATAGATTAGACGGCTGACAAGAAAGAAGAGTCATTTCACTCGTGAACATCATGTGGGATTTGGTGTGAATGAAGCCTTCCTGGCTTATGTAACCCAAAGCTGCTCTGCACTATAATGGTGAAGTCATGACAGGCCAGGTGAGGCCAGTCATGCAGTCTACATTTCTGAACTTCCAAAGCCTAGACATGCACTGTTTAGCCTTTCACAAAACCAGATTCTTCACCCTTAATCTGAATTAAGATCCACTGCCTCCTGGAATGATCCCTTTTATTCCATTTGGATATTTCTCAGATAAATTTGTAGGAGAATCTACTATTAGGGTAAGCTTACAGAAAACCACCCATGACAACAGCTTGCTTCCAGTATTTTGTTGTTGTTTGCTTCTTGCATTTTGCTTTTGCAGCCCAGGCTGGCCTTAAACTCATTATATAGCACAAACTGGGGGTGAACTTGTCTCCCCAACCCCTCTTTTGAAACAGGGTCTCTCCACATAGCTCCAGCTGTCCTGGGACTATGTAGACCAGACTGGCCTCCAACTCACAGAGATCTGCCTGCCTCTGCCTCCCTAGTGCTGGGTTCAAAGGTGTGCGCCACCATGCCCGCCTCTTAACAGTTGTGCCAGGCACAACCAGAATACTTTTGCTGACTGGCCAGCTTACTAATAAAGAACATTACTTCATTTACCTCACTTTTCACACAATGTTTTGGAAGACAGGCCATAGGTGCTTATGGATAAGGGCACTGACAGAGAAGACCTTTAATAAATCAAGACATGGTCAATACGACATTAAAAGATTTCATTTGGAGCTGAGCATTATAGCATACATTTCTAATCTCAGCACTTTGGAGGTGAAGGCAGGAAGATCAAGACTTCAAAGTTATCTTCAGCTACATAAGTTTATAAGGACAGGCTAGCTACAGAAGATCCCATCTCAAAAAAACAAACAGCAACCCCCACAAGAGTTCTTTTACTCTGATTACGTGTTCTTCAGGGTACATCAGAAGTAGGAGGTACTGATTCAGTATAAAGCCTTGGTTCTCTTTCTCATGCTTCAGAAAATGTGTCAAGTTTCAAAGATTCAGGAAACATCCCAGACCTTTGAAAAGCCTGAGATCACCAAGAAATGACATACTGCATGTGTACCAGTTAAAGGTACTTCCTGTGCAGTAGCCTGCCACAATTTATGTCCTTGCTGCTAAGTTGCAGTGGCATAAATATTTGGGGTATTCTTTCTCTTCATGGCTTAACAACTTCTTAAATCTGAATTTTTAATTTTCTAAAGTTTCTTCTAGTGCTGGGAATGAATTAGAGCAAGCATTCTAGGACCAGGCAATTTTTCCAACCCTTCTCTATTTTGAGGCAGGGACTTGCTATGTAGCCTGAGCTGGCCTTGAATTTGCAATCTTCCTGCCTCTCAGCCTCTCAAAAAGTAAGGATTACAAGACCATCATGTTTGGCTTTAAATCTGCAGTTTAAAAAAGCCAGTCTGTGTTGTGCTTTACACATTGGGTAAGGTCTCAGAATTTAGGCTGGGTATCCAAGATACTTCCCAGAAAAAATGGAAAAAGAAAAAACAATGCTGAGTAGTTCACATGTATATGATTCCAGTTGGTGTAATTACACACTGAAATAAGACCATCTTCCATATTCAAACTTTCCTTTAAACTCTCTTCAGCCTTCACCTCCTAACCTTTCTCAAGACCTTCTCTCAAGTCATGGTGGAGACTAGTTCAGCAGAGAACAGGCCATAAGCCTGGGTCTACAACTGCAAGTGTCCTCATTTAACCCCTAAAATGCCAAATTTTTCAGCTTTATGATACTTTTCTCCCCAAAGTTACCTGAAAATATATAGCACTTCAATATTTATTTGCCCCAGCCCACCCCAGTGCCAAGCCTCCATTTCCTCCCATGTACAAGGTCTGATGAGAAGTGATGACGATCCACACTAACTCCAGCAAAGCTCCACCACAACCTCTGCACACAGCCAGTGCAGTGAGCTAGTCCAAGCAGGAAGTATTGTTTCTGATAGAAGTTATGGACAACTATCCACTTAGTAGAAGTTGGTCTAAGGCAAAAGCACAATCCTTTTTTACTAGTCTTTACTCAAGAATAACCTGTGCTTTTCAGACAGGGTCTCATGTAGCCAGCTGCCTCAGACTTTGTTATACATCTGATGACTCTGGCTTCCTGATCCAGCTCTCCTTCTCATGTGCCGACATTGTATGTGTACACACCTATGTCCCACTAGTTCCAGAATAATCTTAAAGGCCATCCAGAAGTACTGTTTACAAGTCTGGCTGCAGCATCTAGGACAAACTTTGCCTATAAAGAATTTACCCAGAGTCCAACAACAGTCAGGTAATGACCTGAACTAGAAGACACTTCCCTCAACAGCTTTATGCTTTTGTCTATGTAGTTACTCCTCTCTCCATGACTTCTCTGAATTATAAGCTCCAATGAAACTGTAGTGGCCATTTCCTTATTTCAGATAAGACTACGTGTGTTCAATGCTATGACTGTAGAATGCTTCCTTATTTCAAAAGGGAGGTTGAATGCCCGAATTCATCTCTTTAACAGTCCATCCTGTTGACTAAGATTCACCTAACTTCAGGAACAGATCCTGGCCTAGCTGCACTTAATTCAGACAGCATTCAACATTTCAGGCAAATTTATTCCCTAGTAAGTTTAATGACAAGAAAAACATTCTTGGACTAAGTATTTTATTATTTTATTATAAAATATTTTCATTATTTCAACCTCTGCAGAATGGCTTTAAGCAGTGGTTTTCAACCTTCCTATGCTACAACCCTTTAATATAGCTCTTCAAGTTGTAGTGACCTCCAACTGTAAACTTATTTTCATTGCTACTTCATAACTATAATTTTGCTACTGTTAGGAACAGTAATATAAGATTTATTTATGTATATGAGTGTTCTGACTGAATGTACACTTGCATGTCAGAGAGGGCATCAGACCTCAGCATAGCAACACCGTGTGGTTGCTGGGAATTGAGCTTAGCACCTCTGGAAGAGCAGACAGTGGTCTTAATCACTGAGCTGTATCTCCAACCCTAAATGTAATATAAATATCTGTGTTTTCCAATGGTCTTAGGCAACCCCTATGAAAGGGTTGTTTGACCTCTAGATGGTGAATACCTACAGATCAAAGACTACTGGTTTAAAGGTTTCTCAGTTTAAAAGTGAATATATATATGGAAAAATGATTTAAACTTTAAAATAAAAATGAAAATAATTTTTAGCTCATTTGTTTTAAAATTTCTTATGGGTGGAAACTCACTTCTCAAAAGTCTCCTGTGACTGCTATCTCCCACAAAGCATGGCATCTCTAGTTTTCTGGCAATGGGCTTACAAAAGAGACCTAGTTCTCTCCTGCTACTCTCTAAGTCTCTGTAAAGCTAACAAACTGTGGCTATACTGGTATGTGATGTCTTTTCTGTGCTCTGGCCTGCGTCACAGGGCTTAAGATTTACACATGGGTCCTTGCTTCAGTTCCCAAAACAAAACATGACTCTTATCCTTCATGTGACAGCCAGGAAGCCACTTCAGATAGCTCTCCCAGGAGAGGACTTTAAAACTTCTAGTTCCTCTAGTCCACCTGATTCAGGTACATAACTGGGAAGAGATCAAACCCCTACCCCCTGCGACCCTTTCCCTATCTCCTCCCACCACACACTGTGGGCAAAGACTTAGCATGCTAACCATGCTTTTGTCATCTTTTTGTTTTGTAGCTGTGACTCTGGATATCCACCCTTCAAATCACCAGTCTAGTGATGGGAGCTGTCATGGCCTGAACATCTATATAAGATGGCCCCTCCACTTCCCTACAGGAGAGACCAGTGGTATAAGACATTAACACTCTATCTTACAAAGACATGCCACCTTCTATGACCACCAGAAGATGCTGTCAAATATGCCCTAAGTTTGCTATGCTCACAAGTTCATTCTATTCAGCTTGATTTCTGCCTCATTTGGAATCTCAAACCTCACTGGGTTTCTGAAGCTTCCAGGAGACACATCAGCTTTGGTGGGTATCGGTCCAAAGAAAACCATCAGCTTCTTTGGACATCTGTGCTCATGCAGGTGAGGAGTCATCCTTTGCACTTTGACTGCTCTCTCCTTAGCCAGGAGAGATCTTCTTTTTCTCCTTAGCCAGAAGAGATCTTCTTTTGTTCTAGTTTTGCCTGTGAGCTTAGTCTCTGGAGGCTCACCTGCCAAGAGCACAGCAGAGGCCTCTGAGGTTAAGTTTATTGTTTCTATGGAATTAGAATTTTCATCAGGGTTCTACAAGAATCTAGTAACATCCAATTAAATTGAGACCTTTCAAGCTATCTATTTGAGCGCAGCTGTTTCCATGAAGTAGCAGTGTTCTATGTTCCAAATTCTAGTTTCCATGGGTATCATTCAGCTGAAACTCAAGATAGTAATAAATGCCTTTGTTCACCTGTACATCTATGATCCAGCCCTTCAAACTTTTAGCAATGGTTATTAGCTCAAAATGAATTAACACTAACAAAAAGAAATCAATTAAAAAATTTTAAACTCTGACCTTAGTAGCAAAGGAAAGACCTCCAGGCACCTTTCCTCAATAATGAAATTTCTGTCACTGTTCACAAGCCTGCACCCTATTGGTCAACTGATTTTTTTTTTAACAGACAGCGTTTGCCGTGCTAAAGGTGAGCTGGCTGAAACTCAGAGCTGAGAGGTGAGGAAAGGGCCAGCAGAGTCACTGAGCCACAGCAAAGACAGGCTGGTCAGTACACACTGAAGCATGTGATCCTGCGGGTGAGGGATGTACCATGTTCAAGGAAAGACAGAGACCACCAGAGCAGCTCAGCACAACCAGCCACAGCCAAGATGCTGAGCAGAGCTATACTTTCCAGGGCTTCTGCTTAAGAAGCATTGTTTATGGCACATCCCAAAGTTAAAGATGAAGGAAGAACTTCTCTGTTGCTGTTAACTCTGGCCATCCACAAGTCATCTATCCAGAGCACCTTTCTCCACAGCCTTGAAGGTGGCTGTAGATGCAGAGCTTCCTTCACTGCCAACTCTTTCGCCTGCTTGTCTACCTGATGGCCTCTCATTGATGCTATCTCTAAACACACACCAGCACCATTTTTCAACAAGGATAAACTTTACATTTTGGCCTAAACTCAAGCCACTTTCTCAACATTTGGAAGATAATGGAGTCTTCCAGTTACATCTATAGAACTTCCTGGGATGCTTCTGGCTGGGAGCTGGGGCTCACACTGTGTCCTAGGCTTCCCCCTTACTCTCATTACCTGTGGATGACGTGAAGAAAAAAGAGAAATTCTTCTCAAGGTGGCACCTATGCTCATATTAGAGCTGCAGTCCCTGCAGGTCACTGCTTCTTTGTCTGGAACATTCTCTGCTTAGCAGCATGTCCTGGTTTAGAAGTAACTTCCTCTGTAGGACTTGCTGGGCATTCCTGTGTCAGCAATGGCTCTATCTGCTGTAAGGCTGGGCTGTGGTTTCTGACGCTCTGCTAACAGCTGCTTTATGTATTTTATCTCATTTAATTCTCACAACAACCCTTTGACATGTGTAGGATTAGAGCAGATTAGGGCTCTAAGAAGGTGGTATGTAGGCTGGAAGTTATACAGCTAAGAAACAACACCCTTTAAAGTGCAGCAGAGGTGTCAGAAATTAAGTTTACTGTTTCTATGGAATTAGAATTTTCTGTAAGATTCTGTAAGAATGTAGTATCCAATCAAATCAAGAGACTTTCCAAATCATGTATATGGGCTGCTTCTATGGAGTAGCAGTGTTCTGTTGAGGCTTTAAATCATATTCCAACTCAATTGTGATCTGACCTGTTCTGTATCCTTCAGCCCTGTGGGTACCTCTGACACAGGACATTATTTACCAACTTCTCTGTTGATCCTGCCACATGCCATTTCATCTGTCATCTTTTCAACTGTCTGCTGAGACTTAGAAGTTGTACCAATGTACTCAACAGTATTTCCTTTTGGTGACGAATATCTGGAAACCAGATGCCATTTCTAAAATACTGGAGGGTACTGCTAAGCCCTGTTTCCCTTTCACCACTGCTTCTGCTGGTGATACATACAGGGTGTGTCTGATACTGTGAGGGCTGGGTACTGATGGTATGCATGTTGTCCATGTTCCCCTTCCCAGGAGGGAGTTCATATTTGTTTATGAACAGCGTTTTTTTTAAGGCAACCCATTTTTCATGGGCTTAAGGGCATTTTACTATCTCCAACAATTAACTCAATGATTAACAGATTCCTGCACATATGAGAGCACACACCATACCACGTATGCGGGAGGGAACTGCTGTGCCTCTGCTTCTCCAGACTCTACTGATGTTCAGACTGCAGGAATGCTTTCAGGTCTGGGGTACTGCATGCTAACTAACTTAAAATTCAATGATTTCTGTGGGCTACAAAATGTTAACCAACAAAAACATGTAACAGCAAATCATCTTTGTGCAAGCTATTGATTAGTGTCATCAGCTATTTCTAACTATTCATGTCACCTTAAATTATAATGCAAACATGGAATGCTTCTCCGGTGGCTCCATAGCTGTCTTCCAGTGGGTCTTGTGGAAACTCCTCTCAGCTGAGTACACCTGACTTGGCTCAAAAGCCCAGCCTCTTGGCTCTCCATACTGCTTTGGGCAGGACTCTGGAGAGACATGCCTGCTGACACAGGGATGAAGAGGCTAACCCCTCCACCCGGTCTCAGAGCAGGTCTCAGTCCAGTCCACTATTCAACAGTCCCTGCTGCAAGACATGTAAGTCAGTCAGAGGCCAGGATACTGGCGACCTCAGAGCAGGGACACACCACTTTCACCTAGAGACGACTCTTTATGCAGCTAGTTGGTTTCCACTCGATTCCTTTAGCTTTCTTTCCAGTCTTTCTCTTCTTAAATTTCCTGAAAACACAATGTTTCTTGGTCTCTGACTTTGGCACGAGCTGTTCCTTAGGTCTACATCACTCAAAGTTAGGTTCTCACTTTAACAGCCACCTCCTGTGAGCACCTTTCATCACTGACTACCTCAAGTAGAGTCCTGTTTTATTCCCTACCTGGATGGCCATGATAACAACTGTAGGTCCAGCATTATTTGTTCAAAGGAGGATTTTCTTACTGGATAGGAAGTTCCATAAGGGCAAAGACCATGTCTGTCTTGTTTTCTGTTTTATCCTTAGCACCCGGGTCAGCAGCTGGTACACACTAGTGTTTTATAACTGCTAATCAAGTCCAACAATTAAAGAGGGCACCTTTTTTCTAGCAGCCAGGAGATGTTACTGCCCTTCTCCTAGGCCCTACCAGGGCTCTCCACAGTTAAAATAAGCTTCTCCATCATTTCTATTTCCCTCACAGCTACCTAAAACCATGAACCTAGTCATCACTGTAACTTTAGTCTCTTGAGCTTTCTAGCTCAGCACACTCTCTGCTCTCCAACTGACACAAAAGGTTAAATGTCATGCAGCCCAGATGAATCCAAGTGCTGAAAAGGCAACAAAAATGGCAGCTGCTTCAGTACCTAAAATTTAAGAGGAAACCATCCATTTTTAGGTAACATTCTAATATCATCAGGATAGATACTCTTGCCAGCAAGAAGTACTCTGGGACTCTGTAGACACCCAGAGCAGCAAAGATGAAAATTTCTCCAAAAGTAATAAACTGAACTACACAAATGTTAGTAATTATCATGAAATATAAAGCAGCCAAAAAGGCAACACATTGTTCATTCTTTAAATTTATGCTCTAAAATATTCCAAATATAGTAGCAAGTTATCTTTGTATCTTGACCATATAAAGTTCTATGGACATTAAAATTTACTGTAAAGTTTGTAACTGTAATAGATTTTTACAAATCAAGGGGCTGTGTGCATTCTAAATGGGCGGACACTCGGGCCAACAAACTACTAACACGAGCATGGTGGCTGAGGGAGCATCAACACCACCACACTGTGTCCAGGGAGGGAATCCTACCCAAGTGAAGGCAAACAAAGAGTTCCCATTTTAAGCCCAAGCTTTACATTTTAAACACCACAGGAAACATTTTCCAGAACATTCGCTATTCCTGCACTTAGAAGAAAACCCAACAGTGTTCCGGAGTTTGACATTTCTGGTTTCCCTATATCACATGGAGTAGTCTAACATTTGTCACACTGCCCTAACCATTTTTCCCATAGCTCTTTACCAGGCTCTCAGCACAGGGCAGTGACTAGCATGAGCACTGTAATGGGAATGGACGTAAGGAAAGATGACTTCTGCCTGGGACTGGGCGTGAGACAACAGCCTAAGAAAGATAGCAACAAAGACATATGCCTTTCTTATGCCATGTGCTTACAAGATGAGACAACCTGTACTTTCGCCCAATGTATGTTACAGAAAGTACTCTTTCAAAGTACACATACTCCAAGTAATTGATTTACAAACGCTGAAGCACCAACCAGGCATTAATGCTGTCATTTAGGACAGCTGTACTTTGAATAAATTCTATATTTATAATTTAAAAAAATCTAGAAATTACTTGGGTGTAAGAATCCAGCTGCCTCTATTTCTGGCTGGACTAACATTTCTAACAGACTGCTCTGATCCATCTTATAATGACTAACTCTGAGCAGGGGCAGCTACAAAGAACTTTCAATCTAAAGCCTCTCCCATGAGGACAACCTGTATGGGCTTCAAATATGAACACAGTATCAGTTCCAGAACAAATAAAGTTCTATGTAAAAGCAATTAGCACAGATAATATAAATTTGTTCCAGCTGAAAGTCTTGAAAAATGCTCAAGAATAAGGATGTACAAACTAAGACTAATACAAATTGTTACAAATAAGTACTAAAATGGCAAAACAGTCAATGTTTATTGGCATAAGTTCAATCAACTCAAAGCTGCATACATTACATATTAGCAACTACTAAATGCATCTTAAAATTCAGACAAAATAGGTTAACAGCACTTTCAATCTTGACATCTTTCTGGTAGGAGTAAGAAGCCACATGTGTTAAACTTAGAGCTAGATTAGTGCAATAACATGTGAGGCACTCTGCTCCCATGACTAGTGACTTGGGACCTGCAAGCTGGGCAGGCAGGGGGCATAAGAATGGAAGAAGAAGGAAACACGTACCGTGCAAATGTGAGGCCAGTGTTCAAACTGCTGTAAAACTCCTTGGTTAAGGTCTTCTTTATAAAACTCTTTGTAAAAATGTGGAAGCTTAGATATCCAAATGCCATTGTTATGCTTGTCTAATATTTCCTTTATGCGGTTTTGAACCTCATCCATCTTATTAGTGTAAGAGGCAGGAGGCGTGACATTTGGTTTCTCAACAGTCTGATTTAAATTATCTTTAAATTAAAAAAATGATAGAATTAATAGATTATTCCCACCACCTATTATTTGTGTCTCTGACTTTGCTATGTTGTGGGCTATGGGGCCATGGATTTTAGAAGATTGTGGGATTAAGCTAAGCAGCACTGAGGACCACCTCACCTATTATCCCTGCACTTTATCAGCAGAGCCAAGACACCTCCAACAAGGGAACTTACCCCTTCAATTTGCAAGGATACTTTATAGTTTACTTTGGGTAAAAAGATACTGTTTTATTATTTAACTAATGGTTTTCTAACTGCAACTAAGGGAGGCAACATTTTAGATAATATGAATATATGTACAATGCTCAACTGAAAGCTATAATCCACAAGGCACAAAAATAACACCTTAGCAGGAAGAGTGAAGAACATTTTATAAAAGATAAAAGGGTGTTCAGGTTTTCCGACTATGATGAACTTTCCCTTTTACTAAGAAAAACAGTTTAGCAGTTCACAGAAGTCCAAAATCTAAAAATATGCTCCCAGCTAGTTTATGGACAGCAACAGCAGGTCTAGCACATAGACATCGCTAATACAGACCGGACTGACTTTTACTTCCCCAGTATTTATCTTTTATAAGGTTTTAGCTATCATTTTCATTCCCTTTTTTTTTTAATTTAAAGCTCAGAGTGTCTGAGTTTACATACTAAGCAAGAGAAACCTGTGTGCTTCTGTGACTATTCTGGTATTTTAACCATGTAAGTAGTATCAGCCTTATATAGGAGTCTACCAGGAAATACATCAAAGTATTAAAAAATCTAACACCTACATGAAAATTGTATTTAAAATTTAATCAGCTACCTTTCCTGCTAAGTATAGTCATTTTATTTTGTTTTTAACTAACTGACAGAGATATATAGTCTAGTCTGGAAATACTGGTCTCTAAGGATGCCGGGTACTGAGGGAGTCTTCCTTGAGGGTCCTCAGAAATGACTTCCCCTTTCTTACTAGACAGCACAATGATGCGCCTCTGCCCCCCATCGACTGGCACAGAAAGCAGAAGGGTCCAGGGTACCCATATACATTTCCTATTAAGAAAATGGCTTACTCTATTTTCAACTCCTAAAGGGAGATACAACTTGACTGAGCAGTCATGATTTAGAAAATTCATGTGTAAAAATAATTCTTATGCACAAAAGCATACTATTCATATTCATAAGCAATACTGGAAGAACATACCCGTGGAAAAGGAATTTGAACTCAATAAGAGGCATACTGCAAGCAGCAAATCCTGTCCAGTCATTTCACCAAGCACATGGCCGGTACTGTGTAAAGCTGCCCTTGTTAAGAGAACTCAGTGGATTCACACAAGACTTGCACAAGACAGTCCAGTCTAACGACCAGCTTCCTTAACTTTATTTACTATCCTATTGGTTTCTTAATGACCCCTTTGACTTTATAACCAATAATTATTGATATTCAGCTGTCACGTCACAGTTTAAAAATAACTAATCTTTTGCTTGTTGGTTTGTTTGTTTATAGTGTGTATGGCTGTTTTGGCTGCATGTATGTCTGAGCATTACCGCATGTGTGCTCTGCTTGCAGAAGTCAGAAGAGGGTCTCAGAAACTCTGGGACTGGAGCCATGCTGGTGCTAGGAATCAAACCCAGGTCCTCTGGAAGAGAAGCCAGTACTCTAAACTTGGGAGCCATCTCTCCAGGCCTCACACCTCAGTTTATGGCACAGCTTTTACAAGCAGAGTACTTAAGTATCTCTTATGAGTTTAAGCCCCACATTTACGACCTTGAAATAGAGCAGGTAGTTTCCTCAAAGTGAGGCCTCTGAGCGCTGAGTCTTGAGGGTTTGTTTATCCTGTAATTAGGGAGAGGGTGAGGAAAACAGGCAGAGGGGGTCTGCTGTGACGAAGGCATCAAGTCATCCTGACAACATCACTGGAAGCATTATTTTCTCTAAAGATCACTTCGATCCATTTCTAAAGTTAGAAATGGAGGGAGGGATGTAAGTCTCATGCAGGAGAAGCTGAGAGCACATGTCAAAAGCCACTGTTAGATGATTCTCTTGGGGCCCAAACCTCATGCACATCTGGTAAACATACCATTTGCTTCCTTAGTGCAGGTCCTTGAGTGTGTCTGGAAAGGTGCTGGCAGGGACGACTTTGGATTGAACCTAAGGTGTGAAAGAACAGAAAGTTTTAAACACGCTACTTTTCATTTAAAGTCTCCATGGTACTGACCTGCCAAGTAACTTATGAAAATATTCCAAAATGAAAACAAATCTGGCATCATATTTTATATTTACTCAGAGAGAAGTATGCTAAAAGCAAAATTTAAAGTAGGCCTTGAAGTCTCTTTCAGAACCTGGAAGTCAGAGTTTCAACTAATCATCTTTAAAGGGATAAAGAAATAAAAGTACATGAAGAATAAACACTTGAAATAAAGACTCTTGGAACAAAACCCCCATATAAAAAAGATTGGCAGCACCACACATTGGGATGTGCCACAGTCACATTTAAAACAGGTGTGCAGAGTACAGAAGTACAGACCTTAGAAACATTCTATTTAACCATCAGCTTAGCTGTAATGAATATGGTGTCTCAAAGTAGACAGAAAGGCTGCTCAATTAACTATGTGGAAAAAAAAGAAACATAGGTACCTATCTCATATCCTTTCCAACATAATTTACTATCAGCTATTGGACTTACATAGGAAGATGTTTCCAAATACAAGTATGAACAAAGCACACCCACCCACTTACACATCCACATGCTCACACACACACACACACTCCCACATCCACACACACTCTCATTCCCCCACACTTCATGCCCCTGTACTTTTCCTACACCAGTGTCTCAGCTGTGTCCCAGTTCTTGCTTAGTATTAGCAAGAGGGAGTGAGTGTCGTAAGAGTGGCTAAATGAACCATGATCAAAGGGATCAGTGATTATGATCAGGAGTCATTAGGAAGGCAATCACAATTTGAGCAGCACAGAAGACTTAAAAACTAACCTGTTTCAAATGAAGCATAGTAACTAATGGTATTTTAATGCTAAAAGAAGCAATCAGATTGTTAGCTACTAATAAAAGGCTTTTAGCACATGCAATTGCTGGAGTTCCACACGTCTGCATTGATCCATACAAGTGCCAAAGCACACCTTTTTGCCAAACTAGTTTTAAATTAATTTTTCCTAAATATTCTAGTATCTGGAGGGAAATCTCCTGAGGAAAAATTTATCTTTATTCCCAAACAGATACTGATTTAAAAGAATATGATATAAAAAATTTGCAAAAATACACAACTTCTCAACTTGGAAGGAAGATGGGATACTGATTCATCTCTATCAGGGCTTAGCATATGTTTCCTGTCAGGAAGCTAACAGGACAGACTTCAGGCCACACTCAACTCTGCCCCTGCAGTATAAAATGGTACAGGCAATACAGTAACAGGATATGGCCATGCTACTATAAAAGTGAATTTATAAAAGCAGGCAGTGGGCTTGTGGGTTGTAACCCATGAATTGTAGTTTGCAGACCTCTGAGTGACTTCATAAAATCGTAACATTTAGGAACAGAAAGAAACCCTTTGATTGTTTTCATTGTACATTTTCATTGGACAAATGAGGAATCATCCCCACAACATAAAATAAGAAGCTTACATTAGCTACCTCATGCATGGCTAGGAGTGCCTTATTAGTAGCCCGGTTCCGTGGTACAGACATACTGGTGCCATTGTACCATGATTAAACTCTACTGCCTAGCTGTGGCAATTACTGGAGCAAAGGAAATTATACAACTAGATGAGATTTTACCTAAAACTTATTAATTGTGCGAACAATTTTGTAGACAAAAATTAAAAATTACAGAAAATAGCATCTTGGAACAATTTACTAGAGCGTGTACACTCTGGACAAGGAGAGATCACAGCAGCCAAAGGAAAGAAACAGGACAGGCAATGTTTAGGGGACGCCACTGGGCAGTGAGAGGACTTAATAATAATGATGCATGTGAATGCAGGTTACACAAAGAAAATCCTTCTCAGTATGAACACACACTTCTCACAGCTGTTAGCCCTGCTCTCCACAGTTTTCATTTAAGCCAGATAAAGCCCAGGTACCTGCTGTTGGCAGACATGCTCACATGCCTGTGCGCTGGAATGTCTGGGTATGGTGGCATGTCCACATCAGCCTTAACTCCCAGGGTGCTTGCTTTGTCTCTTAACAGTGCTGGGTTAGGTTTTTTGTTGATAGAATAGTCTGAGGCAAATCCTGGTTGTCTGAGGGTTGCCTTTGGTTTCCCTATAAAGTAGGCAGACACAAGAGAATCAGTTGGTCTCCTCAAATCGTAGTTTCATTATGCTGCTCCAGATAATTCTGTGGGTCACACTTCTCAGAATACTTTTGAAAAACACAAGGAGGGGTCCCTGGTAGGGGGATGAGAAGGGGGATGAGATTGGGGAACATTTTGTGGTTGAGGGTTTTGTCTCATTAGCCAGTGCTTCCCAAAGCAGCCACCAGCTGGTATGAAGCCAGCACAGTCCTCCTGCCTTATCAGTCCTCACTCTACCTGCAGCCTAAGTCTCCCATCATCAGGAGGCCCACCCTTCTCACTCACAGTGACGGCTGCCGTGTCTAAAATGCTCCTTCTGCCATGTAGTCCTCTAACAGTGATATTTCCTATCACTGTTGAACCATTGCTTGAGAATTTGGTTTTAGAATTTACTATACTCTCCTAGAGATAAGCATTCAGGAAATACAGCTTTCTATCATGTTTTCAGGCCATGTAACTCATATTTCCCTGAAAAATGTCTTAAGACCCAAAGACATTTTGGGTCTTAGTAGGACCCATTTTGCTAAGTAGGACATCATATCACAGATTCTTGGTTCATCCAACATTCTGGATGAGTATTCTTGTCAAATAAGCTAAAAGGGTAAAACTACACTTAGCTGTCACTACAGTTACCATCTGCTGTGTTACTATGAACTTAAGTCACATTCATCATCACTTTATAGCAACAGAAATCCCAGTTGCAGGAATTTTCTCCAGACATATGGATATAGGCAACGTATCAATGAACAGTTTATCAGAAACATAGTTAATATTTTCATAAGTCCTATGACAATCTTCTCAGGAACAGACTTAAATTTTTTATAAGTAATTTATTTATTTTTATATTAATCACAGGTTATATACTTTGTATCCCAGGCGTAGGCCCCTCCCTCATTCCCTCCTACTCTCCCCATCCCTCCCTCATCTTCTCCCTGCTCCCTCCAAGTCCACTGATAGGGGGGGACCTCACCCTCTTCCATCTGACCCTAGCTTATCATGTCTCTACAGGGCTGGCTGCAATGTCCTCTTCTGGGATCTAGTTAGGCTGCTCCTCCCTCGGGGGTGGGGGTGGAGGGCGGTCGACAAGCCAGCCATTGAGTTCATGACCAGAATAGTTCCTGATCCCCTTATTAGGGTACCCAGCTGGGTACTGAGCTACTATGGGCCACATCCGAGCTACCATGGGCCACATCCGAGCAGGGGTTATAGTTTGTATCCATACATGGTCCTTGGTTGGAGAAACAGTCTCATTAGAAGACCCCTGTGCCCTGATATATTTGGTCTTTGTGGAGCTCTTGTCTTCACCTAATCTTACTAACTCCCCCTTTTTTCATATGACTCCCTGCACTCTGGCGATGGCTTGGTTGTGAATCTTAATATCAGCTTTGATTCATTGTTAGTTAAGAGTCTTTCAGAGGCCCTCTGTGGTAGGCTCCTGTCCTGTTGCTTGTTTTCTCCTACATTCAATGTCCATCCCATCTGTCCATCTCAGCAAGGATTGATCATCCCACCCTGGGTCCTCCTTCTTGGTTATCTTCTCTAGGTGTATAGATTTCAGCATGACCTTCCTATCCTATAGGTCTATATAAGTGACTATATACCAAGTATTTCTTTCTGCTTTTGGGATACCTCACTCAGGATGATCATTTCCAGGTCCCACCATTTGCCTGCAAATTTCGTGATTTCCTCATTTTTAATTGCTGAGTAGTATTCCATTGTGTAAAAGTACCACAATTTCTGTATCCATTCCTCAACTGAGGGACATCTGAGTTGTTTCCAGGCTCTAGCTATTACAAATAAGTTTTTACATAAAAAGCCATACCTTCTAGAAAGAATGGCATGGTTTTCTTCACTCTCATCTGACAATTAATTTGTCGCCCTGTTTTCCTTTTAGAAGTCCTCTGACGAGCCACAAGCTGAGCGATCCTTGCAGTTTCTGTGCAGGCTACAGCATAGCAGACAATCTGTGAGCAGCAGAGTGAGATCAAGACATTCTGAGAGCCAGTTTGTGAAGGCTGGGTCCCAGTGCACCTAAAGATACACCCCAAAAGCAAGGTGCATGCAATTCCAAGTATCTCTCTCCCAATTTGCAGGAACAAAATTACATTCAACACAAAAGGAATCACGCATGATCTCACACTCTGACTATCTCCAACTTGAAAATTTAATTTATTCTTTAAACAGATATTTATTACGCATCTACAATGAAGTGGGTATTGGGAGGTTAACAAATGAGCCAAAGGCATCCTGGGCTTTGTATACACTAACTCAGAGACACAAGGTTCATTTTTCCCACACTTACAAGGAAGAACAGTGAGTGCTTGGAAGGCTAAGCTCCAGGCTCACAAGACGGCAAAGTATGTTATTTTTAACATTGCATTTGTTTGTACGTGTGTGATTCTACGTTGAAATAAAAAGTAATACAGCTTTATGCCACAGCCAAATCAAATCCATACTCTTTTGGCCACTGCTTCTATTCTTGAGAATAAAAAAAAAGTTACCTGCCTCAGTATGTTTTATATGAGATATCGTAATAGTAAAAAATCTAGAAGCAATTTTAAATGCTCAAAATTGGGGAGAAAGAGTTAAAGGTAAACCATCATTCATTTGGACAGTTGATCTTTTAAGCATTCAACAGGTTTATGAAGTATTGAACATGAAGAGAGAAAAGGTGTCTCTCTCACTCTCAGGATCTCTTAGAGGTTGAAAATCGCGTTCAGTGTGGTGAGTGCTGTAAGGAGTGGGAGCTGAAGGCTTCACCCTGGGAGGCTGTGGGATGCCAGCACATGCTCCTCTGCTGATACCAACTGTAATTAACTTGTGTCTTCCCCTTATAAATGCTCTCAAACATGAGCTTCTCCTCTGACCATTCTCTTGATCCTGACTTCCCTTTCTTCTCTACTAATGGCGCCTCCTGCCTCCCCCCTCCCCCCCCACACACACAGAGAAAAACAAACACAATAATCTTAGTGGAAAATATCCCAGACCTTGTCTATATTCAAATAGGGGAACAGGCACCCAGACTCCTGTGTGTGTTTGGGGCAGAGAGTGAGGAGTTAATCCTGTTTGTCTCTAGCATACTGAAATGGGAAGGTACCCATAAGTGAAACTGCTGACACACTGTGTAAGCAAATGCTGCCTGCTGCATCCACACCACACTGAAGTGTGTCCTCCCAGAGAAGCTGGAAGGGTTAGGGGAGGATATTGTGAACATATGCCTGTAAAGGGGGAACTGGCTGGTGAAGGAAGAAACCACAGCACAGCTTTTGGCAGAGAGGCTGCTGCCATGAGTGACCAACTCGCCAAGTCCAGATAGCAGGAACTGGCTTGAGTGTGGTCAATAATGACTAGAATTTAAAGCTTTCTATTAGATCTAGTGTGATCAGCTCATTAGTCACCTTTGCAAAACACTTGCAACAGGGCTAGTGACATGGCTCAATAGGCACTTGCTGCCAACTCTGACAACCCAAGTTCAATCCTCAAGCCCACAGGGAGGAAGGAGAGAAGAAAGTCTACAAACTGCCTTCTGACTATGGTGTGCATGAGTGTGTGTCCACAAATACATAATAAATAAATGTGTAATAAAAAATTAAAACAGTTTTTGCACAGGTTTGTAGTGAACAGATATATGGTTGTTTCAGGCCTCCAACAGAGTTATTCTGTTTAGACACCGGAACTGGATATCACAAATACTCAGAGGCATTACATTACACAAGACATGAGAATGTGGGCTGCACCTTAGGTGCTCTATCAGAATGAATCTAAGCTACTCAGTGCTTTTGCTTCTACCTCAGGTATGAGATCAGAAGTACCAGGCAGGTGACTTTGACTCAGTGTGAGAATTATGACAGGCAAGAGGCCATCTTACCTCTCCAGATCTACTAGCCTCTATCCTGACAACCGCTGGCACGCTTCTCAGGTAGGCTTCTAGAGTAGGGTAACCCAGCTGCTTGAAGGGGATCCAGTCTCCAGTCAAAGATCGGTACTCCCCTTGCAACCGAGGTAATGCTATCCCATTCTTATGAGACTGCAGGACAGCCCTTAGCATCTTTGAAACCAGATCTGCCTCCAGCATCTTTGCCTATAAGAACAGAAGAGAAGGTTACTATTATGGCTCATCAGCTTGTAAGTATGGACTGGCACGGGAATGCAGGGGAGTTAGAAATGTACAAGAGGAGCCCTGTGTGGATTTCTGATGGCCAGAATAGGAGGAAAACTGAGCTGTAGGGCTAGGGGAAATGCAAAGGTAGAGGTGTGGAGATGGCAGAGAAGGGCACTGGGGTTGGGGGTACTCTGAGAACTTCGAGGACTGGAGGAGAATCCAAACAGGAAAGGAAGAAAGGGACAGACTTTGAAATAACCACAGTATGCTAATGACTGCATTTGTTGAAAGTAATGCATCACAGAGGGGATCATAAATAAGGGAAACAGAGGGATCAACTCTGATATGTGAAAGGTCACTACTCAGCCTTCAGAAAGCTAAGTTGGAAGGACTTTCATAGATGTTGGAAATGTGGAGAACCTGAAATTAGGGCATGAGGAAGAAAAAACAAAGCTGACAGTAGTCACGATGCAGAAAGAAAGCACATGTGATGAGGGCTCCAAGTGTCTGGCGAAGGCATGATAGGTAGTAGCCACTCAGAGAGCCATGGGTTGGAGGCATGTTTGCAAGAGATGAAGAGGGTGGGTTCACTCTGGACAGGTGGAGGATGGTTGACCATTGGCCAGCCACATAGATATATTCATTAAGAACTTGAGTTAGAGGCCTGAGCTAGTAACAGAGTCATGGTCTTCAGCATCCAGATAGAAAAAAAAGGTTAAAGATGAATTTCTATAGAAGACAGAAATGTAAGAGAAAGGTACAGGTCAGGATAACTATACTACAATCCACAGACCCACAGAAGTTAAGTACCAAGGAGGACCCAAGGAAGGATCCTCGATTCTTACTCAGAAGGAGAAATAGAATAGACATCAAAAGCAGATGAAGAGAAAGAAATAGGTAGGAAAGAAAGGTGTGGAGGGGGAACAAGGGTGGGGTCAGGTGTGAGGGAAGTGGGGATGGGAGGAGAGAGAGCTGGGAGAGAGAAGGGAAACCAATGGAGGGTGTCTCTGGAACAAGCTGGAGACCTGCAATGGGGTAGGCTTCTGGGAAGATATGGGGTGACTCTGGCTCAGATTCCTAGCTGCAAGGGATTTGGAGACTGAAGCACCCCACTCCTATAGCCAGGCAGGACTTCCTGTGGAGGGAGTAGGACACCAACCCACCCACAAAACCTTCAACCCAAAATTTACCCTGCTTACAAGATGTGCAGAGATAAAGATAGAGCAGAGATTGAGGGACTGTCCAACCAATGAATGGCCCAACTTGAGACCTATCCCACAGAAGAGAGCCAAGTCCTATTAATGACACTCTGCTTTACTTAAAGATGGGAGCTTAGCATGACTGTCCTCTAAGAGGCTACACCCTGCAGCAGATTGAAACAAGTGCTAAGACCCACATCCAAACATTAGACAGAGCTCAGGGAGTCTTGTGGAAGAGTTGGGGGAAGAACAGAGGGACCTGGAGGGACAACAACTCCATAAGAAGACCAACAGACCCAACTAACCTAGGCCCGTGGGGGCTCACAGAAACTGAACCATCAACCAAAAAGCATACACAGACTGGACCTAGGGCCCCTACACAGATGTAGCTGATGGGCAGCTTGGTATTCATGAGGGTCCCTTAGCAATTGGGGTGTGGGCCTAGACTCTGCT
Organism: Pachyuromys duprasi; assembly: GCA_028658305.1. Lineage (NCBI taxonomy): Eukaryota > Metazoa > Chordata > Mammalia > Rodentia > Muridae > Pachyuromys > Pachyuromys duprasi. Next base: position 89,810,039 of record CM053763.1, read on the forward strand.
GTTTGCTTTTGGATCACTTTCCCCTAGCTGGGCTGTTTTGTCTGGCCTCAGTGGAAGAGGCTGCGCTTAGTTCTGATGAGACTTGATTTGCTAGGACATGTTGGAGGGGTTCCCCTTTTCTGAAAAGTGGAGGGGGAAAGGGGAAAGAGGGTGAGAGGGTAGGACTGAGAGAAGAGGAGGGGGGGGGCTGTGATAGGATTAAAGTGAATAAAAAATAAATTAATGAGAAAACATAACTAAACAAAGTTTCCTTTAAAATCTTTAAAGAAGTAGGAAGCAATAGTAAAATGAGTATGTCAAACAAATGATAATTCTTTTTCTTGGAAAAAAAATATAGGTACAGGAAAGGCTGACAAAATTGGAAAGAGGGATGGAAAGGGAAGTGGAGATGCAGGAGAAGAAACAGAAGAAGACATAAGCTGTATCCCAGTGACCTTCAGACCAAAAGAGAATCAATAGGATGTTCAAAAGTATCATGACTGGCCCAAACAGTGTAACAAAACTGAAAGCCCAAACATGAACACACACAACTACAGCCATCTAATATTCAACAAAGATGTCCAAAGATGACACTGGACAACAAATGATGCTGGGAAAATTGGGTGTTCAGATGTAAAAGAAATTAGGTCCATACCTATCACCCTGCATAAAAGACTGACTCTAAATGGATCAAAAACCTAAATATTAAACCTAAAATACTGAAACTACTACAAGAAAACACAGGTAGAACCATAGAAGATATAGGTGTATGAAAGGACTTTATGAATAGGATCCCATTTGACCAGGAATTGGGGCCAACAATTGACAGGTATGACTTTATAAAACTAAAGAGCTTCTCCATGGCTAAAAAGACAGTTAGGTGAAGAGAATCTTTGCTAGCTACACATCTCACAGAGGACCCATATCCAGAATAGACAAAGAAAAAAATAGTCTAAAACATGACCCATTAAAAAGGGGGGAGGGGCTTGGGATTTAAATAGGATTTAAATAGAAGAAATAAAACTGGTTAACAATTATCCAAAAAAAAAAAAGTTCACTATTGCTAGCAATTAGGGAAATGTAAATCAAAACAACTTTGACAATTCATGTCACCCCAGTCAGAATTACAAAGATCAACAACAAATGCTGGAGAGATATGGGGAAAGGGAACCCTCTCTTATTATTGGTGGGGCTACAAACTGGCCCAATTACTCTGTAAACCAGTGTAAAAAATCCTCAAAGAACTAAAAATAAATCTGCCATGACCTAGCTATACTATTCCTTGGATATGCCCAAAGGACTTGACGTCCTGCTCCATAGATAACTTGTTCAGCCATGTTCACAGCTACTCTATTCACAATAGCTAGGAAATGTAAACAACCTAAAGGTCTCCCTCCCTCAGTCTCACCCCCTATCAACTAGATAGGGGAGAAAGAAGGATAGCAGGGGGAGAGAGATATGGAGATCCCAGAATCTAACTTCTTTCCTTTTATTTCTTGTTTGAGCACGACTACTAACAAACCACAACCAACCTCCCTAACTGACCAACAACCACTAACGTTGCCTTTCAGGCAGTAGCATTCATATGCCCTCTGAAAAGTTCCCGGAATTCCAAATGTCACACAACTGCTGAAATTACTTGCAGCTGACAAAACCACAGCTCTGCTAGAGCACGAGGCAAATCATAGTCAGCTGCTACGGACATTCTGAAGGAGCCCCACATCCCACACCTGGAATTAAAACAAAGGCACATTCTTCTAATATTTCTGTGTTTTAGAAAGAAACCAAAATTCCAAAAATCTCACTACATTTAAGGCTCAGGAATCCCTGAGGAAGAGGGGGCATAAACATTTTAAGAGCCAGAGAAACAGAACATTTGGTGTGAGATGTCTCCTAGAAATGTCAGAGAAGCTACACCCACGAAGTCTCATCAATATGGTTGTTTAAACAAGACCTGAACAAAGATAACAACAGACACACTAACATGAACGGGGAAATCCTCACCAGGCCTAACCCCCGACAAAGAACTGTAGGCAACCAAGGAATGCTCTGAGTTGGAGAAATAGTTTCCCTAGGAAAGAGCACACCAATTGGTTATCTAGTACTAAGCAGTCAGCCCAGAAATCATATACATACAAGGAATATTATACTGACTGAGAAGGTTGGATTTATATATTTAGGAGTATATGTATGTGTATAAGTGTGTAGGACTGGGTGGGTATATGCATTTAACAATTAAAAAAAAACAGAACATGGATTTGAGAAAGTGAAAGAGAGGAACATGGAAGGGGTTGGAGGGAGGAAAGGAAATGAAGAGAGTGATGGTATTATTATTTTTTAAGGATTAATGAGTAGCAAAACAGCCAAAAAGTGGATTTGGGTTCCTAAGAAATTAGTGGGGATTTTAATTAAAGAGGTTTATCTGTCAGGATAGTTCATATTTTCTTTATGCTAATAACTGTATCTAGCTTCCATTTTTCAGAGAAAAAGACAGAATGAAGAGATATTCAGAAAAACACTCAAGAAATCAAAAATGGTCCCTTACCCTGTCACTAGAGAAGGAAGGTGGAAAATCAGGGGCCATTTAAAAATTTTCATGTATGCTGTCTGTTGGTATAATGTTCTTTTGAAATGTATACACCTTACCCTTGTTCATTATTTCTCTTCCTCACTCTCTGGTTTCAATCCGGACATGGCACTGTGATACTTTTTCTAAGCATCACCTGTCTCAACTTTGTGTAAACATGCCAAAATAAAACAACCAGCCACAATGTTGAGCAATGGAGAGGAAGGAGTAGGCAGGGAGAGGGGAGGAGCCAGATGACAGGAAAAAGTGGGAGAGAAGGGCAGGAGAGAGCTGGGAGAACCGAGGCAGGAGGAAAGGTCTTGGAATGACGTGGAGAGATGAACTGGACCTAATATATCACAAAAAGCAAGCATAATGTGGGAAATCTAAATGGTAGAAATTACGTGGGCTTGGAGGTTTAGGATGGACAACTATTGCCCAGCATTATGATCTAGGTTAATTAAATAAATCCCAGTCTCTGTGTGGTGATTTGGTTATACAGCTGTTTAGGATTAACAGCAGCTTTACTAAAAGACAGATCAACAGTAAATATTAACAAACACCTACAACAGCTGTCAAAAGAAACTTTCTGTGATAAAAAAATATTTTATTTACTTTTTTAAAAACCTTTCTAAAATGTAGGGCTTCACCATGTAGCCCAGGCTATCCTGAAACTCACCATGTAGTCCATGGTACCTTAGAATCTGTGATCTGCCTCCCTCAGACTCCACAGAGCTGAGATCACAGGCCTGTACCACCACACTCCACTGAGAGAAACAGTTTATGTATGTGCTGCCACATGTGGTTTTATGCATCTAAAATGTACTAGGATGACTGAGGAAGTAAATATTTAATCTGAATGTGGCTAGTGGCTCCCACATTGGAGAGCAGAGTTCATAAGCAGCTTTCCCCTTTTTCTGGCTTAGAAAACAAAAAAGCAAAAATCAATAGCAATTTCCTCATTTGTTCATTAAAAAAGCCAGCTCCTGCAGTGGGGTCTTGTAAGTATGACTCTTAAACCCACAGCAAATGCAAATCTCTGTCTTCCTTATGCACTCCCTCTACTCAGCATGGTCTCCTCAGACATCACAGCCAGAATACAGAACCCATACATACATGCCAAGTGTTTTCAACAAGGGTGTTCGAGAAATGGGGAGAACGCACCAATCATCCTCTCACACAAAAAGAAACCTCATAGCATACGAGAAAGCCAATTCGAAATAGATTATCTAGGTCTGCAATGAAAAAGTTGTAAATTATTCAGAAAAAAAAGTGAATCTCTATGACCTTGGGTTATACACTTATTAATTTTTGGCTGCAGTGTTGTAATGAAGTTTTGGTTTCTTTGTAAACTCAGTTAAGTTATGTAAATATGTTTTTGTTTTTAATCCCAAATGTGGGATTTTAGTTGGGCTATAGTTTGTCCACACAGGTTAATTGTCATATGCAGCTGGTAACAACCTTCCACATGCCACATGGGGAGGGGCGTGGTCTAGGACTCAAGAGTATAAACGTGAGAGCAGAGAGAGAAGGAGGGGTATAGGAGGTGGCCTTAGATGTTGGCCTGTGAAATGAGGCCGTTTGGAGAGATCAGAGACCTAGAGATGGTGTTGTGGTTTGAAGCAGACAGGCAGACACTGTGCTTTAGGGCGCAGCAGCGTGAAGGAGCCGGCTAGCTGCGTCTGCAGTTTATAGAGATTAGTACAGTGCCCCATGACCCTAACCAGCTGGAAGAAGGAAAGGGGTCTGAGCCCCCTCTCCCCACTAACCTTTTCTCTCTCTTACTTAAGGTTGGGGAGTTGATGGAAGGGAGGCAGAGGCCTAAACAGCCCAAATAAAGTAGAATTAAAAAAATAATAACACTACAGGTGGCTTTCTACTACACAGTAAGTGTGAAAAACTGAATTTCA